>CM068956.1:173237505-173253194 GCA_035128595.1 Eptatretus atami
CTTGTCTTCATAAGTAGAACTGATTAAGTGCATGACTGTACATTATTGAATACATCGGCTGTAGGCTTTTACTCGTGTCATGTCCCCTATCCCCCCATTGACTGCTTATGTGCCTGTGTAAATAAATGCCCCATGGTTTGAATGTACATCTGCTCGTTGCGTCACTTTCCTACCATTGACTGCCACGACGTGTTCGGGAAATTAGCTGGCTATTAAAGCCGATAAACATGATAATTTGGTCCGACGGAACTTGGCGATTTAAAACCGCTCGGCAAAACGCACACGGGACAAGCGCGCTTGGCAGCTCGTTCCGTACAAGTCTCCGTCGAGGTATAAATTCTCGGTATTTCTGTCTGCGTGGATAATTAGGCTAAACTTGTCAATATCCTGTCCGCCGTGTACAGGCGTCATATCGCCGAATCTCGGATATACCTAATTATCCACGCAGAACAGAAATACCGAGAATTTATACCTCGACGGAGACTTGTACGGAACGCAGCTGCCCGAAGCAGCGCTTGTCCCGTAAGTGCGTTTTGCGAGCGGTTTTAAATCGCCAAGTTCCGTCGACCCAAATTATCATGTTATCGTCTTTATATAGCCAGCTAATTTCCCGAACATCAGTCGTGGCAGTCAACGGTAGGAAGTGACGCAACGAGCAGATGTACATTCAAAACCAGGGCAATTTATTTACACAGGCACGATAATCAGTCAATGCGGGCGATAGGGACATGACGACGAGTAAAAGCCCCTACAGCCGATGTATTCAATAAGCTTACAGTATGCACGTTAATCAGTTTACTTACTTATGAATACAAGCGCCACAGACTTTCATCCAAAACCAAGGAAAAGAATTAGGGCTCGCGAGCCTTTATTCAAACTCGGAGGCTGGATTGACCGAGACTCGGGCTCCAAGTAGGACCGGGCTGGTAACCGGCCGCCCTGGTGGCGACTCGAGGGTCTTCGGGCAATCGGCCGACCCTTGGTGTCTGCTGTTCTTTTACTTATTTACTTATTTTTGTTAGTCTGGGTGCGTCGGCGAACGCGCCAGTCGCTTGGGCGGCTTGACGAAGCAGCTTTAGCGGCGGCTTGTCTGCACCTCGGGTGGGCCGCGCTTCATCGCGCCGCATTCTGGCGCAGCCTGGCCAGCGACGCCTTCGCCGAGGAGCGAACGGGTCTCTTGCTCTTTCAGAGTTGATGCTCCTTTAGAACCTGTTCACTCCTCAGCATCGCCCGACCCATATCAGGGCCGTTTGCCTGGATCCCCACGCTCCGCCGCTGCCGCTGCCCCGGAACCACTTCGCATGCTTGCCACTGGCCTCCCGACGACTCCAAGCTCCGTCTTTCCAGCTCCACCAGCCCCGACTCCCGATCTGACCGGTGAGACGACCCGTGAACAAACCACCCATATCTGCCCGATACCGCCCTTATATCGGCCAGGAGGAGCCGCTTCCTTGAGCTTTCAACCCTCGGGCCAGGCTCCGCACCCATCGCCTCTGAACTTTCACCCCTGGTGAGCCTCGCTGCGAAACCCCAAGTTGACGTCACAGGGGTGCTTTCGGGTAGAACCTTTTTTGATCCCATATGCAAATTAGCCGCTCCGCAGGCCGTTTGCCACACACGGTCGGTGGATGTGCCTTTCTGCCGCGCAGCGGTGCCGGCAAACCAAAAAACGGCACGTTTGCGGTCGTCGTTTGAGGAGGACATGAGTGTGTTGTCGAGGAGATGGCGGTGTTTGTGCGAGATGCGAGGTTGCGGAGATGATTGGCTGTTGTTGAGGAGATGGCGTTTTCGTAAGTTTACCAACGCGTTGATGTTTTAAAATAAAAGATATAAAAGGAATAACCTACCTCAAGATTCACAGCCCGGCACACGAATTAATCCCACACATCGGTGGGGAATGCCTAACCTTGAAACACTTACTTATCGAGATCACTAAAATGATCTTTGGCGGAACCTGAATGGCTGTTTTGTGGATTTCCAAACCGCAACACTACCCCCTCCCCTTTTACAGACTCGTCTACGAGTCGTCAACATTTTCGGTTGTACTTCATGTGTAAGTTTTCCCCTAATACGTTTTACCACGGATCCTTGACTGAGGCGAAACATTTGGATGTATCCGTGTCCCAAAAAAATAAATACCTAAAGGGCTGCTGCAACTACCTAACAAACCGACTCATTCAGCAACTTATCTACATTGCCGCGCGTTACGACAAACATGCAGGGGAGCAAAACTCATGTACAATTTTACCTTAATCTTGTATAAATTTACACTAAACTATGGCCCAGGACTGATGTAGTGCAGGATTTGAAAACGAAATGTCGGTACGTTGAAACAGTACATTAATACAGCATGCCAGACTCTGCCGGGAGAGTTGTCCATTGGGGGGGAGAGGCGGAGGGTGACTGGGAGAAGGAAATCGTGAGGGGAGGTGGAGCGCGAAAGCCAGCATGATAGCAAGGCGAGGCCCAGCATGGGGGAAAGGAAGGAAAAGGCAGTGCCAAGGCGGACGGGAAAGGTTCAGTGCAAGGGGAGGGAAAGGCAGGTGAGTGGGAGAGCGCGAACAGAAGGCACTGTGAGCGGATGCGGGTAAAAGGGCAGAAAAACGGACCCAAGAGCAAAACATTAAATTTTTAACCATCGTTGTTCTATATAAACAGGCAGGGAGCATGTAAAACCCATGTTATATAACCTGGCAAAGGCCTGCCTACATGCATTTATGTATGTACATGCAGTGAACTTTTGCACTCCTCTGCGTGGCTCACTCTGTAATCTGATTTGCTACATGTACACTCATAAGGAAAGCCATTTCAAATTCAAAAACAAAACGCTTAACGGTCCTCAACAGAGGGTGGTGGGGCGGGGGGGTGAGAGTTGTGCAGGTGGAGAGAGAGGGAAAGGGGTGGGAGCGGAAGGCAGACGGGAGTGGGAGAAAGAGGAGAGGGGGTGGTGAAAAGAGGGAGAGAGGGGTGGGAGAAAGAGGGAGCGAAATCACTCGACATATCAAAATGGGAAGTGGGGGTGAGAAAGAGGCGAGAGGGTGTGAGAAAGAGGGAGAGGGCGTGTGGAAAGAGGGAGAGGGTGGGAGAAAGAGGGAGAGGGGTGGGAGAAAGAGGGAGATGGGTTTGAGAAAAGCGAGAGCAGGATGGAGAAAGAGGGAGAGGGGTGTGAGAAAGAGGAGAGAGGGGTTTAGAAAGAGGGAGCAGGGGTCTGAGAAATGAGGGAGAGGGGTGTGAGAAAGAGTCTGAAGGGTGGGGAGAGAGAGGGAGTGGGGTCAAAAAAGAGGAGGGGAGACTGGTCACTTAACGAGAGGAGAAGTTTGTTGAGAGGGGTGGGAGGGAGACGGTGGACAAAAAGAGGAAGGAGGAGTTTGAGCAGAGGGAGAGGGGTGGAGATAAGATGGGAGAGGGGTGGCGAGAAAGAGGAAAGGGTGCGGGAGAAAGAGAGGTGAGATCCTGAGAAAGAGGGAGAGGGTCCGAGGAGAGAGGAGAGGGGTCAGAGAGAGGAGGGGAGGCTGAGTCATAAAAGATAGAAGAGTGTTGAGAGTGAGAGGATAGGAGCGAAGAGAGGCGAGAGTGGGTGCGAGGAGAGAGAGGAAGAAGTGGTAAAAGAGAGGAAGAGGGGTGGGAGAGAGAGGGGGACTGCTGTGCGAGAGAGAACAGGGGACTGTGGGGTGAGAGACAGGGGAACGCCGGTGGAGAGACAGGGGGACTGCAGTGGGAGAGACAGGGGACTGCGGGGGAGAGACAGGGGCCGACTGCGGGGGAGAGACAGGCGGACTGCAGGTGGGAGAGACAGGGGGACTGCGGTGGGAGAGCACAGGGGACTGCGGTGGGAGAGGACAGGGGACTGAACAAGGTGGAGCAGAGACAGGGAGACTGCAGGTGGAGAGACAGGGGGACTCGGTGGGATAGGACAGGGGGACTGCCGTGGCGAGAGACAGGGAGACTGCCGGTGGGAGAGAGAGGGGACTGCGGTGGCAGAGAGAGCGGGACTGTGTGGGATGAAGAGCGGAAACTGCGGGTGGGAGAGAGAGGCGAACTGCGGTGGGAGAGAGAGCGGAACTGGGGGGAGAGAGAGGGAGAACTGCGGTGGGGAGAGAGAGAGGAGACTGCGGTGGGAGAGAGAGGGAGACTGCGGTGGGAGAGAGGGGAGACTGCGGTGGGAGAGAAACGAGGGGGACTGATGCGGTTGTGGAGAGAGAAGGGACTGCAATAGAGAGAGCGAGGGACTGCGGTTTTATGGAGGATTTATTTATCGAGATGAGGAAAGACAGAAGAAAGAACACGAGCAAATACAACCTGTCGCTTCACTGGTGGGAATATGAGCGGGGGGGTGGGGAGGGAGAGAGGGAGAGAGAAGGGATAGGTGTTGAGAATGGAGGGATAGGTGGGAGAGATGGTTAGGTGGGAGAGAGAGTGGGGTGGGATCGGTTGATGCTGAGGCAGAGGCGGTGAGAGACGGAGAGGGGAGAGTGGGAGACGACTGAGAAAAAAAAAGTTTTTGCTCTGTTGGTGGTGCCTGACAGATCAAACAAATTTCTAAAAATCATGCCAAACAGGAAATATACTGTTTTAAAGATGTCATAAAGGACACAAACCACAGGCACGAAAACTAATGTAACGTGTTAAATAACGGTGGGTCAAAGAGGTTGCATGCAATGGCGGGTAAACTTCAAAAAAAATTTCTTCACCTTAAAATTCTTTGTTTTATTTCAATGGAATTATATACTTAAACATGCAGAACACAAATCGGGCCTTTTGGCCACTTTCAAAGCCCTTTATTTTAGCTGTACTTGGACAAAAATATTACGGCATTTTACATTATGACCAATTAAATTTGCCGCTCACAGAAGTCTGCCCATGTCCTTGTTTTCTCAAGACTGCATGGGGAAAGGTTTCCATATGAACTCTTTCGTTTATTCATATTATTCAAAACATCATAAACGATGGCATTTGCTGCGTACCTGAATGTCCAGGTAGTTAGTGTATCACGTTCTCACAAGCTCAGTTGCTGGTTTGTCTGGCAGTCATGTCTCACGGTGGCATCATGTATTTGTCTGCACGGTGTGATGTGAAATTAGTGTTACTGCTCTTCTAAAGCCCTGAGACCTTGTAAAACAAGAGAGTCTTTGAACACTTTACCCCACGAAGTCTTCGAGAAACAAGGACCATTGGGCAGGTTTCCTCCTCCCTTTTTCAGCCAATATGATGGGAGCTTCTGGCAATGAGAGCTTTAGTGTGAAAGTTTTCGAGGAACTACTTCATTTCAATTGCCAAAATTATTATATTGGAAGGCTGTAGAACATGAATCTTTTTTTTTTAAACCTGCCAGTTTTTAGCAGTACGTTGGCTCTGATAGTTCACAAAATTATATACCGTCTCCACAAAACCGTAGACTTTGCTAAAAGAAAAAAAAGACACCATGGGACCTTTGAGATCACCAACTAATGCGAGCTGCATGAAAAAAGCGAGCGACACTCAGTTTAACATCCAGCTGAGATGGCGCACCATAATGATGCAATGTTCTGCTGGAGAACAGCCAGGGTAGTCCAGTAGATTTCGCCGCCAGAATGCCTGAACCTTGAAACAAATATGCAATAGTTTTTGTTATTGCTGGATCTTAGTTCAGGGGGTGAATCTGAAGTCCCAATATTAAAATAAACAAATAGGCACCACCTGAAATGCCCTAATGTTGCATAAATTCAAAAATGGGCCGCCATGAGCACTTGCAGGGGGCATGATATCTCCTAAACGCGTGCGTTTTAGACCCCATAAAATGTATATTAGCAGATAGGAAAGTGACCCCAAGGAATCCACATATGTCGTCAAAATTTGGTATATTGATGTTCTCATATATTGTCAGAAATTGACGTCATAGGCCATCATATATTGACAGTCATACGGCACGAGTGTCAAACAAATTCAAATCAAATTCAAAAGAGTTTATTTTCCCTTATCATATGAGTTATACATCGGGATTGACAAATAAACTATGCAACACAACATGGAACACAACAAAAACCCCTCCCCCCCCCCCAATTCAGGCTACCTACACCAGCACATTTACCTAAGGTAAATGGAATCAACGTCCAGGTGACGCTTGTGTTCAGGTGATCATGAGTGTTCTGTACAATACATCCAAGATTTATGCGGCTATTTTTGCACTGGGGCATGAACTGATGTCATCTTGCCATGCTGATTGTGTAGTGACGCTGTTAGAGTGTACTGCTGTATTTATGGTGTTTGGTTCAGATTGTTTGTTGTGGGGTATTAGACGCGTAATGTCAGGCATAGCATAGGTAAAACTAACTTGGACTGATTTTCGTGGAATTTAGCATTAGCTTTGACAATATCCTAAAAACTAATTTTCCATCCACAGGGCGACATCTCCACCATGGATGACACAAATTGTGCCATTGTGCGGAGAAACAGCTTGATGATGGCCGACAAAACGTTTACCTTTGACAGAGAAGGGTGCCCCATAGTGTGCAGGGAAAGCTGCAAAATCAAGAGCGACTTGCTATCAACGTGATGGTGGGGCACGAAGTTCCACTCTGAATGCAGACTAGACTTTGCAACAAGAAATCTAATACAGTTTTCGTTAAACGAAAGTTTCGGGAGGAGCACAGAGCGCAAGTCGCCGTTCTAATTGGAACCCATATTTAACTTTTTGGAACACGTGCTTCCTTTGTGAGGATGTCAGCAGACACCAACTTCTGATGATTCTATACCCTGTTCGAACGTGCGGACTTCCAGATGGTCTATCTTAAAAAGCAATTGCGACCAAAGGCCTCAAACGATCCTTGGGCAGAGAAAGTTCGGGGACGTTTGGCATCTTGCATTGACCTCAACGCGGCAGATGCCATTTACCACATAGTTTGTAGTGTAAACTTCCAGAACGGGAGGAAGCCAAATACCACTCCGTTACAGAAGATTGGTGAAAACGGCATCAAGACCCTAAGCGAGATGGTGATGCTGATGTCTTGATTGTTAAACGGCTGTAGGGTCTTCGAACGTTCTGCTGTACGCAAACTAATAGGAGAAGATTACAAGATCTTCTTGCCACTGTTGGTTTTTATTGACAGTCGATGATTGCCAAACGGATCGTCTTCAGGTCAGAATGCAAGTGTGGGGAGAAGCGCAGGTGAAGAGGAGAGTCTGGGACCATTGTGCCCCAAGAAGCTAGTTGGGCGAAAGAATGTGTAGTACTCTTGCCAGTGATCCATGCCATTGCTGGATGCGGACACAACATTCAGGATATTTGGATAGGGAACAGGAGCGCCCGGTGAAGAAAATCCCAAAATCATCCATGAGTTTAAGTCGCAAAATTCTAAAGTTGGCCCAAGAATGGGTTGGGTAGAGGACGTAGATAAAAGCAGGACGCATGAGCGCTCTGGTCTTTCATGTGGTGGCAAAGATTGGAAGGAAAGCCTGGATGACCTGAGAGCCAGAAGTTTCTCCGAAAAGGTGGCCTACCCAAATGCATCGCGTGTCAAGTACTGACGCTAGCCTCCAACAACCACCCCCCCCCCCCCCCCCCCCCCCCCCCCCTTCCAACGCCAGCAAGATATCACTCACAGAGGGTTTTTACTATCAAGCCCAGGTTTGGATGGCGGAAAAGAAGAATCTGAATACACAACGGATTGGGTGGTGCAATTTGATCAGCAATGGTCGAATTGCAGCCAGAAAGATGACTGCTCCTGCATCGGAATATCTGTTGAAAATAATCCTGGTCCAATGGCAAGGGTGATTGTGACACCCTACGTTGCAGCTGTCGGAAAAAATGGCTTAGAGTTCACCATCATGCACGGGATGCAAAGGGACATCAGGCACTAACTAGGGGATCGTTGCCACGATATTTGATTCAGACCTACAGTAAAACCTCATCATGTGAATAAGCCACGACAATGTATAGGGACAGACTACTGTGGAGGTATACATTTGAATTTGGAATTTGTTAATGTACAGCATAGCTCACTGGAACCATATGTTCAGAACTAGGATATCCAAAGAAACGCATACATGTACTTCCTACAAAAAACATGCAGGAAACATAAATTAACATTAAATTTATATCAATGATCGTCATCAATGAACATCAATTTCTGAACATAATATGACAGCATATACAAATTTTGATGACAATATGTGGATTCCTTGGGTCACTTTCCTATCTGACTAATAATACCATTTTATGGAGTCTAAACGCACACGTTGAGGAGATATCAGCCCCCCCAAGTGCCTCAATGGCGGACCATTTGAATTAGCAAATAGTAGGGCACTTCCGGTGGTCCTTTTTTGTCCTATTGTTATATGGCGACATTCAGAGTGACCCCTGAAACAAGACCAGAATAAAAAAAACTATTGCAATTTGTCAGGTTTATAGGTGTAATTCTTACTTGACTAGGGTGGAGAGTTTAGAACTGGTCCAGATTGAAAACTCAAGCATAGAATAGCATCAGAGGTGAAGTGACCACATACCTCAAGGCTACGCAGTAGCACAACCTTCTCATCCTCATCCACACCCTTCCCCAGAATAGGTAGCAACACCTTTCAGTGGCCTACAAAAGAAACAGAAGGGGGAGGGGCAAAGGGCCAACTTGGAGGCCCAGCCACTTGCTGCAAATTGCTCCATTTCTCTTGCTTGTTGGTATTGTCTTGGTGAATAAATGGCATTATTGCATTGCCACCTTAAACCTCCATGTCTGTCGTGATACCTATTAGTCGCCTGTCCCTAATCTATTATTTTTGATCTCGTGATTGGGTTGTAGATGAATGATATTGCAGGAATAGGCTCATGATCCCAGCGTCAGGACAATTAATGAGAATCTTAGCCCTTAATGGAAACACTATATATTGAGATGAGACCCCCTCACTGAAGTGGGTACCAGGAAGCAAGCTGCCACACGAGCTATTGCTAGCATTCATCCGACCAACAGGAAATGCCTTGATACACATAACCTGTCTGTAGGACACAACGGTTCTGGGAGCAGCAAGGGAAAACAATTTAAAAAATCGTTTAAAAAGGCCTAATCTTCTGGCTGGGGCTCGTCTATAGTTACAGCAACCTGCGCAGGGTACGAACGTATTGGACTTAAGTAGCTTAAAGTGATGCCCGGAACCATCTATACACTCTCACGTGCAGGATTCTCGTCTTACTTTGGTACTCACGCAAACTATGCATACCGGAGTAGAGTATTTATTCTTCTTTCTTGCAAACCAAACATCAAACACTTTCATCATACACTGTTTCTTTCTCATAATTTCACTCTCCATACCTTTCACAATTCTCTCTTTTATGTTAAGTCTAACTCTCATATATCCTCAGAAACCTCCAATATAAATATGATAAAGTCGAAAGCGTATGGCCCTAGTCCCGGCATCATTGAGTGTGAATAATCTCGGGTGACCGCCTGTCTTCTGCTTGCCAATGAAAGAAGGGTGGGGAGGAGCTCAGGCAGTGTAGTAGTAGTATCGGTCCCTCCCAAGACCCATGCCTTTTGAATCAACAGTGACTTTTAAAATGTTCAACCAAACATTCGTGTCTTTCTTCAAATATTTCCTCTGATTGAACGTCATCTAGCAAGTAAGCTCTTCCTAAAATCTTGCTTCTCTCAAGAGACCCAATTATACGTCGATTTCTTGTTAATACCTTTAACATTTCAAACTATAACTTTCACTCACCGATTCCACTTCAAAAGGGAGTCGTTCTAATTCCAACAATATAAAAATCACCAACACCATCTCTGGTTGTTTGTTAACCCCACTCTGTGTTGGAAACCTTGAATTTCTACCAAACTAATAATCATCTGGATTTAACATTGTCTCCTGACCAATCACATTTTCTCTGTTTAACTTTCATCCTCTCCCAACCTAACAAACTTTATAACTTTCTTGAATTAATCAATCCAACAAACTTTATAACTAGCTATGACATCGAACAACCCTACAAGACCCAGAATTCCTCTATTAGGAAACTACAATGTACACCACAGGAAGGCGTTTGAAATCTTCCAACCACGGACTGTTGGGGCGAGTATGAAGCTCTCACATTTTCCATTCTCAATGACTTGGAAAAAAATTTATCAACCCACCCTACCCAATGTTCCAGATTAATTATTGACAACTTCTTCCTGCGACTTTGGATTTAGTCTTCACTTCCAATCTGTGCATTGCAGCTACACAATTTCACCTCCAATTACTCTTCTAACCACAATATTGTGAACATCACTTTACTTACGACCACTCCTTTTTCTCCAACTGTCCGCCGAAAATGCCAGGATTGGCATTTTCAATAAATGCTGACATGCGACCAGTTTACAAAAATTCTTTTCTGACTTTCCCTGGGAAGACTTGTTTTACCTGCCTCTCCTCGGTGATGCCTCGATTTCTGCTGACAACCGAAAGCTAGAAAGTATTGTTGCAGGAATGGAGGGCTTATCATCCATTTCATCTTATCCAGTCTATCTATCCTACAAATATCTTGGTCCAATAGTCCCTATTTATGCGGCCATTGCTGCAAGGGATGCCGGCATAATCGAGACAATGAAAATAAACTCTTCTTCCTCCGACTCCACATTCAGCTTCATATCATAGACAGAAATCATTGACAAAACATGTTTATTCAGGAAGCGACAGCGATTCCCCAATTATTCAAAAAGAAATTGTGACACCTCTCAATCTTCTTCCACTAATAGGCCTAATCTGGTCCTAGAGCTTAAGAGTGATCTCCACACAACTGCTCGACCGCTCTTTACCATTCCTTCACTTATTCCATTACCAATGATACATATCGCTTGTCTCTCGAACATAAAGACAAACTCTATTTGAGTTCTCCTTCTTCTCCTCATAAACTCCACACTGGATGACTCCAACATATCATCTCCCTCTGATTGCACCCTTACATAATCCTATGCCCTCCCGAAAAATCTTTTCATGCAATCAAAAAAATACCTCTCTCTGAGACATAAGAAGGCCTACAGACAATGATGGCATTACCTCTCCGGATGTCCTATGAGAATGTAGATCGAATGCAACCCATGCTGCTCATTCTTGTTCATTTGTTTAAAAACCTAAAACTTTACTCTTACTGAAATCCCTTATAACTGCCATTCCTATGGTCTTGACTTCGACTGTTTCAAAGTCTTAGAATGGTCTCTCAAATTCCCATTTCCTCAAGCATCGTTCAATGGTCACAAAGTCTTCATCTGAACCATCAAATGGCTCCTTAAGTACGATGATCTACTGGTAATGATCATTTCTTAATTACGAAATGTACTGGGCTCTATACTTTGAGAGACTTGGGAATCCATAAATGAAATACCTATATATAAGCCAAATGATATCTACAAAAGCCTTTGACAGATTTTGCGGTCAGGGTCTATGAAATTCGTCCAATCTTCTCCTTTAGACATTTCCTCACGCACTCTAGCTCTCATCATATCGAAGCTTCTCTTCGGACGCTCAATCTCATCTCCATTAAATTGTTGATGGTCCACTCCCCTCCTTCCCTTCAACAGCCAGTGTACCCTCAGGCGTCCATCCTGTCTCCCAGCACTCTTACTTCTTTTTATCAATGGACCTTCTATTCTTCGTAACAAATTAACCGAAAAATTGACTTGTATCTGAATGATTCAACATTACGTTTCCTCCATGTCGTTTCCCATCTGCCCAGTCTCCCTTCACTCGATCTACATCCTGTTCATCACAGCCACCTCTTTAAATTCCGGATTTGGACAGATCTCCCAGTGGGTAAATGTAATCAAGATAAGTTTAATGTTTCAAAAACTCAATTTCTTTCTCTATCTCTCATCTCTATCTCTATCTCTATCTCATCTCTAATCTCTCACCCCCTCTCAACTTTCCAATTCCCCTTTGAAAGCTCTCACAGACACCATGTGAATATGGATAACCTACTGGTATTACCCTCACCATCAGATTTATCCTGGAATCCACACGTTACACAGACTAGCTAAGTCTGCCTCGAAGAAACAACTCAGAGTCTCCTGTTCAGATGGCTAGATTCTTCTCCTCTGAAACAGTCGCTTCAACTATATAAGGATTTGGATCATTCCTTATTTTCAAATACATGCTCTCACATCTGGGCAGAGGTTCGAATCCAACAGGACCTCACTGTACAGAATTGAATCCAAAGCTTAATCCGACTTATCCAACTCTCTCAATCTGGACCTCAAACTCGACCCGCTCCGAATTATATGCATAGTTGGCTCTCTTCTCTTTCTATAGAGTATTACTTGCTTGCTTGTGAACCTCCATCAATTAGCGAAAACCACAAAATTACTCGACAAGTCACTACACGCGATATGAATTCATTGTGTGGCCATGGCAACTCAAGGATGGCTGTTATGATGTTTGTTTCTTCCCCTCCACTGATTACGAACTCTGGAGCGATTTAGTCTTCTCACATCTGTCGCAAACACCTATGACCTTCCCTCTTTCAAAAAGAGAAGATTTATTCTTACTTCATCAAAAACTCTAAGACGATTTCTTCTCTTTCTTCACTTTTATATCTATTGACAGTTTCTTTATTTAAGGCGCTGGCCTCGAGAGGATTTCTTCCGTGACTTACAGAGCCTTCAAAACATTAAAACAAATAAATAAAAACAGTGCACAGACTCATCCAACAGGGTGAACACTGGCGCACGCTCGATAAAATTGAGAATTTAAATTATCTTCCTAGTCGTGGCTGCAGTTGTAATCCGATGGAGATGAAGGGGCTGCAGCGTCTGCTGAGCTTCATGCCTAATATGTAGAGCCTACATGCAAATTGTTTAAGCCAGAAGTCTGATGAAATTATTTAACAAGGTACTGTAATATTTGTGTTGGTCGCATAGATACCCTTATTCTCAGGTTTTTCCATTCTATCTGTATGTCTGTTGTTTGTTTGTAGTAATGACACTCTGGAGGCCAGAAGGAGTCAACCGATTGATGAAACTGGACTGGTAGGCGGCATAACAGGATCTAGTTCTATGCTTATGAGCACCGTTGCTATGGGAACGCCACCGTTGCTAGCAGATGGGACTTTGAAATTTTTTGAAAAAAAATCCGAAAATTTTTATTCTTTTCCGAAAATCAAAAATCGGCGTCCGCGCTTTTATGCGCCACTATAACAACCTCTTGATCCAAAAAATTTCAGGCCCGATCCGTTCAAAAAACTGTTGATAGTATGCAATATATATAGCGACCAACCATGTTGGCCATCCATCTTGATTGAACGTATATGTATGTGTATATATGTATGTAAATATATATATATTGTATGATAGTTAATGAATGTGTTATATGTATTATGTATATGATATGATCTGGGGTGGTTAGGGGATGATACATTTTAAAAGAAGCACTGCCACCCAAAAGAAACAAGATCTACTCCACTTAAATCTGAGCAGGAAAGCAATAGGAGATCCAGGTATCGGGCGACGTTCACCTGCTTCACACAGGCTTGCTCAGGGGCAATAGACGCCGAGGCCTCGGGCACATGTATATATTTATTTTTTAATTTTTATTATTTTTTTTAATCAAACAACCATTTAGTTCTGGTCATGTGCTGGTGCTCGAGGTTCAATGAGGAGTATTTTTCTTTTAATACATTTGCACAACCCTCAAGCAAAATAAACGTCAGATTCAGATTCATTGATGGGCTGACTGCTGCTCTTTTTTGTTTACTCTACACGTATCTGGTGTTCATTTGTGTGTAGGTGAAGCATAAGTGTATACGTCGCTCGTTGTTTTTTTTTGTGTTTCAGGGCACGACACACAGCTTGGTTTGTGTCTGGTTGGGAACGTAGATGAGGAATGAGAGTGTGAGTGTGTGATTGTTGGGTTCCCGTTGGATGGTTTTGTACCACAACAGTGAGACGTTGAATGTTTTGGATGAGTGTGCAATAAAAAGATGTTGTTGTTGGTTGCATCACCCTTGTCCAGCTGTTTGTATGTTTGTTACACATGGACGTAGTTTGGACTTGAGTGTTGTTTGTGCTCACCTTGTCCAGCTGTTTGCACATCCAGTTTTAACCGATTTTGCATCAAGGTGTTGTATTGTGGGTATGTCCACAGTCTCCCCAGTTAGACCAACCATCTCGGCTCTTTCAGGTGCCATGCTTCCCATATCACACCTTGTGTCGTTTGTGGACATCTTTGTGGCTCGGACACGGGGGTCCCATCAAAGTAAATAGTGGCTAGATTGCAAAGGCAACTGACGAGGCTTATGCGCTGAACTGACGGTCACCTTTCCAGCCAAATGATCTATCATGTCATCTTAACCTTTATTTAAAATTCCTTCTAGTTCACCATTAGTAAAATTGGGTATCACAGTCTCTGGCACATGATGAATGGAAACTACTCCAGATTTAATCACCAGTGGCAATTGTGTCCTTTAGTTTTAAAAAAGACATTATGGATTGGGTGCTAGAGGCTTGGAGAGTTACAACCAATGACGTGTGCTGATATACTATTCCTTGCCAATCCTTTCAGGAAAGCCCGGGTGGTATGGCAGTATACAGTGCCCAAGAAGTCTGGGTTCTGGCTCCTTCTCCATTCCCTGTCCATTTTGGTTCTTTTCAAAGTGGAATATCCCTTTTGTTGTTACCCATTTCTGAGCAGGACTCCTCACAACTTAATCTAAAATTCTTAAATTGCATCATTCTTTGGAAGATGGACAGCGTCCACGCCTTGAGCTGCGTTCGGTCGTTGCTTGCACTGCATTTGGTCGGAGATTGTGGTGCAGTAGTTAAAAATCCATTAATCTTGCTGGTTGTGGGTTGTTTCCTGAAAACTGAGAGTCATTAAGGGAGCCATCAGGCTTAGGGTGAACCTTCCACATCTATAAAGGCTCAATTTTGCTTTCTTTTTCAAGTTCAAATGTGAAGTTATGCTGGGGGAATACCTGGCCAAGTTTGTTCCCAGTAGGTGGTCTACCATTGTATGTATGCACCAATGGCGAAGGTTGTCATTACCACATACCTGTTCAGTTATCGTGGAGCCAATGTTTCATTTGAAGACTCAATATCTTTTGTTCAGTTTCCTCCATCAACAAAATAGCCACAACAGAGAGACCGATGAACCCATAGCTGTGCCCAAATATTGCGGATAGTGGCACCCATGTCATCGATGATGTCAGTGCTACTTCAGACATCTCCAGCAGGGCCGGCAAACATCCTCAGGGTGTTCGGTGGCTGTTCTGACAAGACATTTCCAATGTTTTGAATGTTTCAACGGATCAAGCGTGACGCTCATTGCTAGATCAACTGGATATTGGTGAAAAGTTGAAACCACATCGAAAGATACAATGTTTCTGCATCATCTTGGATTCTACCTCTCTTATCTTCGACAATTCAGCCTATTCCTTAACCGTATTTATTCAGTCTTCCTTCCGAAAGTCTGCCAATGGATGCGGCCAGGAAGGCCAGACAATCGGTAAGATTGTGCATACAAAGGACACGATGGGTCTTCAGAGGGACATTGCTCTTGGTGGATCTGGGAAGACCATACAGGTCTTGGTGCTGAACCATGTTGCTGCAGTAAAGCCAATTGAGTTCCTGGTTGCCCAGCCTGGCCTAGCTCGTTTTAGCATGGCACCCAATCGTGTGTTTCATGGGACCGTTGTTGGCTTTGGAGTTTGGGTCATCAGGTATTTTTGTGTTTACCATCCCTCCCAGGAGTGATATGAT
>CM068956.1:173346455-173380034 GCA_035128595.1 Eptatretus atami
CCGTCTTGCTTCACCATGCGAGGCAAATCACCTCACCATGAATACAAAGAATTGTGCCGTCTTCTTCATGCGTCAAAGAAAGCCAGCCGTAAAGCCCTGTTCTTATATAGATGTAAAATTACCATGCTTCCCCATTGGCTCGCGTCACTCACCTGCATTTTCTTTGCATTTATTTATATTTTCATTTCTGGATTTTTCCAACGATTCTGTGATTTTTCCGGTTTATTCGCTTGATGTACATCGGCACGCAAAATTTCAGCTTTCTATGCTTGATAATATATATATATATATTATATATTACATATATTACATAATGGAGATAATTATGCCTGCAGGGTGATAACTCCCAAATTCTTTGTGAAAGACACAGCAGGGTCTTTAATATGGCACTTTACTGAAAAACAAGACTTCAACAACTCGTTCAGCAGTAAGTTCCATCTTCAAAAATTGATAGAAGAAGTGTATACGAGTATGTCATTTTTTGTACGCAATTCGAGGCTCGTAAAGGGCCAAAACATAGACCTTACAAATGCGTTTTCATAAACATCCACAAGAGGGTCATTATCATTAATATTATCTAAGTGTCATGTGCATGAATCCTCCTGGTTGTTGTATTTATGGAATCTATGCCACGACCCTCGGTGCATGTTTATGAAAAGGCATTCGTGGCTTGTGATTCACGTGACAGATTATTACAAACGCCACGATGAGAATGAGAAAAACATTGGCAAGATCGAGTGTAACAAAACACCCAATTGAAAGAGCTTCTAAAAATTTGAATATTTGGGCCCTAAAATATTTGTGATTTGTCATTCTTGTCCCTAATAGGGTATTCCGGATGTTTTCAGTGTTATCTTATTAACAATGAACACCCCAGCGGACAATAACACATTACATGGAAGTCCTTTCATTAATGCGAAGAAAACCAAACAAGTTACAGAAAGGAAAACACAGCAGGCTGGACTGCACCAATGAGGTCAATGTGCTTCTCGTTATGTTTGCCCTCCTGGCTGGGTTATCAGTACTCTTGACCACACACATAAAAATAAAAAACAGCACACAATGTTCAAATCGAATGTTCCACCTCTTCTGCAACTACAATGAAAACTCATCGATCGTCAGAACTCGCTCCCACATCTGTAAAAAATAAACCTACTTTACTGAGTCCTCCAATCACGTCAAAGACATTCCTGAAAATCTTTACATCTACATAACCATATCCACTTCTCCGTACCAGGTACACCTGTTTCTAAAACATTCTCCTGTTAGGCTATTAACCTCATAATTTCTGTTATTTCGCTCTTCCATTATAGCCTAACCTCAAATATGTGCTTTAATGAGTTTTTTTTGTAATCAATATGCTAATGATGATTTGCATACATGGAGAGTGCACATTGTAAACAAGAAAAGAGCAATCAGAATTGCAGACCCTCGCCAGGACTTGTTTTATGTGGCGTTTCTGTAGTTTTATGTGGTGTAATTTGTGTGTGTTTGTGTACTGGTGTTATGTAATTAATGAGACCCAATTAGAACTTCCACTTATAACTGCTGGCATGGATGACCGGTACAAAGACGTCTCGCTTTGATTGAACATCTTACCCTGACCCATGACATTTAATATTATCAATTTAATTCAGAATGGGATTAAAATGAATTCAATTCAAATCAAATGGAAGACCAAATCGGTACAGTTCGCATTGGAGTAATCAAAAGGAACCAAACAAGTCAAAAAACAAAGATGAAGTCATCAGGAGGAACCTGGATAGGATTCAGGTTTCAGCTGCTACTCCTCTATCCTCAAACCCATCCAGGCACAGCCAAGTGAGCTTATTTAAATAAATTTGAAAAATCACAAAGAACCAGATTAAACAAGGACAAATGTGTCCAAGAGCCACGTCATAAAGGTTTTGTCTTCACCAGAAGAAGAAGAACAACGCAGAGCTCTCTTAGAGCCAGCGTTCGCAACGCGATGCGGCTAAAAACATGAAATAAGTCTGGCTGCCAGATGATGCGTCCGATTCAAGTTGAAATTCAAAACATGTATTCCCTCACTACTAGATCATAATTGTGAAGTTGTGACATCGATTGATGAAGCTTTTCAAGAGAAATATATTTTTTAAAGATTTTCACTCAATTGAATATGGCTGCCAGACATCAATTGTTTGTGAATACCCAAGTATCGCCAAAGCTTGGGAACATTGGTGTGAAGTTTTCCCTCGATCTGTCCAGCCGTCTGGAGAAGAAGATTTTTATTGTTTTCGGTAAATTCAATATGGCCGCCAAACCATGTGACCTTTGACATCATGTGTGTGAAACGTTTTTCCTCATGGATAGGCAGTCATACGTATAAAGTTCACCTCACTCTGTTCAGCCATTTCAGAGAAGATTTTGAAGGTTCAAAAAAATAACAATATGGCTGCCAAATCATATGACAGATGACTGTCACCAATGTTTTTTTTTCTGTGGACCAGTTATCCTTAGATGACGCTCAATTTTCTTCATATTGCAATTATGATGTCATAATGAAAGCACATATGACATCATTTAAAAAAAAATTACCCATTGCCCATAAGGAGTATGTACTGCCATGTGTCAAGTTTCATTTCTTTTTCCTCGGTGCGTTTCAGAGATACAGAGTCCAAAGTTTTTCTGTTTTACCAACATGGCTGCCACACCATGTGGCCTATGACGTCATAATTATCTTTAAAACATTCTATATGAGTAGTCGCTCCGATGGTGAAAATTTCTTTCAATCTGACAAGCAGTTGTGGAGAAAAACACTGAATTCTGTGCGGACAAACAAACAAACAAACAGACAAACAAACAACAAACCCAAATGCAATGGCCCTCTCCTCTGCGAGGGTAATAAATGAAATCAAAACAAGCACTGGAAGCCACCCTGAAATGGGCATGCACTGCCAGAAGTGGAGTGGATTGCAAAAACTTATGATGTGGCAATGAGGCGGAAACTTTAAAAGGCCTTGACATTGCTACTGCTAAAACAAAATCCAGATGTCTCAGAGACAAAGAATTGTTTACACCACATGTGACAATCCCATGAGAATTTCTTTTTTGAAATAGCAGATCATATCTCCCCGAGAACCGATAGGATAGTTTCAGTGGTAGCATACTGTATTACATAATATTTTTCTGCTTACATATATTTGTTGATTTCCTGATCAAATACAATGCGACTCCAAATTGTGTCGTTGTTTTGCCGGAAGAATATGTTATGTAATCATGTGTGGCAGCCTTTGAAGAAGCAGGAAGCTTTCAATTATGCATGCAATTACAATAATGTCGAAGTTAAATATCAACAGGCATATAGTCTGGAAGGTTTGAGCCTGATGCCAGTCCTATTATTGTCCCCGATTATTCCCATCATTTTTGGGGTGGCAGTGGAAGACTCTGGCCCAGGCCTATCACCAATAAAAGGGATCACCACAACCCAAAGGTTTGGCACCCAATTTCTCAGCTGCAACATCGTGGCCTCGATTTTCAGGACGTCAAAGAATCTTGCCCTTTTCTCCTCAAAACTGCAATTGATTGGAAGATGGGAAGATTACACCAACCTCATACAAACACTGTGCAGACCATTGTGGACAAATGTTCACCAATTGCAATGTGGTTAAACATTCCTCAGCTGACAAAAGACAATCCAGGAACTGTTTGTGACTGTTTTGCAATCCAGGGAAATTGGAATTCAGCTTCAAGCAGCTGGTTCCCTTTCTGGTGCAGCCGGACGTGTTCCCCAGTGGAAGATTATCTGTTTTACGTTGTCCTACCTGTGTCGCAGCCAATTCGTTCTGACGAGAACTGACTGAAGCAACCAAGTCGTGGATTAAAGAGCGATCTGAAAACTTCTATTTTGCTGAAAGAGAGTTGATGGACGGCTGGAGCAAGTACTGAAGTCAATCGGCACGACTATAAATTGAAAAGAAAAGCGTTGGCGTGCCTTGAATTATTATGTGCACCTCATTCCGAGAGCAGTTTGAATACTGCTCACATGGAGTGAGGAAGAGAGAGACGCTGTGGCTTGAAAACACACACACGCCACACAAATCGTAATTTACACATACACATGCACGATTTAATTGCACACGGATTATACATGACTTATATACATATTATAAGCCTGATGTTCAGATGGCTTAATGGTTAAGGTGGCTGGCTTAAGATCTTAGTTGTCCTGAGTTCAGACCTCTGTTGGAAATGAATTAACACCAGGTGGGGTTGACAGCCGGCCATTCTTCCGAGGTTGCAAAATGAGGCACCAGTGTACTGGTAATTAATAGAGGGCACTACATCAGCAACACAGCCAAGCCCCCAGAAAATGATTGCAAACCAGCAGCCACAGGCTGCACATGACAGCTATACATATTATGTACACATTTGTTGATGTGTGATGAAACAAATATGTACGTGGTGAACTATACACATAACTGCATGTTCACATATTATCCATATTAATGTGACATATTATCCACATTATTTATACATATTATATGTGATTAAATTATATAACACATTATACATATGATATACACACACATTTATATGTGACACATATTATACATATTGTTACGGATTTCAGAATCCAGTCTGACGAATGTATCGACACATCCAGGTCCTTAGACAGTTATTTCCTTAAATGCATGTCCAGATTAGCCCCATTCCATGTTCGTGGATTTTAAATGTGGTGCGTTGAGAAGGGTAAAGATAGATCCCCTCTCTTATGGAAGCTTTTTTCTTTACGACACACATTATGCACATATTTCTTCGCAGCGCTGAAGCCCGCCTTTTTCGAGGGCACGGGTTGTCATGGTAACAGTGCGCAAGTGGGGCGGGGTGAGCTGGGGGACTCTGCACCCGCAGAGACGGGCCACATATAAAAAAAGAATTGGAGGTCCGTCAAAAAGAGGAGAGAAAGTGAGAGGAAGAAGAAGAGAAGAGAGAAAGAAGAAGAGAAGCGGAGCAAGAAGCGGGCAAGCGAGCCAGAAAGGAAGCGCGACGCGAGCGCGCAAGCGAACAAGAAGCGTGGAAGCGTGCGGAGGAGAGCGAGGAAGGAAGCGAGCAAGCGAGAAAAGCAAGCGTGCGAGAAAAGCAAGTGAGGAAGCGAGCGATATGAGCGTGTGGTGTCTGACCAGCGCTAACAACAAGACAATTCGCCAATCAGTTCATCCTTTCCAGTGCTTGAGCAAGCGAGCGTGGTGGTGCACGTGTGGGTGTGAGCAGCGCCGACGAGTGAGCACGGTCGGTCACAACGAGTGAGGCGTGGGTGAGTCACCAACGGACCGTTGGGTCACTGGACGTCACCAGTTTCATAAGTGTGAGGAGCTGCCCGTGTCACAGCACCAAGTCTAAACCTGTGACAGACGATCTCCGTGCAGCCCCCCCCCCCAGACGTTGACTGGCATTCAAGGCTGTTCGTGAGCACGGCAAGCTGGTGCTAGCGACGGACAAGACCACGACACACACATTCCAGGACGTTTCACTTTACGGACGACTTCTCTCTGGTGAGCGAAACGACTCTTCTCACCCCCCCCCCCCCCCCCCCCCCAAATTGATCTGCTGGTACTCTTGCCTGTGTTTAGAATGATATAAGTCAACCCCCGATAAGCATCTGCTCTCTCTCTCTTTCCTGTCATTTTGATTGATTTGCCCGAGTAATTATTCATTTTGATTGCTTTGGAATTCATTCACTTATTTACTTAAGGAATAAAAAGTTATTTTTATTTATTTATTTCTTATTATAAAATCATTTGTTGACTTCCAACCTGTCTGCGTTTGTCCTTTCCTTCCATTGTCTACATTGTCCAAACCTCGATAGACTGGTAGGTTAATTACCACAGTTGACCAAAAATCGTCGGCACGCACAAGCGGTTAAAACGCTCGGCCACCAAATTAAAATTTAATCGAGATAACATTGGTGCTTTGCGAGGCGCGCTCCCTGCCTCAGGTAACCACGTGACCTCTAGTTAAACGGCATAATTAGACGGTGGACACTGGAACTCGTGGTTATGGTGGCGTTCGTGGTTTTTAAAAAAACCCACCGTACCACAACGTTAATTGTGAGCGTGGCCCCAGATCCGGCTCTTGACGAGGACAAACGCGGGATTAATCCCCCTGAGTGACAAACTGTGTCTCGGTACCCGTGGCCGCAACAATATTATATACAACATATTACATGTGACATATAAACAGATTATATACACACATATTATACGTAACATTATATAGAAATATATATATATATGTATAAATATATAAAAATGTGTAAATATGTAGAAATATTATATGTATAAAATATATATATATATATATAAATATATATATATCTATAAATATATATATATATATATATCTATAAATATATGAATAAATTGTATAAATAAATTGCCCGCAACAAATATATTTATACATATATAGATATATGTATAAATATATAGATATATGTATATATATTGTAGCGGGCCGGGGGTCGTGGCGAGAACGACCACTAGGTGGGAAAGCTACGTCGTCTCCACCAGACTCACCAGAATTGTAACCGTCGCTCCGGATAATTCCGTGATGCGCGGGTCGCTGAACCAACCGTGGTCGCCAGTATTTCAACCGCGTAGCGTAGGGTCTATTTGTCTATTACCAATTTACCTAATTAATTACGCGATTTCGACTACCGGGGAAACCACGCCCTTGGCACTTCTTGCTCGAACCGGTCACTCTACCGACTGCGGTAGAGTTCCAACTACCGACCACCAACTCCGGTTCGGGTGCAGCCAGGCGGAACCTGCCAAACAGTGCCGGCTGGATGTACGGATTATCGGGGATAAAACCCCGTCTAAACTCAAATCCGAACCATGCTGGACCAATGCAAGAAGGGATGGAAACAGACTGGAACATTTCTGTGATGATTATCTATCTTATATATCTATAATTCCAAACAATCTCTGTATCTGTTTGTGTGTATCTGTCTGTCTGTCTGTGTCCGCTGTTTCTCGACAACCACTGGTCCGATCTATTTGAAACTTGCCAGCGTATATTGCTGGGGACCTGACTATGTGCCTTTTCAAGGTGTTATATAATCCGACAAGTGGTTCCCAAGTTATGGCCATTTCTTTACCAAACCAATGACAGGACACGTTGCTGCGTAGCCGTGGCCGATGGGGAAAGGGCGCCTTAGTTACCAATGACAGGACACATTGCTTGGCGTTTTGCACCCACAGTATCTAATCTTCTATCTATCTATAAATTCCAGCAATCTCTGTTTGTTTGCCTTTCAAGTTTGAAATTAATCGTAAGAAGTGGTTCCCAAGTTATGGCCAAGTTAGAGCACGTTCCCCATTACGGGTTACAACGTACGACTTCCGGATAGTGATGCTTACTGTATTATAATAATTTCTCGATTCTTATGCCGCATTTATAGATAAAACACAATGCCCCATATGCAGTCGTTCGTTTACGAGAGCGAAGGAACGGACTGTGTGTTGTTTGAAAGTTTTTTTTTTTTTGCATGTACGGCCACGCACGTACGGCACGCACTAGTTTACAGTAAATGAAGACACAAAGCAAGATTTAACGCGAATATGCAAGCAAGGAATATTTACAATGATCCAAAAACACTTATTCAGTTCCACTCAAAGACGGGCCACACGCAGACACACACACAAATGAAAAAAACCCAGAGTTCTTTATTGGACCCTCGCCAGCCGAGGAGAGAGACAAGCTGGGGGTCAGAGTTCGATGGGTACCTGGCCGTCGAGAAAGGGGCACTCCGTGCTGCGGCACCTGACAATGGTTGCTGGTTTGGTCCCCAGTCGCACGTGGTGGGACTCGAAGTTTGTGGCGGAGCTCGGGTGGTGAATGGCGGGGTCCACGGAGGGGGGTCGGGTCGCTCTTTCCTTCTTGTAGAGGGCCAGCAGAGACACGTTCACTGCCTCGACAACCTTCTGCTCAACCCACGTGACAGCTCTCATAACAACCACTGTTACCACCCATTCGTAAACAGCCTTTGTAACCCTTTCGTAACAGCAAAAACCCACCAAAACTCTCCTCTCCGAGAGTGCTCGAGGATTTTTTTAACCTGCCTCAACGGGAGGGCCCTTGGTGAAACACACCTCGCGTCCACCTTTGATTGGACAGGGTCCTACGGCTCACCCTTCGGGGTGGGGCCTTGGCCCCTGCCGGGAAACCCCAGTCACTCTTCCACACGGGTTCATACTTGACGAGATAGTAACGAGTATCAACACTGCAACGGCCGCTCGCCGGTAAGCCAGGCCACATCTTACCCACAGCCAGGTTCCGGTACTTGTCAACGTTGACGTGTTCATGACTTGAAGAGTAAGCATGTCTAAAACTGCAAAAAGTCATCGTGAAAGAGTTACGTCTGTGGAAGCGAGAAACCGAACGCGAGATCTTGCCTTGGCACGTCAGGTGCGAGAAGGCAGCTGTTGGTGGTGGATCGTGATGGGCCGAGGGTCATGCAGATGGGATGGTTGTTAGATGTAATAACCTTACTAAAAGAAATCGCAACGGCAGGCCTTTGATTCTCCCACAAGACAAAAGGAAGGGGATCTGACTACACACATACTTAACGACATAACTGACTTTTGCGACATCTGTATGTTGAATGCATATGGTTTCCAGATCCGTAACACTACCCCCCCTCCCATTTTATAGACTCGACCCGAGTCGTTAATTTTCGTTGTGGCATGCAGGTGTAGGTTTTCCTCTAGTATGTTTTACCTACGGATCCCTGAGTGCACATTTTGAATACATGTCCCAAAATTAAATGACCTAGTGCGTTGCGTAAACTAAAACTAGCAGACTCACTCGGACAACTTAACTACATTGCCGGCACTAAACAAACAAACAGGTGCGGTTAAAATTATATACATTCCTTATATTTACACTACTCATGGCCCAGGACCTGTGATTTGAGGAAGAAAACACAGTAGTAAAGTAACATTTGGGTGATGTGCACAAGCAGGTACATCTTGGTCAGACGTCTTTAGTGCCTTCAAAGGCCCTGATTGTCGTTGAATTTTTTATTTTTTTTTTGCAGCTGCTGGAGCAAACTCACCCTAACACGGCAGGCCATACGCCGTTTCACAGGCCATTTGAACTGGCCTTTATGCAACAAGATCTCCGGGCAGCTCAGTGCAGTCCCCGGTCCATTTGAACTGACCTTCATGCGCCAACAAGGAGATATCCGGCTGCTCAGTGCAGTCCCCCGGTAACATGGCTGGCTGTCTGCAGGGCAGTCCTTGCAAAACACTTTCAGAGATGGTCCTGGAGCACATGGTGAGAGTGAATGACAATGCCAAACAAAGGCATGGCAGGTATGGAGGCAAGGCAAAGGCAGGCAAAGCATGCATGGCAAACGCAGACCAGGGCAACATGCAGGTACAGGAGGTCGGCACACGAAGCTGGCCGCCTCGGTCTGGTCTCGTGAGGTGTGGAGGAGTGCGTGGCGCCGGCCGTCTGAAAATGGGCTTTGACCTACCCTACGGTCTCCCCCAACCTATTGCCTATGCCTTCCTTGTTCATACCCACCACCATTAGCTTGCAACAACAACAAAAACAAACAACAAGATGAAATTGACTATTTTTATTTTTATTATTTATTTTTATATAATTACGAGTGTTCCCGAGCCCTCTTATTGTCTTTGTTCGGCTAACCTGTTCCTGACTGTCTATCCCAATCCCTAAGATCCCTTTTTAGGGGATTGAGGAAGAGACAGTGAATTTGTCTCGAGGCCCAATGCAGCCTCAGATAACTCCCACAGTTTTCAGCAATTTCCCAAATGAGTCCAGGGCCCAGGAAACAGCGAAGGGATGGATGGTGCGAAGGGGTACACGTTTCCAATCTATCCTAGCATTTTATTAAATGTTAATCTATCCCCGGGGCTTTTCAAACACGCCTGTCTTTAAACTATCGGTTCTAGCAACCTCGATAAGCCTGGTGATGGCTTCGTGTTAGGGTGGTAGCGGCTTGGATCCTAGGGTCCTGAGTTCAGCCCCGTTGGCCGCTGAATTAACACCACACCAGGAGGTTGACTCAGCCTGTCATCCTTCCGAGGTCGGCAAAATGAGTACCAGCTTACTGGTAAGGGGACCACTGCATCAGCGGCATAGCCGTGTCCCAACCAATGATGCAACCAGCAGCCACAGGCTGCACTCGATAGAGAGAGTAGAGAGAGCAACTCGATTCCCGTCCCCTGTGTTGGTGTTCGTTATTAATTTGGCCTGGCCCGCAAATTTCACTTCATGCTTTTGCACAATTTCGTGGTGGGGCAGCGAGGCTCCATTGGCAGGGATACCCATCTGCCGAACTCGAACTACGACACTGCCCGGGTCGCTGAGGCTGTCTCCGAGCCTACCTACTCCGTAGAACGTTAGAGAGTGCCCCTGGCAGTGTTCCCCTTCGATGCACATGTGGATTTGTCGCTCCGGGTCCCGTTTCCGTGGGCTTCCCATTCCCATTACACTAACTCGGTCCTTGGACCTATGGCCTACTCTGGCAGACGACTTCGGTGCCCAGGGGCCCTCTACTCAGTACGCATATTTCCACAGCCACGCTCCAGCTGGTCAATAGACTCCTGCATGCTTCAAAAGATTTCGTGCCTTCGTTCGACCACAACAACAAACCAACATCCGTTTTGGTTAATTTAACTAACATTACACTAAACCGGTCCCTTGGGTGGGATTCACTCCGCCCCTCAATCATTCGTTCGCACCATGCATTCCACAACACTCCACTCACACTCGGGCCGCTGACCCACGTTCAGTCATCATGTTTTTTCTTCAATTCACCCACACATCTATTACTGACATTCTGCTCGCTACGTCCCCAAACTATCTCGTGCTCCCCGTCATCCCTTACTTTAATGCACGTTCCATTTAACTCTGTGCTAAGCTACGTCCCACTACACGTACCATGTCTGTCGATGTCTCCAATCCATTTTAAATTCTAAACTAAAATTCCCACTAACTCGTCCCACCGGGCCCCATGGAGAACTGCTCATGCCCCATGAGGCCGGCCTAACTAGATGCTAAACCCTTCCACTAACTAGTGCTCCTTTGCCCATGACGAGGATGTTCGCACATCCTGGCCAGGAATCGGTACTCGGCAAAGGCTTGCATCGCCAGGGTGGCGGTTTACATTTGGCGGCGGTAGGCCTTGAATCGCCAGGGCGGCAGTTTACAATTTGCTCGTCCCTTCCGTTTGGGTGATACATGGACCGTAACGTCGCCCGTCGATCGCACCATGCGCTCGCTTTCGAGCCATCACCATGTGAGCCGTGCGTTTCTCACCTGGCCTTCGTGCTGCGCGATCCCTGCCAACGTCACTTGCACACGGGCCCGGCGGCGTTGTCGGGACACGTTCCGCGCATCCCGTGAATTCCATTATGCGCTGGCGCGCAGCACGCGGAGCCTCGCACACGTGCTCCATATGGGCCACGTGCTTTCCAAATTCACACCATCGCCGCCATTTAGCCGTTCCACGTGGTGGTTTCATACCAATCACGGACGTTTCAATGCTGGCTCCCGATCACGGAGTTGTGCTCGCCTGGGCCATTCGCAAAACATGGAACGGACCTCGCACGCAGCGCGTCCCGCGGAGCCGGCACGGTTGCCAAAACAACTCCGTCCGTTTACACGACCCACGTCTCCCGTCTGGGTCGGTCCGTGTCCCATTCCACACGTGCACTCACACATGCCATGTCATTCGCATTTCTGCCACACATTTTGACACACACTCTGGGACATTACATTGGGGTCTCTGTTAGCCCAAAAGATCCGGGGTTCTATACCCCCCCAAGCTCGGCATGTACCCTTTGGCGTCATGCAACGGCTCCACCTCGTACGGTCTTACCGACTCACCTCGTCACGGTCCACCTCGAGGAGCACATCGTCTCCCCATGTTTTCGTATCACTTCTCAGTGCCTCATATCTCGCCCATGTTGCATTATTCTCATTCCATCTGTTGCATATTCGCATCGATTCGGCTTCCAAGTTTTGCATATTTCCATTTATTCTGGGTTTCCATGTTTGCCATATGTTTTCCATGTTCCCTACAAATTGTTTCATAATCTCCATTACCTGCTGCACTGTCGGTTGCAGGGAAAGATCTCCCTGACGTGTTGTCCTGAGCCACGGATTCCTTTAACTTATGGGGTTCGAACCCCGCTCCTGAAACACCAAACTGTTGCGGATTCGAACCCCGCAATTTTTTATGGATGCGGAGGGGTTCGTATCCCACTCCTGACACAAAACTGTTGCGGGCCGGGGGTCGGTGGCAGAAACGACCACTAGGTGGCGGAAAGCTACCTTATCTCCACCAGACTCCCCGGAATTGTAGGCCGGTCGCTCCGGATAATTCCATGACCGCGCGGTCGCTGAACGACGTGGTCGCCAATATGTCAACCGCGTAGCGTTTGGTCTATTTGTCTATAACCAATGACCTAATTAACTACGCGATTTCGACTACCGGGGAAACCACGCCTTCCGCACGTCTTGCTCGAACCGGGTCACGTCGACTGACTGCGTAGAGTTCCAACTACCGACTACCAACTCCGGTTCGGGTGCAGCCGAGCGGAAACTGCCAAAGCCATGCCGGCTGGATGAATGATTATCGGGTAAAAACCCTGTCTAAACTCAGATCCGAACCATGCTGGACCAATGCAAGAAGGGACAGAAACGGACTGGGAACATTTCTGTGATATATTATTTACAGTAAATGAAGACACAAAGCAAGACTTAACGCGAATATACAAGCAAGGAATATTTACAATGATCCAAAAACACTTATTCAGTTCTACTAAGACGGGCCCACACGCAGACACACACACAAATGAAAAGAACCCAGAGTTCTTATTGGACCCTCGCAGCTGAGGAGAGAGACAAGCTGTGGTCGGAGTTCGGATGGGTACCTGGCCGGCGGAGATAGGGGGTACTCCGTGCTGCAGCAACTGACCAATGGTCGCTGTTGGTCCCAGTCGCACGTGTGGGACTCGAGGTTCGTGCGGAGCTCAGGTGGTGAATGGCCGGGGTCCACGGAGGGGGGGTCGGGGTCGCTCTTTCCTTCCTTGTAGAGGGCCAGCAGAGACACGTTCGGGCCTCGGCGACCTTCTGCTCAACCCTCGTGACAGCCTGCATAACAACCACTGTTACCACCCCTTCGTAACAGCAAAAACCCCTTTCGTGACAGCAAAAACCCACCAAAATTCTCCTCTCCGAGAGTGCTCGGGATTTTTTTAACCCCTCAACGGGAGGGCCCTTGGTGAAAAACACACCTCGCCACACGGGGTGGTATTCCATGTGTTCCGAGTCACCACACGGGTGGTGCTGTGCCTTTGATTGACAGGGTCCTACAGCCCACCCTTCGGGGGCGGGGCCTTGGCCCTGCCGGGAAACCCCAGTCACTCTTCCACGCGGGTTCATACTTGACGAGTAACAGTGATTCAACGCTGCAACGGCCCCTGCCGGGGAAACCCTAGCCACACTTCCAT
This sequence comes from Eptatretus atami, assembly GCA_035128595.1. Classification (NCBI taxonomy): domain Eukaryota; kingdom Metazoa; phylum Chordata; class Myxini; order Myxiniformes; family Myxinidae; genus Eptatretus; species Eptatretus atami. The sequence continues at coordinate 173,359,967 of CM068956.1, forward strand.
CACGGGTTTCATACTTGACGAGTAATAGTATCAACGCTGCAACGGCCCCTGCCGGGAAACCCTAGCCACACTTCCACACGGGTTCATACTTGACGAGTAATAGTATCAACGCTGCAACGGCCCCTGCGGGAAACCGCAGCCACTCTTCCATGCGGGTTCATACTTGACGAGTAACAGTATCAAAGTTGCAAAAAGTCATCGTGAAAGAGTTACAACGACTGTGGAAGCCGAGAACCGGAACCACGAGATCTTGCCTTGGCACGTCAGGGTGCGAGAAGGCAGGTGGTGGTGTGGATCATGATGGTCGGGGTCATGCAGATGGGATGTTGTTGATGTTTGACTGTAGATGTAAACTAACTAAAAAATAATCACAACGCACGCCTTTCATCTCCCACGAGACAAAAAGAAGTGTACTGACTACACACATGACTAAGACATAACTGACTTTGATCATCGTAGTTATGATGCTATGGTTTCCAGATCCGTAATAATAATAATAATAAATATATATATATATATATATATATTATATATATAAGATAGATAGATATATACATTGTTACGAATTTGAATTCAAATGCACACAAATACAGGTTCCTTTAGTCAGCTATGTCATAGTGCTTTTCCGGGATAGCTCACCTTCCATTGTTTAAATGTGAGAAATCGATTAGATGCGCTGCGAATCGATGTAATATGTTTAGGTGCGAAACAATGGAGACATCCCTCCCCCTTCTGCGAAGAGGAAGAAGAGCCCTTCCGTCCCGTGATTCATGACGTCAACAACTCCCTCCCACCCTGTGAGCAGCGGGGATGGATCACGAGGCGATGAGTCACGCCGGGTGCGGGAGGGGGCGGAGAAGGATTAAAAGGAGATCCTTTCTTTGTTCGTGTCAGAGTGGTTGAGGGGCTGCGTCGTTCACAGACTCTTCGGTCCTGTTTGCCTGTTAGGGTTGAGGCCTTCAGAAGCTTTTTGCTTCTGCAGAGTAGTTGTTCAGCAGAGCTTCGGGTCCTGCTTGGCTCGGTAGGCTTTTTGGAGAGCTGCTTTGTTTTGGAAGATATAGTCGTTGCTCGAGCTCGAGCTGCGAATGGTGGCTTCTCTTCTTGTTGTGGAGCTCTTTGTTCGCGTTTGGTTCGCCCATCGATACTTTCTTGGAGGTCCCAACGACCATTGACGGGAAGATCGCGCGCGTGTCTCACCAGCACGTGTTGAGAAGCGCGGGAGGATTCGCGGAGCTCGGGAAGGAAGGAAGGCTCACAGCGATTGGGTCCAGCTCGCTCTCGCTGGAGCCCGGGTCCGAACAACTGAAGACCACACGAGGTGGAGAGGTTCGAGATAAGTTCTGGGTTTCAGCTCACCTGTCCTCCGAGCTGGAGCCCGTTAAAGCCTCAGCCACCATCACTTGGTGTGTGTGTGTGTGTGCGTACGTGTGTCCGTGGCCCGTCAATAAGTAGGAAATTGTTAAGTGCTTTGTGTGGCTGTAAATCTTTGCATTGCATTTCGTATAGTCGAATAGTTCTGCTCTTACGTGCTTCCCTAGTTCCCATTATTATAATAAAATACCCCAATTGTTAAATGTTATCAGCTCGTCGCGTCGATTCTTTCATGACTGAGCATTTCCTTTGTTGGTAGTTAGAAGGCGTTGGTTTGCCGTAAAAAGGGGACATTTGGACCGACGGTTCTCGGCGATAAGCCGCTCGGAATCGCGCACGGGACAGGCTCGCCTCAGCGGTTTGTCCGTACGAGATCCGTCGAGGGTGGAATACCCCGGTAGTTGGATCACGTGGGTATTTAGGTACATTGAAGATTGGCAATCGACCCTACCCGCGTGATCCGCCGATTGGCGTATTTCGTTATTGTACAAGGACCCGTCGCTCGGAGTTATCCGGGCGGCGATCTATATTCCGGGCGATCGGTCGGGCCAACTCGACTTGCGGCTCCGTCAGAGCGTCGGTTGGCGGCCGACGCACAGCCGCCGTAACATTGGTGTTCAGGAGTGCGATTCGGCCCCTCCGCCCGCTAGCAAAATTCACGGAGTCGGATCAGGGGTATACGGACACCCCCCCCCCCCCCCCCCCCCCGGTTCCCCAAATTACGAGCGTTATAAATTTTATTCCCAGCACGCAAAAGTTCAGCCAAGGCGAGGAGCCAGGTGGGGGTAGTGAGGTGGATGTGGAGTTAATGGAACCAGAGGCTCAGGGCGAAATCACGTGCAGGACACTTCCCATTATGCAGGAGAAACCCGTACCAGAAGGTTGGGAGAGGAGTCAAAGCCGTTCATCTGGTTCGTTATTATTATAACCGCACCACGAATAGTAGTCAGTTGCAGCGGCCAGGCAGGTGACAATGCAGCAGGTTATAGAACTCACGCAAAGAATAAACGCCAAAATGGAGAACATGAATGCCAAAATGGATGAGATGAATAATGATATGCGAACCCAGCGGGGCGAAACGCAGAGCATGGGTGGAATCTCCAGGCTGGGCAAAACAGTGACGGCAGTGGCGCGCGACGAAGCGCAGACAACGTGTGCAAAATGGCGGCACCACGTGCGATACGATGGAGCCAGCGAGGGGGGGGCAACGCCTTCCGGCCCGCGATGGAGACGGTGAGGACAAAGTAATTCGGAGACGCGTTGGCGAGACTCATGAGGTGACGGAGAAAGTGACGGTGACAGAGGGAAAAAATAAATGGGGTGACTGAGACGTGTAGGAGAGACACGTGGAGACGAAGAGATAATAAAGGAGGTGTTAGCGGTGACAACGACAGACGCAGGAAATAGAAATAACAGAGACACGGGAGATAGAGGAGACAGGGGGTGAAAGTGACGACACAAAGACGAACACACACACCACACACACACACACACACACACGGAGGTAGTGAGGGACAATGGGTTGAGCTTGAGGAATGTGTTGGGACCCGAGATGCAAGCAGCAGGATGGCCTCCTTCAGGAACGAGGGGAGGAACTGTGCCCCCTTGAGGCGGATCGCGATGAGGTGAGTCCGGTCGAGCCTTGCGAGGTAGAGGGGGAGAGTACTGTGAATGGGTGCACGCACAGCTTGGGGGGTATGGAGACCCCGGGAGCGCTTGAAGTAGCGCAAATCCCCAGCGTGGTCGTCCCGGTGTGTGTAGTTACGAGTGTGGCTAAATGCGTGCTGGAAAGCACGCATTGTGTGAGTGAAACCCCGTGTATGGGAGAAGCGCCGTGTGTGAAAGAAACCGCGTGTGTGAGGTCGCGGTATGAAAGAGAAATGGCGGTTGGTATACCAACCGCCATTTTCTTTCATACCGCGACCTCACACACGCGGTTTCTTTCACAACGGCGCTTCTCCCATACAGCGGGGTTTTTCACTCAACAAATGCGTGCTTTCCAGCACGCATTTAGCCACACTCGTAACTACACACACGCGGACGACACCGCTGGGGATTTGCGCTACTTCAAGCGCTCCCGGGGTCTCCATACCCCCAAGCTGTGCGTGCACCATTCACAGTACTCTCCCCTCTACCTCGCAAGGCTGACCCGGACTCACCTCATCGCGATCCGCCTCAAGGGGGAACAGTTCCTCCCTCGTTCCTGAAGGAGGCCATCCTGCTGCTTGCATCGGGTCCCAACACATTCCTCAAGCTCAACCCATTGTCCCTCACTACCTCCGTGTGTGTGTGTGTGTGTGTGTGGTGTGTGTGTTCGTCTTTGTGTCGTCACTTTCACCCCCTGTCTCCTCTATCTCCCGTGTCTCTGTTATTTCTATTTCCTGCGTCTGTCGTTGTCACCGCTAACACCTCCTTTATTATCTCTTCGTCTCCACGTGTCTCTCCTACACGTCTCAGTCACCCCATTTATTTTTTCCCTCTGTCACCGTCACTTTCTCCGTCACCTCATGAGTCTCGCCAACGCGTCTCCGAATTACTTTGTCCTCACCGTCTCCATCGCGGGCCGGAAGGCGTTGCCCCCCCCTCGCTGGCTCCATCGATGCACGTGGTGCCGCCATTTTGCACACCGTTGTTGCGCTTCGTCGCGCGCCACTGCCGTCACTGCTTTTGCCCAGCCTGGAGATTCCACCCATGCTCTGCGTTTCGCCCCCGCTGGGTTCGCATATCATTATTCATCTCATCCATTTTGGCATTCATGTCTCCATTTTGGCGTTTATTTTTTGCGTGAGTTCTATAAACCTGCTGGCATTGTCACCTGCCTGGCCGCTGCAACTGACTACTATTCGTGGTGCGGTTATAATAATAACGAACCAGATGAACGGCTTTGACTCCTCTCCCAACCTTCTGGTACGGGTTTCTCCTGCATAATGGGAGTGTCCTGCACGGTGATTTCGCCTGAGCCTCTGGTTCCATTACTCCACATCCACCTCACTACCACCCCCTGGCTCAACTCGCCTTGGCTGAACATTTTGCGTGCTGGGAATAAAATTTATAACGCTCGTAATTTGGGGAACACGGGGGGGGGGGGGGGGGGGGGGTGTCCGTATACCCCTGATCCGACTCCGTGAATTTTGCTACGGAGCGGAGGGGCCGAATCGCACTCCTGAACCCAATGTTACGGCGGCTGTGCGTCGGCGCAACCGACGTCTGCGGAGCCGCAAGTCGAGTTGGCCCGACCGATCGCCCGGAATATAGATCGCCGCCCGGATAACTCCGAGCGACGGGTCCTTGTACAATAACGAAATACGCCAATCGGCGGATCACGCGGGTAGGGTCGATTGCCAATCTTCAATGTACCTAAATACCCACGTGATCCAACTACCGGGGTATTCCACCCTCGACGGATCTCGTACGGACAAACCGCTGAGGCGAGCCTGTCCCGTGCGCGATTCCGAGCGGCTTATCGCCGAGAACCGTCGGTCCAAATTGTCCCCTTTTTACGGCAAACCAACGCCTTCTAACTACCAACAAAGGAAATGCTCAGTCAATGAAAGAATCAGACGCGACGAGCTGATAACATTTAACAATTGGGGTATTTTATTATAATAATGGGGAACTAGAAGCACGTAAGAGCAGAACTATTCCGACTATACGAAATGCAATGCAAAGATTTACAGCACACAAAGCACTTAACAATTTCCTACTTATTAGACGGGCCCCGGACACACGTACGCACACACACACACACACCAAGTGATGGTGGCTGAGGCTTTAACGGGCTCCAGCTCGGAGGACAGGTGAGCTGAAACCCAGAACTTATCTCGAACTCTCCACCTCGTGTGGTCTTCAGTTGTTCGGACCCGGGCTCCAGCGAGAGCGAGCTGGACCCAATGCTGTGAGCCTTCCTTCCCTTCCCGAGCTCCGCGAATCCTCCCGCGCTTCTCAACACGTGCTGGTGAGACACGGCGCCGATCTTCCCGTCAATGGTCGCTTCCCGAGGAACCACCTCCAAGAAAGGTCGATGGGTCGAACCAAACGGCGAACAAAGAGCTCCCAACAACGAAAGAGAAGCCACCATTCGCAGCTCGCAGTCGAGCAACGACTCAATTCCTTCCAAAACAAAGCAGCTCTCCAAAAAGCCTACCGAGCCAAGCAGGACCCGAAGCTCTGCTGAACAACTACTCTGCAGAAGCAAAAAGCTTCTGAAGGCCTCAACCCTAACAGGCAAACAGGACCCGAAGAGGCTGTGAACGACGCAGCCCCTCAACCACTCTGACACCGAACAAAGAAAGGATCTCCTTTTATCCTTCTCCGCCCCCTCCCGCACCCGGCGTGACTCATGCCTCCGTGATCCATCCCCCGCTGCTCACCACGGGTGGGAGGGAGTTGTTGACGTCATGAATCACGGGACGGAAGGGCTCTTCTTCCTCTTCGCAGAAGAGGGGAGGGATGTCTCCATTGTTTTCGCACCTAATACTATTACATGATTCGCAGCGCATCTAATCGATTTCTCACATTTAAACAATGGAAGGTGAGCTATCCCGGGAAAAGCACTATGACATAGCTGACTAAAGGAAACCTGTATATTGTGTGCATTTGAATTCCAAATTCGTAACAATGTATATATCTATCTATCTATATATATATAATATATATATATATATATATATATTTATTATTTTATTATTACGGATCTGGAAACCATAGATATTAACTACAGATGTCCAAAAGTCAGTTATGTCATTAAGTCATGTGTGTAGTCAGACCTTCTTTTTGTCTCGTGGGAGATGAAAGGCGTGCGTTGTGATTATTTTTTTAGTTATTACATCACAGTATATACACAACACATCCCATCTGCATGACCCTCGACCATCATGATCCACACCACACCGACTGCCTTCTCGCACCCTGACGTGCCAAGGCAAGATCTCGTGGTTCCGGTTTCTCGGCTTCCACAGTCGTTGTAACTCTTTCACGATGACTTTTTGCAACTTTGATACTGTTACTCGTCAAGTATGAACCCGCATGGAAGAGTGGCTGCGGTTTCCCGCAGGGGCCGTTGCAGCGTTGATACTATTACTCGTCAAGTATGAACCCGTGTGGAAGTGTGGCTAGGGTTCCCGGCAGGGGCCGTTGCAGCGTTGATACTATTACTCGTCAGTATGAAACCCGTGTGGAAGTGTGGCTAGGGTTTCCCCGGCAGGGGCCGTTGCAGCGTTGAATCACTGTTACTCGTCAAGTATGAACCCGCGTGGAAGAGTGACTGGGGTTTCCCGGCAGGGCCAAGGCCCCGCCCCGAAGGGTGGGCTGTAGGACCCTGTCAATCAAAGGCACAGCACCACCCTGTGGTGACTCGGAACACATGGAATACCACCCCCGTGTGGCGAGGTGTGTTTTTCACCAAGGGCCCTCCCGTTGAGGGAGGTTAAAAAAATCCCCGAGCACTCTCGGAGAGGAGAATTTTGGTGGGTTTTTGCTGTCACGAAAGGGGTTTTTGCTGTTACGAAGGGGTGGTAACAGTGGTTGTTATGCAGGCTGTCACGAGGGTTGAGCAGAAGGTCGCCGAGGCGCCGAACGTGTTCTGCTGGCCCTCTACAAGGAAGGAAAGAGCGACCCCGACCCCCCTCCGTGGACCCCGGCCATTCACGCACCTGAGCTCCGCACGAACCTCGAGTCCCACACGTGCGACTGGGGACCAACAGCGACCATTGGTCAGTTCTGCAGCACGGAGTACCCCCTATCTCCGACGGCCAGGTCCATCCGAACTCCGACGACAGCTTGTCTCTCTCCTCAGCTGCGAGGGTCAATAAAGAACTCTGGGTTCTTTTCATTTGTGTGTGTGTCTGCGTGTGGGCCCGTTCTTTAAGTAGAACTGAATAAGTGTTTTTGGATCATTGTAAATATTCCTTGCTTGTATATTCGCGTTAAGTCTTGCTTTGTGTCTTCATTTACTGTAAATAAATAATCACAGAAATGTTCCCAGTCGTTTCTGTCCCTTCTTGCATTGGTCAGCATGGTTCGGATCTGAGTTTAGACAGGGTTTTTCCCGATAATCCATTCATCCAAGCCGGCATGGCTTTGGCAGTTTCGCTCGGCTGCACCCGAACCGGAGTTGGTAGTCGGTAGTTGGAACTCTACGCAGTCAGTCGAGTGACCCGGTTCGAGCAAGACGTGCGGAAGGCGTGGTTTCCCCGGTAGTCGAAATCGCGTAGTTAATTAGGTCATTGGTTATAGACAAATAGACCATAACGCTACGCGGTTGACATATTTGGCGACCACGGTCGTTCAGCGACCGCCGGTCATGGAATTATCCGGAGCGACCGGCCTACAATTCCGGGAGTCTGGTGGAGATAAGGTAGCTTTCCGCCACCTAGTGGTCGTTTCTGCCACCGACCCCCGGCCCGCAACAGTTTTTGTGTCAGGAGTGGGATACGAACCCCTCCGCATCCATAAAAAATTGCGGGGTTCGAATCCGCAACAGTTTGGTGTTCAGGAGCGGGGTTCGAACCCATAAGGTTAAAGGAATCCGTGGCTCAGGACACACGTCAGGGAGATCTTTCCTGCAACCGACAGTGCAGCCGGTAATGGAGATTATGAAACAATTTGTAGGGAACATGGAAAACATATGGCAAACATGGAAACCACAGAATAAATGGAAATATGCAAAACTTGGAAGCCGAATCGATGCGAATATGCAACAGATGGAATGAGAAATAATGCAACATGGGCGAGATATGAGGCACTGAGAAGTGATACGAAAACATGGGGAGACGATGTGCTCCTCGAGGTGGACCGTGACGAGGTGAAGTCGGTAAGACCGTACGAGGTGGAGCCGTTGCATGACGCCAAAGGGTACATGCCGAGCTTGGGGGGGTATAGAACCCCGGGATCTTTTGGGCTAACACGAGACCCCAATGTAATGTCCCAGAGTGTGTGTCAAAATGTGTGGCAGAAATGCGAATGACATGGCATGTGTGAGTGCAGTGTGGAAATGGGACACGGACCGACCCAGACGGGAGACGTGGGTCGTGTAAACGGACGGAGTTGTTTTGGCAACCGTGCCGGCTCCGCGGGACCGCTGCGTGCGAGGTCCGTTCCATGTTTTGCGAATGGCCCAGGCGAGCACAACTCCGTGATCGGGAGCCAGCATTGAAACGTCCGTGATTGGTATGAAAAAACCACCACGTGGACGGCTAAAATGGCGGCGATGGTGTGAATTTGGAAAGCACGTGGCCCATATGGAGCACGTGTGCGAGGCTCCGCGTGCTGCGCGCAGTCGCACAAGTGGAATTCACGGGATGCGCGGAACGTGTCCCGACAACGCCGCCGGGCCCGTGTGCAAGTGACGTTGGCAGGGATCGCGCAGCACGAAGGCCAGGTGAGAAACGCACGGCTCACATGGTGATGGCTCGAAAGCAGCGCATGGTGCGATCGACGGGCGACGTTACGGTCCATGTATCACCCAAACGGAAGGGACGAGCAAATTGTAAACTGCCGCCCTGGCGATTCAAGGCCTACCGCCGCCAAATGTAACCGCCACCCTGGGATGCAAGCCTTTGCCGAGTACCGATTCCTGGCCAGGATGTAGCGAACATCCTCGTCATGGGCAAAGGAGCACTAGTTAGTGGAAGGGTTTAGCATCTAGTTAGGCCGGCCTCATGGGGCATGAGCAGTTCTCCATGGGGCCCGGTGGGACGAGTTAGTGGGAATTTTAGTTTAGAATTTAAAATGGATTGGAGACATCGACAGACATGGTACGTGTAGTGGGGACGTAGCTTAGCACAGAGTTAAATGGAACGTGCATTAAAGTAAGGGATGACGGGGAGCACGAGATAGTTTGGGGACGTAGCGAGCAGAATGTCAGTAATAGAGTGTGTGGTGAATTGAAGAAAAAACATGATGACTGAACGTGGGTCAGCGGCCCGAGTGTGAGTGGAGTGATTGTGGAATGCATGGTGCGAACGAATGATTGAGGGGCGGAGTGAAATCCACCCAAGGGAACCGGTTTAGTGTAATGTTAGTTAAATTAACCAAAACGGATGTTTGGTTTGTTGTTGTGGTCGAACGAAGGCAGCGAAATCTTTTGAAGCATGCAGGAGTCTATTTGACCAGCTGGAGCGTGGCTGTGGAAATATGCGTACTGAGTAGAGGGCCCCTGGGCACCGAAGTCGTCTGCCAGAGTAGGCATAGGTCCAAGGGACCGAGTTAGTGTAATGGGAATGGGAGCCCACGGAAACGGGACCCGGAGCGACAAATCCCACATGTGCATCGAAGGGGACAACTGCCAGGGGCACTCTCTAACGTTCTACGGAGTAGGTAGGCTCGGAACAGCCTCAGCGACCCGGGCGTGTCGTAGTTCGAGTTCGGCAGATGGGTATCCCTGCCAATGGAGCCTCGCTGCCCCAACCACGAAATTGTGCAAAAGCATGAAGTGAAAATTTGCGGGCCAGGCCAAATTAATAACGAACACCAACACAGGGCGACGGGAATCGAGTTGCTCTCTCTACTCTCTCTACGAGTGCAGCCTGTGGCTGCTGGTTGCATCATTGGTTGGGACACGGCTATGCCGCTGATGCAGTGGTCCCCCTTACCAGTAAGCTGGTACTCATTTTCCGACCTCGGAAGGATGACAGGCTGAGTCAACCTCCTGGTGTGGTGTTAATTCAGGCGGCCAACGGGGCTTGAACTCAGGACCCTAGGATCCAAGCCGCTACCACCCTAACACGAAGCCATCACCAGGCTTATCGAGGTTGCTAGAACCGATAGTTTAAAGACAGGCGTTTTGAAAGCCCCGGGGATAGATTAACATTTAATAAAATGCTAGGATAGTTGGAAACGTGTACCCCTTCGCACCATCCATCCCTTCGCTGTTTCCTGGGCCGCTGGACTCATTTGGGAAATTGCTGAAAACTGTGGGAGTTATCTGAGGCTGCATTGGGCCTCGAGACAAATTCACTTGTCTCTTCCTCAATCCCTCAAAAGGGATCTAGGGATTGGGATAGACAGTCAGGAACAGGTTAGCCGAACAAAGACAATAAGAGGGCTCGGGAACACTCGTAATTATATAAAAATAAATAATACAAAATAAAAATAGTCAATTTCATCTTGTTGTTTGTTTTTGTTGTTGTTGCAAGCTAATGGTGGTGGGTATGAACAAGGAAGGCATAGGCAATAGGTTGGGGGAGACCGTAGGGTAGGTCAAAGCCCATTTTCAGACGGCCGGCGCCACGCACTCCTCCACACCTCACGAGACCAGACCGAGGCGGCCAGCTTCGTGTGCCGACCTCCTGTACCTGCATGTTGCCCTGGTCTGCGTTTGCCATGCATGCTTTGCCTGCCTTTGCCTTGCCTCCATACCTGCCATGCCTTTGTTTGGCATTGTCATTCACTCTCACCATGTGCTCCAGGACCATCTCTGAAAGTGTTTTGCAAGGACTGCCCTGCAGACAGCCAGCCATGTTACCGGGGGACTGCACTGAGCAGCCGGATATCTCCTTGTTGGCGCATGAAGGTCAGTTCAAATGGACCGGGGACTGCACTGAGCTGCCCGGAGATCTTGTTGCATAAAGGCCAGTTCAAATGGCCTGTGAAACGGCGTATGGCCTGCCGTGTTAGGGTGAGTTTGCTCCAGCAGCTGCAAAAAAAAAATAAAAAATTCAACGACAATCAGGCCTTTGAAGGCACTAAAGACGTCTGACCAAGATGTACCTGCTTGTGCACTCACCCAAATGTTACTTTACTACTGTGTTTTCTTCTCTCAAATCACAGGTCCTGGGCCATGAGTAGTGTAAATATAAGGAATGTATATAATTTTAACCGCACCTGTTTGTTTGTTTAGTGCCGGCAATGTAGTTAAGTTGTCCGAGTGAGTCTGCTAGTTTTAGTTTACGCAACGCACTAGGTCATTTAATTTTGGGACATGTATTCAAAATGTGCACTCAGGGATCCGTAGGTAAAACATACTAGAGGAAAACCTACACCTGCATGCCACAACGAAAATTAACGACTCGGGTCGAGTCTATAAAAAGGGAGGGGGGGTAGTGTTACGGATCTGGAAACCATATGCATTCAACATACAGATGTCGCAAAAGTCAGTTATGTCGTTAAGTATGTGTGTAGTCAGATCCCCTTCCTTTTGTCTTGTGGGAGAATCAAAGGCCTGCCGTTGCGATTTCTTTTAGTAAGGTTATTACATCTAACAACCATCCCATCTGCATGACCCTCGGCCCATCACGATCCACCACCAACAGCTGCCTTCTCGCACCTGACGTGCCAAGGCAAGATCTCGCGTTCGGTTTCTCGCTTCCACAGACGTAACTCTTTCACGATGACTTTTTGCAGTTTTAGACATGCTTACTCTTCAAGTCATGAACACGTCAACGTTGACAAGTACCGGAACCGGCTGTGGGTAAGATGTGGCCTGGCTTACCGGCGAGCGGCCGTTGCAGTGTTGATACTCGTTACTATCTCGTCAAGTATGAACCCGTGTGGAAGAGTGACTGGGGTTTCCCGGCAGGGGCCAAGGCCCCACCCCGAAGGGTGAGCCGTAGGACCCTGTCCAATCAAAGGTGGACAGCGAGGTGTGTTTCACCAAGGGCCCTCCCGTTGAGGCAGGTTAAAAAAATCCTCGAGCACTCTCGGAGAGGAGAGTTTTGGTGGGTTTTTGCTGTTACGAAAGGGTTACAAAGGCTGTTTACGAATGGGTGGTAACAGTGGTTGTTATGAGAGCTGTCACGTGGGTTGAGCACGAAGGTTGTCGAGGCAGTGAACGTGTCTCTGCTGGCCCTCTACAAGAAGGAAAGAGCGACCCGACCCCCCTCCGTGGACCCCGCCATTCACCACCCGAGCTCCGCCACAAACTTCGAGTCCCACCACGTGCGACTGGGGACCAAACCAGCAACCATTGTCAGGTGCCGCAGCACGGAGTGCCCCTTTCTCGACGGCCAGGTACCCATCGAACTCTGACCCCCAGCTTGTCTCTCTCCTCGGCTGGCGAGGGTCCAATAAAGAACTCTGGGTTTTTTTCATTTGTGTGTGTGTCTGCGTGTGGCCCGTCTTTGAGTGGAACTGAATAAGTGTTTTTGGATCATTGTAAATATTCCTTGCTTGCATATTCGCGTTAAATCTTGCTTTGTGTCTTCATTTACTGTAAACTAGTGCGTGCCGTACGTGCGTGGCCGTACATGCAAAAAAAAAAAAACTTTCAAACAACACACAGTCCGTTCCTTCGCTCTCGTAAACGAACGACTGCATATGGGGCATTGTGTTTTATCTATAAATGCGGCATAAGAATCGAGAAATTATTATAATACAGTAAGCATCACTATCCGGAAGTCGTACGTTGTAACCCGTAATGGGGAACGTGCTCTAACTTGGCCATAACTTGGGAACCACTTCTTACGATTAATTTCAAACTTGAAAGGCAAACAAACAGAGATTGCTGGAATTTATAGATAGATAGAAGATTAGATACTGTGGGTGCAAAACGCCAAGCAATGTGTCCTGTCATTGGTAACTAAGGCGCCCTTTCCCCATCGGCCACGGCTACGCAGCAACGTGTCCTGTCATTGGTTTGGTAAAGAAATGGCCATAACTTGGGAACCACTTGTCGGATTATATAACACCTTGAAAAGGCACATAGTCAGGTCCCCAGCAATATACGCTGGCAAGTTTCAAATAGATCGGACCAGTGGTTGTCGAGAAACAGCGGACACAGACAGACAGACAGATACACACAAACAGATACAGAGATTGTTTGGAATTATAGATATATAAGATAGATAATCATCACAGAAATGTTCCAGTCTGTTTCCATCCCTTCTTGCATTGGTCCAGCATGGTTCGGATTTGAGTTTAGACGGGGTTTTATCCCCGATAATCCGTACATCCAGCCGGCACTGTTTGGCAGGTTCCGCCTGGCTGCACCCGAACCGGAGTTGGTGGTCGGTAGTTGGAACTCTACCGCAGTCGGTAGAGTGACCGGTTCGAGCAAGAAGTGCCAAGGGCGTGGTTTCCCCGGTAGTCGAAATCGCGTAATTAATTAGGTAAATTGGTAATAGACAAATAGACCCTACGCTACGCGGTTGAAATACTGGCGACCACGGTTGGTTCAGCGACCCGCGCATCACGGAATTATCCGGAGCGACGGTTACAATTCTGGTGAGTCTGGTGGAGACGACGTAGCTTTCCCACCTAGTGGTCGTTCTCGCCACGACCCCCGGCCCGCTACAATATATATACATATATCTATATATTTATACATATATCTATATATGTATAAATATATTTGTTGCGGGCAATTTATTTATACAATTTATTCATATATTTATAGATATATATATATATATATATTTATAGATATATATATATTTATATATATATATATATATTTTATACATATAATATTTCTACATATTTACACATTTTTATATATTTATACATATATATATATATTTCTATATAATGTTACGTATAATATGTGTGTATATAATCTGTTTATATGTCACATGTAATATGTTGTATATAATATTGTTGCGGCCACGGGTACCGAGACACAGTTTGTCACTCAGGGGGATTAATCCCGCGTTTGTCCTCGTCAAGAGCCGGATCTGGGGCCACGCTCACAATTAACGTTGTGGTACGGTGGGTTTTTTTAAAAACCACGAACGCCACCATAACCACGAGTTCCAGTGTCCACCGTCTAATTATGCCGTTTAACTAGAGGTCACGTGGTTACCTGAGGCAGGGAGCGCGCCTCGCAAAGCACCAATGTTATCTCGATTAAATTTTAATTTGGTGGCCGAGCGTTTTAACCGCTTGTGCGTGCCGACGATTTTTGGTCAACTGTGGTAATTAACCTACCAGTCTATCGAGGTTTGGACAATGTAGACAATGGAAGGAAAGGACAAACGCAGACAGGTTGGAAGTCAACAAATGATTTTATAATAAGAAATAAATAAATAAAAATAACTTTTTATTCCTTAAGTAAATAAGTGAATGAATTCCAAAGCAATCAAAATGAATAATTACTCGGGCAAATCAATCAAAATGACAGGAAAGAGAGAGAGAGCAGATGCTTATCGGGGGTTGACTTATATCATTCTAAACACAGGCAAGAGTACCAGCAGATCAATTTGGGGGGGGGGGGGGGGGGGGGGTGAGAAGAGTCGTTTCGCTCACCAGAGAGAAGTCGTCCGTAAAGTGAAACGTCCTGGAATGTGTGTGTCGTGGTCTTGTCCGTCGCTAGCACCAGCTTGCCGTGCTCACGAACAGCCTTGAATGCCAGTCAACGTCTGGGGGGGGGGGCTGCACGGAGATCGTCTGTCACAGGTTTAGACTTGGTGCTGTGACACGGGCAGCTCCTCACACTTATGAAACTGGTGACGTCCAGTGACCCAACGGTCCGTTGGTGACTCACCCACGCCTCACTCGTTGTGACCGACCGTGCTCACTCGTCGGCGCTGCTCACACCCACACGTGCACCACCACGCTCGCTTGCTCAAGCACTGGAAAGGATGAACTGATTGGCGAATTGTCTTGTTGTTAGCGCTGGTCAGACACCACACGCTCATAGTCGCTCGCTTCCTCACTTGCTTTTCTCGCACGCTTGCTTTTCTCGCTTGCTCGCTTCCTTCCTCGCTCTCCTCCGCACGCTTCCAACGCTTCTTGTTCGCTTGCGCGCTCGCGTCGCGGTTCCTTTCTGGCTCGCTTGCCCGCTTCTTGCTCCGCTTCTCTTCTTCTTTCTCTCTTCTCTTCTTCTTCCTCTCACTTTCTCTCCTCTTTTTGACGGACCTCCAATTCTTTTTTTATATGTGGCCCGTCTCTGCGGGTGCAGAGTCCCCCAGCTCACCCCGCCCCACTTGCGCACTGTTACCATGACAACCCGTGCCCTCGAAAAAGGCGGGCTTCAGCGCTGCGAAGAAATATGTGCATAATGTGTGTCGTAAAGAAAAAAGCTTCCATAAGAGAGGGGATCTATCTTTACCCTTCTCAACGCACCACATTTAAAATCCACGAACATGGAATGGGGCTAATCTGGACATGCATTTAAGGAAATAACTGTCTAAGGACCTGGATGTGTCGATACATTCGTCAGACTGGATTCTGAAATCCGTAACAATATGTATAATATGTGTCACATATAAATGTGTGTGTATATCATATGTATAATGTGTTATATAATTTAATCACATATAATATGTATAAATAATGTGGATAATATGTCACATTAATATGGATAATATGTGAACATGCAGTTATGTGTATAGTTCACCACGTACATATTTGTTTCATCACACATCAACAAATGTGTACATAATATGTATAGCTGTCATGTGCAGCCTGTGGCTGCTGATTTGCAATCATTTTCTGGGGGCTTGGCTGTGTTGCTGATGTAGTGCCCTCTATTAATTACCAGTACACTGGTGCCTCATTTTGCAACCTCGGAAGAATGGCGGCTGTCAACCCCACCTGGTGTTAATTCATTTCCAACAGAGGTCTGAACTCAGGACAACTAAGATCTTAAGCCAGCCACCTTAACCATTAAGCCATCTGAACATCAGGCTTATAATATGTATATAAGTCATGTATAATCCGTGTGCAATTAAATCGTGCATGTGTATGTGTAAATTACGATTTGTGTGGCGTGTGTGTGTTTTCAAGCCACAGCGTCTCTCTCTTCCTCACTCCATGTGAGCAGTATTCAAACTGCTCTCGGAATGAGGTGCACATAATAATTCAAGGCACGCCAACGCTTTTCTTTTCAATTTATAGTCGTGCCGATTGACTTCAGTACTTGCTCCAGCCGTCCATCAACTCTCTTTCAGCAAAATAGAAGTTTTCAGATCGCTCTTTAATCCACGACTTGGTTGCTTCAGTCAGTTCTCGTCAGAACGAATTGGCTGCGACACAGGTAGGACAACGTAAAACAGATAATCTTCCACTGGGGAACACGTCCGGCTGCACCAGAAAGGGAACCAGCTGCTTGAAGCTGAATTCCAATTTCCCTGGATTGCAAAACAGTCACAAACAGTTCCTGGATTGTCTTTTGTCAGCTGAGGAATGTTTAACCACATTGCAATTGGTGAACATTTGTCCACAATGGTCTGCACAGTGTTTGTATGAGGTTGGTGTAATCTTCCCATCTTCCAATCAATTGCAGTTTTGAGGAGAAAAGGGCAAGATTCTTTGACGTCCTGAAAATCGAGGCCACGATGTTGCAGCTGAGAAATTGGGTGCCAAACCTTTGGGTTGTGGTGATCCCTTTTATTGGTGATAGGCCTGGGCCAGAGTCTTCCGCTGCCACCCCAAAAATGATGGGAATAATCGGGGACAATAATAGGACTGGCATCAGGCTCAAACCTTCCAGACTATATGCCTGTTGATATTTAACTTCGACATTATTGTAATTGCATGCATAATTGAAAGCTTCCTGCTTCTTCAAAGGCTGCCACACATGATTACATAACATATTCTTCCGGCAAAACAACGACACAATTTGGAGTCGCATTGTATTTGATCAGGAAATCAACAAATATATGTAAGCAGAAAAATATTATGTAATACAGTATGCTACCACTGAAACTATCCTATCGGTTCTCGGGGAGATATGATCTGCTATTTCAAAAAAGAAATTCTCATGGGATTGTCACATGTGGTGTAAACAATTCTTTGTCTCTGAGACATCTGGATTTTGTTTTCAGCAGTAGCAATGTCAAGGCCTTTTAAAGTTTCCGCCTCATTGCCACATCATAAGTTTTTGCAATCCACTCCACTTCTGGCAGTGCATGCCCATTTCAGGGTGGCTTCCAGTGCTTGTTTTGATTTCATTTATTACCCTCGCAGAGGAGAGGGCCATTGCATTTGGGTTTGTTGTTTGTTTGTCTGTTTGTTTGTTTGTTTGTCCGCACAGAATTCAGTGTTTTTCTCCACAACTGCTTGTCAGATTGAAAGAAATTTTCACCATCGGAGCGACTACTCATATAGAATGTTTTAAAGATAATTATGACGTCATAGGCCACATGGTGTGGCAGCCATGTTGGTAAAACAGAAAAACTTTGGACCTCTGTATCTCTGAAACGCACCGAGGAAAAAGAAATGAAACTTGACACATGGCAGTACATACTCCTTATGGGCAATGGGTAATTTTTTTTTAAATGATGTCATATGTGCTTTCATTATGACATCATAATTGCAATATGAAGAAAATTGAGCGTCATCTAAGGATAACTGGTCCACAGAAAAAAAAACATTGGTGACTGTCATCTGTCATATGATTTGGCAGCCATATTGTTATTTTTTTGAACCTTCAAAATCTTCTCTGAAATGGCTGAACAGAGTGAGGTGAACTTTATACGTATGACTGCCTATCCATGAGGAAAAACGTTTCACACACATGATGTCAAAGGTCACATGGTTTGGCGGCCATATTGAATTTACCGAAAACAATAAAAATCTTCTTCTCCAGACGGCTGGACAGATCGAGGGAAAACTTCACACCAATGTTCCCAAGCTTTGGCGATACTTGGGTATTCACAAACAATTGATGTCTGGCAGCCATATTCAATTGAGTGAAAATCTTTAAAAAATATATTTCTCTTGAAAAGCTTCATCAATCGATGTCACAACTTCACAATTATGATCTAGTAGTGAGGGAATACATGTTTTGAATTTCAACTTGAATCGGACGCATCATCTGGCAGCCAGACTTATTTCATGTTTTTAGCCGCATCGCGTTGCGAACGCTGGCTCTAAGAGAGCTCTGCGTTGTTCTTCTTCTTCTGGTGAAGACAAAACCTTTATGACGTGGCTCTTGGACACATTTGTCCTTGTTTAATCTGGTTCTTTGTGATTTTTCAAATTTATTTAAATAAGCTCACTTGGCTGTGCCTGGATGGGTTTGAGGATAGAGGAGTAGCAGCTGAAACCTGAATCCTATCCAGGTTCCTCCTGATGACTTCATCTTTGTTTTTTGACTTGTTTGGTTCCTTTTGATTACTCCAATGCGAACTGTACCGATTTGGTCTTCCCTTTGATTTGAATTGAATTCATTTTAATCCCATTCTGAATTAAATTGATAATATTAAATGTCATGGGTCAGGGTAAGATGTTCAATCAAAGCGAGACGTCTTTGTACCGGTCATCCATGCCAGCAGTTATAAGTGGAAGTTCTAATTGGGTCTCATTAATTACATAACACCAGTACACAAACACACACAAATTACACCACATAAAACTACACAAACGCCACATAAAACAAGTCCTGGCGAGGGTCTGCAATTCTGATTGCTCTTTTCTTGTTTACAATGTGCACTCTCCATGTATGCAAATCATCATTAGCATATTGATTACAAAAAAAACTCATTAAAGCACATATTTGAGGTTAGGCTATAATGGAAGAGCGAAATAACAGAAATTATGAGGTTAATAGCCTAACAGGAGAATGTTTTAGAAACAGGTGTACCTGGTACGGAGAAGTGGATATGGTTATGTAGATGTAAAGATTTTCAGGAATGTCTTTGACGTGATTGGAGGACTCAGTAAAGTAGGTTTATTTTTTACAGATGTGGGAGCGAGTTCTGACGATCGATGAGTTTTCATTGTAGTTGCAGAAGAGGTGGAACATTCGATTTGAACATTGTGTGCTGTTTTTTATTTTTATGTGTGTGGTCAAGAGTACTGATAACCCAGCCAGGAGGGCAAACATAACGAGAAGCACATTGACTCATTGGTGCAGTCCAGCCTGCTGTGTTTTCCTTTCTGTAACTTGTTTGGTTTTCTTCGCATTAATGAAAGGACTTCCATGTAATGTGTTATTGTCCGCTGGGGTGTTCATTGTTAATAAGATAACACTGAAAACATCCGGAATACCCTATTAGGGACAAGAATGACAAATCACAAATATTTTAGGGCCCAAATATTCAAATTTTTAGAAGCTCTTTCAATTGGGTGTTTTGTTACACTCGATCTTGCCAATGTTTTTCTCATTCTCATCGTGGCGTTTGTAATAATCTGTCACGTGAATCACAAGCCACGAATGCCTTTTCATAAACATGCACCGAGGGTCGTGGCATAGATTCCATAAATACAACAACCAGGAGGATTCATGCACATGACACTTAGATAATATTAATGATAATGACCCTCTTGTGGATGTTTATGAAAACGCATTTGTAAGGTCTATGTTTTGGCCCTTTACGAGCCTCGAATTGCGTACAAAAAATGACATACTCGTATACACTTCTTCTATCAATTTTTGAAGATGGAACTTACTGCTGAACGAGTTGTTGAAGTCTTGTTTTTCAGTAAAGTGCCATATTAAAGACCCTGCTGTGTCTTTCACAAAGAATTTGGGAGTTATCACCCTGCAGGCATAATTATCTCCATTATGTAATATATGTAATATATAATATATATATATATATTATCAAGCATAGAAAGCTGAAATTTTGCGTGCCGATGTACATCAAGCGAATAAACCGGAAAAATCACAGAATCGTTGGAAAAATCCAGAAATGAAAATATAAATAAATGCAAAGAAAATGCAGGTGAGTGACGCGAGCCAATGGGGAAGCATGGTAATTTTACATCTATATAAGAACAGGGCTTTACGGCTGGCTTTCTTTGACGCATGAAGAAGACGGCACAATTCTTTGTATTCATGGTGAGGTGATTTGCCTCGCATGGTGAAGCAAGACGG
>CM068956.1:173390141-173407300 GCA_035128595.1 Eptatretus atami
GCTTTTTGCTTCTGCAGAGCAAGTTTTTCAGCAGAGCTTCGGGTCCTGCTTGGCTCGTTAGGCTTTTTGGAGAGTGCTTTGTTTTGGAAGGAAGTTGAGCCGTTGCTCGGCTCGAGCTGCGAATGATGGGCTTCTTCTTCTTTCTTCTTTCGTGGAGCCTCTTTGTTCTCCGTATGGTTCCCGGCTTGTGCGGACTCATCGACCCTCTTTCTTGGAGGTTGGTTCCTCGGGAAGCGGACGCATCGACGGGAAGGATACGGCGCCTCGTCTCAGCCAGCCACGTGTAGAAGCGCGGAGGATTCGCGAGGACTCGGAAGGAAAAAGATCGCGGCTCACGGTGATTGGGTTCAGGCTCCTCTCGCTGGAGGCCCGGTCGAACAACTTTGAAAGACCACACAGAAGGGTGGAGAGGTTCGACATAGGTCTGGGTTTCAGCTCACCTGTCTTCCGAGCTGGAGCCCGTTATTAAAGCCTCAGCTACACCATTACTTGGGGCTGGTTGTGTGTGTGGTGTGTTGTCTGTGTGTGGGCGTACGTGTGTCCGTGGCCCGTCTAATAAGTAGGAAATTGTTTAAGGCTTGTGTGCTGTAAAATCTTTGCCATTGCATTTCCGGTATCGTCGGATAGTTCTGCTCTTACTCTTTCCCTCAGTTCCCCATTATTATTAATAAATACCCCAATCGTGTTAAATGTTTTTCAGCTCGTCGCATCGATTTCTTTCATTGACTGAGCATTTCTGTGTGTTGGTAGTTAGAGGCCGTTGGTTTTGCCGGTTAAAAGGGGACCATTTGGACCGACGGTTTCTCGGCGATTTAGCCGCCGGAATCGCGCATGGGACAGGGGCTCGCCTTCATCGGTGTTTCCCGTACGAGATCGTCGAGGGTGAATACCCCGGTTAGTTGGATTCAACGTGCGGTATTTAGGTACTTGAAGATGGCAAATCGACCCTCCCCACGTTGATCCGCCTTATTGGCGTATTTCGGTTCTTGCTTACAAGACCCGTTGGCTCGGAGTTATCCGGGCGGCGAATCTATATTCCGGGCGATCGGTCGGGCCGACTCGACCTTGCCGGCTCCATCAGAGCGTCGGTTGGCGGGCGACCCCGGCCACGTAACATATATATATATATATATATGTTTTGGGGTAGATGAGGAATTCATAGGTAAGATAGGATTGGCATGGCTTTGCTTGGTCCGTGGATATGTAGGGAATCTCGATGGCATGTTCAGTCGGGGAAAACTGTGAGCTTCAGTGTTTCTGTGTCCACAAACACGGGGTGTGGTGCTGTTTAATTACATAAGGATTAAGAGCATTTATCCCAATTATGTAATTGCCCTCTGTGACCTTTTCAGATGTTTATGCATTTCAAGACCCGGACAATAAAAATGGGTCATGTCCTTAAAAACAACAACCGAGCTGCACTTTCATTGCAGCAGAAAAAACACTCCCTGGAGTGGATGATTAAGTGTTGACGTGAGAGGAAGAAGAGGGGTCAGTGAGGATGACAGTGAGAGCATCCGGCAGGGGCGACAAGAAGGGCGGGATTAGGTCAGAGCGGGACCACGAAGCGAAGGCGGGGACAGAATCGAGTGAGGAGATGGTGCGGCTGGAAGAGAAGGCATTACGGCTGGCTTTCCCTCAAAACACGTGGTGAAGAAAGGCTGCATGATTCTCATGTTTCGTCGCTTGAAGCGAATTGGCTTGCGTGATGGACCCAAGACCGCTGGCCATTGGACTGTTGCGGCATGGATCGTGTGAGATAGCCTCGAATCCTCGGTGTTGTGCCATTTTGTAGATCAGCAGCGTTGGCCAGCGTAGAGTCAACGAAATAAGTTGCACGTTGGTTTCTGAGCCCTGCTGTTGAGTTCTCACCACTCGAATTTCCTCCTGCACGTTTTCTCACCCAGAGAGCGGCTGGGCCCCATTTTCAGCGCATTTTTCCCGCACAGTGACGAAGCATTTGTCGAAAACACCCAAGTTCAGAAACTCATTCTCTAGGTACACAGCTTATGTGCCGCGGATAAAGGAGGGATTTTTCTTTTTATTTATTCTGTTTCCTATGTTTCTGTTAAAAGTCTGTGTGGAGCGCTGCCTCAAAAATTCCTATTTAAAGATTTCCCTCACGTTCTGGCTTTCATTATTATACCATTTGAATTAGTACCATTATAAATATTGATTTATTTTCCATTAACCCCATATTTATTTAAGTTGCTGTTTTGTATTGTTGTGGACCGGGCGTCAGCTGCCGTGAGCACGACCGCTAGGTGGAGCAGTTAGGGTCGGACTCTTACCCAACACCCGGGAATCTAGATCGTTACCTTTCGGAAAACTCCGAGGAGTACGCGTTCCTTTACCGGACCGTAATCGTCAATAAATTCCACCACGTGGTACAGAGTATTTCCCAATCTTCAAAATTACCTGGAGGACCACGTAGACGATCTACCGAGGATTCATACCCTTCAACGGCACTTCGACGATCGAGCCGTTAGCGAACCGACTGTGCGCAACCCGAGCGGATGGTTGCCGAAGTCCCGTCGTATAAAATGCACACTTACAGTGGCAACGGCCGTTTTTAAATCACCAACACGCGCAATTTCTAAGCCAATGAAGGAAACGGACACGAACGGCCTGATACATTTTAACACATGCGGGTAGGTATTTCATTCACAGGCAATTTCAGGGAAACGAGGGAAGCCAGTAAGGGAGAGTTATATCACGACTAATGGAGAATGCAAATTCTACACACAAAGCCACCTTAAAAAACAATTCCTACTTAAGATGGGGCCACAGACAGATGCACACCCAAAAAGAAACGGATTCAAAATTGGTCTTATTATCCCTTCAGCTTGGACTGAAGTCGAGTGAGGCGACGATAAAGTGGGCTGGCTACAAGCCGCGTCGGATGCGCCGCTCGACGTCCGCACCTTCCCGGAGCCACCAGTCGGCAAATAACGCGACCAAGGGGCAAGCCGCACGCAGACAACGCCAGCGACAAGATGAGCGGGGAACCAGAGCAACGCCAGCGACGGAGATAAGCCCACAGAGAAGCAGGGAACAACGCCAGCCGACGAGATGAGCGGGAAACCAGCAGCACCGCTCTTGTGAAAGGACTGGCGCCCAAGTGTTACATGACCGCTACAAAGCACTGCAAAGGTTTCCAGGCCCTGCCACTAGGACTTACTGGACGGGTAAAGGTCCTTCCGAGTTTTCAGTAAATGACGGATTGAATGTTGCCAGAATTTTTTTCATCCAAATCCAGCGCTCTTTCTTCTGTGACGACCATGAAATGCGCTGGTGCTATTACAACCAGTATATACGTGGGGAGGACGATTAACACCTTCGCGCAGTCCCCCCAGAGATGACTGAATTTTTTGTAGGGTCTATAATAGTTTTTGTTCCTGACGCCCGTATTAAAAGTACAAATTGCAAGGTATGCCTTCTTTCAGGGATAGAGCAATCATTGCTACATTCAGTTTATCTGGGCTTTGGACGATCACATTGTGCGTTGTCTCGTGATGCATGTAGAGCGTTGAAGCAAGAGCCTCCTACCTCTAGCGTTGTAGGCAAGCAGCCTCCTCATGTCGCCACTCTAGTTCGCAAACCACACGGACCCTATCGAACAGTTCCTTGAACTGCAATAAGGTGGCACGAATTTCCTATGAGCGAGGTACACGCAAATGTTGCAGGTTTGACGCGCGTCGTCAAAGTCTGACAAGTGGGTGTGAACAGGAATTCGACAAGGCTAAGCTTGTTTCAGAAATGCCGCAGATATTGGGCCACCTGAACAGGCAGTCGTTGATTCTTTTCAAATATCTTCACGATCTGTCCACTGCCAGATCCAGCCGGTCGCCTCTCGTAATTCTGATCTGCATTGTTGGGTACGGTCCGCCCACAAGGAAATCAACATTAAGAAACTTTTGAAACGATAGGCAAGTTCTAACCATTCTGTTGAGGACACCGTCGGGCAAGGAACCAAACGTACAAAGACATTCTTCATGGAATGGATTAAGTCCCCATGAAATCAATGATAAGTGCACCTTCAGGGAGCTTCTCTACCAAAACAATCGGTACAGTGGACTCTAAAGCATGAAGCAAATCTGCCTGTTCCATTTTCGATAAGGACGCGTTCATCTGAGGACAGAGGCATATAAACAGAGATATTTTTTGGGGGGGGACGTAAAAAATGGACTCCAGCTATCGTACGCACTATCGAGACCTTTGTTCTGCGGCTATAATCAACCATCGAGCCATGAACTGTCGATTCATTTTCCTCAATGAACCAATTTCAGATCCCGATTTAGACTTGTCTTTCATAGGCGTTGAAAATGTTTCTGAGTTATTCCGCCTTCCAGCGACGCGGAAAAAACTGTTCAGGACCGTTACATCAATCGTCGGTGGACCAAAGTCTTGCAGACCTTTTTTCACCAAAACTTATTTCGAGTACTGTTTTCATGTCGGCAGCTGGTTTCTGCGAGTGGCTTTACAACGCCCGGAAACTATGTTAAAAAGTTTCAGAATTGGAAAAACTGTCAAAAAGGATTATGCCCAGTGAGCGAAGCAAGCTGGAAATGGACGGTCCAGGGGGACTGCATTTTCATTCTTCCTGAAAAAGTTGTTGCCTTGCGGAGTTTCCCCTGAAGAATCCACCGTCGGTTCCTTTTTGCAGCTGTCATATGTTCACACTTTGGAACTATGGCAGCCCTCTCATGTAGGACCCAAGGACCTTTCTCTGAGTTGCGCCCACGATTTCCGAGTCAGTCCACTCAGTCCCACCGCCGGCATCTTGCGTCCCCTATTTACGGTTTGCTCAATGGCCTGGTCACAGGCCTATCAATGTGACTCAGCCGCCCATACGTTGCACGTCCATTGGCCGCGAATCGAGATTGCCCGTACTGACAGTAGGATGCGTTACGCAGAGGCACACATCAATGTAGTACGCTGTTTCCATATTCTCAGCGTTAATTTGGGCGGCTCATTACGCGAAGTACCAAGTAGCATTCTCGCCGCAACGTCGCTAAGTGCAACTCCCAGTTCGATTCCTGGGTCTGCCGCTCAAGCAACAAAAAGAAGTGTCTGTACCATATCGATGCTATGTGACCACAGGTTCAAAGTTGGATGGATGCGTCTCATTCTTGAAATGAAGTAGTTATAGCTCGTAGCAGACCGCTTGAATTCTGAACCAATTTGGTTAGAATAATGAAAGTCAGAACTATGGGAACGAAATTCATTCATATCACTGATGACCTTGCAGAAGAGCAGCTGTTTTCGTCGTCATCATTCAGAAGTATCCAGCGAACGCCTCCGAACGAAGTCACCATACAGAGGCATCCAACATTATTTTATGAGCCTGAAATCTCCGGTTGTACTGGGTGTCCATTCATAACTCCAGTGAGAGGATCCCTGCTGTGACGAACCTAGATTCGATAACGAGTCCTCTTGCTGGAACCGCTGTTCCACAAAGCGTTTTCCAATCACAGACAAGTGAAAGGACATAAAGCTGTGTTGGAACAGGTCTCCCATACGAACGACAAAACGCCCGAAAAGAATGCATCAGTCGGAGTCCATCGAATGTTGTTAGAACTTTACTGTAAAATGGGATCGGTCGAAAACCAACACCATGCAGTCAAGCCTTTCAAACAGCAATCACAAAGATCGGAGCACCTGTTAACAAGATTTCTTTGACCAAGTTTGCCTGGGAGGAGTTCGGTTGGTGGAATGCTCAAAACAGGCAGATAGGTGCATAAGCTGATTTGTCAAATTTCTCTGCCTGTTCCCAGCAAACAGTGAAAACGCGCTCCCAAGTAGGAATCGGACGACAAGAGGAAACGGATGATATTTTTACACATGCCATACGCCATCTCCAAACGCGAGAGCGGTACGAAATGTCTGTGGACATTTCAGGATCAATTTCGCACAGTCTTGCATTGATGTCTGCGGGGAGAGGGAACCTTTCTTTTTCCCCTCAGAAATCCTGCGCCTATTTCCTTAATGGGCGGGTTCAATGAACGAAATACCCCTTTTTCAACGGTTGTCTTTGCGTAGTCTCTGGAGATTCATGGACTTTAGCTTGGACCAATGTACCGTCGTGTGCGCGTGAGTTTGTGCCGGTTGGCCCCAGACCGAAGGTCTCCTCTCCGAAGTCAATGTTGTCCCTACACAGCAATGCGTAGTACCCAGATTCAGTGAAATCTTTGGACTGGCTTGTGAAGACAACTGCCATTCAGCGAGGAACATCATCCAAGGCCCGATACACCGTATTCGCGAAGCACAGCGACCCAATCTATTGGACTATGGGTAGCAAACGCCCGCTGAACAGTCAAATGCAGGATATACATACCTAATGCGATGTTGCTTTTGGGAGTAAAGTTTTTTAAAATCCCCGCAAAGCCGAAGTAAGACAATATCTTGGACACAGTGGGGCTCCAAAGTTAGAATTCGCTTTCACGATCAGTGGACGCAAAAGCTGCCAGCGTCGGTCTCGTCCACCGCTAACACCAACGCACCAGGATAAGAAATCCCTATACCGTTTCAACAGGGAGAAGTGGTCTCGCGCTATCGACGGCTAATATCAGCAGATGTGGAGGCCAGGGGCACAAATCTATCGCAGACACATCCTGAAGTGACCCTTTGTACAATCATAGCTGCACTGTAAAGTATGTACAATTCGTTACCGTCAGGGGCCCTGACTGGAATGTACGACCTCAGCAGGCCCGAAACTCTCGCCTCTCGTCCTCACCTTCAATACCTGAAACAGTCGCCAGCACTATCGCTTTCAGTCGACTCAGCACTACTGGACTTCAATTGATTCGAGCAGCAACATAGGTTTCCTTACCCTCACAATAAATTGATACCACTCACATTTCAGCTTCAAACGTCGGAACAATTTGAGTACAGGGTAAATTCCGCAGCAATTTTAACATGTTTAAAATGATGTCGAAGCAAATGCTCCAATGTCTTTGTTCCTTGGAGCATTCGTAGTAGGATTACTCTGTAGTTGGTCACTCGCATCAACTTTGCCTCAGCAATTATCTTTTCTTCCACAACATTGTGGCAGAAAATCTCTGTGGGAACAGCTTAATGTTGTGTGTCTGCAGGGTGTGGTGCTAGGTACTGCATTGAGTTACAACACCTGAAAAAATAGATGGTGTTGGTATTTAAATAACATTGCCAGATCCCTACAACAACTCCATCAATTAGGGCATGGGAACATTATGCTTTTGACAGTGGGGTTCCCCAAAATTAAAAAAATTAATTGCCCTATGTACTTCCTGCATGTTGAAGCAAAATCATTAACTAGCGCTTATATGGAGACCAACCTTTGTAATCCTCTGTAGCATGAATACTGTCGGTATCTATGCCTCTATTGCTACCATAATCTCGGATCTTGAATGTTGATCTTAATATTCATACGATCATCAGAAGCTCTGTCTACACGCAAAAAAAGATTAGATTTCCTCCTGAAAATAATTGAAAACATTTACCAGTGCAGTATTGCAGACGAATGAACAAAATACCACTTTTTCAAGTCTATTTTCCAGAATATAATTTTACAGAATTTTTCATCAGACTAAGCCCACAAAATTTATCCTCTGTTTCAGTCAGAATATAAAAAATCATAACACAAGTCAACAATATTACCTGACTTCATATTTCACATTCGTAGCCAGCCTTTCTTTTTGTACGAGTGCCAGTTCTAGACTGTCTGACCCATTTTCAGTCTTACAAATAGGCATTCGTATGGGAGAACATGAGGATTCCTTGAGGGTGGTTGTCTGTAGTGCACCGCCTTGATTTTCGAAACTGAGTATATCAACGAGGCATCATCTTCAGACTGCCCAGCCACCTTTTCTCAATCCGGCAGATAGCTTAAATGATAACATTCTTTTATTACCAGTCTGATAGGAGATAATAGAGTTGATGAAACTGTGCTCAGCCAGTGTTCCTTATTCCAGCCCCAAATTTTTTACGATGGGTGAGAATTTTATTATAACTATGAAATAGCTCTATTTAATAGACCTCATAACTGTGGTATGATCGTGATATCCCCTCACCGAGCCACTGTTCCACTCGCTAGAATGTAATTGCATGACAGGACGTAAGGGCTAAAAATAATATACATTGAACCTGTTCATTATATTCACTATAAATTTCAGTAATATGAGCCAGTTAATTAACGTGATTTCAATTGAAGCAAATTGATCACCAGCTATCATCAGCCAACAGAAAATTTGAACCTTTATTCACCTCGACAATCATAAGCTAAATGCTTTGGGCTGTGCTCCCTTGATGCTAATGCTTACCTACCGTTTGTAGCAGTTTCCGATGATAAGCCAAACTCGGCAGAGGAGTCATTCAAATGAACTGCAGCGTTTTCAACTGCAATATGCGCTCGCTACCGGTGCCAGACAACATCATCGTTTGGTTGCCACTCACTGAATTTTCGCCTTAAGAAACAGCCGAAAATGCGAGTTATTTTGCCCTTTTTCGTGTCGCAAAACGTCGACACCGCAACGCCCTCTCTATGGCGCCCACAGCCATCTTGGACCTGGCTCCTAGTGCGAGCACACGTATAGCTAGCTGCACAACCAAATAGTAACCTGATTGCGAGGTTGTACCGAAATGGCCGCCTGCCATCAGATAGCTGAACTAAAAGGGCCCCCCCCCCCAAAGCGGCAAAATTTAAAACCCTGATTGTGGGCGAACGTGCAACTTTCGAGCCTGTTGGACAAGTGGTAATCATTGTTCAGCGCATTGAAAACGTATAAACCTTTAAAAATCAGGTATGCCCCTAGAATGCACGAAACAGATTTTAGGGCGACGGTTCTAAATGCATGTTCAGAAAAGACCCATCCCTTTTGTCTGGTGGATTCTAAACTCTTTGATGTTGCTTGGCGAGAAGGGTAGATAAACAGATTCACTTTCTTTCTTCTGCGTATAACCTTTTCCTCTTTACGACACCATTCATGGACGTATGCATTTTAACACCAGTTTTAAATTTTCCGCATGAGCCGATATTCAAACCGTTCAGCACATGATAGATAGCCGTTAGCCCAACTGGCAGACTCAATCTATTCCCTTTCCATCAAGACACATTGGCTTTGAAATAGACGATATATTTACACAATTTATTTTGTTTCATTTTCACATTGGACTTACAGGAACATTTGAGTTATTCATCCACACCACATAGCTTTTCCTGAACATTTCATTCTGACGCTCAAACATGGCTGATGGTCTGAGATCATTTTACCTCCACGCAACCACCTTTTTACATTGACGTTGACCACCTAGCCTTTCTTTTCATCGAAGTTTGGACATCACCTTTTTCCATCGACGTTTGATGCCTGCGTTCGGCAGCTCGATGGACGCTGCCACTGGTTTTTGTTCATGTTCCGGGCTGAACGGGGAGAGGTGACAACATACAGTTGCCCTGCAGCCAGTTATTCCATTAATATACGTTCGTTAGATCCCTCCTTGTGGTGTGGGAAGACACGGGCGGTGCTTTGCGATGCGCTTTAGTTCGGTATTTAAAATCATTTTTCCCTTTTATTTTACCCCCACTCCATTTCCATTTCTGAGGCAAAATTCACGACAACCCACGGTACCCTCGCCCCAACGATCGTTTCTTTCCAGGCACTTTAATCGCAACGTGCACCATGGAAGATAGACCCGGCGCTTTGAGTTTTCCACAGTCTACTCCAAACAGACGTGGGCGGTGTATTCCAAGATTCGTTTTGCATCAGGTGGGCGGGCCAAACTAGCGTTCTGGCCGAAACCCCGCCAGAAAGGCGGACCACATGAAGGCCCGGTCCAATCGGAATGCTCGGATCAGACGATGACGTCCGGGTTTCGCCATGCTCCTCCCCGCGCTCTGTGATCTATAAGTTACGTGAGCAACCTCATATGTGGGTCGAGTTGGGTTTTGCGGGTCGTTGGAGGGGGTCGAGTTAGAATTTGGCGAGTTGGTTTGGATCGTTGAAGAGAATTGCCAAGTTGGAGAGCGTTGAAGAAATTGTTGTGAAAATGTTCCTGCTGCCTGGCTCTGCCTACGTCTTCGCCTCGAACGGCCCGCCTACTGTACTGGTCCCCACGACACGACTCCAACCACCCAGGCCTCTTTTGTCTGGTCCTGCTCAGCTTGGCTCAACTCTTCACCATTTTGGGGGGGGGTGGGCGGGAAAGCTTTTTCGCCCTCTCCTCCAAACTTCAAGCTCCTGCCCTGCAGACACGATTAACACACATGCGGCTGTGGACCGAACTGCCCACAAACAATATATATAGTTTGGGTATTAGGCCGCACCACGGAGAAGCATCCCTTCCCGCGAAACGCTTCATCCTGTACCAAAAACGCGTGACCCTCAACCTTCCACCCCTGCTGCAAAAGGTCCTTTGCCTTTCTTTGGGTTTATTTTGTCTGAGAGGTTGGTCGAGTGTGTTGGCACCTGTCATGTTAGATAAGCCTTGCTAAAAGATCTTTATTGTGCTTTTATTTTAATCTCGCGTCAAAGTCTGCAACTGTGCTGCCTTTTGTTAGTTGCTTGCTAAAAAATCCGCACCACACCTCTCTTCATCGTTCCAACTGCAAATTACATACCGAATAAACCTTTTGCTTGTTGCTACATGCTTTTCCCCACTTATGTTAAATAAATTAATTGTAGAAATGTTCCCAGCTTCTGTCTTCTGTCTTTTCCTCCATTTGGTCCAGCATGGTTTCCTAATCTGAGTTTTTAAGCGGGTCTTTTTTTCCCCGATTAATCCGTTTTCTCTAGCCGGTACATCCTTGCAGTGCAGCTCGACTGGCACCGATCCGTATAAGTAGTTCCGCGTTAGTTGGTAGGGTGAATCCGTTCGGGCCAAGCATTACCGGAAGCGGCGTGTTCCCCCAGTAGTCGAAACCGCGTGGTTAATTTAGTAAACTTGATTCTAGCCAGGAGGACCCTACGGCCACTGCGGTGACTGAGATTGCGCGTTCCAGACGGTCGGGTTAGAAGCGACCCCGCTGTGTCACGCGAATTATCCGTGCAGCGACGGCCTACAATTCCGGGGAGTCTGTTTGGGAATCCGACGCAACTTTCCCCCACCTCGGCTGGTCTTTTTCAACCCGCAACGCCGCCAGCCCGGCAACAATATCTACGACTACATCTTTCATAGTCCCTAATGAGATTTGCTATCGGAATTTGGAATGCAATCTAAAAATTAAACAGAAATAACTCCACTACTCGTTTGTAAAAGACACCATGGGAGTGCATCGTTGAGTCACGAACTAATATTTGCTAGCACACACGGGAACATAGTTTATGTGCCTATCTGCAGGAACAGCACACTTATGTGGAAATAACACTCTGCATGTGAAAACACCATTTCAAAATCCAATCACAATTTATAATCAGGTCAGGAATCGAACCAAGGACTACACACAAGGCTCAAAACGTAATTACGCTAACACCCTCTGCACCATTACTGTCTGGACAATGTTCTATTAAAGGTTCGACTCCGACTTCTTTACAGCCCCAAAATATATGTTGCTGCGGCCGGACGTCGGCCGCGAGCACGAGCCGCCGGAAAGATGGATGCGCAGCGTCGGCTCGACCGATTCGCCCGGAATTCAGGATTGTGCTTCTTCGGAAAAACTCCGCAAAAGTACGGGTCCCTTTTTTGGAACCGGAAGGGTTCAATTATTTTCAGCCTCGTACGTACAGGGTTATTTTGCCAAATCTTCAAAAATACCTAGAGACCACGTGGCGAATCTTACCGAGTCTTCCACACCCTCCGACGGCCACCATACGGCAACGAACTGACCTTAGCGTGCTCGTTCCGTGTGCGATCGGAGCGGGTTTGATCGCAGAGTCCGTTCAGTCCAGATGTCCCCTTAACGGTGGCACAACGGTCCTTGCTAATTTTCCCCAGCACGCGACACGCTAAGTCAATGAAAGAAATAACCTGCGAACAGAGTCTGAAAACATTGAACAAAATGGGCGGTTTATTTACTATACAACAATTAATTGTGGAACAGGAGGAAGCAATGGCGAAGAAGCAGAGTTACCTACTATTGATAAATGCAGTCAATGTAAACAAGAACACTTTAACAGTTGCTTTACTTAAAGGAAACGGGCCCACACGCCAGATACACACACACAAGAATGGACCCAATGGTCTTTATTGAAGTCTCCAGCTCTGAGGACAGGGAGCTGCGAGACCAGTAGCCTGCGCTTGGAACCTGTCCACCTCGTGTGGTCTTCGACAATCCAGATCGACGGGACTCGAAACCCACAACAAAACGATGACCGCCCTCAAAAAGCGTCGGACACCAGAGTGAGACGAGACGAGAGACGACCTCAAGAGCACTCCAAGCGGACCAGGACCAGACGAGTCGATCTCCGGCCAACTCAAACCGCGATCGCTGCTAAGCCGATCCAGAACCAGACGATCGATTCCCCGGCACCTTCAAACCGATCGCAACCCTGATGCTGCACGCTGATTGCTGACGTTACATCCTGTACGCTCACCCTGACTTTTTCCTATATGGCATTTCTCCCTGTGGATGGGAGGTGGTCGTGGAAGGATGACCGTCGGAGACATTCTATGGCCTCCCAATTGGTCGAGGGTTCGCTGAGAAAGTCTTATTGTACTGAGACGTTACTCGTGCCCTCTCATTGGTCGCGCGGGAAACATTCCATCTCTCTGGGCGGGATGGTCGGAAGCTCTGGTTGGCCGAGAAACTCTTGCCCCACGTACGTTGGCGAACACAGGAAAGACAATTGACGTCGTGTGAGGGAAATGAGAGGTGAAGGAGGTGTTGTTGTTGTATAAGGCGTGTAAAAATCCTAACTTATTAAAAATTAACGCACAGCGCATTTACATTTAATACCCATTAAACAAGCGGAGTGGGACCCCTAACTTGAAAAACATGTACTTACCGACTACAACTGCTCTATAGGACCTGGGTATTGTGGTTGTTGATAGGTTTTCCAAATCCCGTTACAATTGGACCCTATGCCACAAGCCGGAGTGACGTCACAGTGGATAGTAAGGCTCGCCATATTGAGTGAGCAAAAAATGATGGGCTTAACCACGCACGTGCACACGAAATTGCGTGGGCTATTTTCCATGGATTAGATGACTATTTCTAAGAAGAGGTACTTGCCGAAAAAACTGAAGGCTGATGTGGTCTTTAGTGAAGATCCTTATATTATTCCAAAGGATAAATTGCACACCAGAAAGGAAATTTTTGGCCTCAAATCGTTTTCCCTGACATCTAATGGTTTACTTGTTGAAACGCAGTCCTTACACTCAAGCCAGCCTTGGAAAGCTTCAAGAGTAGCACGCTTACCATAATTTATGTCGCCGGGGTGTTTAGGCTGATATAAATGTCGGACGGTAACAGCTTGCGACAAGAACTGTATTATCGTCCGAGGCAAAGGTAAAGGGCCCGTTTTTTCTTTCATTCACTATTATCTGTATTCATTGTTGCTATGTTTTGGTTCAGCAACTAGCGTCCACTTTTTTTTTTTAACACTGACTGCTTGCCACAAGTTAATTTCAAGTGTGAAGCTCTTGGTCTAAATGCAGTTTGTATGAAAAATCTTCGTTCGTTCCAGTTTGCCTTACAGATTACATTATATTTTTTCCATTGAACAAACATACGGTATAAATTGGCCACACTCTGTGGATATTTCCCAAGTGCCTAGTTATAACAATCGACTCGGCTTTCTGTAGGAAAATGTTACTGATTATTTTTTTTTCAAATCTTCTTAGAATGCTTATTTTATTTAGATCTGCGATTTTGTAATTAGCCCAATAAACAAAATTCGAGGAAAACAACTCAGAAACAAACTTGTGCGCGTAGACAATTATACGAACAGGCGCGATCTAAGGCCCTCTAGACTCTTCATTCAGTTCTAGTCAAAAAACAAGGGATACTTTAATGCAATTTTAATGATACAAATCAAGACATAATTTTAGTAACCACCAGCTATTAAATTACAACGACCTGAAAATAACCATACAGAAATTAGTTACATTACCGGAGGACCAAAATGAAAGCTACACAACCATCCATGTCCCCCAGGGTCGCCATTTCTCTTACTCAGAACGAATATTCAAAAGATTTGTCGGTCTAACTTCGGTCCCGGGGGGGGGCAAAGCCAGGTTTTAACAAACAATAAGACACTCACAGAGGGCCTTTTAGGTTATATGCGCTGAGTACATCCCCAGGGGCCACAACTCTTACCCATTTGCAGAAAAAAAAAAAAATCCCCTTGCCATATGGAAAAATAACCCGGTTTTGTATAGTTGAATGGGAGACACTATCGGTTGTTCAATGTACTGCCGGTGTAACTTTCTTTGCCACATGCCTTCCAATATGGCGGAGCTGCCACAGTCCACGCTGACAGTGACGTCATTGGCATAAAGTTCTATATTACCTTCCCCAGAGGATGAGGGCATTACATTTGGGTTCCCTTTTGTCGGTTCCCGTCTCCCGTCGACACACAATGTGCGAATCGTAAAGCCTACAGACCCATCTTGGTGCGAACTGGTGGTATTACATGTTATCTCCTTTACTCAAGTGGCAAACAATTCGAATGCGCCGAGCACATCGACAAAGTGGAAAGTTTTCTGCATAAGATAAGGCAAGTCCAGTTCTCATTACGGTATTCTACAAAGTATGTTACAAGATTAGATGAGATATGTCTACATAAGTAATCTGTTCAATTAGAATGTGAAGTATAGTCTATAAGTAAGTCAATTTTACAAATGTAGAGCAGTCTATGAAAGTATGTGGACAATTATTAATCTGAGTAATCTTAAAAGTAATGTTACAAGAGTGTATAAAATGGCTGTACACTCCTACAATGTATGTGGCTCAACTTATAATGTAGAGTATATCTACAAAGCCGATGCGCATGTACAATGTATAATCTAAGTCTATAACAGCTATGTTACAATTAGAAATGCCGAGTGTGTTGTTTTGGAAGGAAGTTGAGCCGGTTGCTCGGCTCGAGCTGCGAATGATGGCTTCTTCTTCTTCTTCTTTCGTGGAGCTCTTTGTTCTCCGTATGGTTCCCGGCTTGGTGCGACTCATCGACCTCTTCTTGGAGGTGGTTCCTCGGGGAAGCGACGCATCGACGGGAAGGATCGGCGCCTCGTCTCACCAGCACGTGTAGAAGCGCGGAGGATTCGCGGGACTCGGAAGGAAGATCGCGGCTCACGGTGATTGGGTTCAGCTCGCTCTCGCTGGAGCCCGGTCCGACAACTTGAAGACCACACGAGGTGGAGAGGTTCGACATAGGTCTGGGTTTCAGCTCACCTGTCTCCGAGCTGGAGCCCGTTATTAAAGGCCTCAGCTACCATTACTTGGGTGTTGTGTGTGTGGTGTGTTGTTGTGTGTGGCGTACGTGTGTCCGTGGCCCGTCTAATAAGTAGGAAATTGTTAAGTGCTTGTGTGCTGTAAATCTTTGCATTGCATTTCGTATCGTCGGATAGTTCTGCTCTTACGTGCTTCCCTAGTTCCCATTATTATTAATAAATACCCCAATTGTTAAATGTTTTCAGCTCGTCGCATCGATTCTTTCATTGACTGAGCATTTTGTGTGTTGGTAGTTAGAGGCCGTTGGTTTGCCGTAAAAGGGGACATTTGGACCGACGGTTCTCGGCGATTTAGCCGCTCGGAATCGCGCATGGACAGGCTCGCCTCACGGTTGTTTCCGTACGAGATCCGTCGAGGGTGGAATACCCCGGTAGTTGGATCACGTGGGTATTTAGGTACATTGAAGATTGGCAATCGACCCTCCACGTGATCCGCCATTGGCGTATTTCGGTTCTTGTACAAGGACCCGTTGCTCGGAGTTATCCGGGCGGCGATCTATATTCCGGGCGATCGGTCGGGCCGACTCGACTTGCGGCTCCATCAGAGCGGTCGGTTGGCGGCCGACCCCGGCACCGTAACAATATATATATATATATATATGTTTGTGGGGTAGATGGAGGAATTTCATAGGTAAGATAGGATTGCATGGCTTTGCTTGGTCCGTGGATATGTAGGGGGAATCTCGATGCATGTTCAGTCGGGAAACTGTGAGCTTCAGTGTTCTGTGTCACCACACGGGGTGGTGGTGCTGTGTTAATTACATAAGGATTAAAGAGCATTTATCCCAATATGTAATTGCCCTCTGTGACCTTTTCAGATGTTTATGCATTTCAAGACCGACAATAAAAATGGGTCATGTCCTTAAAACAACAACCGAGCTGCACTTCCATGCAGGCAGAAAAAACACTCCCCTGGAGTGGATGATTAATGTGTGTGACGTGAGAGAAGAAGAGGGAGTGAGGATGACAGTGAGAGAGTCTCGGCAGGGCGACAAGAAGGCAGGGAGTTAGGTTCAGAGCGGGACACGAAGGAGGACGGGACAGAATCGAGTGAGGAGATGGTGGGTGGAAGAGAAGGGCATTACGGCTGGCTTTCCCTCAACACGGTGAAGAAGGCTGCATGATTCTCATGTTCGTGCTGAGGCGAATTGGCTTGCGTGATGGACCAAGACGCTGGCCATTGACTGTTGGCTGGATCGTGTGAGATAGCCTCGAATCCTCGTGTTGTGCCATTTTGTAGATCAGCAGCGTTGGCCAGCGTGATCAACGAAATAAGTTGCACGTTGGTTTCTGAGCCCTGGTGTTGAGTCTCACCACTCGAATTTCCTCCTGCACGTTTTCTCACCCAGAGAGCGGCTGGGCGCCATTTTCAGCGCATTTTCCCGCACAGTGACGAAGCAGTTTGTCGAACACCAAGTTCCAGAAACTCATCTCTAGGTACACAGCTATGTGCCGGGATAAAGGAGGGATTTTTCTTTTATTTATTCTGTTCCCTTGTCTGTTAAAGTCTGTGTGGAGGTGCCTCAAATTCTATTTAGATTTCCTCACGTTCTGTTTCATTATTATACCATTTTGAATTAGTACCATTATAAATATTTGATTTATTTTCATTAACCCCCATATTTATTTAAGTTGCTTGTGTTGTATTGTTGTGGGCCGGGCGTCAGCTGCGAGCACGACCGCTAGGTGGAGCAGTAGGGTCGACTCTACCCAACACCCGGAATCTAGATCGTACCTTTCGGAAAACTCCGAGAGTACGCGTCCTTACCGGACCGTGAATCGTCAATAATTCC
>CM068956.1:173445445-173457318 GCA_035128595.1 Eptatretus atami
TTGTGAGAAGAGATGAAAGCTTGGACTATACAAACTCTGATGCCAAACTCTGTCAAAGGCTTTTGAGATATCAAGGCTTACAACAAAGGATCCCCAAAGTCTCTCAAAGAAGAGGCCCAGAACTGGTAATGTAAGAAAGGTTAATCACCTGTAGATCTTGCCTTGCGAAAGCCGTATTGGTGATAAGACAGAAGACTGTGAGATTCAAGATGCTTGAGAAAATGGGAATTGAGAAGACATCAAAGACTATGGAAACAGTAGACGTCAGAGGCATCAGGACGGTAGTTAGAAGGGTTTGAACGATCACCCTTCTTCAAAATAGGCTGTACTAAGGCATGTTTCCGTGAAAGAGGAAAAGTTTGGTTTTTTTTAAACAAAAACGAAACAAATGAGCAAGCACGGGTGCAAGTTCTGAAGCACATTCTTTCAAGACACGGGAGAATGCCATCTTGCCCGTATGCCTTGCTTATGTCCAGAGAGAGGAGTATTGTTTTTGACTGCATGAAAAAGAGTTATAGGGAGGGACACAAGATTGGTGAGGGGGAGCATCAGAGGGAGATGGAATGTTCGTCATCCAGTGTGTGGAGTTGGAGGAGAAAAGAGAACAAAAACGAGTTTTATCAGTCGGGAAGGCAGCAATAGTATCATCGGAACGGAAAGTGAAGGAAAGGTAGAGCGACAGAAGTTGTTGAAGATACTTTTAGCGCAGGAACAAAAAGATCTATTAGTGGAAGATGAAAGGTTGTCACATTTCTTTTGAATAAAGGAATGCTTTCGCCTCATGCGATAACATGTTTTGCAATGATTTCTGGCAGATGTGGAAGCTGAATGCAAGTCGGAGGAAGAAGAGTTTCCCCCCCATGTCGATATGGGGCATCCCTTGCATGAATGGTTGCAGAGCAGGGATTATTGAACCAAGAATTGTTAAGAGGGATAGACTTGAAAGAGAAGGGAATATTAACCTCCATTCCTGCAACAATAACCTCAGCTATACGTTCAGCAGAGATGGAGGCATCACCCGAGGATAGGCAGTCGTCTTTTCCAGGGAAAGAAAAGTCAAAAGAAGTTTCGTAAACCAGTCAGTCAGCTTTATTGAAATGCCCAATACTGGTGTTTCATCAGAGCAGTCGAAGGAGAAGTGGTGGTGGTGGTAAGTAATGTGATGCTTCACAAGATTGTGGTCAGAAGAACCAATTGGAGGTGAAATTGTGGGGCTGTTAATGCAACAATTGGAAGTGAAGAATAAATCTAAAGTATTGATAGTTTGGTCATGACAATCTGGAATATCAGTGATAATTTTTCCAAATCATTAAGAATGGAAAATGTAAGAGCTTCAACTCCCCCAACATCCTTGTGGGAAGATTTCAGCCACTTTCTGTGGTGTATGTACATTGAAGTGGTCCGAAATAGAGAAATTCTGCTTGAGGGTGTTCCGATGTTTTGGCCTCATGGTAAGAATCAAATATCGGTGGCCCAAATCTACTGCCGGGTTCATTTATAACTATTGGACTTTTAAAATTGCCATTTTTTACATTTTCAATAAAAAAATCATTTCATATTGTTGGCCCAATCTACTGCCGTGCTGTGGATGCATCACCTACATGACATTAAATTGTCATTAAATTGATCCTGATGTCCGCATTAGTTGGTGGACATTATAGATCCCACGGTGCCATTCGCAAA
Source organism: Eptatretus atami (assembly GCA_035128595.1). Taxonomy (NCBI): domain Eukaryota; kingdom Metazoa; phylum Chordata; class Myxini; order Myxiniformes; family Myxinidae; genus Eptatretus; species Eptatretus atami. The sequence continues at coordinate 173,447,129 of CM068956.1, forward strand.
AAGTAGGCCGAGTTAAGCTGGCACCCTGAATATATACAAAATTGCTGTCACCCTTCAGTCAGGTTCGTGAAAGACGTTCAAAAAACATTACCCAAACAAATCGCACAAGATAATACGAATCAATGGGACAGTTCAAGAGAGTTAGTGGACTATGCGTTGTTATAATACTGTAGTTTGCATTCAGCAACCAAGGCAGCATCCCACAAACGTAATTTCGTTGATGTTCTAAAATGTTGATATGACTGTTAAAAGTGTATAAAGATGTTTCTTTCATCGCAATTTATCCTCTGATAAACTTTATTTTGGGTCAAAGTCAAGGCTCATGGAGGAGCGAGAACTCCCCGTTATCAAAGTTCCCTTTATATTAATATATAAAGCTCTTTCAAGCCGCTGACATTGTTTAGTTACCTGCTTTGTGGGCCAGAAAGCAAAATTTGCACATTGCTGCTGCAACTCAAAGCCAATATGCCAAAAAAAAAAATCACTAACCATTGAAAATGTCCAGATGAAATGTCCATAACATAATGTCGGCCAGTGCAGCCTCGGTCTTTCTCACTGCTGGTCACGTGATTCAAGACAGTGGGGTCGATACTGGGAAATGGAAACAAATGCCTCTTCCTCCATTATTTTATAACTTTTGCCGTGTTTACATTAAAATTACAATAGCTCTAAACTTTTAGATAAAGAAGCTCATCTAATCACCATTTGTTAATTGACGAGTTATTTAGCGGTTTACAGAATGCATGCACAATGCTTTTTATTTTTTTTATATTTTAACCAGTTGAAGGAGAACAGACTTTATACATTATAAAACGAAGCAATTACAAACAATTCCTATATCTATGTCTCTGGTCTATGATGTGCACCAATTTTAATATGTTTTAAATATTGCTAATTACTAAGTAATCATAGTAATTAGCAATCTGTTAATGACTAATAGCACACCATAAATATTGCACGTTTAATTACACTGGCGGACCCCGCGTATTTGCGGTTTATAAAATAGAACCTGCCTTCAACATTCGCGGCCCTGTGTTTCGTGTATTCGCAGTTTTTCGCAGGCAGGAAAAAAATTACTTCATGAGCCGTGCACATAACAGTTCTCAAACACATCTTCCACCAGCCACGTATTGAGCAAAAGTATTGTCCGTGCGTATTGTCCGTAAGCGCAAAAAGCATATCTTCCACAAGCTGTGCGCATGACCTGCTACATTTGTGGCCCTGTGCTTCACATTTTCACACGTTTTTCATGGGTGCAAAAAAACACATTTTCCAAGAGCAGCGCACATAACATGGTGTTAATACTGTTACGGCTGTGGAAATTCGCAGAACACCATAAAGGTTCCTTAGTTCAGTTAGATCGATAAGTCTTGTGTTCAGTTAGATTTCCCCACCGTTGTTTAGAGGGAATTCTTCGTGTTAACCGGGCTGTGATCCTTTGAGGTAGTGTTTTTCTTTTTCTATCGTTATTTTGACCAACCACATCTCAACCACCATTACAACAACCACCTAACCACAACGCCAACCACGCCACCATCAAAACAACCACGATCGCCTCAACCATCAACCACAACCGAACCACCACCACAACGTCGCTTCTCAACAACCGCTTCACAGCAACCTCCACCACAACCCCTCCACCAAACCACACACGCCTTTCAACAAACCACGCCATCCTCACCACTTTACCCCCAGCCACCAACATCTCCTCACCACCTTCTCCACCCCTCAATCACCTAACACCTTCGGAACCACACGCCAACCACCAGCCACGCCACAACTACAAGCAACCACACCACAATCACGCACCAACGAATAGCATCTGCGAAAGCCAGCCAACGCGAAGGAAACCAGAGGAGTTCCGATGGTGCGCGGATTTTTCCCGCCTGTTTTCCCGCGCTTTGGTGTGGGGGAAGTGCGATGCGGGTCAGAGGTCATGTAAAGGAGGGGCCTCTTTTTGGGGAATGATTTCCTTGGACTGAGCCAAGAATGATTTCTCTCGCCCCGGGTGGCGCGCGGGGAGGGGGCGAGGGCACGCCCATTTTCTAGAAGCCTCCCACAGGAGCTGGAAGGGGGCGGAACCGAAAACGGGGAGGAGTCAGGCGTTGGAACCTGGGGAATAAAAGGGCGCACGAGACGCCAGGTATCGGGGTGTTGGTCGTCGAGTCGTATTGTTCTCTTGGGGGAGCTTCGTCTCTTCGTTGGCATTGGGATTGCTGCTGCTCCGTGGTGTTCGAGATCGGGTGCCTTCCCTCTGGGCGCCAAGTCGTGAGGGTTGTGTGCGGTGGTCCAGCGTCGAGGCGCGCACGAGAGGAGAGTGCCGGAGAGAGCTCGCCGACCGTCGCACCACGAGGGTGCAGGTAACCAGCGTCGGTCTCGTGGACCCATTCGGTCAGCCAAGTCCCACCCATAAAGGCCCACGGGCCCAGTCTGACCCCCCTGTCTTATGGGGTGGTCTTTCTCTCTTTTGTCGTGAATGATGGGCGCCGTGTCCTAAAGTTAAACCTGTTAATGTCTGTGAAATAATAATAATATTCGGTCGTAGTGCTTTTCCCTTGCTTTGTTTGCCTTGCTCGTGTCTTTGTCCCCGTCCCGTGTATGCTTTTCTGTATACGTGCATGATTGTTCCATTGCATCATTGTATACGTGTTTCTATAAATAAATGTGTTGGTTCAAATGTACCCGTCGTTCGCGCGTCCTCCTTTCACCACATTGAAATGCATCTTGCATCGCGGAATAATAGCCTGGTTTTAAACACCCGTTAAATAGAATCGGATCCGGCGAGGTCGGCGATAATACCCGCCTCGCGTTATCACTGCAGAACGGAACGGACCGCTTAGCGGTTCGTGGTCCCAAGCCGACCTGTGCCGAGTACGGTCTCCCGGTTAGCTATCCGCGTGGGTACTTTGTATATCGAGAATTCGGCGGATGACCTATCCCTGCGCGGGTAGAAAATTGGCTAGGCCGTGGTGGGTTGAAGACCCACCCGTTGACAGGGGTTCCGGCGTTTGCTCCGGAAGGTCACGACTGAATTGTCCGTCCGGTGGCGAGCTGCTACTATTAGTGGGAAGCGGCAGTTCGCACGCTCGGCGGGCGCGAATTCGTACAATACATATCTTCCACCAGCACGCAATAGAGCAGATGTAACATATGCAAAAGCGTATCTTCCACGAGCCACGCGCATGACCTGCTACATTCTCACCCTGTGCTTCGTGCTTTCACAGTTTTTTGCTTGTGCGAAAAACATATCTTCCTTGAGCACACGCCACAACAAGTTCTAAAATATCTTCCACCAGCCACGCGCACAACATATCTTAAATATCTTTCTACCAGCGCGCGACGCGCAAGCTGCATGGGAGTCGCACCATTCACACTATAAACCGAGCTGCGCAGCATGTGCCACCATTTGCGCGATCAAGATGAACCAGCTGCTGCATAAGATGTCATCACCCCACAAATCACACAGGTAAAAAGCTTCACCGCATCTATTACCAGCTGCGTAAAACGTTATCACCCACAATTACACAAATCTATTTACCAATTGCTGAAGACCTCATCACCCACGAGTTACACAATTGAAATGTTTTTACCACATCAACTTCCAGCTGTGTCAACGTTATGCCCCACATGTACACAATTATATAGCTTCACGCATCTACCACCAGCTGCGTTAAAAGTTAGCACCCGCCAACATCCCAACAAACAATGGCCAGGCAACTCACCCCTCCTTGCAGCTACCCACAATTCCCACAATACTACTTGCATACAGCGTGTCCTTGGTCTCAATCATTCTTCTCGTCCTGCTGCCTTGACCGGTGTTGGCTCTTCGCTCCACTCACTGATCAAGAATGGCTCCCAAGCGCAAGACCAGTGCCGGAGATGCGTCGCTGTCAAGAGGCAGAAGAAAGAAGAGCCTGGAGCGACAAAGTGGATGGAGCTGCTGGACCAGCCGTCAAGAGGACAGGTGTGTGACCTCTGTAGGCAGACTTATGGAATATACAAATCCAACCGTTCGCTGCATACGGAAAGAAACAGAAGGTGATCCAAGAAAGTGTTGTGGGGAGCACTGTACGAGCACCAAAGTGGTCACCCATGTCTGGGATGTTTACATAGAAAGGATGGAGAACGCTCTCAGGTGTATCGATGGAGACAACATGCAGAAGAACATGCCTTTAAGTGGACCTCTTATTCACGCAAAGGTGTTGCCTATGTACGTGTATCGGCTGGCGTGGGTGGCGCTAGCACGAGTAACATGGGTACGAGCAACCGCAGTCCATTGCAAATGAGTAAGGCATAGTTTTGACACTTCAAGAAGCGCTATGGTTTACGCAATGTCAAACTGTCAGGGAGCGTGCCTTCGCAGACCACGAGGCAGCCCAAACGTTCTCTGCTCAACTCGTGCAGGCTCAACCAGGAGAAGGGGTACCTCACAGCAGGTGTTCAACACTGACTACCGCCTGTTTTGGAAAAAGATGCCAACGCAAACTTTTATTTCAAAGCAAGAGGGGACAGCATTGGGATTCAAGCCGCAAAGGACTGGGTATCTTCTCGTCTGCGCAAACGAAAAAGGGGACTGCATTATGAAGCCCATGATGTTATTGTACCATTCCCTGAACCCACGTGCTCTCAAGGGCAGAACAAGCACATGCTTCTCCGTGTTTTGGAGGGCCAATAAGCAAGGCATGGGTGATGGTGGCAATTTCATGGACTGGTTCCATAACGTTTTTTGTTCATTCAGCTGGAGAGTACCTGGCGCAACAAAACTTTGCATCCAAAGGTTGTCTTGAGTCAGCGACAACACCCTGGCCACCTTCGGGACCTGAAATGGCTCACCTGAACATTGAGGTGATCTTTCTGCGCCCAACATCACCTCCCTGATCCAGCCACTCTACCAAGTAATTTCGACTTTCAAAACTGTTATACCCACCGCAACTTTCGCTGCTTTGGATGTGATAGACTCACCATCCAGAGAGTCACCATCTAATCCAGAGCTTACCATCAGGTAGTTTTGTTCGGAGTTCAACATAGCCCACTGCATTGGCCACAATCAATCAGTCGCGGATGAGGTGAGAGCCTACACCATCAACTCCTGTGCTGGCACAACGTGTTGTTGGCACACAACTTTACGGCTTTCCCGCCAATACGGAGGCGAGGCATTAAATTGTCGGTGTGGCACGGTGACAGCAAATGAGAGGAGAAGGCTTTTATGACAAGATCAGCCAACTCCTTCGGCTCCATATCACCTTGCATGCTGGGAGCTCACCAAGGAGGAGTTGGATACCATCACTAAGGTTTCCGAGGAGGAGGTGGAAGTGGGCAGTGATGAAAGAAGAGGTGTTGAGGTTCTCGCTCTTGTCATGTCTGTCTGTCTGTCTGTCTTCTGCTGTTTTAGTATGTCAATCGCGGACAGGTCACGTTTTTACTCTGATCTTTAGAAAACTTAACCACTTGGTCGAGGTCATGAAACAATCTGGAAGACTATTGTTTTTAGGTCAAAAGGTCAAAGGTCAAATTTACAAATCATCAATTTTCACCAATTTACTTGATATCTACATATATACTGTCAAGAAACCAAAAAAATACGGGTAACGGTGAACCCTCATCGAGGTGAAGCCTTGATCCTTTCATCAATTGAACCTATTTAGATACTTTTGACCTTTTAGACCACTTATATCCCTTGACCTTTAGACCTTTTAGACCTTCAACCCTGTGTGGAACCTTTTAGACTCCTGAGACCCTTTCGGACTATACTGTTGAAACGTACCCCTGATACCTTTAGACCTCTTAGCTAGGACCACTTAGATCCATGACTTTTTAGACCCTTTAAGTCCTGTTGGAACCCTTAGAACTCCAAGAATCCAAAGATGCTGTGAGAACACTTTAGAACCGTTGCCGACCCATAACACCCTTAAGAAAAATTAAAACCCTGTAGACTCCATTAGATCCCTTAGAGTTTAGGACCCTACAGACCCTTTATTTATGATGCCATAAGACCCTTTAGAACCTCGTACCATTAAGACCCTAAAACGCCATAGACCACATTAAACCCTTTAAGAACCCTGAGAACACAAAAAGCCCGAAGACACCAAAGGCCCTATTAGACCCTTTAGAAGCTGTATCTACCATTAGGCCATACCCTTTTGACCCCTTGACCTTTTAAGATTCATAAGACCGCCGCCAGATCCCTTGACCCTTTTTGACTGCTTAGACTCCTTGACCCTACACACCGATTTAGAACATTTTTAGATCCTTTTCGACCTTTTAAGACCCTTTAGACATCTTAGATTCTAATTCACTGATCTCTACATATATACATGTAAATTTTACATTCTTTGATTTACATCCTTTACACTGGGAGCCTATTGGAAGATTTACACCTGAAGAATTTATATCCTTTGGACTATCTTGACCCTTCGACCGTGCGACCCATTAGACCCTGTTTGACCTGAACTACTGTTGGAAATACCTTTAGATCTATAGACCCTTAAGACCTTTACACCCCTTAGACACCATAGACCAGTTGACCATACTTGGTGTTGGCTGAATGGTTAGGTTGTGGGCTTTGATCCATAGGGCCCTGAGTTTAAAACCCGCTTGGCCGTTGAATAATACCAGGTGCGGTGACTCAACTTATCTTTCCGAGATCGGCAAATGGAGTCCAGGCTGCTGGATGATTGAGCCATTCGATGTCCTGTGTCAGAGTGGTGAGCCGTTCAGATTTGTGCCCAATAAATAGCCCAGGTGACTGCTTTAGCAGCACCTACGTTCTGTACAGAGTATGGTCCCAATGGATGGAGGACCTTTGAAACCCTGTTGTGGAATTTTCTGAATTGTTCTATTTACTGACCTGGTATAAATCCTGTACTCAAATTTGTAAGAAACAATTAATTCACTGTCCACAACGAAAAGTACATTTGATCAGAGAACATTTATTGCGGTACCACGGAGTCCAAAACACTGAGATGGTAAACATCCACAATGATTTGCACTAAACTAAGCTTACATTTCCTGATGGTATTATATATATATATTATATATGCTGTAGAGAGTGGAGACAAGTGGGGGAACAAAGAGAGAGCATGATGACCTTCAGCTCGCTTGTGAGAGAGGATAAGACATTAGGTTATAGGTCTAACAAAGAAATGAATATAAGGAATTGTGTATATAAAAGCAGTAAGTACATGGGTCTGATAAGCATTAGGCAAAAGAACTCAAACTGCAATACGTGTCCACTGGGTGAAAGGGAATGACATAATCAGGCAAAAGTTGCAGTGCCATCGACTAGGCCACCCTGTAGCACAGCATGACATTCCCCCATCAACACCCAGACTAAAGGGTAAACACAATGACAGCCAATTAGACTTACAGCATTCTATCTATAATTCCAGCAATCTGCTGTGTGTGTGTTGTGTCGGTCTGTGTGTCTGTGTGTCTGGTGTGTCTGGTGTCTGTGTGTCTGTCTGTCTGTGTGTGTGTGTCTGTCTGTCTGTCTGTCTGTCTGTCTGTCTGTCTGTTCGTCACCGCCGTTTTCTCGACAACGCCCCAGTCCGATTGATTGAAAAACTTGCCAGGATATTTGCCGGGGACCCGCGGATGTGCCTTTTCAAGGTTTGATATTAATCGGACAAGCGATTCCCAAGTTACGGCCATTTTATTGCTTTTTTCAGTGTTGGAAAGGTGTATATATCACAGCTGAAGTGTCGTTCCACCTTATCACCTTATCATGCCATTTTTTTTCCCAAAGATATCTCAGAATATGATAACAGCATATTTAATAATAATAATAATAGCACAATAATTGGCAGTAATAAAAGAATAACATGATACAATGACCAATGTCTGTCAACCTAATAACGACCTATATATTGTCTGTCAACCAATAATGACCAATAACGTCTGTCAACTAATGACAGGACACGGTGCTATGACGTCACGAATGACGTCACAATGCTTCCTTTTTTTTTTTTTGATATGATGTCACAATTGACGCTGGGACCTGAGTATGTGCCTTTTCAAAGTTTGATATCGTTCTTCTTCATCTGTTTCAGCTGCTTCCCAAGTGTTTCCAAGGTTTGAAAGCTGTTTTTTCCCAAGGTTTGAATTAATTGGTTGTGCTTGGTAGACATTTGTGAATACATTTACAGAGGGGTGAGAGAGGAGGGGGGAGAGAGGAGAACGAGGAGAGGAGGGGGGGAGAGGAGGTGAGAGTGAGGGGGGCGTCACAATTCAAGAGAGGGGCGAGAGAGGAGGGGAGAGAGGGGGCGAGAGAGAGGGGGCGTCACAATTCAAGAGAGGGGGAGAGAGGAGGTGCGAGAGAGGGGGGAGAGGGGGCGAGAGAGAGGGGGGTCACAATTCAAGAGAGGGGAGAGAGGAGGTGCGAGAGAGTGGGGGAGGTTATATAGATGATAATCTAACTATAATTATAGATAGGCGAGAAGAGGTGGCGTAGGTGGCCGCACCTAGGCCCGCCACCAACCGGCCACGCACTAGTAAAAATTAAATTTATAAAGCACCAGCAACAATTATAATTGAGAGTACATGAATAGAATTTTTTTCTTCCACAATCCCCCTTTTCACTTATCAGGAAAATTTGAATAATTATATTACACATGATCACCATACCCCGTTGCTGGAGGAGAAAAGATATCCGTTACACGATTCAATCAACAATGGCAGCGAGTGCTCAATAATCGAAAAAATGCTGGATGACGACCATCCCAATAGTGTCCCAGTCAGGTTAGTGAGTGTGTTTCCATTGAATTCATTGCCTGTTCATCAGCATGTGTCACAAATCGAAAAGACATGTTACCCGAGGCCAGAAGATAAGCAGGTCGGTGTTAGATAGAGCAGCACCCAACAGGAACACAGTCTGGGCACTCTTTGAGCTGCAGAGAAGGTAGATCTCTTGTCAGGTACGAGCTTGGGACCGACACTGGGTTGAAGGAGATGAAAGGACTCGAGAAGTGACCCAGAGATCCGCCCCAGCAGAGTTTGGGGCCTCATAGCAGCAGTTTGTGCAATCAGGTTTGATTCACCAAGTCAGCTGTGCACATTGGATGCAGCCGCCGATGGCTGCACGAGCCCCACACCCACACCATGAACACATGTTGCAGATGACTCGCCGTGTGGACCTTCAGGGCCTTCGTGGCATTGTGCAACCACGGCAAGTTCACGATGTATCTGCATAGCAGCAATTTATGAGTGTGGTTGGGGACATTCCTCCAGGCAGGCACCACCAACGGCGACGTTTAAAGTCTTTGCCTTGCTGTGGTTTGACTTGTCCAACCTTCTCTTCAGTGGGTTTTCTTTTTTTCTCTACATTGCTTCATCTTATCTCCTCAGGAAGGGGGTAGTTTCATAGATAACGTGTTGAATGCCCAATCACCCAAATCTGGGTTCTCCCCATCGTGCAATCTTTCGGTGGAAGTTCTTCAAAGCTTCATTAAACGAAATTTACACTGCATAGTTCAACTGCTGTCAACACTCCGAAACAAACAAAGCTAAGGTTAAGCATCGATTAAACACCAACCAATAAACGTCATGGGCTCATGTATTTCAATAAGACGGACAAAGGGTTCTTACAGAACATTTAACTTGCGCACACACACACACACACACACACACACACACACACACACACACACACACACACACACACACACACACACACAAGCATTTTATGGCCATTTTCCTGCCTAAATGCGGGGTTAGCCTGGCGGGCCCCATGACAATCTTCTCTCCACTTTACCCTATTTTCTGCATCCCCCTTCTTAACCCTTGCCCACATTTCTTTAACACCACTTTAGGCCAATTTTTCTCGGTCTTCCCGCTCCTCCACTTCTAACTGCCACTCATTTTCCAACACTTCCTCTCCCCCAGTCACTTTCATCCTTTCCTCAACACACATGACCCAACCATCTCAACTTTGTTTCTCTTCACAACATCATCACAGACTCATTCCCATTCATCTTCGCACAGTCATCATTTGTCTCCTCTCTCTCACGCTACTCCGCAATCATCCGAACCATTCGCATTTCCACCTCTTTCCAGCCTTTGTTGCTGCTCTATGTTCATTACCCATGTCTCACTCCCATAAATCATTGTACTCCTCACACTTGTGGCATACACCTTTCCCTTCAGCTTCAACGACACTCCCCTCTTCGTCAGCATGCCACTCAGTTCCCGAAACT
>CM068956.1:173490788-173501231 GCA_035128595.1 Eptatretus atami
TTTTTTTACACACATTTCTTTCACGAGCTCTGAAGCCCGCCCCCATTCTTCCTCAGCGGCAATCTTTCGTGAGCTCCGATGCCCGCCTTTTTTGGAGCGCAAGGTCGTCATGGTAACCGTGCGGCAGTGGGCGGGGTGAGCTTGGTGGACGGCACCCCGTGGAGACGGCCCGGAGATATAAAACGAGCAAGAGGAACGTTCTGAGAGAAAAAAGCGTGAGAGAGAAAAGTGGTAGGGAGAAAAAGCGAAAGAGGAAAAAGAAAAAGCTAAAGGAGAGAGGAAAAAGCAAGGGGCGACAGAGCGAGCAAAAAGCGGGTGGCTGACCAGCGCCGATGAGCCAATTCGTCCTTCCCAGTGCTTCGGCAAGCAAGCGTGTGGTGCGCGTGTGGGTGTGAGCAGCGCCGCCAACAAGTGAGGCACGGGTCGGTCACCAACAACACCAGGGTCTAAACCCGCGACAAACGATTTCAGTGCCCTCCAGACTTCGACTGGTGTTCAAGGCTGCCCTGCGAGAGGGTGCACGGCAAAGCTGGGTGCTGGCGGGGACGTACACGCACGCACGCATTTCAGGACATTTTCACTTCACGGACGACTTTCTGGTGAGCGAGACGATTCTTCCCCCCCCTCCCCCTGAATGATCTGTTGGGTACCATGCTCTGTGTTTAGCTGTAAGTAAGTCAACCCCCGATAAGCATCTGCTCTTTGTCTCTTTCCTGGCATTTTGATTGATTTTGCTTTGAAATTAGTTCTTTATTTACCTCAGAAAATAAAAGTTCTTTTATTTATTTATTTTATTATTAAAATTTATTTGTCGATTTCCAACCTGTCCGTGTTTGTCCTTTCCTTCCATTGGTCAGCATTGTCCGAACCGAGATAGACTGGGAGGTAATTACCACAGATTTGACCAAAAATCGTCGGCACGCACCATGCGGTTAAAACGCTCGGCCGCCCTAATTAAAATCTAATCGAGATAACATGGTGCTTTGTCGAGGCACGCTCCCCGCTCAGGTAACCACGTGACCTCTAGTTAAACGGAATAATTAGACGGTGGACACTGGAACTCGTGGTTGATTGGGTGGCGTTCGTGTTTTCAAACAACCCACCGTCCACAACGTTAATTGTGAGTGGTGGCCCCAGGTCCGCTCTACCGAGGACAACCAGGGATGAATCCCCTGAGTGACAAGCTGGTGTCTCGTACCGTGGCCGCAACAATACTTTTTAGACCCTTTGGACTCTCGAGACCATTTTTCACATTTTTAGACCATTTTAACCATTTAAGACCTTGGAACACTTTAGACCCCTTGAGCTTTTACACCCTTTAGATCCCTTCAACTCCTGAAGACCTTTATACACTGAGACCTTATTACATTTGACCAAAAATCGTCGGCACGCACCAGCGGTTAAAACGCTCGGCCGCCCTAATTAAAATCTAATCGAGATAACATTGGTGCTTTGTCGAGGGCACGCTCCCCGCTCAGGTAACCACGTGACCTCTAGTTAAACGGAATAATTAGACGTGGACACTGAACTCGTGGTTGATTGGGTGGCGTTCTGGTTTTCAAACAAACCCACCGTCCCACAACGTTAATTGTGAGTGGTGGCCCCAGGTCCGGCTCTACCGAGGACAACCAGGGATGAATCCCCTGAGTGACAAGCTGGTGTCTCGGTACCCGTGGCCGCAACAATACTTTTTAGACCCTTTAGACTTTCGAGACCATTTTTCACATTTTTAGACCATTTTAACCATTTAAGACCTTGGAACCACTTTAGACCCCTTGAGCTTTTACACCCTTTAGATCCCTTCAACTCCTGAAGACCTTATACCCTTTAGACCACTTAGACCCCTTCACACTTCGATTTGTTCGACATTTGGACCCATTAGACCCTCTTGACTTTGTATTATTTAGACCTCTTGGACCCCTTTAGACCTTTACTACTATTAGAAAATACCCTTTATATCTTAAGACTACTTTAGACCTCATACATTAAGACCCTTATGGACCCTTTTAGAGCTCCATAGACCCTTTGGACCACTTAGATCTTAGACCTTTACACTCTTTACACACTTTAGGCTTAGACCCTGTAGATCCATGACACACACACGCACATGCACACTGCCCTCCAAAAGTATTGGAACAGTGAAGTCTAATTTGTTATCATTGCTGTAAAGTTAAGAAATTTGGATTTGAGATCAAAAGATGAATACGAGGCAAGAGTACAGAAGGTCAGCTTTTATATCTTGGTATTTCTATGCATATATGTTTTACGTTGTAGAACAATAGCACTTTTATGTTCAGTCCCCCATTTTAGCTAAGTACAAATATTGAGAGCAAATGACTGATCGGTGTGTCTTGTTGCTCAGGTGTTTCTTGTTGCATTGATTGTTCACACATAAAAGAGCTGTGAATGTCTCATCTTGGTTTTAGCTTTAGCTTTTGCCTTGGGAGTCTGCCTTTGGAGTCAGTCGGCAAAAAACAACATGAAGACCAGAGAACTATCTATGAATGAAAAGCAAGCAATTTTGAAGCTGAAAGAACAGAATAATTCAATTAGAACCAGAGCACAAAATTGGACAGAGCAAATACAACAATTTGGAATATCTTGTAAAAGAAAGAAACCACTAGTGTGGTGTGGCTTGGCTCAGTGCTTTTGCTCAGTGTATTGAGCAAAAGGCAACGGCCAGGTTGGCCAAGGAAAACACATTACAGTTGGTGACAGAAAAATCATCAAAGCTGTGAAGAAAAACCCTAAATCAACTGTCAGGACATCACCAACAACCTCCAGAGTACAGGGTGAAAGTATCACAATCTACCGTTCAAAGCAGACTTCGACAGCAGAATTACAAAAGCTACACCGCAAGATGTAAACCTCTCATCAGCACCAAAAATTGAAATGTCAGATTAGGATTTGCCAAGAAATACAGAGGTGAGCCAGTAGAGTTCTGGAACAAAGATTTATGAGACCAAGATAACCTTTACCAAAGCGATGGAAAGGCGAAAGTGTCGAGAAAGGAAAGAACTGCATTTGATCCAAAGCATACAACCTAATCTGTGAAGCATGGTGGAGGTAGTTGTCATAGCTTGGGCTTCCATGGCTGCCTCTAGAACTGGCTCACTCATCTTTATTGATGTAATCAATGATGGCACCAGCAGAATTAATTCCGAAGTGTACAGAAATATTTTGTCTGTCTGTGTGCAAGAAAATGCCTCCAAATTAATTGGGTGGTGCTTCACCATGCAGCAAAACAATGACACAAAACACACTGCCAGTGCAAACAAGGAGTTCATCAGGGTTTAAAAGTGGAAGATTTTAGACTGGCCAAGTCATTCTCCTGACTTAAATCTCATGGAACATGCATTTCACTTCCTGAAGAGGAGACTAAGGTCAGAAAACCCCCATAACCAAATGACAACTGAAAATGGCTGCAGTAATAGCTTGGCAAAGCATCTCATAGGAAGATACCAATAGTTTGGTTATGTCATTGGGTCACAGGCTCGATGCAGTTATTGCATGCAAGGGATAGGTATTCAACCAAATACTAACTTTGATTCGACTGTAATTTATGGTATGTTAATCTGTTCCAATACTTATGTACCTAAAATGTGGGGATTAAATATTAGTTCATGGGCACTAAGCAGTGACCACTATTTTCGTTGTGTCTGTCTGTCTGTCGTGTCTGTCTGTGTGACTGTCTGGTGAGAGTCTGTTTGTGACTCTCCTCCAGAGCATAGCTCCGTGACGTTTGATGCAATCTTGATGAAACTTGGACACAAGCTAGATATCATGGTCTAGTTGTTCTTTTTGTATGAGGGGCGTCCCACGCCCCTTGTGGGCGGAGCCACGCCCACTTGAACTTTTTATTTATTTTTATTTTTGTCTCTTTTTTTTCTCGCAATTTCATTTCCTAGAAGCTGTGTGTAATGTCCATAAGTACAACATATAAAAAAAATCCGATTTGATTTGGTCAATTTTGACGGAAGAGATAGTGTTTACGGTAGGGCTTCCTCAAAAGCTTCCACTAACTCAATTGTACCTATCGTGGCATTGTTCAATAATGCCCACGAACCATCGTCGCCTCCCAGCTAGTAAAAATACTATTGTTCCACAATGGTAAAACATGTATGCATAGAAATACAAGAAATAAAAGCTGACCTTCTGTATCTTCCCTCATATTCATCTTTTGATCTCAATCCATATTTCTTGCGTATTTCGCAAAAATAACAAATTTGACTTTATACATATATATATATATATATATATATATATATATATATATATATATATATATACATACACACATATACGCACATACACACATACCACACGTAATGGACAAAAATATGGAAACACCTGGGTAAATGCTGGACACCAAGTTTTTTGAAAGCAACGGCTTCCACACAGGTGTGGCCCATGTGTTAATTAAGCAAATAACATCCCAGCATGCTTAAGGTCATGTATAAAAATGCTGCACAGACCTGGTTGCCTATAATTATGGCTGCAAGAGGAGACCTCAGTGACTTTGAAAGAGAGGTGATTGGGGCGCATTTGGCAGGAGCTTCAATAACAGAGTCAGCTCAACTTGGGTGATGTTTCACGAGCAACAGTGTCTAAAATAATGTCAGCGTGGAACTCTGAGGGAAAGACTTCATCAGCAAAGGGCAACAGTGTACGGAAGCGCATGCTCCGGGATCGTGATATCTGTCCATCAATTTGAAGCGCAAGGCAAAGCATGCCAGCAACTGCATATCAATTGACTGTAGATTTCAACATGGGGCTCGAGCATCCAGTTTCATCAAAAGCGGTCTGCCGAGAACTCCAAAGAGCGGGATACCATAATGGGGTTGCAGTGCACAAACTGCTCATGCCTGGCCATGCATGTTTGCAAGTCCAGTGGTGCAAATACACAGGCAGTGGACCACCGAGCAGTGGAGAAATGTGATATGGTCAGTTGAATCATCCTTCACCATGTTCTCGACAAACGGACGACTGCATGTGTGTCGCCAACCTGAAGAATTCTACAACCATAAGTGCTTGGTTCCAACAGTGAATGGTTCTGGTGGTTCTGTAATGTCGAGGTGCATTTTCCTGGCATGGTTTGGGTGCAGTCATTCCCTGAGAAGGCAAGGTCAATGCCAATCACTACTTAATGTTAGTGAGTGATCATCTTTACTCCATGTTGTGTCTTTACCCTGACATAAGTATGGACTGTGATGCACAGAAGAACTGTTTGGATTTTTGGTTCAACAGGTCAACGGTCATGTATACTATGAAAATCATTTTGCAGACTACAACTCAAGCTAGAAACATCTGATGTTGTCTCCATTGTACTTGTGTCTCTTTTGTCTCGCACGCTCTCTAATGCGACCTTTAATTGAGATCAAACGTAACAGTGGGTTGACATCTACCATAGGTGGAGACATATCCATTGCTGCATTTGCGAGAAATTATATTTTCTCGTTCTTTCCACTTCTGTGATTGAGAATTTGCAGCTGTACCCATATTGTTCACCCCCATGTCCTCCTCTTGGTCTCATTTTTCTTCACGTCCCTTGTTTCTTCAGGTCTTCCGCTGTTTTGTTACTCAACCATGACTGTTTGGCCGTCTCCCTCATCACCTCCCCTCCCTCTCTCTGCTCTCTTTTTTTGTTCTGTTGCATCCTGATCCATTCTATCCCCGAGCTCCTCCACAAGCCTCGACCCTCTATACAGAGCAAACATGGCTGGACAGGCCGTGCTTCAGTCCACCCCTTTGAGGACTGGAGGAGGGGTGTAGAACGGCAGCGGAGTATGCATTTGAGAACGAGTTGGGATTGAATCATCATACACCGAGTTGAGTGGAATACAGAGAACAAGCGCAAGTGTAGAACTACAGTGGGATTGCCAAGGTGCCGCACTGCAATCCAATCTAATGTCCAGATGGATTCTTGGTCAGAATGACACCAGCCTTGTGGAACGATGCTCCCCTCAAACTCTTCAGGCTCGCCAATATAACGCATAAGATCTTCTCAGCTTGGGCGTGCACAGGGCAGCACCATTTTCCTGCTGATGCAGGGTAGTTTTCTTTTCTTTACTTATCCTTTCCTTGAAATTTTGATTTCTTCTTTTGCTTTCCCTCCTGATTGTCACAACAATCCACGGCAATGGTGGAGACAACAAGATATTCTGTGCCTGTATTTTTATGTCCCTTCCAATGGCTTTGGACCTCGTGTGTGTGTTATATTTTGTTATAGTTTTCACAATGATTGTTGTTTAATTGCTTGTACCATTTCATGAGCCAGCCATCTTGCTCTGTTGTCTTGGCAGTGCAAACCGTAAAGGAAGCAACAAATGGCTTGTGCACGAAAACAGAGGCCACGTAACCGTTCGCACACTCTTATTCAAATTTTGAAAAAAATGCCGCTCATGTTTTCTTGAGGTGCAATTGGGCACAGCATGACTGTGGTCCATCAAGACCCAGACACATTACAGTGTAAAAGTGTTAACATCGCATCGACCCAACACACCGCCTCAGTCACATGAAAAATTTGTGATTGCTTGTAGGTAAGTTCAGGTCTGCAAAAACAGTCTCATGGCAATAATTACACTGGGTGGCAATTTACCTGTCTTTATGTGTGTATATATATATATATATATATATATATATGTATACAGTAATCCCCCGCTATATCGGCGGTTCACCTATCGCGCCCGCCGGGTTATCGCGGGTTTTCCCTTGGAACCTAACTAATTTTTTTGGCGATTCCCCGGTATATCGCGGTAATAATATATAAAATATAAATTATTTAAGCAATAAATTATAACGCGTGGCGCTCGACCAGTCACACAATGCACGAGACAAAGTTTCGCTTGTGAACTTCGAATATTTTTCACGTTTTTTCTCCAAGCCCTACGATGCTGCCCAAACGTCCTGCACCTTCTAAGGCTTCTGGCAAGGAACCGAAGCGCCAGAGGAAGGTCCTGACGCTCCAGGAGAAGGTTAAGGTGCTCGATATGCTTCGGGAAGGAAAAAGGTTTGCTGCGGTTGGACGAGCACTGCCAAACCGACCAGATCAGACGAGTCGATCTCCGGCACCTCAAACCGGACCACTGCCAAGGCGACCAGACCAGACGAGTCGATATCCGGCACCTCAAACCCGATCACTGCCAAGGCGACCAGACCAGACGAGTCGATCTCCGGCACCTCAAACCTGGTCACTGCCAAACCGACCAGACCAGACGAGTCGATCTCCGGCACCTCGAACCCGATCACTGCCAAGGCGACCAGACCAGACGAGTCGATCTCCGGCACCTCAAACCCGATCACTGCCAAGCCGACGAGACCAGACGAGTCGATATTTTGGGGAGGCATCCATTCATCGCGGATTTTCACTTCTTGCGGGGGGGTTTGGAACGTAACCCCCGCGATAAACGGGGGATGACTGTGTAAATATATATATATAATATATATTATATATATATATATATATATATATATATATATATATATATATATATATGTGTGTGTGTGTATATGTATGTTGGTGCTGGGCCAATTAGAAAATTTGACGATCACCGATTACCGCTACGTTTATATTAAAAAATTAAAATAAAAAGATAAATAATCTGCATCGATGGCATAATCGGCAGATTATTTATTTTGTTGGGCATCCACTTATTCTCGTGACATGATTTTTTTCAACATAATCAGCATTGTGAAAACGACTTCGGTTGGATTATTTTCATTTGGCTTTCTGTTGATCGATTTTAATTTCTTTAATAAATTGTTTTTATGTTTATTTTCTTTTTTTGAGGTGAACTCTTCACTGCATGTGACTGGAGTGTTACAAGAGAAATTGCTCGATCACAATCACCAGACAGAGCATCAAGCTGTGAGCCCGACTACCATAGTAGGTTTCACTTGTTCAAAGTTTGTTGGCACCATCTGGGACATCTACATAATATGTATGCAAAAAATAATTACAATAATAATAATAATACCTCCCCTTCCTCACCCCCCACCCCCTCCTCTCATTTGAAAATTTATCTACAATTCTTATCCCTTTTCCTCCATCTTCCCCCAATCCCCTTTCTCCCTTCCTCCTCTCTTCTCTCTCCTATCCTTTACTCTTTCCCTTTCTTTCTCAAATTAACTTTGTCACCTTATCCCCCATTTCCCACCTTGTGTATGTAATTGGTATATAGCCCTTAGCTGTATTATTTACTTGGTTTAGATTCATTGTTTGAGGGCTTCTATTTATTGATGAGTGCAGTGGAAAGGCACAAGTTTTGTTTCTACTTTTTATTATTATTATTTTTTTTGTGCTGTCACCCAATATTGGAAAAATGAGCCAGGTTAATGGTTCATGGAATGCATCTCGCAAGTCATTGTCTGGAGTTAAAGCACATTATTTTGTGTCATTGACATTGTTACCTCTGCCACCGAAGATGGACGGAGGTTATGTTTTCACCACTGTTTGTTTGTCTGTCTGTCTCCGTCTGTCAGCAGGATATTCCGATGAAACTTGGTGGACAGGTTGGGTGTGTGAGCTAGGTTAATGGTTAAAACCAGGTTAAAGGACTGAATTAATCTATTTTGGTCAAGATATGGATCCAGATGGGGATCCTAGAATTTTCAAAGTGATTCTTCACCATTGAGAGATAGGTCCAAAAACTATGTGGAGCATGATATTTCAAAACGTTGTGGACAGTGTATGACAAAATTCGGTGGATGAGTTGGTTAGGCGACAAAAACAATCCAATTCGATTTAGGTTAAGGTCCAGATGCAGATCCGGCCTATCAGTGGGATACAAAACGTCAACTGTTCAGCCTGGCGGAGGTATGCCCTCTGCCTCGTGCTGTTCTCGAATGATTTTGCTTTGGCTCGCTGCCGTGTTATGACTACATTCATGCAAGTTCCATTGGAAATGTATTTTTCGGCAATACCTGGCAGAAAACAAATCCATAATTTTGTTGTGATGGATCAGTTTGTTTTTTCTTCTATAGCCTTTCCTTTTAAGTTTTCACTTCCTCAGTGCGGCACCCCATTAAAATCCCTTGTCAGTTATTCAAATAAACCAATTTTTCTTGATTTTTGTTTTTTGTTATTGCTTGTCAATTTCTCAAGACTTCCCGGAGAAAATAATGAAACCCATTCCTTGTGACAATTTTATAGCACCCTCTGCTGGCAATTAACAAACCTATGGAAATTTGCATTCCCATTTTTGGTTATTATCTCTTTGTTGATTATGAAAATACCATAACTTTATTGCTCTTGGATTATTCACAAAATACCATACACTTGAGGTTATTCTAAAGTTGCCAGTATAGGGTGCTCTTAAAATGTACTTGGCAACACTGCTTTGTTTCATGTTCTGATTTGTTCTGTTTTGTTGCTCACTTTCATGGTTTTTCAAGCGCAGGAAGAGACTGTAAGTTGTATTGAATACAGGCAACTGCTCAACGAGGAAGCGGAGGTTTGGCTTGCCTTGAGGCTTTTGTGTTGCATATTCACCATGGCATTTGCAAAGTAAATATATTTTTTCGGAAAAGACAAATAAAGATCATCTTGTGCACCTTATACAAAAGGACATCAATGTGGTTCTCACACTGATGTTTTACAAACACAAAATTTATAATTACTTCGATTCATACGGTGTTGTGTTTTCTGGTGCGGCAGGCTTAAGAGTAAGACCTGTAAACAGAAGTTGTCAATATACAGTACATTTGCATTAATTTCAAGTTCTCCACATTTAAGGACAGTTTGTCCTTGTAATCCATCTAAAATTACAGTGACATCACCAAAATATTTCAGCAGTTGAACACAATATAGGCCTATTATGAGGTTCGCTTTTGTTCAGATAACAACAGCAAAAATATTCCATCCTTTTCCATTTTCAGAGTTTTCCGGTAACCCAAATTTCCATTTGCACAGAGGAGCTTTACTTGCAGATTCTTTGATATTATTTGCTGATTGACGCACCTTCCCTTGCTTCAGGGTCAGTTTCTCAGGGTGACACGTTGCTTTTGCACATCTCTTGGTGCACCTGCTGGGTTTTTGACCAGAAATAAATTGAGGATAGAGCATTGTTTTCCTGGCTGCACCATTTTCAAAATGATGCAGTTATCAATGTCCCAAATAGGTTTCCTCAATCTTCTAACAGCGCAGCACAGAAGAAAGCAAACTGCATCCAAGCAAGTGGCATTTTTGACCCCACATTTTAAACCCACTGATCCTGTGATATGAATGGGAATACTCCTCCCACAGCATTTTATATTTCTGAAGCGAGCTGAAATTTCATGCAATTTGAAATTTCCACCTCCACCAGGGAAATGTCACCTGAAATGTATTGATGTTCACCAAATATTTTTAGCCCTGCAACCCATGACCATGGTTTAGCTGTTTTGCTCTGTTCACCCACCTTATTTTTTATTTTTTGACATGATGTAAGGCTTCTAGTGGAGATG
>CM068956.1:173532541-173544366 GCA_035128595.1 Eptatretus atami
TGAAAAAAAAAAAAACTTCTAAAAAGTCAAGATCACGAATCAATGTTGGATGCTGGCTGAGATTGGTGAATGTTTCAGAAACATCATCAAAGACGTTCCAAGTCTGCCATGCAGTTTTCTTCCCTTTACCGTGGAAGGCAGACACGACGTCACATCCAGTGAATGCATAGAAGTATGGGATCCCTCTAGCTTTCTCAGGCCCTATTGCAGAAAGTACCTATGGACTGGAATCCATCGCGCCTTGGCTCCTTGGCCAAAGGCAATCCACTGTTCCAAGACCTAGTTCCTGTAAGGATGGCAGTACAGATATTGCTATGACTAGTACGTCCGTGTCATACACTTAACGATAATGGACTTGCTACATCCGTCATTGCATCCCTGGCGTATACAAATATTCGAGTGTCAGCTTCTTCATGACAACATGGAGACACAGCATCCAGTGACTTCCTTGTGTTGCTAATGGCATCTCTTCCTTTTGTGACAATGACTGTGCTTGTCGTCTGTGCTTCACACATCTTTTCCGCAAGGAAGTGAAACAGCTCAGTCTTGTTGCTGTCATCTCGAAGAAAGCTTCTCCAGTTACTTGGGTCTTACTGGTTCCTGTCACTCTTCTTCTGATTCCTTGCCTTTTCGACCTTGCCTCAGACTTCAGACTTGACTTCTTTTACACATTAAACACTACGTCCACCCTCTCGTACTGGCACCATAGGATTCCACCTTTGGGATGATGTCTTCTTTAGCATAGTCATCAAATATCTTTGAAGTGCGTGGAGACAGGGCATTGATAGTGCTGAGCCATCAATGATGACTGCATCTCCCCTTGGTTCTCTGTCTGGGATGTTCACTTGCGCTTCAAGAATTTCAGCCAGCTGTGACTTCAAATTTTTTTGAAGTTTTTGATTTTTTTTTTTTAATTTTTCAAAATTTGGATTTTCAAATGGCCAATCGGGCAGATTTGATCAGAAAGCCCTGCAGAACAGAAATGCCAAATTTGATGCTTTTATCATAATTTGCACGATTTTTCTACTATCTCCAACACTAAAACCGGGGTGATGCTCAGACAGACAGAACTGAATAATCTTTGAATTTTAAACAATCATGTGATTTAAAGTGCAACAATTAATGTTCATTTTTAGAATTAATTGCATTCGATGCCTCGGGGCAAATTAAAACCAGTTGTGTGGTATGGGCTCATCTATATATTATGATTTCTATATTTATCATAAAATTACTCTTTGTTATTAATATTATCGTTTATATGTACGTAAGTGTTTGTAAGTTTTATGAAACACCGTTTTATCATTGTAACCTTTACAAATAACAGTCTTGGTCTGACTTGTCCAGTGTTTGAAGTTCTCAATAAACCAAAATGATGATGATGATGACGATGATGGGTACTGCACATGTACCACTGTACAGTGCAGTACCCATCATATCATCATTATTTGACAAATGTTTCTTCATGTTGTGTACCATTATTTGCTGATATTATTACTTGCACACCATTGCGAGTATAAAACCAAGATGAAAAGTGCAGGCAAATTGTTTTGTGGCCTAAAAATGTTTTTGCTCTGTGCGTGCAAACGGCTAACTAATTACATTTGTCAGGGTGGAGGTGCAGATAGAAGAACAAGTCTGGCTGGTTGGCACTGCTCAAAGGTCATGTCATGTCATGACATTGCAGTGTGAACGAGGCATTCATTAAAAGATCTCCAGCTTGCCATCATTCATTAACAGATCTCCAGCTTGAAATAAAAGGGAGGGGTAGGGGAGCAGGATGCAAGTCAAATTCAGAAGGGGATTTGTGAGCGGAATGGAGCATTAACCATGGCCTCGGGTGGAGGCAGGAGGGATGCCATCCCGGTACGAATGGTTACGATATGAATTATTTATTTATTTACTTCGGATTTGTGTCGCTGACAAAGGAATTGATGCCAAAAGTCAAAAATGGCGAATCACAGACAGGGTCCAGGCAGTTTTTTTTGGGGGGGGGGGGTGGGGGGGGTTCATGATTCAGTGTTCTCTATATATTTTCAGGGGGAAGGGCATAGTTTCAAAGGGGCAGGGCACTTTTTGAAAGGGGGTAAGGGAGGGTGGAAACACCCCTTTGCTTCATTCGAGCTAGGCGTCTGACTAATTTATATTGCACTCATTCATTAATTTTGTTTTGTTATTTAACGTGGACTTCGCCATTTAACATATTGCAATTTTCACTTGAGGATAATTATTTATTTTTCTTCCTATCATTGTTGCATTAACTTGAGGTTTCCTTTGAGAAGACAATTGTACATTTCCAAGCTGTGACAATGTGGCAAGAAATTATTAATTATGAAAACAAGTTATGGATTAAAATTGCCCTTTTTGGCATTGTTTTCATAATCAAAGATTGCACTATGGCTCGTTAAATGAACACTCAACACAGATTATTTGGCGTTAACAATGTACTGTATGTAATCAAAAAAAACCAAAACAAATAGGACTGCTCATGTCCTGTGATTCACCTGACCTGGCAATGTATTGCTAGCCTTTGTTTCACACTTGTGTTCCCAATTCTTTGTTTTATTTATTTATTTATTTACTTATTTTGCAAAAATTGCAGGGCCTTACATTAATGAGGAAATGATTATGGATGTTGAACAGTTGAAACAGACATGGATTCCCTCTCCCCTCGCCCACACCCCCATTTTATAGCTTTTCATGACCTATTCCATGTCCCTTTCTGAGGTTCCACAGATTCCCTTACATTTGACCTCTTGACCTGTTGCCTATGTACAAGCATCGTTTCTGTTCCTAAAACTGTTCCTAATAACAATTATTTAAATAATATATGACCAGTTGCAGTAAAATAATTATATGCCTAAAATAACACATGTGACTGATTTTCTGACGGCCCAAATCATCAGCCAGATTCCATTCTTCATCGAGGCTTCAAAATCCTTTCAGCACAGAACCTCTCTAAACTTGGGTCCACAATGTTAGATGTGGATCCCTATGAGTCGATCCACAAGCTCAGCTGTGTCCAGTCGGTCAATCTGGCTATGCAATCTCACTTCAAAACAGCTTTACCTGTAGATGTTTACCTTCAATGATATGGATTTTCATATATATGATACATTCATAATCTGACGACCACATTCCATTGTATAAAAATGCTTAAATGCGACCTCACATTACTGGTGAATACATACATGCCTGACCTTGCAGATTACACAGACAGTACCCAGCATGCCCATTTTATTTTCCATGAATCAAGCTTTTATTGAAATACAGAAACTGTCATTTTAACGGTTTTTCTACATGCTGTACTATGTCTCCAAGCAACCAATGAAAAAGTTTAAATCTTTGAAAATGCGCTCTGAAGGTTTCACCAATAAAAAAAATAGTTTAGCAGATTTCCCACTAAATCAGAAAAGACATGTGTTGTGTGATGTTTGTCGTTTGTTATATCTTGTGTGTGATTTTGCAAAAAAAAATGTATGTTGCCATTGTTTTGCCTTAGGGCAGGTGAACGAGTTCCCCAACAGGACTGGCTCCATGATGCCAGTCTGAATGGCTGCAACAGGACACAGCCTGTGTGTGTGTCTGTACTAAAACGTGGCAACCAGGGAGCCTTGAACGGGATACTACCCACCTGGCCAGAGTCTGGTGAGTGATGCGCAGTATTAACACTGCAAGGCTATTAGTTACAGCTCCTTTGTCAATTGCTTATCTCACGTTTTTAGTTTACTTGTTAAGCAAATGGTCCTCACCACAAAAGATGCAAAAATGATTTTTTTTGAACCTTGCCCTCTCCCCTCCTCCTCCATTTTTTATTTTGCTTTTGCAATGTGTATTCCCTTTCCTGTCCCTCCAACTGTTTCCACATGTTTCCCGTTTCCCCCTCTCCTTACCAAATTCCTTCAATTTTCTCATCGAATCCCAACCCCCCCCCCCCCCCCCCCCCAGTCTTAATACGTGGATGTGCTCCAAAATATTTGGTTTGTAAAAGTAATACATTCTTATGGTAAACATGTCATTTTCTTCATTCTGTGCTGTTAATCATTTCATTGTTATTAATAATTTAATTATTACTATTATCATTATTTGTAATTTATAGTAGAAACAGCTGGAGAAGGGTAAGACCTGTTGTCATTAAGAATGACCACCTTTACCTCTGGAAGTGAATAACAGTCAACCACAATGAATGGACTAGCACCACATGTTGACCAGACTGGGTGGGGCAAGTATATTATGCCCTCCCTGAAAGTGATTGAACCAGCCGGATTTTTAACAACAATCCAATAGTGATGGGGCATTTCTTCTGAAACTTGCTCGACTTCCATGAACTTTGGATCCAAATCCCTTATACCGCTGCCTTCATCTCGATTTGGACCAGACTAGTATCCTCACCAATGGACGGAGGCCCTCAATATCAGACACGACATCAGGGTTGTCTCTCTGACCATATCTTGAGCTTTTAATACAGTCTGGCATCCTGCCTTGCTCTCAAAACTGTCTGCCGATGGAATCCAAGGCCAAACTCAACTCTTGGATTACTAACTTCCTCCATTCTCCATTCTCCACACTCTCTTCCTCCATTCAGCCAACATGCGGCTTTCAACGGAAACCTTTCTTCTCATCTCCCCTGTCAAGCCTGGAGTACCCAAAGGCCGTGTTCTAGGCCATCCTATTTCTAATATTCATCAATGATCTCACTGACTCTCTGGAAAATCCTCTTCATAACTTTGCTGATGACTCCACTCTGTGTGCATCCCTCATCCTTTGACAGACAGGCAGCAGCATCTTCCCTCTCCTCGGACATTGACAAAATCAAAAACTGCTCAAACACTTGGAATACGTCTTTTAACCCTGAGAAATCCCACACACTCACTCTCTCTCTCTCCGAAAGGATCGTTCCGCAAACCATCCCATCTGCCTTTCACAACTGTCTCAGAGGTTCAGTCACTCATACTCTTGGGTATTACTCTCAGCCATGATCTCTCCTAGCAAGCCACATTTCAAGGTTGGCCTCCTAAGCCAGATGTTGACTGGGCATCCTCCATCATGCAAAGTCCTTCCTTGGTACACCTGAGCTCTGTCACAAACAAGCCTTTCATCTGCAGCTTCATGGAGTACTGCCTCCCCTCTGGGCTGGCTCCATCCATCTATTGGACCATACTCTGCACAGAGCGTCAGAGCTGCCGAGGCAGTCCTGGGCTATTGGGCACAATCCTGGATGGGTCACCACTCCGACACAGGCTACTTGAATGGCTCAATCATTCCAGCAAGCTGGTACTCATTTGGCTGACCTCCAAAGGATGACAGGCTTAGTCAACCCCACCTGGTATTAATTCAATGGCCAAGTGGGATTGAACTCAGGACCTTGGTATCAAGCCTGCCACCCTAACCATTAAGCCAACACCAGGCACGGACTGGCTCCCCTGCCTCACATCTTGCTCAGCTTGATGTCGTGGAAATCAAGGCCTTCAAGATCATTGGCATCTCTCATGATGATGCTGAGTCTATGGCCCATCACTTCGCCATTGTCGACAGGTTGGTGGTGTCTCTTTCTTCTTATGCCTCATTTCTGGTCTTACACTCACTGCCCTGTATTTGCTCTTGCTCCCCACCACCCCAAGTAGCTACAGGACTCACACGGTCCACCAGCAACCCTGTCCGAGTAAAACTGCCTAAATGTAGCTACAGGACTCACACGGTCCACCAGCAACCCTGTCCGAGTAAAACTGCCAAAATCCAGAAACACTGCTTACCTCCACTCATTATTCCTCTCTCTTTCTGCCTGTGGAACTGCCTTCCACACTCTCTTCGATTGCATTCTTCCCTTCCCGTCTTCAAGACAGCTGTTCACCACCATCTCAGTTCATCTCCCATCCAAAGCCATGATCTTTTCTACACCTGTTAAACCACCCCCACCCCTCCCAAAATTTTGCTGATGTAGCCATCTTGTCCAGCCCTTGTGTTCTCCTCCTCACCCTAATCGTTTCCTTCATCCCTTGTTTGTCCATCTACCTTCTCCATCTGCCCTGCTATTGGCATTTCCCCTTTCTCCTGCTGTTCTCATATATGTTGTGTCCTGATATGTTCTGTGTCCTAACTCTTTATGAACCTACACCATGTATAACAATAAAGAAACCAACGTCATACTCGTTTTTGATGAGCACAGATTTCTGATCACACTGCACCATTTTAAGAACATTTCATTTGTTCTGCTTTGAAGTTTTATGAAGGACATCAATTGCTTCCCTTTTCTTTGCAATCCATATGCTGAAGATATGAGGCAGACCGGCTCCGCTGCTCTGTGCATACCGCCCGTCATTGATGCTGGTGACAAGGTAATGATGCAATTTGATACAATATCTCTACCCTGTTAAACGTCTATGCATGCATTCGTTCTGCAAAGTGTTTGCAATGTGAAGCATACAAATGTAGGGTTGGAAAGTGGAGAAAACAATTTTTTTGCTTCGGTGATTGTACCGATTGATTTTTTCCTTTTATATTGACTCGATTTAGCTCGCCATGGGGGGGGGATAGTTAATCAGAATATTTTGTGGGGTAGTTTTCAGTGAGTTACTTTGGATTGCACTGTCATAACAGGTTTGGCTGAAAGTTTGAAGTTGAATTGTGATAAGTACTGCTTGGATGTTTACTTTCATTCAAGCTTTGAATAAGAATGTACTAATTTTGCAAATTTGCTTAAAAAAAATTATATTCTCTTAATTTTGTGTCAATTCAAAATCTATTTTAAATGCCGCCATTATTTACATTGATGTGATCATTTCAGATTGGAATTCTAAATTAGCACGAGTAATGAACATGTGGCCTACAAGTTCATCATCTTTACATCAAAAGATGGCAATCATAAGTATTATAAAGAAGAAAAGGTTTTACTTTGATAATTCAAAGCAAATTTAAACTTTTATAGCGTCGACGGCTCAACAAACGTCGAGCTCGTCGCGGCGGGAGGTCAAAGTCCCGCGATGTCCCGAGTGGCTCAACTGAAGCATTCCGAATTAATGGCAGACTGCGCGCATGCGGGTCATGAGGAGAGACGTGAGAAACCTTAAGCTTTTGAACCCAACGGGTTTATTTTCCAGAACCACAATAATAAAAAGAACCAGGGAGGATGGAACACGACGGAGGAGACGGTGGCGGGTTGTGGTGGGAAGAAAAGGAAAACACTGAATCGATAATAAATAAATTATTATGTACAAATGGGTGAATAAATCCATCGAACGAGAGCCACTCCGGACTCAGTCACAGATGGGAGGGAAACAAAGCCGGGGAACTCAGATTTTTGGCAGCAGGGATGAGCAGATGATGATGAGGGATAGGAGGCCAGCAGATGATGAGGCGGCGAGCAGACTATGAGGTGTTCCACTGCTCCGCCCCTCAGGAGGCGATCCACCGCTCCGCCCCTCGGAGCGATCCACCGCTCCGCCCCTCGGAGCGATCCACCGCTCCGCCCTCGGGAGGTCCAGCCGCTCCGCCCCTCGGGAGGGCATCCACCGCTCCGCCCCTCGGGAGGCGATCCACCACTCCGCCCCTCGGGAGGCGATCCACCGCTCCGCCCCTAGGGAGGCGATCCGCCGCTCGGAGGGGATCCGCCGCTCGGAGGCGATCCACCGCTCCGCCCTTCGGGAGCGATCCACCTCCGCCCCTCGGAGGCGATCCACCCTCCGCCCCTCGGGAGGCGATCCGCCGCTCCGCCCCTCGGGAGGCGATCCGCCGCTCCGCCGCTCGGGAGGCGACCCACCGCTCCGCCGCTCGGAGGCGACCCACCGCTCCGCCTCTCGGGAGGCGACCCACCGCTCCGCCGCTCGGAGGAGACCCACCGCTCCGCCTATCGGGAGCAACCACCGCTCCGCCCCTCGGGAGGCGACCCACCGCTCCGCCCCTCGGGAGGCGACCCACCGCTCCGCCCCTGCCCTCTTTCGTGCCAAGCCTCACGGCGCCCTCTGGCAGAGGTTTCCATCAAGGTTTTACACCCAATTTCCTTAACCATAATCCCAAACTACTTATTACCACCACCATCCCCTGTGTGGTGTGCAGGCAAACAAGACAATGCTTAAGGTGTGTCTGTGTGTGGTGTGTGTGTGTGTGTGTGTGTATATGTATATTGTTGATTTCCGCCCGCCGGCGGTGCGGACGACTGCTTCTAGCCAATGACAGCCCTTTCCCGTTCTCAAGACCTAGTTCCTGTAAGGATGGCAGTACAGATATTGCTATGACTAGTACGTCCGTGTCATTCACCTTAACGATAATGGACTTGCTACCATCCGTCATTGCATCCCTGGCGTATACAAATATTCGAGTGTCAGCTTCTTCATGACAACATGGAGACACAGCATCCAGTGACTTCCTTGTGTTGCTAATGGCATCTTTCCTTTTGTGACAATGACTGTGCTTGTCGTCTGTCTTCACACATCTTTTCCGCAAGGAAGTGAAACAGCTCAGTCTTGTTGCTGTCATCTCGAAGAAAGCTTCTCCAGTTACTTGGGGTCTTACTGGTTCCTGTCACTCTTCTTCTGATTCCTTGCCCCCTTTTCGACCTTGCCTCAGACTTCAGACTTGACTTCTTTTACACATTAAACACTACGTCCACCCTCTCGTACCTGGCACCATAGGATTCCACCTTTGGGATGATGTCTTCTTTAGCATAGTCATCAAATATCTTTGAAGTGCGTGGAGACAGGGCATTGATAAGTGCTGAGCCATCAATGATGACTGCATCTCCCCTTGGTTCTCTGTCTGGGATGTTCACTTGCGCTTCAAGAATTTCAGCCAGCTGTGACTTCAAATTTTTTTGAAGTTTTTGATTTTTTTTTCAAATTTTTCAAAATTTGGATTTTCAAATGGCCAATCGGGCAGATTTGATCAGAAAGCCCTGCAGAACAGAAATGCCAAATTTGATGCTTTTATCATAATTTGCACGATTTTTCTACTATCTCCAACACTAAAACCGGGGTGATGCTCAGACAGACAGAACTGAATAATCTTTGAATTTTAAACAATCATGTGATTTAAAGTGCAACAATTAATGTTCATTTTTAGAATTAATTTTGCATTTCGATGCCTCGGGGCAAATTAAAACCAGTTGTGTGGTATGGGCTCATCTATATATTATGATTTCTATATTTATCATAAAATTACTCTTTGTTATTAATATTATCGTTTATATGTACGTAAGTGTTTGTAAGTTTTATGAAACACCGTTTTATCATTGTAACCTTTACAAATAACAGTCTTTGGTCTGACTTGTCCAGTGTTTGAAGTTCTCAATAAACCAAAATGATGATGATGATGACGATGATGGGTACTGCACTGTACCACTGTACAGTGCAGTACCCATCATTATCATCATTATTTGACAAATGTTTCTTCATGTTGTGTACCATTATTTGCTGATATTATTACTTGCACACCATTGCGAGGTATAAAACCAAGATGAAAAGTGCAGGCAAATTGTTTTGTGGGCCTAAAAATGGTTTTGCTCTTGTGCGTGCAAACGGCTAACTAATTACATTTGTCAGGGTGGAGGTGCAGATAGAAGAACAAGTCTGGCTGGTTGGCACTGCTCAAAGGTCATGTCATGTCATGACATTGCAGTGTGAACGAGGCATTCATTAACAGATCTCCAGCTTGCCATCATTCATTAACAGATCTCCAGCTTGAAATAAAAGGGAGGGGGTAGGGGAGCAGGATGCAAGTCAAATTCAGAAGGGGGATTTGTGAGCGGAATGGGAGCATTAACCATGGCTCGGGGTGGAGGCAGGAGGGATGCCATCCCGGTACGAATGGTTACGATATGAATTATTTATTTATTTACTTCGGATTTGTGTCGCTGACAAAGGAATTGATGCCAAAAGTCAAAAATGGCGAATCACAGACCAGGGTCCAGGCAGTTTTTTTGGGGGGGGGGGGGGTGGGGGGGTTCATGATTCAGTGTTCTCTATATATTTCAGGGGGAAGGGCATAGTTTCAAAGGGGCAGGGCACTTTTTGAAAGGGGGTAAGGGAGGGTGGAAACACCCCTTTGCTTCATTCGAGCTAGGCGTCTGACTAATTTTATTTGCACTCATTCATTAATTTTGTTTTGTTATTTAACGTGGACTTCGCCATTTAACATATTGCAATTTTCACTTGAGGATAATTATTTATTTTTCTTCCTATCATTGTTGCATTAACTTGAGGTTTCCTTTGAGAAGACAATTGTACATTTCCAAGCTGTGACAATGTGGCAAGAAATTATTAATTATGAAAACAAGTTATGGATTAAAATTGCCCTTTTTGGCATTGTTTTTCATAATCAAGATTGCACTATGGCTCGTTAAATGAACACTCAACACAGATTATTTGGCGTTAACAATGTACTGTATGTAATCAAAAAAAACCAAAACAAATAGGACTGCTCATGTCCTGTGATTCACCTGACCTGGCAATGTATTGCTAGCCTTTGTTTCACACTTGTGTTCCCAATTCTTTGTTTTATTTATTTATTTATTTACTTATTTTGCAAATTGCAGGGCCTTACATTAATGAGGAAATGATTATGGATGTTGAACAGTTGAAACAGACATGGATTCCCTCTCCCCTCGCCCACACCCCCATTTTATAGCTTTTCATGACCTATTCCATGTCCCTTTCTGAGGTTCCACAGATTCCCTTACATTTGACCTCTTGACCTGTTGCCTATGTACAAGCATCGTTTCTGTTCCTAAAACTGTTCCTAATAACAATTATTTAATAATATATTGACCAGTTGCAGTAAAATAATTATATGCCTAAATAACACATGTGACTGATTTTCTGACGGCCCAAATCATCAGCCAGATTCCATTCTTCATCGAGGCTTCAAAATCCTTTCAGCACAGAACCTCTCTAAACTTGGGTCCACAATGTTAGATGTGGATCCCTATGAGTCGATCCACAAGCTCAGCTGTGTCCAGTCGGTCAATCTGGCTATGCAATCTCACTTCAAAACAGCTTTACCTGTAGATGTTTACCTTCAATGATATGGATTTTCATATATTATGATACATTCATAATCTGACGACCACATTCCATTGTATAAAAATGCTTAAATGCGACCTCACATTACTGGTGAATACATACATGCCTGACCTTGCAGATTACACAGACAGTACCCAGCATGCCCATTTTATTTTCCACTGAATCAAGCTTTTATTGAAATACAGAAACTGTCATTTTAACGGTTTTTCTACATGCTGTACTATGTCTCCAAGCAACCAATGAAAAAGTTTAAATCTTTGAAAATGCGCTCTGAAGGTTTCACCAATAAAAAAAATAGTTTAGCAGATTTCCCACTAAATCAGAAAGACATGTGTTGTGTGATGTTTGTCGTTTGTTATATCTTGTGTGTGATTTTGCAAAAAAAAATGTATGTTGCCATTGTTTTGCCTTAGGGCAGGTGAACGAGTTCCCCAACAGGACTGGCTCCATGATGCCAGTCTGAATGGCTGCAACAGGACACAGCCTGTGTGTGTGTCTGTACTAAAACGTGGCAACCAGGGAGCCTTGAACGGGATACTACCCACCTGGCCAGAGTCTGGTGAGTGATGCGCAGTATTAACACTGCAAGGCTATTAGTTACAGCTCCTTTGTCAATTGCTTATCTCACGTTTTTAGTTTACTTGTTAAGCAAATGGTCCTCACCACAAAAGATGCAAAAATGATTTTTTTTGAACCTTGCCCTCCCCCTCCTCCTCCATTTTTTATTTTGCTTTTGCAATGTGTATTCCCCTTTCCTGTCCCTCCAACTGTTCCACATGTTTCCCGTTTCCCCCTCTCCTTACCAAATTCCTTCAA
>CM068956.1:173549337-173565892 GCA_035128595.1 Eptatretus atami
GAACGGGTCTTTTGCTCTCTTAGAGTTGATGCTCTTTTTAAGAGCCCGTCTGTCCCTCAGCGCCACTCGGACTGTCCCAAAGCCCGATCACCTCGGACCGTTCGGTGCTGGCTGGCGACCTCTCTCCGGCCTCCCACGTCCCGACACGAATGCGCAGTTCAGCGCGGCACGGCAGGCTTGGCTGCGCTCCCAGCTCCCGTCTCCTCGGCGAACCCAGACCTCCACTGCCCTCTACTGGACTCGAACCTTGATCTTCACAACACTCCAAACCCAGACCGACCGACTGACTCGGCGCTCTGCGTGCTGTTATATGGGATCCGTGAGGCGAGGTTTGATCTCTGATCCCTCACCTCTGACCCCCCGCTGGCGCTCACCCCTTCGATCTCCTGATCCGAATTCGAGGCGAAGCTGGAGCGTGCGGACGTGGGTGAAATCACCGTCGCTGGCGCCCACAAAGGAGAGCGGACGTGGGTGAAATCACCGTCGCTGGCGCAACGAGGAAACACCCCGCGTCTGTTTGCAGCGATGCTGTTCGCTGGGAACTCGCCGTGGCTGGTGCAAAGATGGCGGCGAGAGATGAGTTGAAGGTGAAGCGATGTTGTTCGTTGTTGGTTATTGGGGGAGATGTGGTTTAGGAGATGGTGGCTGTGGTTGGCGTTGTGGAGAAGGTGGTTGTGGTTGGCGTTGTGGAGAAGGTGGTTGTGGTCGGCGTTGTGGAGAAGGTGGTTGTGGTTGGCGTTGTGGAGAACGTGGTTGTGGTCGGCGTTGTGGAGAAGGTGGTTGTGGTGGGCGTTGTGGAGAAGGTGGTTGTGGTCAGCGTTGTGGAGAAGGTGGTTGTGGTGGTTGAAATGCGGTTGGTCCAAAATAACGATAGCAAAAGAAAAATGGCTACCTCAAAGATCACAGCCCGGTACACGAATAAATCCCTTTAAACATCGGTGGGGAAATCTATCTGAACACAGACTTATCGACATAACTGATCGAAGGACCTATATGGTGCTCTGTGAATTTCCACAACCGTAACAATATTTATAAAACTTGTGATTATTTTACTATTTTCCAGCAATAATACAACGAAGGGGGAAATTTTGAGAGAAAATGAAGCAAAAGTTTAAAAACAAATCAAATGGCAAATCTGAACTTAAAAAAAAAAAAATTGAAGTGATTGGCACACTTTAAATCTCAGCAGAACTTCCATTTTCATATCAGCACTTCTGTTACTTATTTTGTCTTCAACCGATTCAGTTCTGAAAATTTTATCTTGTACAAATGACTTGAAGCAAACATTCATATATACCTTGCACGTCTGTGGACTTCACAATAATCAGTACGTGAAACAATTTTTGGAACAATTCCGTTGGCTTATCACTTGCGTGGAAGGGGGAAAAATGGCTTTGCTGAGAATCTTTCACTGAGATTCATTCCATCTCAAAAGTCTCAAAGAAAATCTCCAAAACTTCTGCCAAATCTAGCGTTCTTGAAACATCATACTGGAATAGACCTCGGAAAACAAATAAGCACTTCAATATTTTTTTAATGGCAAAGGAGGCCTGCATACTGGTCATTTATATTAAAAAAAAAACTTGTGTTTTTATCCATTGCTTTTGCAGAAAGCAGAGCCAAGTGATTGAAGTAAGCATCATTCAAATTCTGGCAGAAAATTTGCAACTTTGAAATGAACGCTCTTCCTTCATTAGTTGCTTTGGATAGTTTGAAGGCCTTTCACAAGGTGTGGCACAAGGGTCTGCTGCACAAGCTTCAGTCATATGGTGCATCTGGAGTCATGTATTCGATTGTTTCGATCATTTCAGCTTTCCTTACAAATCGCAAGATGAAGGTGGTACTTGAACGTCGATCTTCTCCTGATCGCTCCATCAACACTGGTGTTCCACAGGGCTCTGTTCTCGGTCCTACTTTGTTCCTTGTATATATCAATGATCTTCCTGATAATATTCTGTCCCAGCTAGCCATGTATGCTGATTACTCAATTTACTGTACATATGCCAAATCACTCAACACAACTTGTAATGAGGTTTGGGTTTCACTGGACAATAATTTTGAGAATAATGCTGAAGTAGGGGCATGACTAGCTGGTAACCTTCAATGCAAAGAAAACTTAATTGCTCTCCATGTCTTGCTTTCAAAACAGGTCTTCTCCTTCTGTGCATATTGGGTCTTCAACCTTACCAGAATCATCTGAACTTCCTCTTCTTGATCTTGACATTTCCCCGAACCCTTAGTTAGGACAAGTACATTTCTGGTGTTGCTGAGAGTGCTTCCAAGCGAGTTGGTTGTCTTTCTTGACCGCAGAGGTATTTACCTCTTGATGCTGTCTTGCACTTGTATAGGACAACTAACTATACGTCCCTTCATGGAGTACTGTTGCCACATTTGGCCTGGATCACCAGCTTGGCACTTATCCTCACTTGATATGCTCCAGAAACACATAGTTAACCTGTTTGGTGTGGAGGTGGGTTCAACTCTTTAACCACTCTCACCGTAGGTCAGTTGCCACTCTGAGTTTGTTCTGCAGATAATTTCATGAGAAATGTTCCGCTGGCCTTTCTAACTTGATTCCTTCTGTACGAGTGTTTGGAGGCAGGACTCTGCTTGCCATCTCTGTACATCCATACACTTTAGCTGATCGAAAGTGTAGAACGAAATGCTACGCAACTATTTTATTTTTTTCCCCTTCATATCATGCTGTCTCGTTTTGAAAATCACTTTCTGTAACATGCTTCCATCATCCTATGATCTACGCAACTTTAAGAAATTTATTAATTCCTACTTTCTACATCTTTGAAGTTTCATCCTATTTTTCCAGTCTTTTGAAGTTGAACTGTCTTTTTATTATTACTATTATTATTATTATTATTATTTTATTATTTGTCTTGTATTTCAAGATGGTTGTGACTTGGCATTACAACCATCTCTTTTGTGAATGTTCTTTGGTACTGCACTTCTGTGGTTGTCTCTTGGATTGGAATTTATTTATTTTTCTTTAATTTTATCTAACTTTCCTGCAGCCTTTTACTTCGAGTGGCTTAATGCCTTCTTTGGGGTGATTTCCATTAGCAACAAAATGGAGACGAGTTTCTCAAGATACTGTAACTTGTATTTCCTTTTCAAAGTTATTGCCACCCTTTTCAATTTGCTTATTGACCCAAACTGCTCGTTTCTGTTCTGTCAGGTTGTCAGTC
Organism: Eptatretus atami; assembly: GCA_035128595.1. NCBI lineage: Eukaryota > Metazoa > Chordata > Myxini > Myxiniformes > Myxinidae > Eptatretus > Eptatretus atami. Next base: position 173,552,538 of record CM068956.1, read on the forward strand.
AGTTCATGCGAGAGATTGGTCTAGCTACATATTTGCAAACATACATGTTGTAAATGTCGGGGGTTTTTTTGGAATAACAAAAATGTTTCCACTTTTAATAGAACAGCACTTATGGTGAGGTTGTACAGGTAGGTTAATGTACAAAGGATGATGATCCAACTGTGACAATAGTTTACAAATTCAACTGTAACCTTTTTTTCTTTTTATTATTGTTATCATCATTATTATTATTATCATTATTATTATTAGTTGTAATCTTTTTATTGTTTTTCATTATTTTTAAATCATCTTTAATCTTGTTTAATATTTCTCTTTTATCTTTTTTTTTTTTTGCATTATCTTGTGATTGAAGAGATGACCTTTTGGATAGGAGTAAAAAAAAACAAAAGTACAGGAGAATTACAATAAATCTTAAGATAATGGAGCAAACAGGGATGTTGCAGACACTCCAAAATTGACATTTAACAGTTCTGACCGAAGTAGAGGTTCCAAACTCAGTTCTTCCTCTGGTTCCAACCCCAATACTGGCCATAAGTGGCTACCCAAGGCCAGCAGACGAGCACGTACTTTAGTCTCACTCCATCCGCACATACCTGGCCCAAGCTCCGGCCCAAGCTCCGATAAACCGAAAAGGATCCTCCCACTTGAAAGGGGGCCGGGGGGAGGGGGGAGTGGCTGCAATTACATTCAAAGATTTTAAAATTTGTATTACACCACCATGGAATGTATGAAATTCCACATGCGGCATTGATGCTATCAGTTGTAAAAACCTGGTTTGATGAATCTCCTTGTCCTGCAAAAAAATACATATTTCAAAGAATCTCCATTATTCTTGGATCACTGTAAAATTAACTATGCACAAATTGTGTCTTTACATTTTATGTTGGTATCTTCCCTTATATTTGTTCAAACGACCCATAAGATATCATCATCACTCGCATATGTTGTTATTTTTCAATATGCTTGCACAAAAACAAGTAAACTTCATTTGCATGCCACGGTTAACCTGCCTATCATATGCTGTGCTCTAAACCACCCGTGTCACATTAGGAAACTGAAGATCTGGGACAAGGAAAGACAAACTGCATTTTGAGCCGAGAAGTTCGAACCGGCATTCATGACCAACATGGAGTTGGTTTCTCTCGTGCCAAATCTTTCAACAATTTTGCCCCCTGTTCAAATCCAGCCACCTTTTGCAAACAGATAGAGCCTGTGCAGAGTGAACCGGGGCGTCATGTGCAACTGCAGAAACTCGGACAGAATTCAGGTTTTAGTCAGATGGCAACCTGGGCAAACTGGCCCAATGCAACCATCCAGCCATTCTTTCAAGGTGCCCCTGTCCAGATGAGTTTCAAACCGGAGCAGGGCACGACATCACGGCACCGACGAAATAAGCAACACACAAATCATCCACAAGGCTCACAGCACGGACAGCAGCAGGGTCGGGTGACCTGCCAATATGCTCCACAGATGCATGTACACCGCCAGGTACAGCCAACGTTGGGGACTCAAGCTCGTCAGTGGAAGATGCAACAAGGTGTTCCATCAATCGCTCGTCTGCCGGGGCATTCTGCTGGTGAACACCATGTTCTAGCTGGCAGCTGGGCATCCCCTGTGTCCCAAAGACCCATGGATGCTGTCAGTGGGCATTGCAACCCACTCTGGCCTTTGCAGGGAGGACCGATAGTCGAGAATGTCCAAGGAGCGAGAAGTACAGCCATGTCCCCAACCATACAGGTGGGAATAGCCATGATACGGAACGTGCATTCAAGGAAAATTTGCTGGGGAAAGGGGCTGTTAATGGGTTTCAAGGTTTAGCCTTTGCCTATTTCTGTACAAGAGCTGTGTCAATGAGCACGATCTATATTTCCTACAAGCCGTGATTTAGTCTGAATCTTGATATTCCAGTGCCTGTTGATTGTGTCCTTTATGACATCCCTAAAAACAGTAAGTTTCCTGTTTGGAATGATTTTCGATTTTGTTTGATTGCCACAGGCAGACAGACAAAAAAATTATCTCACTCCTCTCTGTGCGCATGCCCGATCAGGATAAGGTTCTACTGTATTCAATTTGCCAAATCCAGAGCCAAAGTATTGCTTTAACTCCAGGTTCATTTTCCAATTCAGGTTCCGATTCGTGTTCAAAATTTAACATTCAATCGACGTAACGTTGTACCTCTATGGTAAACTAACTTCTGCAGACAGAGACAAAGTGAACCAATTGCTTCACCGTTATTTTTCGCTTCGCGTGCAGGGTAAAAATATAAAAATAATTGGAGAAATGAAATTTCACTTGGATCAGTAAGTTGACATTTCTTCTTTTTTTGTGTGTGTATCCATTGGTTGAGGGTCCATTAAAATATTACATACACAGAAGGAAGCGAGGAGGGGATTAAGATAATATTTGAGAAAAGGAGAGGTTAGGACAATAAGGGATAGAATCGGGAGAATTGGGGTAGATGGGGTGAGAAAGTTAGCAGGAAATCGGAAGTGGAGTAAGGGAGGGAAATACACAGAAAGTGGTTAACCATTGGCATAAATTGGTCTCATATCTAGGTGTTCCACCTGTTTTTACGCATGGGGCATTTAGTGTACGTGTGTGCACGTGCGCGTTATCCAGTGGGTCCCAATATGGCGGTGCGCTCCCATCTCATGTCATCCTCCATCCATACCTGCGATGTTTTCCACCCATATTAACCCCACCTAACCCAACCCATTTATTTTCAGGTTACTGTGTGTCCTCGTCTCTCTCTCTCTCTTTCTCTCTTTCTCTCTTTCTCTCTCGATGGTACTTGAATTGGGCACTCGATAATCTGAAGGAATTATTTGGATCGCTCCTCTCTTTCCTGTTCATTCATTCTCTTGCATGTTACATCTGGCTGTTGACTCGCTGCCCCGTCAGTGCATTGTCTTTTTTGCCCTCTGGCATCTTGCTCTTCCATTAGCTGACATTTTTTTTGTAGGTAAAGCACTTGCACGTGACATAAACACAATTGTGCATGAGAGATATACTTTTTCTTTCATGATACTTTTCTAATTGCCACCATTTTATTTGTAACTCTGGCAGATCATTTAAAGTGTCATATTCTGCCGATTTGAGATAATGATTTGTGTCTTTTAATGAAGATTAGATTTAACCCTGATAAAAGACACTGGATTAAATAGGATGGTATTGTGGCCATGCCTGCAGTATTATCAATCCGAGATTTATTCTTCAATCAGTTATTGTAACGTTGTGTCTGTTCATCGACATACCTTACAAAAAGATGTTTGAAAGTGAAAACGAGTTGAAAACACATTTTTATATTCAATTGAATCAGTTGCTTTTCCACAAGTGATTTTAAAAAATTCTCTTTTTCTCTTTCCCAAGTGATTTTTATGCCTTCTGGAGGCATGCTGTTTCAGGGTTGTCTGTCGATCCGGCTGTTCATCCGTCTGTACGTACGTGCGTGTGCGTGTGTAGCAGATTTTCGTTACTGCAATAACTTGAGAACCGCTTTAGGGTTTTTGATCAAACTCGATGGAAGTTGCATACTACGATGCAAAGATGTACCGATTCAGTTTTGGGTTCAAAAGGTCAAAGGTCATGTGCCCTTTGAAAACTATTTTGCAGATCATAACTCGAGTTGTAAGCATCTGATGTTTTCTCTCTTCAACTTGTTTCTCTTTTTCTCTCTTGCATTCTTTCTCTCATGTGACCTTTAATTGACATCAAATGTAACAATGGGTTGACATCGAGCGTGAGCGGAGACTTATCCATTGACACATTTTATTTTCAGTTGTGTTTGGAATGTGAAGCAAGCATTGTATTCCCAATGACCGTCAAAAAGTCATTGATGTTCACATGATTATGATCAAGCCTGAATACACATTGTGCTTGTTTTTACAGATGTCGTATTCCATGTACCAACTCGATTGTCAAGCCCCAGCACAAGCCTACAATACACTGGGCACAAACGTGGCTTGTACACAGCCATTGCCGCTTAAGAATGTGACGGGGCCTCAGGGCACTGGGCACATCACAGCACAGGAGCAGATGTCTCCCACAAATGGGCAGAATGGTTAGTACCTCCATTTTTCTCTTTTGCTGACCTTCATAGAACAGCCAACCGCCATGCACAGGGCTCACCTCCCCAGGTCAATGTGCATCTACCAGGCCAGCAATCCGCAGGAGATTCGGTATTTTTAACCACCGATTTTGGCCTTAAAACTCCTGGTCAACTGGTGCCGAATGGCTGGTTTGCTGTTAAAAGGTCACGCAGGGTTTTTGTTGACAATGGACAGTGACCACCTCCGCTTGTTCCTTGTTAACGCGACTCACATGGGCTTGCAATTTGTATGGATGAATCCGAGCGTACAACAGTTGTTAACAAGGCCTCTGCTGCAAGTATTTGCTCTTGATTTAGGAGCTTAGCTTTGGTGTCATGCAGTGTGTCATCTCGGGGTGGTGTTCGTACAGTTGCCTTTTGATTGTTATGGCACACAGCTCGCTTTGCTTGGTTTTCATCACCGGCACAGTGCTGATGAGGGCTCAGACAAAAACAAACAATACCCAAGTAAGAGTTCAAAGGAGGCACATGGCAGGTTTCCATTTGCATTCGCCAAGTTTCGTGGTTGGCGGATTGAAGAGATAACGTGTTTTGTTCATTCTGTCAAGTTGAAATATATGTGCTTGTGGAATGTTGTTGGAGCTTTTGACAATAACTTCACAAAAATCTGTTTCTTTGATCAGCCACTCTTTTGTAAAACCAAATGCTTGGGCTCATTGCCCAGGGTTAGATAATAATTACCTCCGCCACCGAAGGTAGTAAGTCTGTGTTTTCACCCCCTGTCTGTCTTTTGTTTGTGTGCAGAATATCTCAAAAAGTTGTGGACGGATTTGGACGGATTAGTGAGACACGACTTCATTGCCAAGGCCCAATCTCAGTTTCTGAAAAATAAGAAAGACGAAATCGGTGAAGGAGAAATTTGTCATTATTGGAGACTTCTCGGAGAACTATCGTTTGTCGTACAGGATGCGGCCCAAGGGATTTGTATATGTGTTTGGGATTGGTATATTGAGTGGAATCCAGTCCGAGCAAAATGTACTGAAAAAGTAAATTTATGTCATTGGTAAAATATGATATTTAAAGAGAGGTTTATAAACTGTACAATTGATGAGGCCTTCCAACTTGCAAGAGCAACTGGTTTCACAGTTGAGGAGCACATCAAAAGAATGCTTGATCCCAAAGTCTTCATCCTCGTGGGAGAATGGCCTATTCTTTTCGAGACGCATCTTTGATGCCCAAACCGGAAAGCAGATTAAATTGGAATGGCACTCGGTAGAGCGCATCTCTCCGCCAGGTTGAACAATTTACATTTTGTATCCCACTGATAGGCCAGATCTGCATCTGGAACATTCATCCGCGTCGCACAACAAAATGTAATCGGCTTGTTCTTCTCACCTTCCCATCTCATCCACCAAGTTTGACATAATCCATCCACAAACTTTTTGAAACATCGTGCTATATATCGTTTTTTTTTTTTGCCCCATCCCTCAATAGTGAAGAATCACTAAAAAAAATATTAGCCATCGTATCTAGATCCAGAAATGATCAAGTTTCGTCCGAATCCGGCCATGACTTTTTGAGATATCCTGCTCACAAACAGACAGACAGTCGAGACAAGCCGGTAGGCGGACATGGGTAGTCGATCAAGTCGAATTTAGTCGTTTTTCAGCCGTTACTAGCCAACAAAAGCGTCCATAGCAACGGTTCTTTCTCACACATAACTAGGACATACCATGAACCTACCATACCAGTTTCATCTATATCTGACTCATAGTCTCTGAATATAACGAACTTCGTTTTTATCCCCCGCCGCGTGGCGGAAGGGGATATTGTTTTATTGTTTTCGACCAGGGTTCATTCAAAGTCTATCTTCTCGACAGTTTTCATAGGATCCGCTGGAAATTTTTGACAATATGGCTGAATGCACTGCCCACAGTCGCTCGTGGCCCGATTTTTGATTTTCGAAAAAATTAATTTTTGAGATTTTTTTGAAAATTTCAAAGGTCCGTTGCTAGGCAACGGATGGGTCCATAGTAACGGTTCTCATTTGCACACAACTAGGTCATGGTATGAACCTACCAACCAAGTTTCATCGAAATCGCCATTGTATTAACGGAGCACTGGACCGAACAGACATACATACAGACAAACATATCGACGGAAATACTGATAATAAGGTAGACTAGATTGACTACCCAAAAACATAACCTCCCTTCACCTTCGCTGGCGGTGGTAATGATTGGTTTGCATCATCCTATCAGTGAATGAGATGCTCTCGCATTTTATGCCCTTTACTTCACCGGAGCGGCACTTTTTGGTTATGTTTGGCTCAATCAGTATGTTCACGCAGAATAAAGCATGAGTCACATTTGCTCTACGGCTAGGATACGGCGGCCGTACCCCCCCTGAATTGACAGAAACATGTGGCGCCGCAGAGTTTCTGAGGTGGCCTCAGGGTGCCCTACGCCGTATGGCTATCTTTTACAGGCCGTAGGGTCTCCGTGAATTAAAGCGCGGAGTTATAACTTTTTCATTTCTAGGTTGGCCGTAGCAATTCGACAAGCCGTAGCCATGACGTATATGTGTTCCACGTCGACCGTACGTAGGGCGTACGGTGGGCTTGCGTTATTCGTTCGTTTCCGTAGGCTCTTATCAATGAAAAATGAATTTTGCCAACCCCAAAAAATTACGGCGGCCGCACTATTTCCATGTTCGCCTTAGGGCCCCCTGCGGTCGCCTTGCGGGCACCTTGAGGCTACCTTGAGTCTGCCTTGAAAATTCTATGGCCTCCGCAGGATGCCCTAAGGTCACCGTGCGACATCAAATCAAAGACCGTACGGACCCCCACGTTTTCGGTCTCCACAATTTCTAAATACCCCGTGCGGCTACCCAAAAAAGAAAAAACATATGTGACTGCTACATTGTGTGACCGTGGAAATACTGCGGCCGCCCTACAATTGCTAGTGGCCGTAGATTTTTTAGACCCTACGGCCGTCGAGCCAAATGTGACTGAAGCATAAGCAATCATCGGCAAACATGTACACCGTAACTACTTTGTCGTCTTTGAAAGATTCTGCACCACAAATACCTTGCAGAACTCAATAAGGTAGGGAATTTAATTGGATGTCTGAGCATATAAGAACAATACACAAGGGAAAACCTTTGCATGTAGTTCGTTTGAAAAGTATGTTCAACTATTTGCTTATCATTCAGTTTCATAAATCTTTTTCAACGAGTGTCAAACTTTGCAGTTATGCATCTGTATCTGCACTTTTTGCTGCATAATTTGATATCTTCTGCCATGTGATTTATTTTTATTTTTTTATTTTTTAAACCTAGCACAGCAGGATAAGATATTTGGTTGCGCATACTAGATGAAAACCATCTTGGCTTGGTGGAGATCAAACTCCATCATTTTGACCTTATGTGTTCATCACTGGGATTCTGAAATAGTTGGTCCTGGCTACCGACAACCAAGGTTACAATCCACTTCATATGGTAACTATTGTATTCTCCTGTATATAATAAATAACAAAAACATTAATTTTAACATCACAATAAAACTTATTGAGAGGCAAATTCGAGATTTAAAAATTGTTGTGCTGCAGAACAGTACCTGAAGCCAACCTCGTGCATCCACCCCTCCACCTTCTCCCCTCCACTTCCCCCACCCCCACCCACATTTCACATTTGTTTTTATTTTTCCCTTTCTGTCATTCATTCCTGTTATTGGCTTGTCTTATGTGGACACACCGGCTCACGGTTTGTCACGACCTGTCTTGGACAGACCGAGATCTCACGGTTTGTCATGGCCTGTCTTGGGCTCACCACCTGCTCAAACCGGCTTTAAAGTGAGGTCGACGTCTCTGTACACTCCATCAAACTGGGTCCATTGTGAGCTGCTCAGAGCTCATTACAGACAGCAAGAGGAGGTATTCATCCAAAATATCACAGACTGGCTATATCAAAATAGCGCATACCTCTGCCAGCCTGAACGGTTTACATTTTGTATCCCACTGATAGGCCGGATCTGCTGACGTGAATCAAAATCGAATCGGCTTGTTCTCGTCACCTAACCAACTCATCCACAAAGTTTTGTCGTGATCCATCCACAACGTTTCGAGATATCATGCTTTAAATCGTTTTTGGTCCTATCCCTCAATGATTTGGAATCACTTCAATATTCAAGTATCCTGATCGGCATCTTCACAAAAATCCAATCAATTAGTCCTTGGCACTTACACTGAACAACAAAAAATTTTTTACTGAGATGTGTTAAAGTGATTTAGACTAATTTGGGTACCTGATTTCAAAAATCATAACCGTTTTGCTGTATCACGTCAGGATTTTCAGTAACAGAAATATTCCCATTGCTAGAAGTCAGGATTTCAATGAGATTTACAAAAATTCATTTATTCATTTATTTCATCATGAATGCTTCAAAATTATAGAAATTACAGAAAAACTCCACTAGAATGTAATTAAAAATGCTTTAGGCATTTGGCTTTGCGTTTGTGCTGCTTTGTGTCAGTTTCACGATGCAGGAACCAGCAGAAATCGCCCATCATGTTCGGGTTGTGCCGCCCTTGGAACGCGTCTCCATGAGTGAAATCTCTTGGTGGAATCGCTCGCCGTGCTCGTCCGAGACTGCTCCCAAGTTGTCAGGGAAGAAGTTCAGGTGCTGGTGTAGGAAATGGATTTTCAGGGACATCCTGGAGCCAAGTTTCCTGAAGGACTCCAGCAGCTGCTGCACTATTTCTTCATAGTTGTCCGCGCGCTCGTTCCCCAAGAAGTTGTCTGTCACAACTTTGAAGCTCCTCCACGCTGCCAGCTCTTGTGGGTTTAGAGTTGTCGGAAAAGTTTCGTCCTTCATAATCTGTCGGATTTGCGGTCCAACAAAGACACCAGCCTTAATCTTGGCCTCCGACAAGGTGTTTCCAAACTTTTCCTTGAGGTATAAAAACCCACGCCCATTCAGATCCATTGCCCGTACAAAACTTTCATCAAAGCCGAGCTTTATGTGGAGTGGTGGAAGGAAAACCTTGGCTGGGTCGACAAGGGCGACATGCTTCACGTTGTTCGACCACGTACATGCTCTTTTCGCTCTTCCCAATCTTTCTTCGTCCAGTGATTCTTGTCGTCTCTGCTATCCCAGAGACAAAGGAAGCACATGTATTCGTGTAGCCTGACTGCAGCCCTAACAACAGCGCCACCACTTTCAAGTCTCCGCAGATGTGCCAGTTGAAGTCATTGTACTTGATGGAATCAAGCAGCTGCCGCATAGTCTCATAGGTCTCTGTCATGCCGAACGCGTGAGCCAGTGGGACTGATGGTTTCTCGTTGCCATTGTGGAGCAAAACAGCCTTCAAGCTGTTCTTCCCCGAGTCGATGAAGAGGCGCCAGTCTGCAGGATCGTGATCACACCCAAGTTCTTTCAACAGACCGTTGATGTCACTGCAGAATGTCATCGTGTCTTCCATCTCAAAGAACTCAGCCATGTCTCTGTGACGTGCTCTGAACAAGGATATCTTGTGTTAGGTTCAAGTAGATTCCACTGCTGCAGCCTTGATCCAAGCAGCTCTGCCTTCGCCTTTGACAGCGAGAGATCTCTTACAAGATCATTTAAGTCTCCCTGGTTCAGAAGGTGTGATTCTTGAGTGTCGGGTTCAAAAGGTTCATCATCACCATCCTCTTCACCACTGCTTACAGCTATGTTCTGATCAGCTGGAGGTGTTGGAACGGGGTTCTCGTCATCATGAGGCACAGGTTTACGAGCAGAGACGCAGTCAGCGTACTTGATGTGACCTTTATTCTTCTTGTTGAAGCCGGCGATGCTTGTGCAGCAGAAATAACAATCATCATGATGATTCTGCGGCTCACGCCATATCATGGGCACCGCAAATGGCATTCTCGCGCGCTTGCCCACCAACCACTGAGTCAAGGTGTGTGTGACAGCTTGTGCAGCAGATGTGTGGTGCCCAGCTCTGTTCTTGGTCCCCCACCTTACACCCGAAGTAGTGAAAGTAGGCGGCCTTCATTTTCACTGCTGTAGATATACTTCGCTGTTGATCTTTTTTGGTATACCGACCACAGACATAACAGAAGTTGTCAGGATGATTGGTACAGGAACGCCTACTCATCTTTATCTGAAAGAAAGAAATATAACACAAGTTAACAACAATTGTACGAAATAGACATGTTAAAGACATATGTAAATTTCATTGAAATCCTGACTTCTAGGCAATGGGATATTTCTGTTCCTGAAAATCCTGACGTGATACAGCAAAACGGTTATGATTTTTGAAATCAGCGTACCCAAATTAGTCTTAATCACTTTACACATCTCCAGTAAAAAAATTTTTTTGAAATTTGTGTTTCAGTGTTATTCCCAACTTATCCACCAAGTTTCATCCGAATCCATCCATAACTTTTTGAGATATCCTGCTCAGACAGACAGACAGACAGGGTTGAAAACATAACCTCCGCCCACCTTCTGTGGCGGAGGTTACAAAGCAACCACAACTCCACAACTGAATGTTTGCATGACTGAAAACCAATGTTGGACACCTGTCCAATACTCGTGCAGGCTGCTCTACATTAAAGGGTTAAGAATTTGTCAGGTTACTTCATACAATGGCTACTGTTTTGAAGTACTCCATGCGATCTTCAACTTAATGAGCTTCAAGCAGTAGGAGACAAGCTTAATGTTGCTTTGAGTACAAACATGACTCCATGGCACGGCACAACCAAGAGGCACCATGGTGCAGTTTATAGTTTGGTCAGTAATTCAACCTAAACTCTCCAGCTTGACAACAAAGACGCCACCTTTAAACCGTCCTGACAACTTGGTTATAAAAGGGAAGTTAACCGCATAACCAGCACCCTGACGTATTAAAACAATCATCAGAGAAGGTGGACAGCTCATTCTCCGAGAACACATGACATTCACATTTATTTTATTTATTTAGCAGTTAAGCCATTGTCTTTCTTCCCTTTTACTTATTCACTATTTTGTATGCAGCCTGTGGCTGCTGGTTGCATCATTGTGGGTTCATAGCTGTACCGCTGATGCAGTGCCCCTCGTTTCCAGTAAGCTGGTGCTCATTTTGCCGGCCTCGGAGGGATTACAGGCTGAGTCAACCCAGCTGGTGTTATTTAATGGCACGACAGGGGCTCACATATGACCCTCAGATCGTAAGCCAGCTACCTTAACCGTTCAGCCACTACCAGGCTTCCCTTTACCTATGAAGAGAATGTAAGCATTACTTTCAACAATAGACACATCTCAGGATTCAATAAACCTCAAAACTTCAGTTTACTCTGTTCTTCAAGTCCTGTAATATGGCATGTAATGCCATTTTTACTGGAGTAAACTACACTTGCCTGACGTACAAAAGACATTTCAATAGACAAAGCGGTGATATGCATGCCATGATTATGCAAATCACAAGCTTCAATAGTTGATAAAGATCTGAAAAAGCAACAGCAGGGGTCACACACTCACTGCAACATCAACGACCATATTGTTTCCACTACTTATTGGCAGCATCACAAGGGCTTGTGTCGACCTAAGACCCACCAGGAACCAAATGTGTAATGCTTGTTGGATGCTTTCTGGTGAAGAAAAGAATAAAACGCTTGTCTCGTCATCATTTGATTCTTGGCCCAATCGTCTTTCCCTGCCATGGAAGGTACAGCCAATTCACTTCCCGCATAGCGGTCACACCATCTGACCTCAGTGATGTCTTCGTATGTATAGATTTGACCAATTTGGTGAAGCGGATTGAGCTTGCAGCAGCAGAACCTTATTTGCCTACTTATTGTTCACTTGTTATTTTTCATTATGAAGAACACTACTTGATACCGCAAGGTTAGAATGAACCAACCTCTGCATTTTGTTTATTGTCAACATTCGTTGCCAAGTGCTGTGCAAGTTTATGGCTTCAGTGGAGCCAAAGGTGTACATTGTTGTTTTCTGCTTAAATACACCTTGAAGCACAGGTGTGATTGTTCAGCGAAATCAAGTTGATTGCACCTGACATTGCATGGGAGCACTGAAATTGAGCTCAGAATTAATTTGTGCAGTTACTACCAATGGCCCTTGTATAGTGTGGATGGGAATTGCAGTTTCATATTGCCTTGTTATTCATATGGCACGTTGACGTCACAAAGTGTACCTTTCCTTGAATGCACCTTAATCTGTGGACCTGTGTAGGTAGGTGTACTACCATTAGTTGGTAAATGTTAAAGACTCCACGGTGTCTTTTTTTTTCTTCGAAGAGTTGGTGAGTCATCGCCGGCACCCCGGACAAATTACAAATTCCTGCTCTGACTACCATTGGAAAGGCAAAAGCAAACAATCGAGTGTAATTGTTCCCACGAGGCTGTTTTGTGAAAGCACTGTACCTGTCTTCAGTCAGAGCACAGCAGACAAATTATGTACAGTATACCGCATGGGGATTTTAATGGGATGACTTGCTTTTTTATGTTCCTCATTAGACATTGGTTCCATTCCATTTGAAGTCGTTTAAAATGTGTTTTTCGAGTGATGTAATGCTTTAATGCTTGACGATAGATTTGTTTTTTTCAGCTCAGGATGAACAATGTGTATTATTCGTGGTCACGGCCTGTGAGTATTATGACCAGCTTCGTTGTTAGTTATGATGCAGTCAAAGTTGGATGATTTGTTCCAATCTTTTCTTTTGTCCTCCAGAGCTGGTAACAGGAGGAAAAGCTTCTCTTTCCAGCTCAAGGCATCAGTAATAAGCACCAAACATGGAATTCATAATGGGCTAAGCTGAAAAGGCTTCTTTTTTTTTTTTTTCCTCTTTCCTGATGGCATTTCTTGTGAAACAAGTTGGTAGGATGGCCTCGAGGTATGCACACTCTCCTCTAAGCTGTCTATCCTGGGTTTGAATCTCGGCCTAGCTATACACTGTCATCAATTGTTTCACAAGCAGGGTAATTCATCAGTGTGTATGCCGTCCCTCGTTAAACTTGGCTTCCTGTCTGTCGGCATTAGTTGGTCGACGTCAAAGGACTGGGCTTTTGGGAGAGACCCGAGTGCTTCCCCTTATGGTGAGCCCCGAACCCTGGGCCGTAAAAAAAAAAAAAATCAAATAATATATATATATATATTATATATATATATATAATAGTAGTGTATGTTTGTTGTCCTCTTGTAACTCGAGAAATACGCATCCCAGAGCAAAACTAAAGGCATATTCGGAACCAGCACGTCTCAGAGGTACTACAGCACACCTAGATCAGTGGTTCCCAACCTTTTTCTGATCGATACCACTTTGGA
>CM068956.1:173568813-173586004 GCA_035128595.1 Eptatretus atami
GAAGGAGGCAACTCTGAAGAGCGCCAGATCATCATCAGAGAGAACAAGCGACCACAAGGAGAGCACACACACTGCTTCAATGCCCATTCTGCACCAGAATTCGCCATCCTAATGGACAATGAGCCAACAGAATCCAGAGACATTGTCCTCAGACTTCGCGATGGGGCATCAGTGAGCTGCATACATCTTATGATGCACTCCCGTATCCCATAGTGTTCCCATATGGAACAGATGGCTCCAGCATCCATCTGGTGGCCAGGACTGTTACTGGACAGGATGGACGAAAACTCACACAGCTGCAGTACTACAGCTACCACATCATGGTGAGAATGAGGCAACCACATACTGCAGATGTGACGACTCTTCAGCAGTTTCTGGCGATGTCTACTGCAAGATCGAGACAGAGAGACTGGGCTTTATCCGCCGGGAGCAAAAGAACTTGCTTGCTGATAACTACGACACATCCGTGACAGCCTCATGAGCACTGATGACGAACGCTGACAATGACAAATAAATGTGAAATGTGTCCAAATTATATGTTATATATAAATGTGATATATATATTAAGCATCACAATTTACTCCTTTCTTATTCCCAATTTTTCCCCGGGCAACTCCCGTACTCCAGCTCGTGTATGTATGTGTATATAATATATATATATATATATTCGGAAACCGATATCCATGGGGGATACATTCCTGAATGAAAAATGCCGCGAATGTCGGGTCATTGTTTCACCGGGAAAAAGGCAGATATGTTCCCATGGTTCGTGATTCATAAGGGAAAATCAAAAATCCGTTGAAAAACCGCAAACGTAGAAGCAGCTCAAGAAACTGCGAATATGCCTGCAAAAAACCCCGTGAATGTGCGAAGCACAGGGCTGCGAATGTAGAATCAAGCTAGAAAAACTGCGAATACGCGAAGCACAGGGCCGTGAATAATGAGTGTGAGTAAAAAGTATCCGCGATATATTTTATTGAAATAATATAACTGCAATTGATCATGTACAATAGCATCATTTTTCCACATAGTCTCCCTCCTTTTCAACACACTTTGGCTGTCGGTTCGCAAGCTTCTGCATACCCTCATACGCAAAAATGGTTTTGGCTGAGTGACAAAGCACAATGCACCTCTTCTTTCACTTGTTGGTCACTGGCAAAGTGGCGGCCTCTTATAGCGTCTGAGTGCACCAAACAGATGGAGATACGAAAGGGCCAGGTCAGGACTGTTCGGAGGATGCTCCAATACCTTAAAGTTCAATTGCTGGTGGGGGGTGGGGGGGTCCACAGTATGGGCGGCAGTGTGTGGATGGGCATTGTCATACAACGCAACACCTTTTGTCAGTAGCCCTTGGCGTTTCCATCTCATAGCTGGTTTCAACTGGTCCCAGAGCATTTCACAATCAATAACGGACACTGTTTACAGTTGTGCCCCTCTCTTGATAGTGTTCTAAATTTGGGCCATGTGAGTCGCAGACAAGTGTGAACATCACTTTTCCGGCCGATGGTTGACATTTGAACTTCATTTTGACAGGTGATGTCGGATATTTCCGCTCCATGCTCTGGCGTTTGCTCTCTGGCTCGTAATAGTGGATCCACTTCTCGTGTCCAGTGACAGTGCCTCTCAATAAAGCATTCCCTTCATTATGAAAGCATTTCAAAAGGCTTTGGCAGATTGTCACACTGTTGAGCTTGGACTCTTCTGTGAGTTGTTTTGGAACCCATTTTGCAGAAACTTTCTGAAAGCCAAGTCATTTGTTGATGATTTCGTATTAACAACCATGACGGATGTTCAGATGTTGTGCCAGTTCATCAATAGTCGACCGTCGGTTATCCAGAATCATGATGTGGACTTGTTCAATGTTTTCTTCTGTCGTGGACGTGGATGAGCATCCAGATCATTCATCATCAGTGACACTTGTGTGACCATTTTTGAACATGGTAATCCAATCATATACACACTCTGCTGCGGTGAAGCACTGTTCCCATATTGTTCTGAAAGTCTAAGATGGATTTCTGCCCCTGGTACACCTTCAGCTCACAAAAATCTCATCGCTGCACGCTGCTCTTCTTCGGAGCAAACGGACAGCTGAGCGGTCATGTTAACTCCATCACAACGACACAACGACTGACTGCTCAAGGTTGAAACTGCTTCACGATGACGCAGACAGTTCATGCTTGTACCTGCAAGTAGAATAAACAATGTAATAATCAACACAGCACAGTTTAAAAAAAATAACTGCGGATACTTCTCAACTCACCTTCGTAGAAGCAGGTTAGAAAAAACGTGAATACGCAAAAAAACTCTGAATACGCGAAGCACAGGGTCACGAATGTAGAAACAGGTCACATTTTATGAACCACGAATATGGAACAGTATTAATAATTAAATATGACCTATTGTCGTGTCAGTAAAAATCCAGCTCACTTGTCAATGACCGTTAAGTCTATGAAATTAGCACCCAGCCCAGCCGAGTATACACGTGATGCCTGGCAATACCATTATTCAAAGAAAGATCTAGGGCTGATTTTACGTGATAGTTTATTGTGATCGTCCTTACCTTGTTTACATACTTTTTGGCAAACCATCCCAACATCCTTTTACATTTTTTTTTGTTCATAAAATGCGACCTGATTCTACATTCATGAATACGCGGGGTCTGTGGGATCTGCGAATACGCGGGGTCCGCGAATAGAGGAACCGCAAATTTTGGGGTCCGACAGTATATATGAAACCTCATAAATTGGTGAAGCAACAAGGCACAGATTGCAAAACACATTCTGCATCATGAATTTTAATCTGTTGACAGTGTGTCTTGCTGCTCTTTCCTGAAATAAATTATTTTACCATCCCGATGGAATCATTCAATCTGACCTTTGCTGTTGAAGAGCCTGTTTTCTCAAGGACAACTGCCACGCTCAGGTAGCAGTTTTTGATTACTTTGTGTTGGGAGGCAAATTGAGTGTTTTGCAGTGACTTATAGCTTCTGTCTTGTGTAAACATATTCAAAACAAACTTTTAGCAATTGCAATGTGTGTTTTCTCATTAATTGTACTCCAGTAGAACACTGGCTTCCCTCCCTTGTGCTTTGGAATATATATATATATATATATAAATCAACAGTTAACTGCAGTAACTTTGTGATTGCTTTATTACATTTGAGAATATGCTGTTCAGCCTCACCGTAGGTTTGATGGTGGTGTAGTCTTGAGGAAACTGGAATGGCATCTGAGGGGTGAGGATTCAAATCTAGCTGAAGGCAACAGTATTAATAATTAAATATGACCTATTGTCATGTCAGTAAAAATCCAGATCACTTGTCAATGACCATCAAGTCGATTAAATTAGCACCCAGCCCAGCCGAGTATACAAGTGATGCCTGGCCATACCATCGTTTAAAGAAAGATGTAGGGATGGTTTCACCTGATAGTTTATTATGATCATCCCTACCTTGTTTACATACTTTTTGGCATACTACCCCAACATCCTTTTACATTAAAAAAAAAAACAATGCTTTTTTATTACTTGTTTCTGTACATTAAAAAAAAAATGTATTTACATGCTGGAGAATGTTATTTTGATTGCACTATGAAATATCTTATCGATTATATGTGAAAGCTGCATTAAATCGGAGTACTATGATATAATGGCAGCCATAATATTCCACCATTAACCACACCCATATTGGTGTAATTGACCACGGGCCCACCCCCACCAGGCTGATTGACAAGCGTGGTCCCACCTAACCCTCTTGGCCCTTCATTGCCCGAAGCGTGGGTATAAACGATGAAGCTTTGCTTACTTTGTGTCATCCTTTCAAGTTGTGAAAATTTTTAGTCGTCGTGGACCTTCCGACTGTAAAATGCAGAACATTCGTGTTTAAACCAAGTGCTGAGCTGACATCAATCTTTAGCTATTGTTTGCAGCCTGTGGCTTCTGGATGTATCATTTTCTGGGGGTGCGGTTGTGCAGCACCCTCTATTACCGCTGATGCAGCACCCTCTATTACCAGTACACTGGTACTCATTTCACCGACCTCGGAAGGATGACCGGCTGAATCTATACCACCGAGTGTTAATTCAATGGCTGACGGGTACTCAAACTCAAGACCCGAAGATCTTATGCCAGCCACCTTAACCATAAAGCCAACACCAGGCTTCAAATCAATCTTGAGTTAGGCTGTCTGAAAAGAATAAGAACAATTGCAAACGAACTGTTTTGGGTTTGTCATTTTTCTCGCTCAGAGATACTGTCCAAGCCCCATGTACAGGGAGGGAACGAAAAAAAATGGAAACACCAATGGAAAGTCACATAATATGGTGTTGGACCACCAAATTTGGCCAGTACGGCCTGTATGCGCCGTGGGATAGTCCACCAGCATCTAATTCTGCAGGAGGGATGCAGCACCATTCTTTCACGAGAAAGTGAATCAACTCACACCTGTTTGATGGAGGTGGAAAACGCTGTCTCAGGCGTCGTTCCAGAATATCCCATAAATGCTCGATTGGGTTCACATCTGGTGACTGAGAAAGCCATGACATATGGATAATGTCAGTGTCATGCTCATATTTATATACATGTCCCTAAGCATATTGGGATATTATTTGCTTTATTAACACATGGGCTACACCTGTGTGGAAGGTGTTGCTTGATGTCCCTCATTTATCCAGGTCTATCCATTTGTTTTGTCCTCTCCCTGTACATTTGCTTGTAGATGCAATGTATTCCGTGGTGCTATTCTAAAAAGAGTAAGCCTAAGGCTGCTGTCATGGTTACACCCCTGCCCCCTCCCCCAAAACATGTATGTCTGTCTTTGTGTTATCCTAATGAAGAGGTGGGATGTTACCCAACCAGCCTGGATAATGCTTTTATCACATGCGCAACTAGAGAGTTATTAGAACACATTACCCAACGCAGTCTTGAGAAAAAAAGGACACTGGAAAGGTCTTTCAAACTCTTGCTTTGCATTTCCGAGCACAATCTATAGTTCCTCAAAGCCACCATTTTGTTTGAATCGATATTCCTCAACGCTGAGAGCTCGAGCGGCACATTTTATTGGTCAAGATGGTGTAAAATGGTCTCACATTTTGTCCAAGGACTGCTAAACTGGAGGTTTTTGGAAGTGACAAAGCGATTTGGGTTCTACAGTGTTCAAGTACAGTGACACCCCCATTTTGCATGAAGGATAGGTTCCTTGAGAGATTTGCGCAACAGCAATTTCACGTAAGTAGGGTGCATAATTCAATGTGTTAATGAGGATATGTGGATTTGATAAAAGTCTCCCCATCTTCTCCATTAAAGTACTCCTAGATTTCATTAATTCTGCAGCACATATGGGAGCCTTGTCCTGATGGGATGCTTCAAAAAAAATTTCTTTGTTCTTCACAATCATCCTTGCAGATGACTCCCTGAAACCAAATTCACACCCAACAACGGTGGCACCAACACCTGACTCCATCCGTCTTGACACTTTCAATTTCGGCTCCTGACTGATGCTTTTTCTTGACACTTTCGGCATAATTCCCAAAGTTTTTGGCACAATTCCAATATGGTGGTGCACAATGCAGGAAGACAATCACGTGCACGCTGATTAGTTGAGAGGAGAAGCACTCATAGATTCGCTCTGATTGGCTGCTGCCAGCGATGTCAACACGAGCAATCATGTTTGTGGCCGACACGGTGCGTTTAAACTTGTAACTTTTGTCTCGCTTGATAGATTTAAAACTATGTATTTAGGTCATGAAAAAAATGAATATTTAAGTTGCGCTAAAGCTAATACACACAAAGAGGGGGTCTCGCAGTGTGGGGTATCACCGTATATAATTCAATTAAATTAAAATAAAGGTTTTTAAGGTTTTCGAAAAAAAAAAACTTTTTTCGGAGGTTTATCGCCGTTGATGGAGTCTTTTACATCACCTTATTTCACGCGTTACAATTGTTCTTCCTACCTATTGTTTGTATCCTTTATGACGTCTCAAAACACAATAAGTTTCCTATTTGGAATGATTTTCAATTTTGTTTGACTGCCAGATAGGCAGACAGACTGATTCAAAAAAAAAAGAGACCTTACTCCTATCTGCGCATGCACAATTGAGACGAGACGCCGTACAATTTGCCAAATTCAGAGCCAAAGTACTGCTTAATTACAGGTTCGTGTTCCAATTGATGTTCTGTTTCGTGTTCTGCAGTGTTCAAAATAAAAAATTTAATTGAAATTAAGTCATTACTCGATCAAAGACTGACGTCTGCAGACAGAAGGACAGATCGACAGACAAGGTTTACCAATTGCTTAACCCTGCTTTTCAATTTCCTTGCAGGGTAATTTACTTAAAGTATTCATTTTCTTTCATTCCTTTTCATACCCTCGTAACGAAACAATATCGATGAATTTATTTACACTCTCCTTTCTATAATTGTCTGTGCATTCTCAATGAAGCTCCTTTTCAGGTTTTTGTTTTTTTGTGTACACTTGTCGAGGCTCGTATGAGAGCTAACACAGAACGCACAACAAGGGGAGCAGGAAACGAGAGGGGCGGGAGAGAGAAGGAAAAAACAGTGGGGAACAGAGACAGGAGGAGATCTGTGGAAGGGAGAGGGATGGGGTGGAGTACACAGGGTAAACAAGATGGACACTACAAGGACTTTCAGGAAGGAAAGCAGGGAATTTGAAGGAGGTGGGTTTGGGGTGGATCAGCGGGGGTAGTAAAGATCGTGGTTTTGGATGGGGAAAGACAAGAGATGGTGGTGAACAACTGTTTTGAAGAACTGGAGGGAATAGTGGGATTGAAGAGAGTGTGAGAGTTTGTTCCAAAGGTGGGGGAAAAGAGGAATGAAACTGAAGGTGAGCAGTGATTCTTGATTGTTGTTTTTAGCAGAGCATGTTTTTAGGATACATAGGCTGATGCCATCTGGACTGGTTGCAGAGTCTGAGTCGAGGTTTGACAGCAAGCTCTCCACCTTGTCAGGAGAATAGGACACAGAGTCCAGGAACAGCTCGGTGCAACTGGGTAAGGTGAGTACAGAAAGCGATGGGTTTGGGACTCAATATTTAGAAGCAAACATGGAGTTTAGGCATTCAGCCTTTTCACGTGCAGTGTCAGTTGTGTGTCTATTTGAGGTAAGGGAGGTGTTGGAGAGGGAACATACACCAGAAACAGATTTGACTCGACGCCACTAGGATTTGTAAGTGGGAGACAAGTTTGAGAGTTCAGACTTGAGATTAGAAAGATGTTGTTTTCTGGCTCTCCTGAGGTACACACAAACACTTGGTCTGAGCTTTGTAGAAGGAACTGAGATTGCCTTCAGTTGGATTAGCATTCCATGTGGTGAAGGCAAGTTGTTTCAGGACAACTGCCTCGCCACAAGCTTCAGTGTATCATGGGCGGAGAGGAAGGGGAGAACAACTGAAGACGAGACGGGATAAATCTGTGCATGAGATAGAGCAAGTTAGTTAGAAAGAATTCCCAGGACGAGTTGATGTCAGAGGAAATAGAGATGGGAGGCTAGTCTCGAAGTTTGATGGCTGCTTGAAGACCCTGCCAGTCAGCCTGAATGAAATGCCAGACTCTATGGCACTGAGGTGGTTCTCTAATAACAGCCAGAGCGATGTCTACTTTTACAAGTATATGGTCAGATGAACCGATTGGAGCAGAGGAAGAACAGCAGATATTTTCAGGGAAATTTGTCAAAATCAGATCCAGAAGAGATGGAGTATCATTGGTTGAGATCTGGGTCAGGAAGTTGACAGATTGTGTCAGTCCCAGTGAGTCACAGAAGTCTTTTGCTGAAGTGGCATGGCAGGTGAGAGTGGTATCTACACCCAGGCAACTGGCATGATGACAATTGAAGTCACCACATGTGAGGAAGCGAGAGTTGGGATGAGAGGATAGAAGTTGGTCCATGTTTTTGGAGAGCGAGATGTAAATGGAGTCATCACTGTTTGGTGGATGGTACAACACTCATACAAACATGAGGTGGAAGTGGAGGGTTAGCCAGAGCCAGAGGTATTCCTGGGGGTGTGGGGGAGTGAGGGTAGTGCATGGAGAGTGAGGAATAGAGTCTTTGATGAAGAGAGCAACTCCTCCACCAGGACAAAGCTCAGGTCTGTCATACTGGAGGAGGGAGTAACCAGGAAGATGTACGAGGGAGTCAGAGACGTCTTGAAGGAGGAAAGTTTCTGTTAAGTAGATTATGTCTGGTTTTTCAGTGGCAACCTGTATGAAAAGATGTCAGGTTTGAGCGAAGGTCCCGGATGTCTGAGGTCCACACTGTTAAGGAGGAGAAGGAATGAGGTTTTGGGTGCAGGTGAAGGGAGGTGGAGGATTGACGAGAGAGGAGGGGGGGGAGGTAAGGAGAGTTGGTGATAGAGTGTGGGAGATTGCAGAATTGCTCGGGGAGAGGGCTGAATGAGGAGGAGAAAAGGCTCGGTGGTGATGGTTGATGTACACTGGGGAGGAATAAGAGAGGGGCAGAGGGCAATTGAAGATTGGAGGAGGTGGAGTGATGAGATGGAAGAGAGAGGGTGGGAGAAGGAGGCAGCTTTGTGGATATGAGAGGGGGGGGACTTTAATAAGGGGGAGTGAGGGGGAAGATTGGAGGGAGAAGGGTGAGAGGGGAGAGTTGAGGGAGATGGGTGAAGGAGGAATTTTTGAGAAAGGTGAGAGGGAAGCTTGGAGGGGCAAGAGTGTGAAGGTTGTTTTGAGAGGGAGGGGAGACGAAGAGAACAGGTACGGCCAAGGTGCAGGAGGGCGATGGTAGAGGTGGTGGGAGAGGAAGGATGACACTTGGTGGAGGTAAGGTGAAGAAGGGACCGGGAAGCGTGAGGTAGAAGATTTGAGGGGTTGGGAAGAGGGGGAGGTGTGCTGAGAGGAAGGAAGGAGCATGTTTGTGGTGATGAGTGTACTGATTGAGAGTGAGATATCTGTTGAATTAGAATGGAGCCCACAGATGTTAGAACACCACACACTTTGGGACAACAGAGGAGGAGCTGATACTGAAGCAGAAGACAGTGAAGAGTTGCCAAGAGCGGAGGTATGATGAGGGGCAAGATGGGAGGGGTAAGGAGAGGGAATAACAGGTGAGGGGTTAGGAGGAGGTAGATTTAAGGAGGTGGGGTGAATTGGCATTGAAGTTGGAAGAAAAGGACGATTGATGGAACACGAACTTACATTGCAAATTGGGATTTAAAAAATCTAAAAATCAGAGATGCGATTAAAAACATTACGTGAGTGATGCAATAAAGGCGAATTAAGAGAATGGAAAAAAGAAACGTCGTAACAATTGGACTTTTTAGACACGGGATGAAGGAAAGGTCAAATTGAAAACCGCCTTTTGAAGAAGAAGCAGAAGAGTAGTGAACTATGATGCAACACCGAGAACTACAGGTGTGAAAGAGGAAGTTGTAACATTTTAAGAGACCGGTTTTTTCTTGTTTCTTTTTTGATAAAGATTACGTAGGATTAGGAAAAGGAAAGGTTGAAGAAAAATCGTGAAGGTGTTTGGTGTATGTGGGTCCGCAAACTCAGAAGAAAACTGGAAACCTCAAGGAAACCCGACATGAAAAGACGTCGAAAACTCAACAATTAGCGCAAGTTTTAACACAAGACTGAACGAGAAGCACACAGTAAACACAGAGATAACTAAATTCCAGTAAAAACGCAACAAAAACGACCGGAAAACTTGTCTTTGAGAAAGTCGGCAGAGACCCTGAAGAGGCACCACCACCGTCGATCAAGAGATATTCACAATCAACCATGAAGTTTCTTTTCTATGAAGTTTCTCATCGGTGTCATGTACTCTTATTCGTGGTGGGTGTCTCTCTTGATGCTATTCGGAGAAGTCATGTTTTTAGCTTTGTCAATTTTCAGAAGGAAAATGTTTTCATTCACTTCTAATGACCCCCCTGGCTTGTTGGCACCTAAAGTTCAGAGAAGGTATATTTTTTAAAATCCCCCTCCAAATTATTTGTCAGGGTGGTTGAAGAAACAATTGAGCAGTGATGTGCTGCGATACATTCAGAGTAAATTATTGGCCCTTTTCTGCTGATAAAGATGTTCTTTTATTTTCACTCTCAATGCCATTATCTTGTGGTGGCAATTCTAATAATTGTGTGTGACACCATTAACGTTTTCTTTCGGGCTAAGATGATATTTCGGCTTCAGTTTTTTTTTCCTGTGTGCTGAGCCTGGGAACCATTCCCCCATGCTGCGGTGGTGTAGCCAACCCAGTCTCAATTGTCAGTTTGATGTGGTGAGCCTCGTCACTTGCTGTCCAATTACAACTGCATTGCTCTAATCCTCACCCACCCATATATATATATATATAACTTTAAACTGTATTATGATCTACCATCTGTCATGACATCTAAATTGTTCATAATATGTGCTCCACTCTGCTTTACCACGACTACTGCTACTTCGAATGCAGTTGCTTTTTTCTGTTGTGCGAAATTTGCCAAGTTTCGCTCGTTCAGTTAAATTGCTGGCGATATGTAATGTTGCATTCAATTGTATGTTTTTTCGCAATGCCAAAATATTTTCTCGTACGTCGTTACTTAGCTCCTTTGTACAGTACTTACTGATTTGCACAAAAAGAGATATGCTCATTCTTGCCTTGATTTTGTTTATCCCTGCGGGGTGTCTGTCGGCCAGGTCGTTGTCAGAGCGAAAATGTTCCTTACCAGAATCGGAGCCACAACCAGAATCACAGCTCAGCAGAAAGACAGTGGAACAGTCCATCTCATCAGCCGGTGGCTGGTTACCAAGTGAGAACCAGCGATTGGTCTTTTCCCACAGTCTTAAGTTAGTTTGTATTTTCTCCTTCCCCCTACTCATTACAAAGGGTATGTAATGAGTACATGAATTGGGGCTTGTGGGTCAAGATGTTCACCATGTTTGTGAATGTTATAAAATATATCGATGGGCCGACGACATTTCTCGAGGTTTGTGATTTTTATTCGTCGTGTAAAGATTTCATTTTAGTTTTTATTTATTTATTTTCACTCCAGTATTGTGGCACATTTGTTTTTGTGATCTGGAAAACATTTATTGCTTTATTATTTTTTTAAATTTCCTCTCCATTCATCGTTGTTATTGTTGTGGTCCATGTGCTTCACGTGGCTGCGGGTTTGCATCAGTTTTTTGCAGGTGTGCAGTAGTGCCGCTGATGTAGTGCGAGGATGTCGGCAATAGCTTGCCTACTCTTACTGAAGGACACTGTGTGATTTATTAATTTTTTTCACACCTACTAATTAATGCTGATGGGAGACCCAATTTAATGTCCATCGGAGGGACGGCACACACACTGATGAATCGCCCTGTTTGCGAAACACCAGGATGACAGTTTATGGCTGGGCTGATATATAAACCTCGGCTAGACAAAGGGGTGTTTAACTTTACCCAAATACCCAGTTTTCATTCAAGCACTTCCTTGGAGTTCCTCAAGTATGCATGCAAAGTTTTGGGCCACTAGGTTTTATGGTTTTGCGAGTTGGTATGGAGGAACGTGTGCGCGGCACACACACACACACACACACACACACACACACACACACACACACACACACACACCACCCTTGCCCCCCCCCGATAAACCTGACCTAATTCTTATGCGAACTGGAAAAAAAATTTGGTAAGCAATGCTTTGACTTGATTCATATTTGTGATTTGTGAATATGATTAATCCTGATCCTTTTCCTATGTTCATTCATTACTTCACAGTACATTATTTGTGGTGTTCTTGACTTAACGGATATGCAGTTGAAAGTTTCATTAACACTCAAGGATGAACTGGGAATTAGAGGGTTTGAAAAAAATTCAGAACTTAACTTATTGATTGCATGCATTGTCCTAAAATTGAATTTACCTCACAGTTCTCAGGTTAATTAATAAGAAATCCTCTTTAAAATCACAGTAAAATGACTAATATAGTGTCCTTGTTTGTGGGAAATGGTGTTGACATGCACAGAATCGCATCATTCTCCGTGTTGTTTATTTATTTATAAAAATAACTATATCCCTCTAACAATGATGATGAAGATGGAGCATTCCTTCACACCTCCTCTGGCAGGTTTCGTTCCTTTCCTTCACACCTCCTCTGGCAGGTTTCGTGCCTGCAGTACATGAGCATGCAGGCTTGACTACTACCAAGTTTACCTGTAGTTTGATTTCTTAAGGCCCTGTCACACCTTGACGTTTTAGCCAGCGTATGGCAAGGTCTCAAAATGTATGTAAAACGCTGGCATACGCTGAACTATTGATGTTTTTAAAGTTTTGGGC
The DNA here is from genome assembly GCA_035128595.1 of Eptatretus atami. Classification (NCBI taxonomy): domain Eukaryota; kingdom Metazoa; phylum Chordata; class Myxini; order Myxiniformes; family Myxinidae; genus Eptatretus; species Eptatretus atami. The sequence goes on from CM068956.1 coordinate 173,581,089, forward strand.
GGTATAATAACGTGTTGGACGTATGCATAACTATTGTAACGTACACAGAACGTTTCAATCACATATAGATAAACTATCAACGAATGCTGAGCGTGTTGTCGGCGTTCACAACCTATGCCCAACGATAGTCTAACTTATGCTAGCGTGCAGCAGCGTATCGCCGACGATCATTGGCGTAGGCTATTCATAGGCTGCGGCTCGACGATTCAAATCATAACCGCACAGACATCGAAGTGTGAAGCCGCTGTCACACCTTGACGTTTTAGCCAGCGTATGCCGACGTATGAAAAATTTGCCGAACCAAGCTGGCACACGTCGAATACGTTATGGTAAGTTTTGTATACGTTAATAGCACGCTGGCATACGTCGTCATACGTCGTAGTACGTCGAGAAATTTTCAGCATGTTGAAAATTTCTCGACGTACTCGACGTATGACACACATTCCGCATACGCTGGCCATAAGTTGTAGGCACGTTACGCGATCGTTGACACACGTCGACATACGTTACTTGTACGTTACTTGTACGTTACTCATAAGTCAAACACGTCAATGTAATGGTTGGCGTCAGTGTTCCAGACTCCCTGGTTTTTTTTTCTTCTTCTTCTTCGGATGACAGTGATGTTGACACTTCTATTTCTAGTGCGGTTATGATTTAAATCGTTGAGCGGCAGCCTATTAATTATATTATATTATAACCGCACTAGAAATCGAAGTGTTAACATCACCGTCTTACCGAAGAAAAAACCAAAAAAAAAACCAGGGAGTCTGGAACACTGACGCTAACCATTACCTTGACGTGTTTCGACTTATGAGTAACGTACAAGTAACGTGTGTCGACGTGTGTCAACGATCGCGTAACATGCCTACAACACGTTACTCAGAGGTTAGAAATAAGTTTCGGGTACGCTAAACATTACCTCGACGTGTTTCGACTTATGAGTAACTTACAAGTAACGTGTGTCGACGTGTGTCTCAATGATCGCGTAGCGTGCCTACAACTTATGGCCAGCATTATGCGGAACGTGTGAGTCATACGCTGGCATACGTCGAAAAATTTCAAGCATGGAAAATTTGTCTAACACCTCGGCGTACTACGACGTATGCCAGCGTACCAAGACGTATGCCAGTGTACTACGACGTATGCCAGCGTGCTCTTAACGTATACAAACTTACCCATAACGTATTCGACGGGTGCAGCGTTTTAGCCAAATTTTGCATACGTCAGCATACCTGGCTAAATCGTAAAGGTGTGACAGGGCCTTTACAGAGGGCCTTGCATTTAATTGCCATCCTCAATCTCCCCACCCCTACCCCCTTACTCCTTACTCTGTGTAAGGTTTCATGTTGGCACCCCACCTGTTGATTTATAAGTACATTTATTACCTTATTACCTTAACCCTGCATTGCATCAAACCCGATTGGTTAGTGGTGTATTTATCAACCATGAATGGTTGCTTTCAAATTTTGCACAAATGCATCGATGCAATTTCCAGTTTATGAAATATTGCTATTGTCATGCATTTTAATTCTGCCTCTACCTGTGGCCTTTTAAACAGGTGGTTCATTTATATTATCAGTACCACCCTATCCTTTGCTTTGTTTACAAGCCTTTGCTACCCTCCACCCTCCCCATCCCCTCTTGTTTCTCTTTTTATAATGAATTACCATTCGTCATTGCTGCTGTTACCTACAGGGTTAATAATAACAACAATTCCTTTCATACCATTAGGCGCATAGGGCTGCCGATGCAGTTTCATTTGACTAAGGAGTACAATCTTGGATGGGTTGCACTCTGATGCAGGATAACCTACAGGGTTGGCCCATGAAAATTATGGTTTTCTTATATTCGCAACTTTTTGAAAAACAATGATTGCTGGAGCCATACATCTCATATTGTAAGACAATGTTAAGAGAATTGTCTTTTTCTTTAAAGGGCACAATTATTCCCACATTCTTTTTGGATTTGCTGCGGGAAGTTTTTCGCCCAAGTCTTTCATGAACCGGCTGGCCAGGCCTGACACGCGACGAAGTAGGCAGGAATTTGGAATTTGGCAATGGTGCCAGCGATAGCTCACCTACTCTTTGTGAAGGATAGCGTGGGATCTTTCACATCCACCAAGTAATGCTGGCAGAAGGGACACCCAGTTTAGCTTCCATCTGAGGGATGGCACACACATTGATTAATCATTCTGCCTGTGAAACACTGGGATGATGTTTTATGGCCGGGACGGGATTCAAACCCAGGCTAGACAGCTAAGAGTCGAGTGTGTTTACCTCTAGGCCATCCTGCCAGCCCAATGTCAAGATAATCTCTTCATTGCATTTATATGAAAGTCTTTGATTTGAGTTCAAATTGAAGCCTCCTTGGATTTGAAGCTGAGAATTGATGCACATCCTTGGAGCTAACACTACGAGTTTGTGAGTACAGCTCATTATGTATTTATGTATTTTTTTTTTTCCTTTGCAAAGAAAATGTGAATTATCAGACTACAGCTGAGCTTTTCCATTTTTCTTCAAACCACCTTTGGAACCGAGCGGAATATTTTATTCTTGTATTTCGAAAAATATTTCACTCGCCAAATCCAGTGAAGTTCCATTCCTCTTCATGTGAAGATAAATTTTCAACTTGACTCGTATGCTGAAGTTGGCATGTTTAGGGGAAACACACCAACAGCAGGGTCAAGGGAGAAAATAGATGGAGACTGACAAAGAAGGGATGGAAAAGCATCAAAAGGTCAGAGGATGCAAGATCAGAAAGGATGTGAAAGAAGACAGAGAGACCATTGACCTGTCTGCGATGGGAAATTGATAGGCCCATAGACTCAGTTTTATCGCAGGAGGAGGCTTAGGTTTCCATGGCATCAAGCAGAGCAAGGTGTGAGGCCAGGGTGCCAGCCCAGAGGGGAGAGCTGTACTCCATCAAGTTGCTGAAGAAGGCTTGGTAGGTTGATAAAAGTTGAGGTGTGCCAAGGAAGGACTTTGCATGACGGAGGATGCCCAGTCGGTGACTGTCCCAGTTTGACATTTGGTTTACCCAAAAAAGATCATGGCTAATAGTGAGACCCAGGAGTTTGATTGACTGAACTTTTTCAAGAGAATTGGTAAGAAAGTAGATTGGAGGGTTTGCCAGATGGTCCTTTCAGAGAGAGATACAGTGAGAGTGTGAGTTTTGTCAGGTTTGAAGGACATGCTCCAAGTGTTTGACCAGTTTGTGATTTTATCAAGGTCTGAAGAAAAGGAAGAGGCTGCAGCCTGCCTATCTGAAGGATGAGGGATGTCACAGCAAAGTGTGGAGTCATCAGCAAAGAGATGAGGATTTTCCAAAGCCAGAGAAATCGTTGATGAAGTTATGGAATATGATGAGGTCTAGACCAATCCCTTTGAAGCCTTGAAAGGCTGAGGAAAATTTGGTTGACATGTTTCGGATAATAAGTGTATACACAAATGAAGTGCAGAAGAGGTTAATCCCTGAATGTCTTTGGGAGATTCTACCTCTTCCCCAACCACAGTCCACCCCCCCACCCACCCTCCCCACCTCAGCCAAAAGACAACATTTTTTCAGTATAGTAATAATAGTTAAAATACGTCACATTTAAATCATAACCACATTTTTGAAGGAATTCACACGATTTCCAAACATTGACCAAGTCGGCTATTTTAGCTCGCCTGTTCGAAGAACAGAGAGCTATAGCAATACCCCCGGCGTGACCGTCAGCGTCAGCGTCAGCGTGAGCGTGAAAATGTTAAAGTTTTTGGTGCAAGTTATTTTTTCCTTTCTAAGTTTTTATCTACCACACTATTTTTATACGCCCGATATATATATATATATATATTATATATATATATATATCGGGCGGTATTATAGTGCAGCAGATAACTGCAAATACCCTAGAATACTTCGGTTTGTGATGCAAGCATGAAATTTGGCACAAACTCTCTTTGGTCTACTGTGTTAAAAAATGGCGCTGGCCACGAAAAAATCAAGATGGCGACCATTTTCAAGATGGCCACATCCAAATGAAAAGTATTATTCCTAAAGCAAGTATTTGGAATAAAGACAATATTTTGAGCGTATACCTAGGTTTTAGGGGTCAAATAATCTAATAGGAATGTTGTCTGGGCTCTAGTACATAATCAAATGGTCAAAGCAAAGATGGCGTCCAAGATGGCCACCATGAAATCTATAAATCCTAATATTTCAGGAACTTGCTGAAGATATTTCTTATTTTCATCAGAATATTCTTATGATGCAAGCATGAAATTTAACATAAATGATCTCTAGTCTCCAAGGATCACTCTTTATGCAAAAATATTGCTCCTGCTGAAATTAAAATGGGCCATTTTCAAATGGCTGCTAAGCCGTATCTCCAGAAAAATCAAGCTGGTAAATCATTTATCATTTCACAATTAGTGGTAAATACTTTTATTTCTGATTTATTGCATTAATGTACACTTGTTTGTCATATATTGCAAAATTACCTGTCACAACAAAGATGGCGTCCAAGATGGCCACCGTAAAACTTAAAAATATTCCATCAAGAATAAATAGAAATACTAAGTACTAAAGTCAGCAAATAGGTAATAAAGATAATGGATTTCATTAGAATTATTACTAATTTTGTCAGATTGCATTTTAGAGGTGGAGGAAAGCTTAGCATAATTATAATCGAGTGATGTCACGCACAACCAGGCACACTGGTCATGTCACTGGCTGTGTAACTCAGCATGGGGTTTCGAGTGTGCAGGCTGGATGCGTTGGCGCGCGAGCTTGACGTAGGGATTGGCCAGTGTAGTAATAGACTAGTAGTTGTAGTATAGTTTAGTTTAGTGTCCCAAATGCTGTATAACAGCCCCATATCCAGTAGCTAGTAAACAGTAGTTTGTAGTTACTAGATTTAGTTAGATAGCCGCGCC
>CM068956.1:173586014-173597003 GCA_035128595.1 Eptatretus atami
TGACAGGGTGTGCCAGCGCGGGAGAGCCGAGCCAAGGGTAAGGGGGCTATACATGACTTGCTCATGTAGCTACCCGAATGGTGTACAGATCACACGGGACTTAAATGACACTGGATGAATGATCGGGCTAGGTGGAGGTCACCCGAACCTAGTCGTATCCCATACAGGAATGTGCGTTGATTAAGGTGGTAAAAGGATAAACCCTCGCCTTAATCAAAATGGCAGATGCGAATCCAATTTTAGCCAAGAGGCAAACAGACTGGACTAGATGCTGTCTTTGCCAAAAGACAAAAAGAATGAAGCCCTGACTTCCCCTCCTACCCATCATGTCCAGAACATGATGGGTATACTATGCTAGCGACCAATATACTCTATTCAATCAGTGCACTCCCATTGATTTTACACCCAGCTAGACTGAATGAGGGTGGAGGTATAGAGGCAACGCTGATAAGGAATGAGGCAAAGTACCACATGAGTTGTCGGTTGTTATTTAATAACACTAAACTCGATCATGCCAAGAAACGTCGATCCGACTCTCGTGGTAGTGAAACAGATGAAGGGCATGTGAAGCAGCGCCGAACTAGCCATGATGGTCAAGTATGTATTGTGTGTGAAAAGACATCACCTGAATCTGACCTTCGGCAAGTTATGACCATGAACTTGGACAAGAGGCTGGCACGATGTGCTCAAACACTGAATGTGGCAACGTTGTTACAAAACGGGTGGTGGAGATGCCATTGCCCAGGAACTAAATACCATCGTCCTGTCTCACTGCTTTGTACAACAGGGAGAGATACATCTCAGAAGTCTTGAGAAAGATCACATCAAACTAAGAGGAACCAGATGTGTACCCATGGTTCTTTCGGAATGTGAATTACATTGTTGAAACCAGTCTGATTCAGAGCGTCCACAGTCTTCCCCCTTGCAGATTTTACAGTTATACCAACAACGTCTGGCACAACTGGCTGTTGATACCCACTGTCAATACCACCAGATTAAAGATAAATTATTGGCTGAAATCCCTGAGCTTGAAGCTCACAAAGGAAGAGGTGTGCTTTTAGCATTCCAGAAAGATGTGCGTGTCACTATCAAAAGCATCAGAATACTCTGATGCACTTGTGATGGCTAAAGCTCAAAATCTTGAGCGACACATACGAGACCATCAATCAAGATTTGATGGCACATTTCCTGAAGGCTGTGTTAAAGATGCTATACCACCCATTCTCCTTCAATTCGTCGGGATGGTTGAACATGGAGCAGACTCAATCACAGCTGAGATTTGGGGCTTCAAGTTGACCAGGCCATTTCCCAGCTGCTGCAGTATACTGCTATTCCGATACAAAGAGGGAGCAGCAACACACAGACACTCCAAAGACAGAGAAACACCATTCCCAGTGACATGGTCTCTCTATCTTTGCCAAAACCAGGAAGAGAAGCCTGGTAGAAATGCTGCATGAGCATGCCTCAGCACCTCCTATGACGACTAACCGTCCATGGTTGATTTTCCCTTTGCAAAATGGGAAGAATTTTTCTGTCATATCTGAACCATATCTGTCAAGTTAGTAAACCTTAAAAAAAAAATTGATTTTGTTCCAAACGCTAGTTCGTGAACAATGGTTTATACTTTATAGCTATTGTGGCAGCCATCTTGGACTCCATCTTTGTTTCAGCAGTATGCATGAGAACTAGGAATCTAAACATGTCCACTAATTAGTTGATCCAAAAACTAGGTATAGATCCAAAAATATGAGTCTATGTCTATTATTTCTGAATATGAGCATTGTTTTGGTTTGCGGCAGACATCTTAGATGCATCTTGTTACAACCATGCTGTGAGGTTACATTACAAAGAATAATCATGCTAAAATCTTAGACACAAAAAACTTTGGTTTACACCCTTAATTTTGTGTTTGTTTCAAATATTTAGCGGCAGAAGAGGAATTTTCTGTGCATTGGCGCCATCTTGAAAAATGGTCGCATCTTGGAATTTGCGTGGCCAGCGCCTTTTGAAAAAAGTGGACTCAAAGAGTATTTGTGCCAAATTTCTGCTTGCATCACAAACCGAAGTATTTTTGCAGTATCTGCTGCACTATTATTGATACGTCGTCCGTCGCTCGTCGTTCCGTTCCTGTCCAACTCTAACTCCCAAAGTTTTCAACTTTCACGTTTCATATTTGGTATAGGTATACAGACTGTGGACGGTGTTGTCGTGACATACGTTCGTCATCTAAAGTGGTTGCCATGGCAACCAGGATCTGTTTTCCATGTATGTAGCACAATTCTGTATATACCTTCTTGTTCGGGCGTATATTGTGCTCACTTGCCTCTTGTTACTGATTACAATATACAAATACATATATTGCTTTAAATTATTTGGATCAGACTTCACTGCAATGCTTTAATAAAAATACTAATTATTAGACGAGTCTTTTAAAAACGATAAATGTATAAACAGGCGAGCATTGGATGGCTTGACACCAACTCTGGTGACACTTCCGGTGACGTGTCGGAATGACCTCTGCAATTTAACATCCCTACCTGGCCTAATGTTTTAACCAAATTTGGTAGCATTCTGACTTGTAGGTCTGAGAAGATTTTTTAAAAGAAATTTAATAGTCGGCCATTTTAGCTTGCCTGTTCGAAGAACAGAGAGCTATAGCGATACCCCCGGCGTGAGCGTGAAATGTTAAAGTTTTGGTACAATTATTTCCTTACTAATTGTTTATCTACCACACTATTTTTACTGATTACAATATACAAATACATATATTCTTTAAAATTATTTGATAGACTTCATGCAATGCTTTATAAAAAATATTATTATGGTAGTTTCTGTTTATAAACGATAAATGATATAACAGGTACATTGGGTGGCTTTGGACACGCAACTCTCTGGTGACCTACTTAGTCACGTGACCAGAACAAGTTTTGCAATCCCCGTTGCCAGTCATGAGCGGAACGTTGCTGCCAAATTTCAGCCCGATCAGCCCAGCGGTTTGGCCGGAGAAATCGAAATAGGAGACGGACGGACAGACGGATGGATGGACGGTGCGTGCTGACAATACCTCACCTGGAATTTGAATTCCCGTAAAGCTAATAATATGATTTTAATAATGTGATAGCTTGTATCAGAAAAACACTTCTAAACTGGAAGGAACTTGGGAGAACACTTATCTCCACCCAGATCCGGATCCATAGCCAGTTCATCACCGAAATATAATCAATTCCTCCTTGTCACATTCAATCCGCCCACCAAATTTCATCCAAATCTGGCCACAACTTTTTGAGATGTTTTGCACACAAAGAGACAAACAAATAGACAGGCGGGTGAAATCATAACCTCGGTCCACCTTCATTGGGTGGATGTAACTGGAACAGCACTTGGTAGAGCGCACACCCCACCAGGCTTTACACTTTGTTTTGTATTCCACAGATAGGCCAGATCTGCATTTGGATCTTAACCAAAATTGGATTGGCTTGTTCTTGTCACATACCCAACTCATCCACCACGTTCTGTCATAATATATCCACAACTTTGTGAAATATCATGCCATAAACCATTTTTGGCCCTGTCTCTCAATGGTGAAAAGTCACCTAAAACATTTTTTTTTTAAAATTCTCATCCAGATCCAGATCGTCACCAAAATGTAATCAATTTGTTCTTGTCACACACCCATCCAGTCAACCACATTTCGTCCAAATCCATTCATAACCTTTTGAGATATCCTGCTCAGACAAACAGTGGTGAAAACAAAACCTTCATCCCCCTCCAGTGGTGGAGGTAATAATGTCATTTTAATTGCAATATTTTTCTCTAAAGTTCCAAGAATTCAGAATGATCATCATAGTTTATTTGTTGTTGGTAATGACTGATTTAAACTAATGCAATGGTGAGACACTACACACTATAACCATGCACGTTTTTGCTTCAAAGGCAAGCAAGCCAGCACTGTCGAGTGTTTGTATTAACCTGGAGGTTGCTGAGATGCTTTTGTTATTGTCTGTCCCTTGGAATCTACAACTGATGATCATGATGTGATAGAATCGGTCAACTCTGCAGCGAAACGGTTATACACCCTCCTCGTTTACTTCGTGAGAGACAAACTTATGTTGATAATTTGGTGCAGACGAGCACTGTTGTTCCACACTGATCCTCTTTGTCTCCCTTTCCACCCAAAGACAAAAAACGTTCCTCTGGATTTGTCTCACCAGAGGAGTGAAACACTCTTTCCAATGCCTGGACAGTTTGTCTGCTTAAATCCTTCAGCCTTGAATCAGGGCCAGCACGCCGTTTCTCCGTGAGTACTTGTCTGACCTTTTGGTTCTGATGTATTTGTTTTGAGAGAGACCTATGGCAGTGGTGAGGGTTATTGTGTCAACAAATGAATGAAGGGATGCATTTTGGCAGCAGTATATGTAAATGGTGTGTACTGCTGAAGTTTGTCATTGTGGTGGATTAAAATTAAATTTCCACTCAGGTTCAGCATACATAAGAGAATCTTGAATCTATATGTACGTATGGGAGAAATCACCATCAACGAACCTCTCAAAATAATGCCCCAGCCTGAGCCTTTATACATCCAAGCAGGGACGAGTTGGGAAATGATTGAACAAGCAGGATAAAAGAGAAATAGCCTTTCATCTGGGAAGGAGTAACTTTCTCAAAGCTTTAAGTCAGATAACTGTTTCTTTATCCACTGGTAAAGGGGTGGAGCAGAGTCTAAACAATGTTGGTCCCAGCAGGCAAGGCCCGAGTACAGCCAATTAGAAGGGAGCACAAACGACCCCTTAAGGTCCCACAGAGTTTTGAGGTACAGACAGTTACACAGATCAAAGGAGTGAATCATTACTTTGGAATGTTCTCAGTGTATGATAAAGAACAACATTACATTCTGACATTCTGACTGGCACCGCTCATAGGACCTTGGCAGCTTTTACAATGCCTCTACGCAAAACAAAACAAAAAAGCCATGCATTATATACATTAAGTTTGTGAACTAAATACGAAATATCTAAAGTTGTATTCAATAACGTACTAATTGATTTACTTTAGTCTTCCTGGAACTCATGCAATGTTTCCAGGTTATTACATAGTTCTAATCAATGTAACTAATAAATGACAAATCAATATCAACTGAAGACAGGTGTATATTTTACAGAAAGCAAATGGAACAGAAGACATGGATAATTATGTTACCAATGGAATCCTCTCAACTACAGCGTATTATGCTAGGTTCCCACTGTCGTGCGATCCGTTACGAACGCCACGATTGACCATTCGTAGCTGATCATGGAATTTCTCTGAAAGTCTGTTCCCACTATCACGATACGCGGCACGATTGAAATCGTGGTCTCACAGAGTGTGGTGTTTGTCTTGTCTAAGATCGATCCCGATCACCACGATTAGGAAGCACGATTAGATGCGATCTGTCGCGCTTTGTTACGACGCGATACGATCTGATACGATGATCTCGATTTACAATTGATCGTGTTGATCGTAGAAAAATTTTGAACCGTTCAAAAATTTTCTACGATTGCCACGACTGACCTCAAGTTCTGATAAGATCTGATAGGATCACCACGATTAGTCCACGATTAAGACCACAATTTCAATCGTGCCGCGCATCGTGATAGTGGGAACCTAGCATTACATAAGTTCAATTAACATTTTTTGTGTGGAGAGATCAATGTCTTTATTCGCTCAGACCGATTACAACTGTGTAAAGAGGAAATCCACTTCTATATTTCCCCCTTTTGTACTTTAAAGGACAATATTAAGTCAATTTGTAATTAACTGAAAATACGTGAGCATCTCTGTTTCCTGGGCATCAATCTCCAAGCACAAATCACAAAGCCTGGCCCTTCGTGTAGTCATCCCTCTCTAGATGAGCTGGGGGGCTTCAGGTCGTTGCGTGGCTGGGCCTGATTTAGACCACTGTAGTAAGAGTAGAAGTAGGCCTTTAGGCTATTGCAGTGGAGATCTAGCCATTTTCAACACACTTGGGCTTACGGTTCAGAGAACAAGGCTGATAAGTGCATCAAGGAAAACATTTGTCCATAGTCACAGAACATACTCGTGACAACGACCTCGGGATTCTCAATCACAATTTTGCCAAGTTATGAAATTCTTCATTGAGATCAGGATCCTTATAAGGAGACATTTGTTGAGAAACCATTACAGATGTAGCTTTCCTCTTAAAGCAGGAGGTAATAAGTGAGGGTAATGTAGTCATAGCACATTTGAAAAGTGCTACAATAACAAGTCATATCAGTCCAACAAAAATCCACTGCAACAATTTTGTCCACCATCCTCCAAAAATCCCTTTTAGCCAAGAACATACACATTCCATCATCTGTTTCATTCGTTTGACACATAGCTCCTTTAAATTTTCCTGCCAAACTTGCAATGTGTTCTGATTTGTCTGCGATACAAGTACAACATTCAGACCCAATCACTGCACAGGTTCCACCTTGTGCAGCAAGTACCAAATCCAAAGCAATTCGATTTTGCATAGCTACTGTTCGCACCACAATCGTTTTATCAACTCACCATCAATCATTTTATCAATCATTTTATCACAACCACAATATCTGCTCAACTATCTGCAGTTTCATTAGCAAGTAGTTCCAAAGCAGCTGCCAGTTTTACAAGTTCTTCAGCTAGCTTAGCATTTCTAGACTGAGGAAAGATGGTCATAAAGGCCAAGTCAGTGTTAGAAATACCCCGCTGACTTTGTTTCAAATTTTGAAATGGGGAATGGGTAGGTAAACGCACATGAGGTACCACATAACCCACAAAGAAGAACTCGTCCAATAATCAGAAGCTATGGATAAGCTCGGTTTCCACAAATATAATAGGTGTTGTTCAGTGCTGCTTGTGGTCTCATTGCACAGTTTTCAATAATAACATTTTTACGCTGACCTACCGAACGTTCTTTTTTCTGATGCTTTCTGCATTAGGCATAATTATGGTTCTTCTTTTGTTTGTCCATCTTACCACAAAATATGGAGGCATTTTACTTAAATTAAAGTTAGGCCAGTACCAGCTACTAAAGTTCTGCTCTTGGATACAATTCCTAATCCCGTTGGTTTCATAATCGCTGTTTGGTCTAGCCATTCATTTTCTATTTCTGTATAATGATTAATATAAATGCCATGCTGATTTTCCCATTGCATCCATCTTATAAAATACCCACATCACTCATCCCATTTAAAATATACTGCTAATCGTTGTATTCCACTCTGCTTTGAATGGGGTACGTGAGTGCAAACCCAACAGCTACTTTTATTCAAAGCCTTAGCATGTTCTCGAGAGATAGCCGTGAAAGTGTTAATTCCATGTATTCCATCTGGATGTGAATGTGTTTTTATACTTTCTGCGAAATTTGTTTTGCTTGTACTCTTGTATAACTCCATATTAGTTTTCAACTCTCTTTTACGTCTATGGATGTGACGAATAACTTGGAAAGCAGGTGTGTGGAAATCACTTTCCTGATTCATATATATGCAAACATTAGCGTGAGTATCACTCGGTCCTATTGACCATGGGAGTACCCTTATCTCTACCCTGCAAGTCAAAATAAATAGAGTAATGAAACAGTCACAGGGCGACCATTTATTTTGGAGTCTTTCTCGGGATTCCCAGCTCTGTGGGCTCTTTTTCAGTGGGAGGAGTGAGTCCATGCTGCTCGGCCTTGACATTTTACAGCAGTGTGAGTTGTTGAGCTGCAAGACTTGATAGGGCCCAGACCACCTTGGCTGCAGAGCATTCTTTCCTTGACGAGTCTTTATATAGACAAAGTCCCCAGGTTTGAAGCTGTGGCAGTCAGCCGTATCTGGCTCTGGCAATGCTTCCTTCACCTGCACATAGAAACCCCTGACAGCACAGTTTAAGGCGATACAAAATGTTAACATTGTGTCATCCATCTGATGGATAGCCTCCTTTTTTTTAATAGTTAATGGAGCTGAAAATGTCAACCTCATAAGTCTTCCCATTTTCATCTCATGTGGGGATAAGCCTGTTTTTGGCTAGAGGTTGATCTCATTACCATTAGAGTTACAGGTAAGTCATCTAGCTATTTTAAACCTGTCTGGCTGCAATTTTTTCTCCAGTTTATGTTTTTAAAATCCCATTCGGAAACATATCCACAACTACTAAGATATACTCATACCCACTACATTTTGTTAAGTTAACAAAGCTTTTCGAGCCACTACGCTGTTATCATGTGATCTTCATAGCTTAGACTCATCATCAAATTTGCATCCGAATATTAGCCATAAATCTCCCCACTGTATTAACGGCTGCTTGTAAAGCAGCGACATCATCAAGAGAAGGAACAATTGTTGAAACATATATGTTGCAAGGAGGCTAGTGTTAAAACATAATGAGACACCGATAGGAGGTTTTGGGAAATGGCTGCGGCTTTAGCAGCTAGTCTGTTCCAGCGTTTAGCTGAGAAACATCATCAGACGCACCATTGTAGGCATCACACTTGATAACTGCAATGTGGGAGGGCAAAAGGATTACCTGCAGAAAGATAGCAATTAACTGACCATTCTTTACCGGAGTGCCAATGGATGTCAGAAATCCTCGCTCAAACCACAAGGCACCACAATTATTCATAACGCCGTACACATCCCGTAAGTCAGTGTAAATTGTCACAATTTGGCCTTTTACTCAGCAGCATGCCACTTGTTAATGCAGAAACTTCTGCTTGGTGCGCTGAGCAATTTGGAGGCAATTTCCCACTTTCCAGTACTTTTAAAATCATATTGCCCAAATTACATATCCTGAGATCAATGGTCTGTCCACAAAAAGTATCAAATCAGAATTGGAAATGGTGGTTCTCTCAAGTCACCGGCGTGGCAAACACACACCCAACACGACCCCCCTCCCCCCCCCCCCCCCCCCACAACTGTGCGGCCTTTCGCCATCGCAGAAGGAAGGAGAAAGGCAGGACTCGACGGTGAGCACAGCTGACTTGTAACACTTGGCTTTGCCCAGTTGTAAAAACAAGTTCACACATAGCAACCAGCGAGGCCAACAAATGTCTCATTCCTTCTCTCAAATGCCTCATTTTCCCTCCATGTCTCCGCGTCAGCATGTCAGCTCACGTGTCATGGGAATAAACGTAAAAAATAAAAATACGATAATCTGGATGGATTAGCACCGATAAAAATTCCGTACACAAATCAACCACAGAATCACTTGAATGCTGGAGAGAATAGTAATGGGATTTGGAACCACAGGATATGCAGGCATAAGTCATTTACAGCTCTTAAGTCCTGCACTAAGTGCTAATAAAAATTTTTTTTACATAGTGCCGGCGATAGGTAGCCCACCTCCAGCCAAGAATACCGTGGGATCTTTAACATTCACAAACTAATGCCAGTTTTTCCAATTAGACCCTGTCCAGAATACATTTTATTGGACAATTCAATTGGCATTTCTGTTTCACAAACCAAGATTGCATGGTGTTTCCAAGATCAATCAAATTGACTGAACCCTGCGACCATCCACAGCCATGAAGGCACACCATGGCACATCAGACATAGAACTCAAATTGAAGTGAAAATATGAACCTGGATGTGCAAAATCGCTGAAATGCGACTCCACAAATTAAATATCTTGGGGTGTCACAAATTACACAAATGAAAAAAATGTGATTTTTTCGTTTTTTGTATTTAAAAGAAATAACCTACCCCCCCCCATTCTGAATGTCTGAGTGCACAGATATGTTTTTTTTTCCTCAGATATATAGCTTGACGCTTAGACGGGACACCTACTTTAATGTCTATCTGAGGGACGGTCTTTCCGAGGTGGTGCACACACATTGATGCCCTGTCCTGCCTACGAAACATCGGAATTAGTTTATAGCTGAGCTGAGATTCAAACACAGGCCTGCTGAGACCATCGATATATATATATATATAATATATATATATATATACCGGTGTTAAAAGCTAAAGTAGCATGCAATGTTATCTCAGACGGCCGTTCAAACAGTTCCATCAGAGAGTGCTCAAGACGGAGGAAGTCTAGATTAATCCAGTCTCAATCCCACAGCCAACCACAGTACAAGATGAGAAATTCTCACTGGGGCACGCTCACCATCGCCCCTCCCACGAGCATTCCATTTGTGCACGCAGACATAACGTGATTCGCGACTCGTAATCCTATCGAATTTTGTATATTATTTAATACTAAAAATGCCTATTCCTGCGATTGAATGCTCAAAACTTCACCAAAACACATGTGCGCATCCATGAGGGATATTTTAAGCATTGAATGTGATATGTATTAATGCTTGAACAGCAGACAGAAGAGATCAACAAAGTACACATCAAACATCATCCCTCTGCTCCATGTCACGTGCCGGCCCTCACTTGATAAACCACTGAATGAAAAATTCAGAAACCGCTTTAACTTTATGCCTTCAGTTTTACATTCAATCCATTTACAAAGGTGTCCCAATCAACCATGGAGGGTACAACTTCTGTTGTTCATGTGAGTAGTCTGTTTTTAAACGGTGCCTCGCTGGGGTGGTTTTATTTTTTGAATGTCCATTTTTAACTGATGTTGACAATGTAATCTTTGTCCATTGGAGATTTGGGGAGTGCTCCTCATACCCCACATGTTTCGATTTACCCCCCGATCACATCACGTGCCTTCTGGTTGAATGGTTTGCATTAGCGGGAACATTCATCTGGGTGGCAGACGGACTGGGGTGGTTTTATTTTTTGAATGTCCATTTTTAACTGATGTTTAACTGATGTTGACCATGTAATCTTTGTTAGAATCTTTGTTAGTTCTTTGCGGATGATGCGGTTTTACCGTGTGAGACATTATCCGTGGCGATGCTCACCATAACAGTCAGGAGGTGCATCTGATGTATAAACGACGAATGTGGTCATCATTGGTTAAGGCCCTGTCAAACCTTGACGATTTAGCCAGCGTATGCCTGACGTATGCAAAATTTGGCTAAAACGC
>CM068956.1:173600629-173629143 GCA_035128595.1 Eptatretus atami
GTGGGCGAAGCGGCCGCTATTGGTTACACGCGGTCGTTCGCACGCCGGCGGGGCGCGAATTCACAACATTATATATACACACACACAAGCGGGATGTGCTTACAGGATACGAACCGTTTCCCCATTGTATCGGGTCACTCACCTGCATTTGATTTTTCATTTATTACAGCGCGGCGACATCGCGCTGTTATATAATTATTGGCTATTCTGTCCTGTGTCTTCTGTCACCTTATTAGCAGCGGCGGGCGACATCGCGCTGTTAATAATTATTGGCTATTCTGTCCTGTGTCTTCTGTCCACACACATTATTGTTGGATGTGAAGTGGGCGGAGATTGCCGGGTGGATCGTGGGCGGAGATTGGCCGGTGTATTGTGGGCGGAGATTGCCGGGTGGATTGTGGGTGGAGTTGATGCGGAAGAGCAACGTTTTTTTGTGCTGAATCGTTTTCTGTGTGACGCCGGAGTTGATTTTCTGCCAGGAAGTGATAATCTTCCTGTTCCGTTAGTTGTTGAGCGCGCAGCGCTGTAACTCTCGTTCTTCATTGTTTTTCACCAGAAGTGTTTTTAAAACGTCTTGTGGAGGTGATTTCTTCCTCTTTTTTGGTGACAGAAGTGGTTATTGCAGCACGGGCGACATCGCGCTGTTATATAATTGGCTATTCTGTCCTGTGTCTTCTGTCACGTCTTCTGTCACACTTATGGCGCGACGTCCCTTTGATCTGAGGGCTATAAATAGAAATCTTGGCAACGTCACAACTCTTCCCATCATGCATGCTAATTCACCGTGTCTAGATTTAAATTTTATAACTGCAAAATTATTTCATCATTCTTAACCTTTTACTGCCCCCAGCCGCGTGATATCGAAGTATTCGCGTCTTGTTTATTTTTAAAAAAAATTCATTTATATATATTTTCATATATGAATGTTGTACGACAATTCTGTGATTTTTCCCGATTTGTCGGCGTCGATGTCTGTTGGCAAACAAAATCACCGTGCTTTCCCCATTGTCTTGGGTCGCTCACCTGCATTTGATTTTTCATTTTTTTTTTCATTTATTTATATTTTCATTGATGAACGTTGTACGAAAAGACTGATTTTTTTTTCCAGTGTAGCGGTTCGATGGCCCTAGGCATGAAAAATTTCAGCTTTCTACATCATCCGGAATGTCCCCATCTTTAATATCAGTCGGGCAATCAGTTGTTAGAAAGATGTGTGTGTGTGTATTATATATATATAATATTATTATATATATATATATATAAAATATATATTATATATATATGTATATTATGTGTACCCTGATATCCTCTGTGCCACGTGCAAGTGTCACAGTAGGATATACCTAATTTATTTCCCATGTCATGACCTTTTAAAACAAACTATCACAATGCAAAACAGTTTCACAACGAGCAGACTAACAGCAGGCACTTTGAACAAATACAGAAATTAAATGACAATTCCACACACATCCTTAACACATATTCCTTCTCGGAGGACTCAAACCTCATTTAGTGTGCAGGGTCTGCTTCCCCCCCTTTTTTTTAGGTGGACTGCTCCCTTACTTTAGGCAGACTTCGACCCCTAATTTTAAAACATTTGAATGTACAGGATCCTTTCCTGTTTTCTCTGTGGACTTCAACCCCTAATTTAGGCCTATCAATAAAGGTTCTCCTTTGTACACCTTTCCCATTAATGGAGCATGTTTCCCATTAGTTGATATGTGCAGCATCAGACCTGAAGTGAGAGCAAAATCCTTCCCAGGGATTTTCAAACAAGGCTCCTTTTCCTGTTAGTTCATGGCCAATTGTGTTTGCTGTCACTTTGTCGTTGCAGTTCAATCTCTGCCCCTCTAGGGTTTGTACTCCTGCCTGGCTCACCAAATTGTGGTGGATTAAACTTCAATATCCACTCAGGTTCAGCATACAAAAGAGAATCTTTAATATGCACATACGTACGGGAGAAATCACCATTAATGAACCTCTCAACATAATGCCCTAGCACGAGCCTTTATACAGTATGTCCAAAGAGGGATGAGTGGGGGAAATGATTTGAAGAAGCAGTATAAAAGAGACATAACCTTTCATCTGGGAAGGTGTAACTTTCTCAAAGCTTTAAGTCAGATCACTGTTTTTTTTTTTTACCCACTGGGAAAGGAGTGGAAAATAGTCTAAACTATGTTGGTCCCGGCAGGCAAGGCCTGAATACAGTCAATCATAATATGACGCAAACAACCTCTCAAGGTCCCACAGAGTTTGGATGTACAGACAGTTACACAGATAAAAGGAGTGCATCATTACTTTGGAATGTTCTCAGTGTATGATAAAAAAACAACATTGCATTCTGACATTCTGACTGGTGCCGCTCATAGGACCTTGGCAGCTCTTACAATGCCTCTCCACAAATATGTCATGCATTATATGAATTAAGTTTGTGAACTAAATATGAAATGTATCAAGTTATTGATACACTTAAGTTTTTTCTGGAACTCTTGCAAATTTTCCACATTATTACATATTTCTCATCATTGTAACTAATAAATGACAAATCAATATCACAAATCAATATCAACTGAAAGCAGATGTATGTTTTACTGAAAGCAAATGTAACAGAAGATATGGATAATTATGTTTCCAATGGAATCCTCTCAACTACAGCATATTACATAAGTTCAATTAATATTTTGTGAGTGGGGGGATCAATGTCTTTATTCGCTGAGACCAATTACAAATGCGTTAAGAGGAAATCCACTTCTACTTCACTTTTAGCTGGGATTGTCATGGAGGACACTGATTTTCCTCCGTCTCCCACACACATTTCCTCACATGCTATACCACCTAAATTTGTAAAAATGTGTAATTTGTAATTTGTGTTGAAGTACTTGAGGAAGAAGGGTGAGACAACATTGGGTGTTTTCTTGTGTTTGTGGGTGTAGAGTTAATTAATATTGTTTATATTCGTCCTTCCCATCTTCATTTCTCTTGAATACCATTTACCTTAAACTTAAGTTCCTTTTTTAATTATTATTCTTTTTGCACACTTGCTGTTGAGTTATTGATGTGAAGCCTTTCTCAAATTAATCATAATAATCATCATCATAATAACAATTAACAATATGTATGCAAGCCAGCTTATCTTTCTTTGATGCTTTCTGGCATGGTATGTTGAGGAATATCAGTGTAACATTTCCTTTAGGTTTGTAGGCCATTGTTGAGTAGTCTGCCTTGGGCCAGTTTTGAGAAGTTACCTAATGACAGCCTCTTTGAATGAGGGGGGGGGGGGAAAGAGGTGTTTTTGGCATCTAATTATCAAGATTGTATAATATGGAATGGTTGGCAGTATATGAAGTTGCTCATTTTAACTGTACCTAATTATTTTATTTCTTTTCTTTTTTTTTTTCCTTTCACATGTTCTTGAGCTTCACATTTAGGAATTAACAAAATAAAAGAAAAATGGGGATTGCTTATTTGTTGTTTTGCAAATTCTGAAATTCAAAATAGCCCTTTGGGCTGCCATGCTAACTGCACCGAGCAGAGTTAACCTTTGCGTAAAGATTACTGCTCGCTTCTTTTTAAATGTGGAATAATTTTTTTTTCTTGTGAAATTTAAATGTAAAGTGTGTTTTGTTAGTGGAGCCATATCATTTCCTGGCATATTTGGTTTCTGGAGAAGACTGTGCAATGATTTTAATGAGAGCTATAGTGTCTTTGTTTAACCAAAGCTTCGAGGTTGGGTCACCAAATTAAATTGTATTTAGCCCGTTTTTTTGGCCTTCCAACACATGCTACGTCCCATTTCCAATTGATGTGAGTTGTTGGTAAGGAGTTGCTGCATTTTAACCATTCAGGTATGGAAAGAGGAGGCACGTATTTTGATGAAGTCATGCACCGTCAAATCTATGCTTCTGCAAATTAGCATAACATTCTGCAGGAAAAATATCCTGAAGTGACAACCAAATGCAAACCTCCACTCTTTAACTTGAAAATATCATATCAGGCACTCACAACAAATCGGGAGCCTTTTGTGTTTCACCATGCAATTTACAGCATTATCATCGCATTGCATTACTTTATCTCTTTATGATGATCACATGTTGTTTTGAGAACTTTGAATCATTCATATGCAAATTCAGTTGTGTAGATTTCTACTCTATTGAGCTTACAGGACTGACCGACAAAAAAAAAAATTCTGATGTCGCTTTTATCAACAGCATTTTTATCTCTGCCACCAAAGGTAGACGGAGGTTATGTTTTCCTCCCTGTCCATTTGTTTGCTTGTCTGTGGGCAGGATATTTTATAAAGTTATGGAGGGATTTGGATGAAACTTGGTGGACAGGTTGGGTGTGTGACAATGACAAATTGATTAGATTTGATGAAGATCCAGATCCGGATTCGAGAATTTTTTAATTACCTCCGCCAAGAATGGTGGACAGTTCTGTTTTCACCCCTGTTTTCTGTTTGTCTGTGTGTTACTTGCAAAATCAAAGATTCACATGTATATCGGTTGGTATATTGGTTGGTCTGGTCTGTTAGTCTGTCTGTCTGTATATCAATCGCCTATCGGTCGTATTTTTACTCTGATCTTCATGAAACTTAACTACCTGTAAGAGGTAGTTACAAGGAAGAAGCCTATTGTTTATGAGGTCAATAGGTCAAAAGGTCAATGTCCCATAAGTCATAAATTTTCATCCGATTCACTTGATATTGTTACGGCTGTGGAAATTAGCATTACACCATAAAGGTCCCGTAGGTGAGATATCTCTAAGTGCATGTGTAGTTAGCCCAACCCGTGTATAAGGAATTATGATGATTCATCCGGCTGCAGACGCTTTGATAAGCCATTTATTTCGTCTATCTTTATTTTGAAAACAACACGGCCACCGCCCGATCACCGCTCCCATATCACGATCACCGCCACCCAAACGCAAACATACCCATCAACCAACCACCGAAAACCCTCCTACCATCTCCTTCCACGGCCATTCGCACCACCTGTGAACACTGAACATCGGGCTGTCTCGGGCCCGTTCAGCGATTGGTGGCCGAACGCACCGAGCCGCGAGCGCAAATGGCGGCCTTCCGAGGGGAAAACTCGGATCAAAAACGCTTCACGCCCACTTCCCCTCGTCCAATTAGCGGCGCCGGGGGGCTTGGCCCGCTCCAGGGCGTGTGTGTGAAATCGATATATGCAAATTCTAGGATCAGGGAGATTCACGCCCCGTTCCTCCGACCAATGGGCGAGCGTGGCTCCGCCCCCGGAGGTCATGCTGATCCGAATATTGCAATAGTTGGCTACCCTCCACTATAAAGAAGGCGAGCGCAAGGCGAATGCCGAGAGTTTGGTTGGAGAGTTGCGTTCTGCAGTCGGCTGAGGAGAGTGTCGTCCAGTTGGGTTCTGGAGTCGCTGAGAGAGTGTCATCGGGATAGTCGGGCGAGGGAGAGCGGTGAACTGCGGGCAAGGGAGCTCGGGTCCGAGGCAGGAAGGACGGGCGGTCGGGCGATGAGGTCGCGGTGTGGGATCGCTCGTCGCGGGACCCAAGCCAGCCAGCCACTCCTCCCCCAGGGCATCACAATCTCCCTTCCCCCGTGCTGAGATAGTGCAAAAGGGGCCCCGTCCCCCCACACCACACGTGGTGCAACGAAACCCGCCAAGGAGCACGAAGTCGGGGCACCGCCGCGCAGCCCACATTTGCGGCTCGCCTGCCAACGCGTCACGAGGACGCGGGTAGGACCCCCTCGGTCTCGCGGACCTGGCCGCTCCTCTAGGTCCGCGCACATTTGGCCTACAGGCCTGTCTGCCTCCTTGTCTATGAGGGTGGCCTCTTTCCTTTGCTTTGGTGTAAATGTGTGTTGGCGCTGTCTGTAAAGTAGAACTGTATAAGTGTTGCCGTGTGTACGCGTATTCGGTTTTAACTCTTTCTTTGCTATATGTGCATTTTGACTGTATGGCTGTATATACGTGCTTTCCGTGTGTTCGCGTATAAAATGTGCATTGTGTAACTGTTTTCCCCGTTTCGCTTCGTCTTTTTCTTAATTGAATCTCCATCCTGCTTCACGTAAGGGGTTCGTAGTGGGCTTAATACGCCCGGTAATTAATCAGAACCGTCAGGCGACGATAACACCGCTCGTTATCACTGTAGCACGGAACGGACCGCTTAAGCGGTTCGTGTCCGGAGTCGGCCTGTGGCGTGGTGCGATCGCCCGGTCGACCATTCGCGCAGGTACTTAGGTAGATCGAATTTGGCGAGCAACCTATCCTGCGCGGGTGGGCAATTGGCACGATCGTGGTGAGGTTAAACCCCACCCGTGACTAGCTCCCGGCGTTGGTCCGAGAGGGTCACGACTGAATTGTCCGTCCGGTGGGCGACGTGTCGCGGTTCGAGTTACGTGGCCGTTCACATGCCGGCGGGCGCGATTTCGCAACAATATATATGTATATATGCAGGATAATACCCGTCGCTTCGCTGACAGGAATATTAAGAGAGGGGAGAGAGAGGGGGAGGGGGAAAGAGAAGCAAGGTGGAGGAGTGGAGGAGGGGTGGGGGAAGGGAAGACAGCATGAGGGGAGGGGACGGGAACGCAGTGTGAGGGGAGATGAAGGGAAGGCAGCGTGAGGGGAAGGGAAGGCAGTGTACTGGGGTGAAAGTTTTTTCAATCATGATTTGCGAAAGTGAACTTGTTGCTGTTGCAGACTTTGGTGTCTTTGAATCCGCATTCTCAACCATCACCAGCAGATGCTCTCTCTGGTGTATAGTTTTCAAATGTTTTAGCATATTGCACGTATTACATTGATGAGCAATGTCTGTTGAATACAGTGAGCATGCAGCTTTCAGACTATCTTCTTTAACCTTCCCAAAATAGTTCCAAACTACACTTCTGGACCTTTTGAATGAAATGTCAAAACTTTATCAGTCGATGTATTGCCTACCGCTCCGTCAGCAAAGCTATCAGCACGTTTTACCGGCTGACTCCAAATGCCTTGCTAGTCATTGAAAAGGAACACACCCTTGGGGCGTGTTTTGTTTGCAAGTGATTTGCTTTTGCTGCAATATTGCAAACAGGATGCCCCAGAGGCGTGTTCCTTTTCAATTAATACATTACCAGGAAATGCGTAACCGGAACATGCCCAACAGCCGGCATGAGAAAATTCCGCGAATTCGCGGAATTCCGCGAATTTATTCACCCAGGAACGTTCCTGAGTTAAGCACAATCCGTTGAGAAAAAATAGGGGGTATGGGGGGGGGGTTAAGTCAATTGTTGGGAGTGATTTCACGCCGCCGACTATCTTTATAAAAAAAGTATTCCGAGGTCCCTAATACAGATTCCGCACTGCACTGACGTCATTGCCAGATCATTAACATAACATTCGGACCACCTCGCCGCATTACTCCTGAAACTGTCGCAGCAGCATTAATCGAGCTAGAGGCGTGGTTCCGAGTGTGCAAGGCCAAGGTCGCTTCTAAAACATGGCCGCATTCAGTAGCCGCAGGCTGTCCCGGATTGTGATGCTTGTTTGGCTGCACTAATTGACAAGACTTGCAAGAATTCTGGAGTGGGAATGGCTGGAGTGTATGCCATGCGGTACGGTGGCTTGTGGGGCTTTCTTTCAAAAGATAGCCAGCCAGGAAAGGCTGTATGCACATGGTGCTCAAAGGAGATTGTTTATGGAGGACGTGGGTACAAGTCATTGGAATCCCATGCGGACAACAGGGACAAAAAAAAATGCTTCTTTCTCTGAAGTAGGAATTACTCGGAATTGGCGTTGATTCCGGTTCACCACTCGATTCCTTGCGAATCCATGATTGGCATTGAGTACATTGAAATCGATTCCACCCACCACGATAAAGCACTCAAGCAAGCACTCCAACGAAACGGTTGATAAGGAACGGCTGGATGGGTCATACTAAATTCCGACTGGAGACGTCTGGAGTACAAAACATGTGAATTGATCACATGAACACATTTGTTATCCCCCGCCGCGTGGCGGAAGGGGGATATTGTTGTCACCCAGGTCGTCCGGCTGTCCCTCCGGCTGTCCGTCCGTCCGGGCGTCAACATTTGTAGCTGTGAGTGCGATAACTCATAAACTGTTCGCCATATCGATTTGAAATTTGGGTCACACATGTACCACCTGAAAAGGAAGGACCTTATTGATTTTGGGCGTGGCCGGATCCAAGATGGCCGACTGGGGCAGCCATCTTGAAAAAAATGGTTTTTCGCCATATCGATTTGAAATTTGAGTCACACATGTACCACCTGAAAAGGAAGAACGCTATTGATTTTGGGCGTGGCCGGATCCAAGATGGCCGACTGGGGCGGCCGACAGCAGTGCAGCAGGTGGGTAAGCAACAGGGCTATGAAGATTAATGAAAACTTGGTCCAACGGGCCCACTACTTAAAGAAATGGGCAGGGGGGGGGTGGTGGAGAGTGGTGGCGTGTGTGTGCTGCATGATCCCAAGTAGCAGTGTTTAATGCCTGCCTTCCTGCCTTGGAATTCTTCAGGAATGTTGAATTCTGAAAATTGTTTATGAAGAAACTAAACCAGTGACGTACTTGCAAACCAGTCCTGAACTTCAATGAGCAAGCATATCTCATTAATATGATTCATTTTCTTTATTCTTAACTATGTTTATACCAAACCATGATTGCTAGAACCTGTTCTTTCACAGAAAAGCTTTACTCGAACCAAGGTGACAGGTTGCTGCTGCCTTCCTACAAGCACAGTTGCACCAAGCCCCTACAGGGCTGAATAATGCTTGACTCACTGCTGAGGCTGGAAGTGCATTCCCGACCGGTTAAACGTGCTTTGAAGTGCAGTTGAATGACGTCACTCCTAATGTGGTTTGGATACATTGACTTGAGAGTGTGTAACGTGTCTGCCTCAGCCATAAATTTGTGGATTATTTCACACATGTACATTGACAGCTTCTTGACTGTTTGCCTCACGGTTATCTTGCTGCAATGGACAGACTTTCAATGCAACTCAACCTTGCCTCGACACTGCCACATCGCAGGTTTTCTTGTCGTGCCTGACTGCCACATTTCAATCTCGTCCATTCACCTCAGTATTAAAAGCCAATTGGACGAATTTTAAATTGTTCACACAATGTGTGTGCTTTTTGACCTCTTGTTAGCCTCATTGCTCCCACAGGGATGGGAGAGGCTGTTGGAATTGTTTTCTGTGTCAGTGATTCAGTGGCTTGTTTTTAAGGAGCATGATCATGTTCACACGCCATTGCGCTCATTTTATTTATTTATCTGGTAGTATTATTGATTGTGTTCCTGGGAACGTATTTGTGTAACTGTGTATTCATGTGTTTCGGAAAACTTATTAAAATCATGTACCTTGGTCATGCTCATTACTGAAAGCAAGTGGAAATTGGTGCAAAAATACCCCCCCCCCCCATTTTCCACTTCCACTGCACATGAGCAGTGAGTTATTTTGTATCATGTGTACTTTCGATTTGCAAAGTAATTTTCCCGTGGAGGTAGAGTATGCGCCTGCTTTCGTGTGCTGAAGTACAATGGTGAAGTGGTAACGTGGGCTACATAAGCACTATGCAATTTATTTGAGCAAATGCAATCACTCTCGCAAAAAAATATTCAGGAGAGCAATATTGACAGGAGTTCTCACTCTCGCAAAAAAAAAATATAATAATTCCAGGAGAATGATTTACAGCTCTCGCAGATTTTACGAGCATGAGTGTCTGGTGATTGTTTGAGTCAGAACACAGATCAACAGTTAATAAAGATTGTTCTTTCTCAAATCAAATGTAATCATTGCAGTTTGAAAGCTCTCTCTGAATTTTTTTCGAAAATTAAATTGGGAAAAAAGAGTTGTCTAATTTAACCATAACAAGTGAAGAATGCACAAGTTTTGTGCAACACTTGCGGTCATGTCTTGAAATGACATTCGTAGTATTTGCGGCACACCTCAGACCAAGGGTTACACTGGCGTGCCCGGACTGCCTTAAGTAAGCACAGTTCAATAAAGTTGTTTCATTTAACCATAACATTTTAATGTCTACTTCAACCACAACTTGATTTTGTACTTTTAATGTGGATCATATCCCATTTGGCCATGCCTGGTATTTTGGGTGTTTGTTCATCCCAAGATTGACTGTACAATTTAATTGTTCATTTTAAGAAAGTTACATCATGTGCTCACAGCTTTATGCAGTGATGAAATTAATTAAAATTTATTACTTGTCCAGAAAAAAAATTGGAAAATTACATTCTCAAATAAAGCTCATAATCTCAAGATAAAATATTGTACAATTAATTCAAAATACAATTAAAATAATAAATGTTTAAAAAAATAAAACAATAGTACGACAACAAAGACTATCAACCTGTCAAAATTGGACAGAAAGAACTATTCAACAGACGTTGCCAATAAAAAGACAAATTAAAAAAATTTCCGTTCAATTTTCTTAATATTTTCAACTTCCAGTTCTGGTTTTGGAGGTGACGGTTCTCTCCAGGGGTCTCTGCCGACTTTCTCAAAGATAAGTTTCTGGTCGTTGTTTGTCGTGTTTTTACTGTTTATTTTGTTGCCTCCGTGTTTACTGTGTTTCTAGTTCGGTTTTTTTTTTCTTCAAAACTTGTGCTATTTGGTGAGTTTTCGTTGGTCTTGTCATACTAGGTTTCCCTGAGGCCTACGCGTCTTCCCGTCTACGTGCATGATAGTGTTTGTTTGTATTTTCTCCTTATTACCATCAGTTTTTATTTTCACCACTTTTCCCTACACCCTCCTCCTATCCCTCCCAACTATACCCTCTGTTTCATGTCTTAAAATATAAAAAATATAACAAAAAAACCTTTTCCCTTCTCACCTTATACCCCACATAACCACGTGACTTCTTGTCCCGACTCTTCTTCTTTCTTTCCCTCTTCCATACCAATCCCACTCTGATGGTGAAGGTTTTCACCACGCACCTTCACAACCTTTTCTTCAAAAAATTTCTTCACTCTAACCGCCCTCTTCCCTAATCTTCAAAAATAAAAAGGCCAAAAACACCTCTTACATTCATCCCATGTCTGAAAATTCCATCTGTTACAATGCTTCCTTTCTCCACTCCATCCATCTTCCAATGTACGAGTATTTAAATGAATCTCTGACCTACAAATTTTAATAATCCCATTTTGCAATACTTGTTCGTCTTCCATTATTAAACGTTCTTCTTTTTTTTTCCAACTTCAGTGCGAATTTATCCCACCTCCTTAAATCTACCTCTTCCGAACTCCTTCCCTGTTGTACCCTCTCTTTACCCCTCCCATATTGCCCCTCATCCTAGAATTATCTCCACTGCCCTCTGCCTTACCAACAGATCCCCCTCCGATATCCCAAACTGTATGGTTTTCAAACGTCTCACACTCTCATTCAGCACCCTGCTCAATATCTCTATCATGCTCTGTCTTTCCTCTCATCACATCTCCTCCTCTTCCCACCCCCTCAAATTTTATTCCTCATCCCTCCCGCTCCCACCTCTACCAAACTACTACCAGTCTACCAGTCTCATCCTCCCCTTCTCCCCACCCCTCCCTTCTCCCCCTTCCTCCATGACCGTACCTGCTCACATTGTCTCCCCTCCCTCTCAATTCAGCCGCCTCCTCCCTCTTAAGCAAACTTCACTCTCTTCCCACCCCCCCCCCCCAAGCTTCCCCTCACCCTTCTCAAAAGCTCCCCTCCCCCCACACACCTTTCTCCCTCAATTCTCCCCCTCATCCTTCTCCATCAATTTTCCCCTCTCACCCTTCCCCAAATATCCCCCTCGCCCCTACCTTCAAACCTCTACCCTCACCCTTCCCCTTCAAATCTCCCTTTCCCCTCCCCTTCAAATCTCCCTCCCACTTCCCTTCCCAAAGCTGCCTCCCCCTCTTCCACCACCTCAATTTTTGTTCCTCGCCCACCGCTCCCATGTCCACAATACCTCTACCCAGTCTCATCCATCTCCTCTTCCCACCCCTTCCTTATTCCTCCTCCACCATGGCCGTACCTGCTCTTATCGTCTCCCCTCTCCCTCAAAGCCACCCTCTCACTCCTCTGGCAAATCAACCGCCTCCCCCCACTCAAAGCAAACTCTCTCTCTCCCCTCTCAAAGCTTTCCCTTCACCTTTCTCAAAGCTCCCCCCTCACCCTTCTCCCTCAATTCTCCCCTCACTCCTCCCTTTCAAATCTCGCCCCTCACTCCCCTTCTCAAAGCTGCCTCCCTTCACATCAACAAAGCTGCCTCCTTCCCCTAACCTTTCTCTTCAAGCTCATTCTCCACCTCCTCCAATCCCTCCCCTTCCCTTTGTCCCTTCCTTATTACTCCCCACTGCTACTCATCCCTTCACCACCAAGCCTGTTGTCCTCCTCCCCATCCACCTCTCCCATAGCTCTTCTACAATCTGTCATCAACTGTCAACAACCCTCACTAACTCCAGCTCTTGTCCTTCACACTACCCCCCCCCCCTGCTGCACACAAAGCCTCCTCCCCTCCCTCTTCCTTAACAGTGTGGACCTCAAACATCCAGGGCCTTCATTCCAACATAACTGATCTCTCCATACAGGATGCCACTGACAAACCAGACATAATCTGCTTAACAGAAACTTTCCTCCTTCAAGACATCTCTGACTCCATAGTTTCTCTCCCTGGTTACTCTCTCCTCCGGTATGATAAATCTGAGCCTTGGCCTGGTGGTGGTATTGCTCTCTTTATCAAAAACTCAATTCCTCACACTCCATGCACTGCAGTCACTCCCCCAGACCCCCAGGAATACCTCTGGCTACAGCTTCCTCTCCGTTCCCACCTCTTGTTTGTCTGTGTGTTGTACCGTCCACCAAACAGTGATGACTCCATTTTCATCTTGCTCGCTGAAAACATTGACCAACTTCTATCCATTCATCCAAACTCTCTTCATCAAGTGCAGTGACTTCAATTGCCATCATGCCAGTTGGCTGGGTGTGGGTACCTCTCTCACCTGCCATGGGACTTCAGCAAAGGACTTCTACGACTCATTGGGACTTTCCGACCCGGATCTCAGCCAACGGTACTCCATCTCTTCTGGATTTGATTTTGTCCAGTTTCCCAGAAAATGTCTGCTTGTTCTTCTTGTGCTCCAATCGGTTCATCTGACCGTATGCTTGTTAAAGCGGTCATCTCTCTCGCTGTTATTAGAGAATCACCTCAATGCCGACGAGTCTGGCACTCCACTCAGGCCAACTGGCAGGGTCTTCAAGCAGCCATCAAACTTCTAGACTGGTCTCCCATTTCTACCTTCTCCGACATCAACTCATCCTGGGAATTCTTTCAAAGAAATTTGTTCTCTCTCGTGCACAGATTTATCCCCTCTCGTCTTCAGTTGTACTTCCCTTCCTCCCACCCATGGTTCACTGAAGCTTGTGGCGAGGGAGTTGTCCTGAAACAACCTGCCTTCGCCTCATGGAAGGCAAATCCTCCTGAAAGCAATCTCAGTTCCTTCCACAAAGCTCGGAACAATTGTGTGTCTACCCTGAGGAGTGCCAGGAAATATCTTTCCCATCTCGAGTCTGACATCCCAAACCTGTCTCCCTCCTACAAATCCTCGTGGCATCTGGTTAAGTCCATTTCTGGTGTGTGTTCCCTCTCCATTCCCTCCCTTACCTTAAGTGGCTGCACAGCTGAAACGGCACGTGAAAAGGCTGATTGCCTAAACTCCCTGTTTGCTTCTAAATATTGTGTCCCAAACCCATCGCTTTTTCTACCCACCTTACCCAGTCTCACCCAGCTGTTCCTGGACTCTGTGTCCTTTTCTCCTGACAAGGTGAAGAATTTGCTGTCAAAACTCGATTCAGATTCTGCAACCGGTCCAGATGGCATCAGCCCTCGTGTTCAAAAAACCTGCTCTGTTGCTCTAACTTGCTTACCCTCTCTCTGTTCTATTCACCCTCTCATTTTCTCAAGGTCATCTGCCATCTACTTGTAAGTCAGCAAACATTACCGCTCTTCATATAAAAGAGCAAAAACTGATCCCTGCAACTAAAGACCAATCAGCCTACTCACAATCATCAGCAAGGTTATGGAATCAATCATCGCTTCTGACATCAATTCCTTCCTCTTCTCCAATGGCTTGATTTCTGACTACCAATTTGGATTTAGACCAGGTCACTCAACCCTGGACATGCTACTTCTGCTTTCGCAATAATAGATGGAGGTCCTAAATGCCAAGCATGAGGGCAGAGCCATCTCCCCATAGACATATGATGAGCTTTTGATCTGGTCTGGCAATCGCCACTGCTCACCAAACTCTCTTCTTATGGTATCCAGGGCAATCCTCCACTCATGGCTCGCGGACTTCCATTCCTGTCACAGTCAATGCGTGGCTCTTCATGGAATTCTCTCATCTCTTCTTTCTGTCCAGGCTGGAGTTCCTCAAGGCAGTGTTCTTGGCCCTGTGCTTTTTCTGGTTTTCAAATCAATGATCTCTCAAATTCCCTGGAAAATCCTCCATATTCTCTTGATGACTCTACCCTCTGCCATATCATTCTCATCACTCTGATTGGCAGGCAGCATCTGACCATATCCCCCCCCACCCCCATCTACTATCTCAACACTCCCCTTGAAGAAGTCCGTTCATTCAAGCTTTTGGGTCTCACTATCTGCTACAATCTTTCCTGGAAAAGCCACATCTCCAAGCTGGCCTCCAAAGCCAGTCCCCGACTGGGCATCCTACGTCGTGCAAACTCCTTCCTTGGCACACCTGAGCTTGTAACCACTTACAAAGCTTCATCCCGCAATCTGATGGAGTACTGCTTCCCCCTTTGGGTGGTGCTCCTGCCTTACACCAAGCTCGACTTCATGCTGTGGAAACTATGGCTTTTAGGATCATTGGTATATCCCACAATAAAGCTGAGTCTTTGGTTTCACACCCTCACCGGAGGCAGATCTGGTCCTCTCTCTCTTTCCGGCCTAGTCCCCCCATCCCCCACCCTCCCCACCGCTCTATCAGTGATCTGCCCCCCCCCCATATATTTCCTCAGGGTGCTCAAGGTCTGCCAAAAAACCCCTTCTGGTGAAACTGCCAAAATCACGAATCACTGCTCACCTTCACTCTTTCATTCCTCTCTTTTCCTGCCTCTGGATCAAACTTCCACACCATCTTCAATCCCACTCCTACCTCCAGGTCTTGAAAACAGCAGTTCACCACCATCTCTTATCTTCCCCCGTCCAAAACCACGATCTTTTCTATCCCCGCTAATCCACCCCAAACCTACCACCTTCAAATTCCCTTCTTTCCTTCTTGAAAGTCCCTGTCGTGTAAGGACCTGAAAGTCCTTGTAGTGTCCATCTTGTTTACCCTGTGTATCCCGCCCCATCCCTCTCCCTTCCACAGACATCCTCATGTCTCTGTTCCCCACTGTTTTTTTCCTTCCCTCTCCCGCCCCTCTTGTCTCCTTCTCCCCTTGTTGTGCGTTTGTGTGTTAGCTCTCATACAAGCCTCGCCAATGTTTACAAACATCTACATTTTCTATATATATACATTATACATATAGTACTGTATATATATATATATATATATATAATTTTTTTAAAATATATATATATATATATATGTGTTTCAAGTGTTTTGGAAAAGATAGTTTCCCCACACATGTGAAGCAAAAAGCAGGTTTAAGCAATAGGTTGCTTACGTCTGTCTGTCTGTCTGCCTGTCAGTCTACAAATGGCAGTTTATGATCGAGCAACAACTTGTTTAAATTGATAAAATTGGTTTGCTTGTCATAAAGCATACAAACAGGCACGAATAACTCATGTGACATGTTAAATAAGTTGCTGTGATAGAACTTTGTCAATGGCGGTAAACTTCCAGAATTATTTTTTTTTATACGACCTTTACAATCTTTGTTTTATTTCAATTAAATTATATACCTGAACACCGTTTTGGGTAAGGTGTTCTATGATGTCTCATTCTTTTGTAGTGTTTTTTCATAATTGAGTGATCGGGTCAAAAATGATATATAGCACGATATTTCAAAAAGTTGTGGACAGTTTACGACAAAACTTGGTGGATGATTTGGGTAGGTGACAATAACAAGGCGATTATATTTTGCTCAAAGTATAGATGCAGATCTGGCCTTCAGTGGGATACAAAACATAAACGGTTCAGCCTGGTGGAGGTACGTGCTCCACCAAGTGCCATTCTAGTTATCTGCTGTTCCACCTGAAAAAAAACGTATTTACATACTGTAGAATTTTGATTGCAATCTGAAATATCTTGTCGATTGTGTGTGAAAACACTTTGCATCAAATAGTTGTACTATTATAGAATGAATGGGCAGTGATAATATTCCACCGTTGATCACACCCATAATCATGTAGATGTGATTGGTCCGCTGGCCCTCCCCACCATGCTGATTGACAGACGTGATCCCGTCCACCCCTAATTTCCCTTCATAGAATAATAATCACCAGTTAATAATAATGATAATATAAATTGGATTTATTTCGCACCTATTAATTATCTATTGATACAAGGCCTGAAAGCTGTGCCTATTTTTCGTGGAATCCTTTCAAGTTGTGAAAATTTTTAGTCATCATGGTCTGTCCCACTATAAAATGCATTCGATTAGTGTTTAATCTAAATGCTTTCCTCAAGGTTGGCCTTTCTGTAAAGAAGAAGGAGAATAATTATAAACGGACTATTTTGAGTCGGTTAGTTTTGTAGCTCAGCAATGTTGTCCATGAGCTTCATAAGTGTTATTGGAGGTCAAATCCTCCACAGACAACTGGTAGGTACTTTATATGTTTATACGTTTGTATCTTGGTTGATTTTATTGGAGGATTTGTGTTGTATTCAACCTTTGGAATGTCCGTGCCATCCCTGCATCGGAATTAACAGACATCCTGATTGTTTTTTGGACGTGCACTTTTCTGGCATTACTCCACGGACCATTGCGGTCCGCGGAGTGGTGGTTAAGAATCTATAACCTATGTAATACTGTGGTGATGTTCAGCATTGTTGAATGTGTTGTTCTGTTCATTATGCGGCTTTCCTAATTACCAAGAAAGGTAAGGCGATTTATTTTTATTATTATTATTTTTTTTTTTTTAACAAGTTTGAAGTTTATGTATACTGATTCTGTTTTCTCCATTGGTCCTTCTGCATGCTATGGATGCAAAATGGTGGAATAAGTAAACCCCTCCAGTTTTCCTCATTCCATTTGCACCCATATTCCCTTCCCTTTTGTCTTGTTTGTTTTTTTCCCCCATTCCCTTCATTGTCACATCAAACCCATCTCCTCCTCCATCCTTCCAACACACCTAGCCCTCATCTCATTTTGAGATACCTTTTCTGGTTTCTTTTAGGGCTGCTACCAATGGGAGAAAAACAGTTGGACGGGATGGGGTCTCCCTCTTGGATCCCACGGTCTCTGCAAACTGCTTACCTGCACAGCAGTTCTACCCTGGTACAAACCATTGCACCATCTGTGTGCATGTGTACTTCAGCATCCATTCCATGCAGTTCATGTGTCCATTCCATGCAGACACAAGTTCAATTAATTTCTGATTTCTTATGTAGCTTAGATTCTCGACAGTAAGTTGCTTTAGATGTCGATGCTGCCCATATTAGTCACTGACCCTGAAGCCAAAAGCCTTCATCTTTTTCCATTTATAGTATTAGGTCGATGTGGCACATGTTTATGGCTTCCTTGTTCTTAAGGTGCACAACATTTGAGTCCCAAAACAATACACACGTACATATAAAGCAAATGCAAAGATGTCAACGCATTTACATTGCCAAGTGAAAGTTTGGATTGTATTTATATGTCCCGCTGCAAGCAATGATTGTGATTACGATAATTTGCCTTAATCAGCCAAGCATGTCCATTTTGCTGGTGATGATAATGAGGAAAAATGTACTTTCCTTTGCCATTGTGGAATGAAGCACATTTTCAGAAAAGGCCTTTTATGTGCATTTGATCCAAAAGCATGCTGCTGTTCATTTTTTCCCTGGGAATACAAAGGTGCATTTTTCCTGTTGCAGATCGAGTCATTGCTCCCAGTTGGAATGCTCACTTTTAAGATTTAACCTTACTGCTGTGTTCTGTTTTTGTCATGTATTGGTGGGGTGAGATGTGGGGGGCTGTTTACTGTCACTGGCTGCCCATCATGCATAGAAATGTGTCAAGACTAATGCCTTAAATACTGCGCTTGTGCATTTCCTCTTCGGACTCTCGTAATTTATGAAGAGACCTTTCTTTCTTCTTTCCTGACCTGTTATTGCAGCTGCAGTAAGCAGAATTCGGGATGGAGTAGCTGGTCCCTGTTCTACCACTCAGCATCATAATGAGATGCCAACATTCTGCCATGAGCTCCAGCCTCAGTCAGTGTTGCTGCAACCTTCTTATCCACGTGCAGCACGGACTCGGTCCTGCTTTCAGCGAGCTGCACTTCCCCGGCCTGGTCGCCCTTCCCCAGTTATTCCACAACAAATGGCACAGTTACCAGCCCAGCAACTACTATGCCGCGGAACTGCGAGGTGGCAGACGGTGCAACCAAATGGCACTGTCCAGCATCATCCCAGTCGCCAACCGTATGATGGGCAAGTTCCTTTCCATACTTCCCCTTCGCTTACCAAGGATTGTCATGACCTGCTGGTGTCTGGTGTACTCTGCCAAGGGATGCCACCCTATGCATACACAGGTATTACAATGTATCCACTAGGCCTTACTTCACATGCACAAAGAGTGGGACATGATTGTGTGCAAGACAAGAAAGTTTGAATTGTATTTATATGTCTCTTTGCAAACAAGGCCAGTGTTTAAAAACAGAAGTCATTTACTAAAGGTTTCTTTTTTGGAATTGGCAAGGAGCATGAAATCCCCCAAAAAAATAATTAAAGATTAAAATTCCAGCCAGTTTACAGGTTGTTGAATCCTTGATTTAAGGTCATCCTTGTTCAAGCATGAAAATTACTTGTGCATGATGTAATGTAGGCTGTTTTTCTGGCATGCTCACAAAATTTTGCGAAGATTCTATGTGGGCATTTTGATGTCACGCTCACCAGCGATATATTAGTGTGAACAGACTTGCATGTGTGAGTTTGACAATCGAGAACAAAACGACACGTCCATTAGATCACAATGCTATAAAAGAATGTCACATTTGAAATCCTCATGCAGCTTTCCCCATTCAAAATCGATTCCTAATGTGTTTGATTTTCTGCGGTCTTTAACATCAATCAAGTTATTCTATTTGAAGATGTTAGTTAGTTTAATTTTTATTCTACTGACACATTGAGAATTTTACACAAGCCGAGGTTTTGTCCACAAAATCAATCGTGCGTACGCGCATGTGAGGATTTTCTGAAATTAATCTTAAATGTCATCCAAACGGAAAAGGAATTGATGCTCCCATTGTCCAGTTTCCTCAGTAAATGACGTAGTAAAATTGACATCAGGGTCTATGACATTGCTGACTGGACAAATAATTATATGAAGACTGCGGCCGAATCCATCATGCGTAAGAATTGGTTGGAGCTGTCAAAAGTAAAATGACTACGTTGAGTTCAGATTTTGAGCAATTGGGTCTTGTATTGCAACCAATTAGTATGCACACCAATTGATGTACAATATGTGCCAATCTTTTCTTGCCACTATATATATAACATTTTCGTTATGCAGCTGTCACCCACAAAAGCAGAATGATTCAACAATTGTAATGACATAGCTTCTGATATGAGATGTTATGAAGATGTGAAGGAAAGGTTCCATTTTGAAGTGTGAGCCTTTCCGGGGGCAAGAAGATTCAGGCACAGAAATGAGTAAATGAAAGCAGATGATTTTGACACATGTAATTGTTATTGCTTTTTTTCCCTTTGTGTGTGCGTGTGTATGATTGCAGTGGGCGTTCTTTCTATTTTTATTTCATTCTACCTTGTGATAAATGGTTTTCTTTCTCATTGCTCTGCCAGTTGTAAATTTATAATGGTTTCCATATATTGTATGGCGTTGCTCTTTTCTTGTTGAAATCCAATTCCAGCATTTCTTAAAAAGTCGTAAATCTGTTTTAGGTCAATTATTGTACAAGTTTGTACTTAAAGTTTGAAGGACTGTGCATGCTGTTATAAAAGTGTGCATATTGTGAAAGGTGTATTAAGCGATTTTGTTTTCCCCATTGGTAGACAACCACACAGCCACATTAAGATGCTGCAATGATCAGAAAATGTGTGGTAACCTCTCTCTTTCTCTCTTTCTCTCTTTCTTTCGACCACATGGAAAACCCTCCCTTCTACTTTGTTGACGATCCTCTTGAGGATCTCACGATCACCCATTATCTTTCTTGGGCAAACCACATATCCAAATTGGCTTCCAAAACCAGCTGCTGACTGGGCATCCTCCGTTGTACAAAGTCTTTCCTTGGCACACCTGAACTCCTATCCACCTACAGTCGTGGCCAAACATATTGGCACCCTTGCACTTATTTCAAATAATGCACCATTTCTTCAAGAAAATTGTTGAAATTAAAAACTCTTTTGGTATCCACATGTGTATTTCTTTGGTTTGCAGTGGAACAAAACAAAAAAAGCTGAAAAAAATTACTAAATCTTCGCTTATTCCACACAGGAATCCTAAAATGGCCCGGACAATATTATTGGCACCTTTCAGAAGTTGTTTGAAATAATTAGATTTCAAGCAGGTGATTCTCCTTTACTTTGGAATTGAACTCACCTGTGGTGAGTTGCAGGTGCCTGCAATATATAAATCACTCATTCAACCAGATTGAACAGAGAAAAGGAGTCATTCTGCTGTTTTGTGTCACTGTGTGTACCACAATGAACATGGAGAAAAGAAAGAAAACCAGAGAATTGTCTGAGGAGGTCAGACACAAGATTGTAGCCAAGCATGGACAATCTCAAGGCTACAAGTCCATCTTAGTTCCTGTGTCCACACTTAGACCTTAGATTGTAGCCACTTAGACCTTGATGTCCCTGTGTCCACCGTACACAATGTTATCAGAAAGATTAAGGCCCATGGCACTGTAGCCAACCTCCCTGAATGTGGCCGCAAGAGAAAACTTGATCGAAGATTGCAGTGAATGATTGTT
Source organism: Eptatretus atami (assembly GCA_035128595.1). NCBI lineage: Eukaryota > Metazoa > Chordata > Myxini > Myxiniformes > Myxinidae > Eptatretus > Eptatretus atami. The sequence continues at coordinate 173,621,700 of CM068956.1, forward strand.
CGAATGGTGGAGAAAGCACCTCGATCACCTGCCAAAGAGATTAAAGCTGACTTTCAGACACCAGGTACGACAGTTTCAACTCACACCATCCATCGCTAACTCAATTTAAGGAGGTTCTATGGGAGGAGACCTAGGAGGACACCACTGCTCTGAGAGATATAAGAAAGCCCGAATGAAGTTTGACAAAACACACCTGAACAAGCCAAAATCCTTCTGGGAGAATGTCCTGTGGACAGATGAGAACAAATTAAAGCTTTTGGGGAAAGCACATCATTTCCATGTTGACAGAAAATAAAATGAAGCCTTCAAAGAAAAGAACACCTTTCCTGCAGTCAAACATGGAGGAGGTTCAGTGATGTGCTGGGGTTGCTGTGCTGCCTCTGGCATTGGGTGCCTTGAATGTGTGCGTGGCATCATGAAATCATGAGATCACCAAAGCATTTTGGAGGTCAATGTTTTACCCAGAGTCAGAAAGCTTGGTCTCCGTTGAAGGTCATGGGTCTTGCAGCAGGACAATGACCCCAAACACACTTCAAAAACCACCCAGGAACGGGTCAAGAAAAATGCTGGACTGTTTTGAAGTGGCCAGCAATGAGTCCAGACCTAAATCCCATTGAACACCTGTGGGGAGATCTGAAAACAAGTTTGGAGAAGGCACACTTCAAATCTGGGAGAACTGGAGCAGTTTGCACAAGAAGAGTGGGCCAAACTGCCAGTGGAGGTGGAGAAAGCTCATTCATGGTTAGAGGAAGCGCTTGACTGCAGTTATTTTGTCCAAAGGCTGTGCTACCAAATATTAAGTCAAGGGTGTCAATAATTTTGTCAATGCCATTTCTTTTTATTTTCAGATTTAAAAGGATATATTAAGTTCTCAATCAAAAACAAAGATTCTGTAATATTTACAGTGAAATAAAGAATTGTGGAGACCAAATACTTCAGTCAATTTCAACTTATTTTTCAAGAAAATTGTGAGTTATTTGAAAAAAGTGCAAGGGTTCCAAGGGTGAAAAATGGCCATGACTGTACAAGGCCTTCACCCACAGATTGATGGAGTACTGCACCCCCCTTTAGGGCTGGCTCCTCTGCCTCAAACCTTGGTCAGCGTGACAACGTGGAAACCAAGGCCTTTAAAATTATTGGAATCTCTCGCAATGAAGCTGTGTCTATGGGCCGATCACTTTGCCATCACAGACAGGTCGGTAGTCTCTCTGTCTTCCACTGCCTCCTTTCTGGTATTGCACCCTTTGCTCTTTCCATGCTTTGTCCCTCCAGATTTCGATATGCACAACCCCCCCTCTGGTGAACCTCCTTAAATCAGAATACTGTTCACGTCAACTCATTCGTTCCTCTTTTTCCCCTTCCTGTGAAACCAACTTTCACATTCTCTTCAATCTCATTCTTCCCTCCAAGTCTTCAAGACAGCTGTTCACCATCTCAGATCATCCCCAATCCAAAACAATGATGTCTTATACCTTGTTAACCCCCCCACCCCGTTCTCCTCCACCTCCCATCCAATCCCTCCTCCTTCAAACTTTACAGTTTTTCTTCCTGAGAGTTTCCTTCTGTGTCTATCGTGTCCACCCATACATCCTCTCCTGCCACCCATTCACACCCATTGTTTGTCCAAGTCTTCTCTTTCTTTTGTCCTTAAACTCTGCTTTTGATGTCCCTTCTTCTCCTCTCGCTACTGTTCCTTTTGTGTTGTTATGCCTGATCCATTCAGTGTACTAGCTCTTCCACGATCCTCGGCTATGTATACAAAACAAAGCTCATGCGTATAAGGCTATAAACTTCAAAATTGATCACTTGGCGTTTTATATCACAAAAAACTTTCGTGTCGACAATGCAGTCTGTCTGTTCCACCCTGAAACACTGAAGGGAGACAAAGCTACAGAGTAAAAGTAGTTTCAAATTGATCCACACCTTTGGGAATTTTTTTTCAATCAGACATACATTTATGCCATGAGACCACTTCAATCACTACAAAAAAGAAAAATTCCTGTTAAATGTATTTTCTGCTAGTATGCATGCATGCATGTATGTATGTACAGTGCTTATAGAAAGTCTACACCACCTTTCAAAATTTTCACCTTTTATTGCTTAATAGCCTGGAATGAAATTGCATTAAATCGAACTTTTCCACCATTATTTTTATTATTATTATTATTATTGTTATTATTATTATTATTATATTATGTATTTACACATTGTCGAGGCTCGTATGAGAGCTAACACACACGCACAGCAAGGGGGGCATGAGCAAGAGGGGTGGGAGAGGGAAGGACAAAACAGTGGGGAACAGAGACATTAGATCTGTGGAAGGGAGAGGGATGTGGTGGGGAACATAGGGGATACAAGATGGACACCAACAGGGACTTTCAGGACCTTACACGACAGGGAACTTTGGGAAGGAAGGCAGAGAATTTGAAAGGGGTGGGTTTGGGGTGGATTATGGGGGTAGAAAAGATTGTGGTTTTGGATAGGGGAAGATAAGAGGTGGTGGTGAACGGCTGTTTTAAGACCTGGAGGGAAGAATGGGATTGAAGAGAGTGTGGAGTTTATCCAAAGGCAGGGAAAAAGAGGAATGAAAGAGTGAAGGTGAGCAGTGATTCCTGATTTTGGAAGTTTCACCAGAAGGGGGTTGCTGCGGACCTTCAGCGCCCTGCGGAAATATGGGGGGGGGCTGCATATGCAGACAGAGGCAGAGGGGGGAGACCGGAGAGGAGATGGTGGAAGACAGAAGACCACCGACCTGCCTGCGGTGAGAGAGAGTGAGAGGCCAAAAGACTCAACCTCACCGGACAGATACCAATGATCCTCAATGCCTTGGTTTCCACAGCGTGAAGCGAGAAAGGTGAGAGGCAGGAGCACCAGCCCAGAGGGGAGAGCAGTATTCCATCAGACTGCAGATGAAAGCTTTGTATGTGGTCAGGAGCTCAGGTGAGCCGAGGAAGGACTTTGCATGACGAGGATGCCCAGTCGGGAACTGGTTTGAGGCCAGGTTGGAAATGTGGCTTTCACAGGAAAGATCATGGCAGATAGTGAGACCCAGAAGCTTGAATGAAAGGGCTTCTTCTTGAGGATTGTTGAAGAAGTAGATGGGGGGGGGGGGTTCCAAACGGTCCTTTCAGAGAGAGTTGTGTGAGTGGAGATTTGTCAGGATTGAAAGACATGTTCCACGTGCTGGACCAGTTTGTGATTTTACCAGATCTGGAGAGAGCGAAGAAGCTGCTCTGCGATCTGAGGATAACAGATGGTACGGCAGAGGGTGGAATCATCAGTAAAGAGATAAAGAGATTTTCCAGAGTGTCAGAGAGATCATTAATGAAAACCAGAAAAAGAACAGGGCCCAGAAAGCTGCCTTGAGGAACTCCAGCCTGGACAGGAAGAGGGGATGAAAGAACTTCATTTAGGGCCACACGTTGGCTGCGGTGGAGAGGAAGTCTGCGAGCCATAGTGGAGATGGACTCGGATATCATAGGAAGAGAGTTTGGTGAGCAGGGCAGGGTGCCGACGTGTCAAAAGCACGCGATATGTCTCGGGATACGGCTCTGATTTCATGTCTGGCATTGAGGACCTCCATCCATTGTTGGGAGAGCAGAAGCAGCATATCCAGGGAAGAGTGACCTGGTCTGAATCCAAATTGATGATCGGAAATGAAGCCATTAGAGAAGAGGAAGGATTTACTATCTGAAGCGATGATGGATTCAATCACCTTGCTGATGATTGGGAGAAGGCTGATTGTCGTTGCAGGGATCTGTTTTTGTGCCTTTTTTATGCAGAGCAGTAATGTTTGCTATTTCCAAGCAGATGCGGATGATCTTGAGCAAATGAGAGGGTAAATAGAACATCGAGAAGAATCTGAGTTGAGGTTTGACAGCAAGATCTCCACTTTGTCAGAAGAAAAGGACACAGAGTCCAGGGACACTGTGTGCGACTGGGTAAGGTGGATACAGAAAGTGATGGGTTTTGACCCAAGATTTAGATGCAAACACGAGTTTAGGCATTCAGCCTTTTCACATGAGGTATCAGCAGTGCGGCTATTTGAGGTAAGGGAGGGGATGGAGAGGTCGGATCGTGGGATATACACCAGAAACAGATTTGATTAGACACCACCAGGATTTGGAGGAGGTAGAGAGGTTTGAGAGTTCAGACTTGAGATTCGAAAGATGTTGTTTTCTGGCTCTCCTGAGTGTAGATACACACTTGTTCCGAGCTTTATGGAAGGAACTGAGATTTCCCTCAGTTGGATTTGCTTTCCATGAGGCAAAGGCAAGTTGTTTCAAGACAACTGCATCGCCACAAGCTACAGTGAACCAGGGGCTGGAGGAAGAGGAGGACAAAAACGTTTACAACCCCCCACCCCTCCCCTCTCCCCCACTCTCTTCCCCCTTTCAAGAGATTTATTGCCAACCCAACTACTTGATGTTCAACTGACATTGCACTCATTATGTATTGCATTCGGAGAGCACGTAAATGATTTGAGTGAAGAAATTTCTCTCTTGGCGCTTGAATTGACCCCATGGGATTGCTGCAATCACAGGACCAATTTTTGTCATAAAATGTTTCCAGGGCAATGAGAGAGAGCGAGATATAGGTTCGCACAACCATGAGGTCATAATGGCACCGTTTCTAATTTTTTGTCACCCAATCAAGGTCAGTTCAAGATGAGCACAAATTGACAGTGATGTGTGATCTCAAATTGTCCTGGAACAAGAAGAGGTGATTGGGGTGTTGGAGAGGTGATTTGCAAGAAGAGGTGATTGGGGTGTAGGAGAGGTGTAGGAGAGGTGATTCGGGTGTAGGAGAGGTGTGTTCATGCTTTATTACATCTTGCTCGGAGCAGATGCTAAAAATAGGGCTTGGAAAAGGCATTGCTCCTAAGCCTCGGAAGGTGGGTGTGGTGGCATTGGACTGTCTTCCATGGATTAGGAGGTTTGTGCATAATTTTGTATGGCCATTGATGCTGTTGGAGATTGGGTGGGGACCGTTCAAAAACATTGTTCATTATTGGTTTAGATTTATTTGTATTGATTATAATCGAACGGGCGTGCTGATCCATGCAGTGGAGTGTCAGATGACATGATTGCAAATTATATGCAGCCTGAGAACTTGCATATTTTTCTCCAATTGTTCACGATCCTTGGAGACCCCATCAATCATGTGAAGCCCATGACAATGTGGCCTCGGTCAAAATGACACAAAATAGTGGCTCTCTTATAATGGGCTATCTTGTTGTCCACAGGAATTTGGCATTCTCGTTTCTGCAGATACCTGTGTAAATGTGAACTGCCTTATTGATCTCACGACAACCGATTTGACAGCAGTGGGGAAGCGTTGAAACTTGAATAATTCGGCGAATCCTTTCTCATTGAACACAGTCAATATCACTCAGCGAGTTTTTTGTGTATATTTGCAGACATTTTAAAATTATTATTATTATTATTATTGTTGTTATTATTATTTTCTGTGATATGTGACTGTTATATTTGGAATGCATTGAGTGCAATAAGCAGAAGGTTTGGTAGCTTGTTGTGTGCGTGCGTGAGAAATCGACAAACGTGTGACAACCACAGAGGAATCTCCCTCATTCAATTGTGGGAAAAGTCAGTGCCAAAATTGTGCTGAATCGCCTTGCAGACCATCTCAATCAGAAGTTGCAGCCAGATAGTCAGTGTGACCAGTAAAGGCCATGGAGCCACTGATATGGTATTTGTAACTCGTCATATCCAGGAAAAATGTCAAGAACAAAATGTCGATCTTCATCTTCCATTTGTTAACCTGACCAAGGCCTTTGACACTGTCGACCATGAGGGCCTCTTGAAGATATTGAAGAAGTTTTGCTGCCCAGAAAAAATATATCACAATGATTCCACGGTTTCACAAAGACATGATCGCAGGCGTCTTGGAAAATGTGAAGTTTTCTGATTTTTATGTTTTTCTTTCCAGTTACAAATGGTGTCAAACAAGGTTGTGTGATTGCATAAACTCTCTTCAGTATGATGTTTTCCTCACTGCTCACCAGTTGATTATTTTCGAAATGGAAACGCTAGGATCAAAATTAAGTATCGTATGGACGGCAAGCTGTTCAATCCCAAAGGGCTACAGGCCAAAACCAAGGTACAAACAGACACATTACGTGACTTATTGTTTGCTGATGATTGTGCTTTGAGTGCGAGATCGCTGTGAGACATACAACGTATAGTGTGGATTTGTTCTCCTCCACATGTGACAATTTTGGTCTCACAATCAGCATAAATAAGTCATGCATCAACCTGCTCCAGGCAAACTATACGTGGTTGGTGCCTAAGGTATTGATCTGGGATCAAAACTTGACAGCAGTAGAAAAGTTTACCCCTCTTGGCAGCACGCTTTCTCAAAATGTTATTGTTGATATTGAGATATATGGAAAGATAGCCAAAGCAAACTGTACAGTCTTTGGCAAACTTCGCAAACCAGTCTGGGATCTCAGAGGAATAAGACTGCGCACAAGGTTATATTGCGAAACGTTTTGTTCTTTCAACACAACTCGACGCCATTGAGACATGGATGGTGCACCAGTGTGATGCAAATATGCTTAATCGTTTTCGCATGAGCTGTGTACAATAGGTTCTTAAGTTAAATTGGCAGGGAAAAAGTCCCTGATACAGAAGTACTCCAATTAAATTAGCAGAAATTCTGAGTATTCATACTATGCTGAGAAAGTCACATCTGAGATGGGCTGGTCATGTGACAAGAATGTCAGGTACATGTCTATCAAAAAGACTTTTATGGTGAAGTACAGACTGGTAAATGTTCCCATGGTGGTCAGAATGTGGAGTCCTCTCTTCATGTATACATGAGCAGGCTGTGGCTTGAATCCGGTATTAATAGCCGGCATCAAGAGGAGTTTGTCAGGTCAGGCCAGATCAGATCTGTGACTTGCTCCAGGTATCATGTAAACCTGTACTAACCTGTTTCATGGTTGGGTTGTTGGCGACTCAACCGTCTCCCCCACCAGGTTTTCTGGTGAAGAGGGTGTATGATGTGGGCACCCAGCAGGATTAAAAACAAAACCTGTCAAAGGGTGGAGGAGCTCCTTGTGAGCCAACGGCCATCCATATCTAGTGCCCTACTGCCTGTGGACGTCCTCCTGCAGTTGCATTACCTTTTTTTAGGAGGTTGGTGGCAGGATTTGCACTCTGGCCACCGTAAAACCCTTCACTCCACAAAACACAAGAAAACCTCAAAGAAAATTGAAAACCCACTCCGTGGGAGTACCTCTTGTGCAGCTTCCCTCCACAGGGCATCTCACAGGATGACGGGATTGGGAGCAAAACAGGATGACAGCTGCCCTCCACTCTTTGATGATCGGACAAAAACCACGGGGTAACCTTCCCGGACCAGATTGCGGTAGTGTGTCGGGGTTGTGCTGAGGTGTCATCCACCAGACGGCGGTCTCCTT
>CM068956.1:173629153-173677836 GCA_035128595.1 Eptatretus atami
GAGGCGGTCCCTTCGGGTGGGTGCCTGGAATGTCCTGTCCCGAAGAGAGGATGACCACCTGTCTCTGTTATCATCTGCACTCAAGCGTTTGAACATCGGATTGCAGCACTCTCCAAGTTTCGGAGACCGGATAGTGGCGAGATCATGTAAGGTGGTTCCACCTACTATTGTTCTGGTCACTCTGATGGTTACCATGCCCAAGGAGTTGCTGTAGCTGTGTCCAATAAGCTGATTCCAATGGTATTTGAGGTAACACCGGTCAACGAGCATTTTATGCGACAAAGGATTCGTCACTCCTTCGGTGTCCTTTCTCTGGTATCTGATATGCTCCAGTTGAGGCGAGTGATCTCACCAGGAAGGACGCATTCCATGCCACGCTCGATTCTGTGGTTGATCAGTGCCCCAGGTGAGATACTCAATTCTCATCTTGGGGGATTTCAATGCATCAAGTGGAACTCCTTGGGATGGTCATGAGACATGTGTTGGTCCCCATGAGTCTGGAACTGTGAACCAGAAAAGCACTAAGTTCAGGCTTAATGGCAGAGCTGAGCTGTTCAAGGAACTGAGGCGGAAAACGGTACGTGCGCTAAAGGGGGACAAGGAGGCCTATGTGCGAGGAATCTGTGAGGGGGTACAGCATCACCTGTGGTCAAGTGATGCTCGTCCTGCTTACAGGGGAATTCGCGCATTGCGTTCCTCCAAGCTCGTCCCTCGGTGTACTGCAGTTAGAGCGGATGGTGGAGGGCTCTTGACGGAGGAGTCTGAAGTGAAGGCCCGCTGGGCCTGTTAATTTGAACGGCTGTACGAAGCTGATTCACTAGCTGTTGAGTTGGATGTCAGGGGTGTTACTATCCCCATTGCTGACCCTCCAATCAAGTGTGATCCACCTTCGTTTGTGGAAACACAGGCTGTGGTGAACCGGTTGAAATCAGATAAAGCTCCTGGGATCTGTGGCATCCATGCTGAATTTCTCAAAGCTTTGGGAAATGCTGTACTTGTGTCGCTGCATGCAATTCTGTACTCTACCTGGAACACAGGCATCATCCCAACTGATTGGAAGAGGGGCCTTGTTGTCCCTCTCTGGTAAGGGAAGGGTGATCGACGGGACTGTAACAACTACTGATGGGTGATGCTGCTCTCAGTTCCGGGCAAGGTCTTTGCTTGGGTAATTATTGACAGGGTTTTCCACCATCTGCTTGAGTACCAATGCCCAGAACAGTCAGGCTTTACACCATAGAGGTTTACGATGGACCGTATCCTTGCTCTTCGTGTCCTCACCGAATGCAGGTGAGAGTTTCGGCAGGGGCTGCTTGCAGCCTATGTTGGTCTCTGCAAAGCATTCGATTCGGTGTATTGGGATACCCATCTGGAGGTTTCTTTGGTTCGTGGGGTGCCCCAAAAACTGATCAATCTAATGTCTGAACTATACTCTGCGTACTGAGAGTGCTGTGAAGTGTGGTGGTACCATCTCTGACTTAGTTCCAGTTGTTGCTGGAGTTTGTTAGGGGTGTGTACTGGCCCCCACACTTTTCAGCACTTGTATGGACTGGATTCTAGGGAGGATGTCGAAGAGATCAAGCTGTGGTGCATCATTTGGGAATGTCAAGATCGTTGACCTTGATTTCGCCGATAATGCAGTCATCTTTGCAGAGACTCTGGATATCCTTTTGGGGCCCTCGAGGTGCTGAATGAGTAGTCGCAGCTGCTGGGGATTCCAGGGTTTCCTGAGTCAAAACTACGATCCAGGCTTTCAATGACATCTTGGATGCTGCTGTCTTGTCTGTACCTGTTTGTGGTGAGGATGTTGAGGTCACGGAGAGATTCACTTACCTTGGCAGTGATATTCATGTCGCCTGGGAGTCATGGATTCACTGGATCATGGGTGTAGCACTGTCGGTACGTGTGTGTGTGTGTGTGTGTGTGTGTGTGTGTGTGTGTGTGTGTGTGTGTGTGTGCGCGCGTGCTGCGTGCGTGCGTGTGTGCGTGCGTATTCCTAGCGGCACAAAGTTAATTGTGATGACAGTATATTTGACCGTATGTTTTTTATTATATTCTTCACCACTTTCCAAACTTAAATTCGTTTTGCACATAAATGTCTTGTCGTTCAGCTAAGAGAATCCTGTGAGGTACCTCCATCAGCAGTAACATCATTTTTTTTTGTGAATCATGCTTCTACTTCCTATCCTGTAAATCGTAATTCACTTCTCCCCCCCCTCGACACTCCCCACCCCATTCCTCATGCATAACCCCAACCTGTTGTCGATTCTTGACTCTCTTGTCTGACTTTATTGAAACTTTCATTAGTCTTGTGAGCCAATGAAAAAACGATGATGGAATGAGTTCTTCAAATTGTTTTAGTTTAGGTTCTCAAAATAGCCAAACCCATGAAGACAAAATCTGTTAGGTACCCTCAGAATGATGGCCCTTAGCCTACATTGTGCGCACTTCCTCACAGTGTGTGCGTATTTCATAAGGTGCTTACAATATATTACGACATTTGTAAGTGTTAACATTCCTGATCTTTTCCCTTCCCCCCCCCCCACCACACCACACACACCACTCCCAACCCACCCCTACCAATACAAAATGAAATATGCCTCTTCCATTACATCCCCTTGTTTGTGTTTGATCTGAAACTCCTTTCACTTCTGTTGTCTTTCTTCTCTCACCGTCACTCATTCCTGTCTCGTGCAAAATAGCGAAATGCTAAAAAGGAAGCATCAAGGCACTTTACTTTATTATATATTTTTTTAAATAACGACATTGTAGCTTTACTATAGTGGGCAGTTCCTTGGGTGTAACGCTGAACAGAGACTTCCATCATCTGGTCTTTGGTCGTTTCATCGTATGAGTGATCATTTGTGATCATCATGTGGTCATTCCATCATATGTGAGTGACCATTTTTGCTCGTCTGAGCAACATCATACTTGTCCATTACAAAGAGCTGCGCTGCACCTAAATACGATATTCTTGACATCGTGAACCTTGGAAATGGAGAAGGTTCAAGATTGACCCACCATGAGAACCCACGGTGTCCTTGTCGAAGAGTAGGCGAGCCATCATCGGCGCATCGCCACAATTACAAATTCTTGCCCGACCTATACTGCTGAGAGAGGATGGAACCCCCCCCCCCCCTCACCCCCAGCATGACCCTTGCCAATAACCTGCTTTGGCAAAACCAATGCTGTGTGACAGATTATGGTACATCAGCCATATTCACCAAATGTAAGTCCAAGCGACCTCCACTTTTTCCCCAAAATTAAAAACAAGCTGGGTGGGTGTTTTGCGACTGCTGAAAAGATTAACACAATCCTGTCCACTGCATCAAGGACACGTCACAGGGAAGGTTTCTGTGCTGGGATCAAAAATTTGGTTAACCACTGGCCAAAGTGTGCATTGAAGAGGGTTGATGTGTCGAATAAAGTGACATGAATAATGTGTCAATTCATTATGTCTATTACATCAGGAGAGAGACAACTTTTAGGATGACCCTCTTAACCATAGGTAGTGGCATTTCAGTTACTTCAGTGTATAGCCAGCTTTGCCAACTGCAAGCTACGTAACTGAGCTGCTCCACTTACTTCCATTCAGAGTACCGCTCAATGTTATAAGTGAAAACCTTCAGAACAAGCAGATGAAGTACACCTCAAGAACCAGCAGCCTTTGCATAAATACTTCGTTGCGAGAGTGATGTTATTTTCTTCTTTTTTGTTAAATAACGATTCCAGCATATTAGTCACAAAATATATTTAATCCTTCACTTTTCAAGCACAACGAGAAACAATGTTTTGGATTTTCCATCCACTGGTGATGTGGTGATGATGTAATGGCACTTTTACCTTTAAAAGTTGATAACCCTTCCAAAAATCCTTTGCATTTTCCATGAGATGTGCTGAGAATTTCTTCAGATCCCATGAGAATCATACATTTTTAGAAAGCAAATGAAAGTTCATGTCCTATCTTTCAAAGCAGATTCATGGCTGTTGTCTGCATTAACTTGGGATTTTAGAGAAACCTTTACACTCACAATGTAAAAAGCAAGGACAACTTCCGAAGGGCAGTGGCGATCAAAAGCATGAGATAAGAAATACACAAAAGGGAATTTAATGAAGCACTTGAGAATTATATGGCTGCCTTCATGGATTGATATGCATGATTTTGAATTCATTCCGACATGTTGTGCAAATCTGAAATAGCCAGCATTATTATATCCTCAATAATGAACAAAAAGGGAAGAAAAACTCAACATATATAAATATATATATATCTCGAAACGTGGAGTGTGACGAGCACACCCTGACAAGTCCTACAGCAAAGCCTCACCTCCAACCTGGAGGTCTCAGCCCAGTGACTGTCAAACAGACAAAGATTACATGGTCAACATCAGTTGAACATCAAACGGAGCCGCCTATCTGGATTTCGCGCTTGTTTGCCCTCATCAGGACGGCATACCGACAAATATCTAACCAATGATGACCATATTCAACGTTTAAACATCAGACGTACCTCCTGTCTGTTATGGTGAGCATCACCACAGTTTATGTCTCACACGGTAAAACCGCATAATCCGCGAAGAACAACCGTCCGTCTTGTTGTCTCCTCCGTAACTCCAAAACCATAAAACCTCGCAGCCTGAAACTTTGCAACCTCGCAACTTTGCATGCACGCTAAGAAATCTCAAAGGAAGTGCAAGAGTGAAAATTGGGTGTTTGGCTTAATTGAAACACCTCTTTTGAAGACAATTAACAGCCTTATTTAATTATATCCTTCATCAGGCAATCCTCGGCCACCTCGCTGTCTGGAGTCTCCTGGGTAACCTCGCAGGGGTCTAAAGCTGCCAAGTTTTTTTGGCCTGCTCAAACGTACCTTGACTCGGAACAGGCCGCAACGATTTCTTAACGATGAAGTATATTTTTCACTTTCCTCACTCATATCAAATGCCTGTTCATCATGGCATTGAATCGTTGTATACGTCGCTTTTGTAAGTACTATAAGTTTTCAAATTAGTAGCTTGGAGCGATTTCCTGCATTATATGAGACGATTTTCCATGGTCTACTCTCACGGACTAATTGAAGTATGTCATCGAAATATTATTTCGCTTTTTAGGATCGGATATCGTCCGGACTAAATAAGTGTCGAAATCTGTTGTGAAATGGGATAATTTTTAAAGAAATAACGAGTCTTATAACTAAGCCGATATACCTATTTACTGAAAGCAAGCAAGGCCATGTTCCCTCCACCATACATACACAAGAACATGTGAAATTTCCAAAGCATTAAGCACATCTTTTACTGCTCTTTGGAGGATTATATTGAGTAAACAAAAAATTTAGAACGTCACAAAATTAACCAGCTTCATGGAGCTGCATGATTTAAAGCATTCACTGCTAGACCTCCCGCTGTCCCCCGAGGGACTGCCTATCCATAACGTCTGCCAGATCTGTGTCTATATTTTCAGAGATTTTGCGAGGTGCTCCACAGGGAATCAAAGCAAATCTGGGGAAAAAATGGACGTTTTTAAAGAACATTTTGACGTTTGCGCGAAACTCGAACCGATGTACCACTTGACACGTGCACAGTCGAGCAGGCAAAATGGCGGATTTTCTGCAATGCTTATTCACGGGCGATTGAACTTTGCGATGTCTCTAGGGTTGTTATGCATTAAGCTGCAACTATTTTGTGGACAAAATCATTTTATTTCATTAACTGCTGCGTGCATGGCTAAGACGGGCTTTAAAGTTAAAGGTATCCTTTTATTTATGGTATGCAGCGACAGCCTGGCCAACCGTTCCCTATCAACCATTTAAATTGGAGTGCTTGCATCAGTACTTAAGCCACTTTCCGAGCTCCCATTGTCGATAGCGGTACCGCGCAACATCATTGTGAGCGAACCGTTCACTCTCTGCGGACGCTTTTGCCACGCCATGTCATTCAGAGCAAGTGGTTCGTGCTCCGTCACCTGAGCGAGTGGTTCGTGCTCCGTCACACTGAGCGAGTGGTTCATGCTCCGTTACCCTGAGAGCGAGTGGTTCGTGCTCCGTCACCCTGAGCGAAGTGGTTCGTGCTCAGTCACCCCGAGCGAGTGGTTCGTGCTCCTCACCCTGAGCGAGTGGGTTGTGCTCCGTCACCCTGAGCGAGTGTTCGTGCTCCGTCACCCTGAGCAAGTGGTTCGTGCTCAGTCACCCTGAGGAGTGGTTCGTGCTCCGTCACCCTGAGCAAGTGGTTCGTGCTCCGTCACCCTGAGCGAGTGGTTCGTGCTCAGTCACCCTGAGCGAGTGGTTCGTGCTCAGTCACCCTGAGGGAGTGGTTCGTGCTCCGTCACCCTAGCGAGTGGTTCGTGTCCGTCACCTGAGCGAGTGGTTTCCTGGCTCAGTCACCCTGAGCGAGTGGTTCGTGCTCCATCACCCTGAGCGAGTGGTTCGTGCTCCATCACCCTGAGCCAGTTGTGAAATAACACCTGATTTCCAAGCCGTTTGCAGTATTATCGTGTTATCTAAATTACCGAGCCAAATTTTTTTCCATCCTTCACACACAGCTGTTTATAAAGAATAATGTTTGTGAACGCATCCCTGAAACCTCTTTAAATGTAATGTTGTTTTTCAGTGAAAGCTACTCAAGGTTTCTGGGTTGTATACAGTAAGTATTGTAGTTGGTCATCACACTGACTCCAACCTGCTGATTCCCGAAAAATTCCCAATATCGGCCGTGTGTGTGTGTGTGTGTGTGTGTTTTGTTAAAGCAGCACATATTCTTTCTGCTAACTCTGTCTCCGTCTGTCTCTCTCGACATATCTGGACGGTGGATTACGTCTGGACGGTGTTTGTCTCTGGCCAGCTTGGCTCTGGATGCATCTGCCTGGTGGTGTTTGTCTCCGGACGCGTCCATGTGGTGTTTGTCTCTGGAAAGTTTCGCTCCGGACGCGTCCGGGCAGTATTTATGTTTGGACGGGAGTTTGTCTCTGGACTTGTCCGGAGAGGAGTTTGTCTCGGGGCCGTGTTTATAGTATGACCGGTAGAAAATGGATTTCAGACATTATTTTGTTTCCATCTTCCACTGTTATTCGATGCAGAATCATTTTGATGAGACAGTATGAATTGTATTAATGCTCCACCACACGTCTGCTTCCCTTCCTCTCACCTCACACTGTCTTCCCTTCCCCACCCCGCCTCGCTCCCCCCCCCCTCCTCTCTCCTTTCCTCTCCACTCTCCCCGCGCTCTCTCCCCACCCGTTTCTCCCTCTTCCCCCTCTTTTTCTCCCTCCCTCCTTTATTATTACCGTTTGTGAAGTGACGGGTGGTATTTGCTCGTGTGTGTATACATATATATATACAATATATAACACACACACATACTGGATATATGAAACCTATTTTCACAAATAATTACTGTTAAATTTGGATTATACATTGGAAAGAGAGTACATCGATTATATCAGAGCAGTGAATGGCGTCACCATCTGACAAATGAGAATATCATGAAACGTTTGTTTGATTCTCACAAAAGTGAGGTGGAGTATTTTTTTCATTGAAAAACAGGATGCATTGTGCAAACTATGATCACTAGCGAGAACAGAGAGGCGGCAATGTAAATGAAAATTTTTTTTTTACCAACAATCCAAGAAGCAGCATTTCTCGTCCGTTGAGGCTTGTTCTAATTCCACAGACTTTAGAATCCAAATGTTTGATATTGTTTAATTCAGCCATAATTAGAACCTACACACTCTGGCATGTCAGTCCAGGTGTCTTAACAATCGACCACCATACACACAGAGTTGCACATACAGTATATGTTATGCAGTATAATCAAATGACCTTTGTATGCTCAGGCTTATCATCATATTGGTGAAAAATTAATGCATTGTCCATTGCCTTTGATGCCTTTCATACAGGTGTGCCACAGTCCCAACGTGTTGCAGCTGGTGAATACTGCCTCCTCAATGGCCCACAGATTGGATCAACCCCAAATGCTTCTTTTCAACTTCATCAACAGGTGGAGTAAAGATATCACTTTAAAATCAGTATTATGAGTCATAATGAAGAATCACTTAAAAAAAATTCAGTAGCTGGATCCGGATCCGGATCTTCACCAAAATCTAATCTGTTCGTCCTTGTCACACACCCAACCTGTCCACAAAATTTCATCCGGATCCGTCCACAACTTTTTGAGATATCCTGCACACGATCAAACAAACAAACAGATAGAAAGGGGTGAAAACATAACCTCCTTAACCTTTGGTTGCAGAAGTAATAAACATGTAAATATATACATAATGCATGTTAACATTGAAATAAACATGTAAATTCAATAAATACAGTGTAAATTAAATAAAAACACAAGACTTTTACCTTTTAAATTCATTTCAAAACAGCGAGGTGGGTGAGGATAAGAACGTTATTTGCTCACACTGTATTCTGCCATAAATAGAAAACACAAGACTTAGCTCGATGATGATGATGATGATGTTAGAGGGGGGAAGGGGGATCGGGGAAGGCAATTTAGCGAATGGAAAAGCAACATTAGCTTTACGTCGAAGTTGCCCACAGAATTGCCACATTGGAGAAGGGTAACACGATCCTTAACCACCTTACCTTGAAGAACGGTCTTCCCTGCTTGGAGAGCAAAGTACGAGATGGCATCGCCTTGCGGCATAATCCCATCTCGTCAATGTTAAAAACCTATTCTGTCCTGAATCCCTTCGCCTTAATTTGTTTCATGAGCTGCAGTTGAGAATGTGTGTTTGAGAAAGGGGGTCGAGTCCGGGTGTCGGAAATTAAGGGTTTTTGAATGGCGGTTCAAGTATGGGTGTCGGAAAATGAAGGCTTGGGAATGAGGTTTGAGTATGGATGTCAGAAAATAATGGTTTGGGAATGAAGTTTGAAGGAAAATGAAAGTTTATGAATGTGGAAGACTACAATGGGGAACGTTCTACCTCCAATCATTGACCCTGTAATGACAGCCCACAAATGCCGCATTTTCACCTCTTGCCAACCGATCTAACAACTCGATCTTTTTGCCCAACGTCATCACTTTTCTCTGCCTTTTGGTACAACTAACTTTGGCCATCGCTTTACGTTTGGCCTCATTAAAAGCAGTGCACGAGAAACAACACAAGGCTCGGAATGGAAGTAAATCGTTCACGCGCGAGATGCAAACGGTGACTCATCTCAGCTCAAAAACCATGATTGGTTGAAATGAAATCCCGTGGTAATGAAAATAGGTTGCCCGTGATTGGTCAAAACCCGCAATATTAGAACCCACGATATTTGAGTGTTTACTTTACATACTTGAACACAGAACCCCCTGGGACTTTAGGGTATCGTGTTTTATGAACTCTCTAGTTACTTCTGCAATGTTGTAACAGCAGTGAAGTTTTCTTTTCCTCCGCACACGACAGCGCTTCACTTGGGTGACAGACATATAAACGGGCAGAAAAATAATGTAATTGCTGTACATATCATGTTTTTAGTCGTCACCGGTGGCATTATGTTTTTGGGTTGTCTGTCCATACGTAGGTACATCCATCCATGCAAATGTTCTCTGTTTTCTCTGCAACCGCTTATCCGATTGAAACAAAATTTTCACCATAGATACAACTACTCATGCAGAATTTTTTGAATGATAATTATGATGTCATAGGTCATGTAGGGTGGCAGCCATGTTGGAAAAACGGAAAAACTTTGGACCTCTATCGCCTAAACCACACCATGGAAAAAGTTGAAACCTGGCACCTACTCTGCATGGGGAATATGGGTGATTTGACTATGACGTCATCGGTTAAGTGGTATCCCGGTCAAAATTCAACAAGTACAACAGTGCATTTGATGAGTTTGAAAATTTGTGAGGTTCATCTAGGGATTGGTCAACAGAAAAAAAAAAATTATGACTTCATCAGTCATGTGGTTTGGCAGCCATAATGTTAAAAAAAAATAAAAATAAAAATCTTCTCCTGAACCGCTTTAAAGATCGAAGTGAAAGTGCACATAAATGATCAACAAGCCATGTTGAATAAAGTTTGATACCTGTGACATCAAAGGTCACATGGTCTGGCAGCCATCTTGGATTTACCCTGAAACCTTCAAAAACCTTCTTCTCCAGAACGGCTGGACAGATTGAGGGGAAACTTCACACACCTATTCAGCATGCCTTTTTGACACGAGGGTGACAAAGAATAATTGATCAGTCACGTGGTTCGGTGGCCATACTGGATTGAAGAAAAACATTAAATACTGTTTTCTCTTGAACCGCTTATCCGAACAAAGCAAAATTTACCAAACATCATCTCTCACTGTTGCTGTATACAGTGTGGAAATTGACATCATAGGTCATGTGGTGTGGCAGCCATATTGGATAGAAGAAAAACCTTATCCGATCAAAATGAAACTTCACACACTTGATCCTCTACCAAATTGTGGGCAGAGTCCAAATTTTCAATGCCCTCGGTCACGTGCTTTGGCAGCCTGGTTAGTTTGAAAACCCCAAATTTTAAAACCTTTGTCTCTAAAACCGCTTAATGGATCGATGTGAATCAAGTTGTGTTCACATGGAGCAAGGGGAATGGATCACATTTGCAAAGTTTCACATTGATCGCAACAGCGGTTTCTGAAATATAGTTTTTTTAATATTTCCCTTGAAACGAAAGTAGCTGCCACACCATGTGATTGACGTCATTTTTTACTGCAAAGTCTAGTATTGATAGGTTAAACGGTTTCAGAGAAATAATTGTTCAATTACGTCTATAAAACCAACGTGGCTGCCACATATCATGTCACTGATGAGGTCAATATTTGCAGCATCAGCAGTGGATCATCACTGCAAATTCACGCATCGAAACGCTAAGCAGTTTCAGAGAAATATATGTTTTTTTTAATATGATAGACTCGGCGTGTGGACGATTGGTTGAAAATTTCAACATCATCGGTGACATGGTCTCGCAGCCATGTCGGACAAAAAGCTCTATCCGATCAATGCGAAGCTCCGAAGACGTGAACGGCCACCCATTCTGAATTTGATTTCATAAAGAGGACATCGTGGGTCAGGTGTCCGATTGAAGCGGGGTTGTATCAAAGCGGGGCGGCATGGTTTTTTTTTTTCACCATAGAAATTTCACGAAATTTTCACCATAGGTGCAACTACTCATGTAGAATGTTTTTGTGATGACGATGATGTCATAGGTCATGTGGAGAGGCAGCCATGTTGGAAAAAAGGAAAAACTTTGGACCTCTGTATCTCCGAAACCGCTACATGGAAAAAATAGAAACTTGCCACATGTGAAGTACTCCCTGTGGGAAATGAGTGATTTTTTTTTTTCTTTTTGATGATGATGATGATGTCATACATGGCTTTCTTATGCTGTCATAATTGCATGCATATGTCAAATGCTTTATCTCATCAGTATGAAAATGTTTGAGGGTCATCTCGGGCTAAATTGTAATTGGCAAAAAAATTGATGACGTCAACGGTCACGTGGTTCAGCAGCCATGTTGTTTTGAACAGAATGCCTTCAAAAATCTTCTTCTCTGTAACAGCTGAACAGATCGAGGCGCTACTTTACAGGTATGATCGCTTATCCACGAGGAACAAAAAATTGTCCACTAGTGATGTCATTGGTCACATGGTTTGGCAGCTATTATTTTTTAAAGAATAAACATTTTAAAATCTTCTGCAGAATTGCTTGAGAGATCGAGGGGAAACTTCACTTACATGTTCCCCAAGCCTTTGGAGATACCAGGGTGTTCACGAATAATTAATAGGTCACATTGTGTGGCAGCTGATTGGTTTGAACGAAATTCTTTTGTAAATCTTTCTCTTGATTTACAAGACATTTTACAAACGGCTCGGAAATCGGGTGATATTTCACAACAACTCGCTCAGGATGATAGGGCAAGAACCGCTCGCTCAGGATGACGGCGCATGAACCGCTCGCTCAGGATGACGGCGCACGAACCGCTCGCCCAGGATGACGGCACACGAACCGCTCGCCCAGGATGACAGCGCACGAACCGCTCACCCAGGATGACGGCGCACGAACCGCTCGCCCAGGATGACGGAGCACAGACCGGGCCTCCCTCAGCGATCACGGAGCACGGAGCGCCTGCTCAGGATCACGGAGCACGGACCGCTCGCTCAGGATCAGCGAGCATGGACGCCCGCTCAGGATCACGGAGCCACGGACCACCCGCTCAGGATCACAGAGCATGGACCGCCCGCTCAGGATCACGGAGCACGGACCGCCGCTCAGGATCACGGAGCCGGACCGCGCGCTCAGGAGCAAGGACCGCCCGCTCAGGATCACGGAGCACGGACGCCCGCTCAGGAGCACGGAGCACGGACCGCGCGCTCAGGAGCACGGACGCGCCGCTCAGGATCACGGAGCACGGACCGCCCGCTCAGGATCACGGAGCACAGACCGCCCACTCAGGATCACGGAGCATGGACCGCCCGCTCAGGATCACGGAGCACAGACCGCCGCTCAGGATCAGGAGCACGGACCGCCCGCTCAGGATCACGGAGCACGGACCACCCGCTCAGGATCACGGAGCACGGACCGCCCGCTCAGGATCACGGAGCACGGACCGCCCGCTCAGGATCACGGAGCACGGACCGCCCGCTCAGGATACGGAGCACGGACCGCGCGCTCAGGAGCAAGGACCGCCTGCTCAGGAGCACGGAGCACGGACCGCGCGCTCAGGAGCACGGACCGCCCGCTCAGGATCACAGAGCACGGACCGCCACTCAGGATCACGGAGCACAGACTGCCCACTCAGGATCACGGAGCACAGACCGCCCTCAGGATCCGGAGCACAGACCGCCCGCTCAGGATCACGGAGCACGGACCGCCCGCTCAGGATCACGGAGCACAGACCGCCCCGCTCAGGATGATGTGGTTCGGCAAAAGCGTCTGCTGTGAGTGAACGATTTGCTCAGAATGACGGAGCGCGTTATCGCTATCGACTATCGGGTGATCAGCAAGTGGCTTAAGCACTCAAGCAAGCACTCCAATTAAATGATTGATCAGGAATTGCTGGCGAGGCTGTGGTTGCACACCATATAGGATCCCTTTAACTTTAAAGCCGGTCTTCACCGTGCATGCAGCAGTTGAAGAAATATAATGAATTCATTCAATGAATGACTTTATCCACAAGAGTTGTTGTTTCATATCGAACATACCTTGGAGACATCGCATCGTTTTTAATTGCCCTTGAAATAAACATTGCAGATCATCCGCCGTGTTGCCTGCTCGTCTGTGCACGCATCACATGATGCATCATTTGCGGTCCGCGCAAACGTTATATCTTTATTTTTGAATGTCCTTTTTCACCAGATTTGCTTTGTTTCCCTGTGGAGCACCTCGTAAAACCTCAAAAAATACACAGATCTGGCAGAGGCTATGGATAATTGCTTTAATTAAATTGGTACATCGGCTTCGTTGTAAGACCTGTCCACAAAGGTTCTGCGGAATCCATTCAGAAATTCTATAATTCTCAGATCGGGATCTGGATTCGGATCTTCACAAAAATTGAATCGATTCGTCCTTGTCAAACAATCAACTTGTCCACCAAGTTTCGTCGGAAACCTTCCATAACCTTTTGCGATATTGTGCTCTCCATCATTTTTGGCCGTATTTCTCAATGGTGAAGAATCACTTAAAAAATTCTCGTATCTGCATCCGGATTCAGATCTTCATCAAAATCGATTCAATTAGTCCTTGTCACACACCCAACATGTCCACCAAGTTTAATCCGAATCCGTCCACAACTTTCTGTGATATCTTGCAATATTGTTCTTTGCCCCATCTCTCAATGGTGAATAATGTTTAAAATTAAATAATTCTCGTATCCAGATCTGGATTTGGATCTTCACCCAAATTGAATCATTTCTTCCTCGTGGCACTCCCAACCTGTCCACCAAGTTTCGTGTGAATCCATCCATAACATTTTGAGATATTGTGCTATGTATTGTTTTTGGCCCCATCTCTCAATTGTGAAGAATCAACTTAAAAAAAAATTCTCAGATCCGATTTGGATCGGATCTTCACCAAAATTTAGCGTTGCCATCATTGGCCTACACACACACACACACACACACACACACACCACACACACACACACACACTAAAAATTCAAACGATTGCTTGAAAAACTGTGGCCAAAATCGTGTGACAAATAGACAAACAAACAGACAGGCAAACAAGCCGGTAGCGGCGATGGGTCGCCGAGCATGTAAACTAAGAATATAGAGCAAAATGGATGTCATATAGCGGATAGGGAATCACCTTAAGATTATGCATATCAAATCTCATCCAGTTCCATCTACTGATACTATCTGGTATCCATTTGAATGAAAAGTACCGAAAATGCGGTTTGAAATCGGAAATCCCCAAAGTTCGAGAGGGTGCTGTGGTGAACAAAGATCTAAATCGAAAATCCAGCTCGATCGTTTGTGCACAATGATTCCAGACGATTAGTGTGAATTTTCATGACATCCGACCATAACCCTAGAGGAGTAGCATTTGGCGCGAAGGCACCTCCAGCTCTCGCATATATCGATTTTTCACTAATTGCCTTTGACCCTGACCTAAGCGAAATCGGTCAATATGTCCTGAGGCAAGTTGTAGATCCATGAGTACCATGAACCTGCAAAGTTTCATTTGTATCGATGCACTCACCTGGTCGCTAGGGGACCTTCAATTTTCGCCATACCCTAATTGTAGGGGGCGTTGCGGGTAAAGTATTCCATATATCACAAAAACCGGAATATATTTGATAGAGCATCACCTGTAGATCATTCGTGCCAAATTTCATAACCCTACGTGGGATAATGGCTTTCGGAATTGATTTCGCGTGAACGGTACCGATTTTGAAGGTTTTTCGGTTGTGGCTGGGAACCAAAGCGTCCCTAGCAACCATCACAATTTCCAAAGCACCAGGTATAAGATGTACCTACCACCCGAGTTTGGTCAAAATCCGCCCACGTTTACTACCAATTATGCTGATGACAAACGAACAAACATCCAATCAAAAGAAGAATTACTGACAATAAGGGTCACCTATTTCGGCGACCCAATACTACAGACCACCATACTTGGCAAAAAAAAAATTTCGCCAAATAACAAACAGACAAACAGACAGAAAAGGGATGAAAACATAACCTCCTTCACCTTCAGTGGCGGAGGTAATAAACAGTGAGTAGCGTAGCTTTTTAAAATAACCTGGAGATTTGTTTTGAAAAATTAAAGCAATGGAAAAATTGATTACATAACAACCCTGCATATTTCCTTCATGTCCCAATGCTTTTGATGTTTTAGGTATGGTTTTTTCGTTCTTTCTTTGTTTCTTTACAACATCGAGGCTCATGGAAGAGTGAGGTGATTGAGGGTGTGAACTTATAGTGGGGGCAAAGTTGTATGCAATAAGCAAAGGAATGAAGGAACAGGAAAAGAGGAGAGAGTGGAGGGCAAGAAAGAGGAACCTGCAAGGGTTGGGTTCGGGATGGTTCATGGGGTGAACCAGAATTGTACAAATGTGAAGAGTGGGATTGAGCCTCAAGAAGACAATTCCACACATGGGAGAAGGGAGCAACAAAAGCGTTGATGTTTGCATTGGGCTTGGATTTTTGGAGTTTAACCAGGATGGGGTCACTGGAAGATCGGGTGCATCCTGGAGTCTCTGGGGAGGGTTGGGAGGCTGAGGGAGTGATAACGGATGAGAGGCAGTGAAATACAGAGAGGCTTCCAAACCTGCCAGTGGTGTGAATACAACAGAGCTTGTGCTCCAGCCTCATTCGCCAAGGTTGTTTAATTACATTTTATTCCTTGCAGACTTCAGCTCAACTAATGAGTATCACTAAGTGACTCGCATCAGACAATTAGTGGTGGTGGAAAAATCAAACTGCTTTGTGCTTGCAATAGAAGTTTTGAACAAAAAAAAATTGAAACCAGATCTTCATTTTGATAGCACGGCTTATTTGCATCGCATCGGCAAATGTGGTAATTGCTTCATGTGGAAAGTCATGTTGTTTTGAATTATATCTGCCATATATGGTTCAAAATGTCTAGTAATTCAATAACGCAAAGATATAAAATGTATTGAGGCACGATCAATATTCTCACATTCCCAAAGATGGCAATCTAAAAACATACTACTACTCTCCACCTCCCTACCCCACCATCCAATCCAATCCTCCTCATCTCTCATTTCCCTTTTCTCCCCTTTCTCCCATTTTTCACATTATTTATAGATTTCTGGTCCTTGACTTGTTTCTTTTAAGAGTGTGGCTTGGCAAACCACATTTTGAGCCAAATCTTGACAAAGTATTGCATGACACAATTAATGTGCAAACACAAGAACCTGTCTTTACCTGGACGTTGAATTCCCCCACTTTTATGATGCCTATGGCGTGTTTTATTATGACTCAGAGTACTGATTTCCACCAAGTGATTTTATGCTATGCACATTTACATACAGAGGATTGGGGGGTCCTTCAACACTCCCTCCCCAACCCCCACCCCCCCCCCCCCACCTGGAATCCTCTGGGACAATGATTTTTATACTCCCCACTAAAACATTTCCGTGTGCCCTGCGAATACAACCACCAGCGGTTCAGATCTCGTAATGTTCCACTTTCTGAGATGAATGTTTTTATTTTTTTTTTTAAAGTCTGACTTTGTACACCCAGAGTTCCACCACCAGTTTTCAACTCGGTCCGTTCACAGGTTCAGGAGTGCATAGAAGTAAAATAAACACAACAACTAGGATATTTACCCTCGCTCGAGGATAGGGTGTTGCATTTGCATCTATTTGTCTGTCTGTCTGTGTGTTTGTTTGCCTGTTTGTTTGTTTGTCTGTTTGCAGGACATCTCAAAAAGTTGTGGACGGCCTGGATGAAAATTTGTGGACAGGTTGGGTGTGTGACAAAGATGAACTGATTCGATTTTGGTGAAGATCCGGATCCGGATCCAGCTACTCAAATTTTTTAAGTGTTTCTTCATTATGACTCATAATACTGATTTTAAAGTGATATCTTCACCATTGAGAGATCGGGCTAAACCGATATAGAGCACGATATCTCAAAATATATAGACGTTTCTTTTGGAGAGACATGGTGAGGGTGCGAGATTTGTCAGGATTGAAAGACATGTTCCAAGTGTTGGACCAGCTTGTGATTTTATCCAGATCTGCAGAGAGTGAGGAGGCTGCTGCTGCTGACTGATCTGAGGGATGACAGATGGTACTGCAAAGGGTGGAATCATCAGCAAAGAGATCAAGATAATTTTCCAGAGCTGGAGAGATAATTGATGAAAACCAAAAAAAGCACAGGGCCCAGAAACACTGCCTTGAGGAACTCCAGCCTGGACAGAAAGAGGGGATGAGAGAATTCCGTTCAGGGCCACATGTTGACTGCGGCAGGGGAGGAAGTCTGCGAGCCATGAGTGGAGATTGCCTTAGATACCATAGGAAGAGAGTCTGGTGAGCAGGGCAGGGTGCTACACTGTATCGAAAGCATGCAATATGTCTAGGGAGATGGCTCTGATCTCACATCTGGCGTCTGGCACCTAGGGAGATGGCTCTGATCTCACGTCCGGCATAATCTCACCTCCATCCATTGTTGGGAAAGCAGGAGCAGCAAGTCCAGCGTAGATTGACCTGGTCTGAATCCAAATTGATGATCGGAAATTAGGCCATTGGAAAAGAGGAAGGATGTAATATCAGAAGGGATGATGGATTCCATAACATTGCTGATGATTGGGAGAAGGCTGATTGGTCTGTAGTTGCAGGGATCTGTTTTTGCACCTATTTTACGCGGAGCGCTTAATGTTTGCTGATTTCCAAGCAGAAGGCAGTTGACCTTGAGCAAATGAGAGGGTGAATAGAACAGAGAGAGAGGGTGAGCAAGAGCAGCAGAGTAGGTTTTTAGGACACGTGGACTGATGCCGTCTAGACCGGTTACAGATTCAGAGTCGAGGTTTGATAGCAAGCTCTCCACCTTGTTAGGAGAAAAGGACACAGAGTCCAGGGACAGTTGGGTGTGTGGGTAAGGTGGGTACAGAAAGCGATGGGTTTGGGACACAATATTTAAAAGCAAACACTGAGTTTAGGCATTCAGTCTTTTTGCGTGCATTGTCAGCTGTGCAGCCATTTCAGGAAAGGGAGGGGATGGAGGGGGAGCATTCATCAGAAACAGACTTAACTAGACACCACCAGGATTTGGAGGAGGGTGACGGGTTTGAGAGTCCAGACTTGAGATTAGAAAGATGTTGTTTTCTGGCTCTCTTCAGGGTAGACACACTTGTTCCGAGCTTTGTGGAAGGAACTGAGATTGCTTTCAGTTGGATTTGCCTTCCATGAGGCAAAGGCAAGTTGTTTCAGGACAACTGCTTCGCCACAAGATTCATTGTACCATGGGCAGGAGGAAGGGTATGACAACTGAAGACGAGATGGGATAAATCTGTGCATGAGAGGGAGCAAATTTCTTTGAAAGAATTCCCAGGATGAGTTTATGTCAAAGAAAGTAGAGGTGGGAGACCAGTCTACAAGTTTGATGGCTGCTTGAAGTCCCTGCTCGTCGGCCTGAGTGAAGTGCTCGACTTGACGGCGCTGAGGTGGTTCTCTAATAACAGCCATGGAGATGTGTAGTTCTCATTTATTTATTTGATTAATACCCTTTTCACTTTCTCCTCACGGACCTCGCAACCAATGACCCTCGAGCTGAGTTACCACACACTTCTCTTTTGTATCAGGCCAATCGACAGTGTACCCGAGCCAGGCAACCAATAGGGCATGCCTGATGATGTCGCATAAGGGACAGTTTGGAACAGAGCTTCCAAAGAGAAAGAGCAGTTGAGATCCGGGACCCTTTCTGGTGAGGTTTGTGTCGAGCTTGAGCTGAGAACCAGGAGAGTGAGGACCATGTGCAATCTCCCCGCACAAGACCTCCTTGCCAGAGATTCATCAGGTTATTAACCTGCACCCACCCCCCCCCCTCACACCCCCTACCCCTACCTGGTAGAGAGGAACTAGTCCCAGTAGTCTGGGGATGCCAAATCTGAGTTTACCCGGTCCGGCCGGAGACTTGCCTCCAGTGGTGCATTTCGTTTTTGGGGAAATTGCAGTCTGCTTCTCCCATCCTTCTCGGCAAGGGCACCTCAGTCGGCTCAATCAAGCCTGAACCAACCTCTCATTTTTTTTTAAACCAACCCAACCTCTTCTAACCCTTTTGTGTGTCCGACTTTCTCTTCAAATAACCGGTTCTCAATAATGATAGTTAAGTAGATTAGCCTAATAATTTTTATAGTTTTGGTGTTTTTTATTTTCTAACTGATGTTCTTCTTCTTCAAATGCAGATGGTGGTCAAAAAACACCATTCCCATTATCCTCTCCAGTGCATCCCTGAATTCCTGCTTCTCCACCCTAGTCTCCTGTTTGTGGCCCATATACCGACGTAACATGTAACATTTTCCTCTGTTTCACCAACCTTGCCAAAACTATCCATCCCTCCCATCTTTCCATTCTGACCACCTGCTTGCTGATCTCTTCTGATAGTATATTTCCCATGCCATTACTCCTTCCACCCTACCTGCGTGCAACAGCTTGTATCCTCCTACCAACCTCCTCGACATGTCTCCTTCACACACAACACTTCCAACCTCCTTCTCTCATAATCGCCACCACATCAACCCTCCCCCTCCATTGATCCCATATTCAAACACCTAGCCGGACCTCAATTCTGCACCGCTGCCCACCTGTCAGAGTTAGTACCATCTTGGTCAGTTTGGGAGTCTCATCATCAATCAGCAGCACTGCTCCATCGGACCTGCTGGACCTACTGGCCTAGCCTGTTATCATAATCCTGTGTGCGCGTATGCACACACACAGCTTTCTCCACTCGCTTCCTCTCCCCTACACCCGCCTCTCTCCCTCCACACTCGACTCCTCTCCTCCAACCTCGAGGCACTCTCCACTCCCCCTACCCTACTCACTCCCTCCCTCTTCTCTTCCTCCCCTCCTCTTCTCTTCCTCCACCTCCCCTTCCTTATGTCCCACACTCCTTTATACCTTAAACTCTTGCTTATTCCACTTACAATAAGTTAATGCTTTTCACAAAAATCATTCAGTTCTTTCACAAATATCACAGTTCAAAACCCACTCAGTTCAACCCTCAGCATACACGCAAATATGCTCCTCGACTACCCTGCTCAGACCTTGACTCCCCCAGTTGGACCTCCTCGACTCCCACTCTCGGTCCTCCTGCTAGTTGGCTGGGTGTCCCGCAGTGAAATGAGGGATTGGTTCCGGTATATGCCAACGGCGTGAGGACCACGCAGATAAATGAGAGATCGGCTCCTGTACATGCCAAAAAACAAGGGATTGGCTCCAGTATGTGTCGATGGCGTGAGGAACACTTGGTGAAATGGGGGATCGGCTCCAGCATGTGCTGAAACGAGGGACCGTCTCCGAAACGTGCAGACTGCGTGAGGGCCTCGTGGAGAAATGAGAGATCAACTCCAGTACATGCCGACAGCGAGAGGGCCTCGTGGAGAAACAAGGGATCATCTCCGGTATGTGCCAATGATGTGAAGACCTCGTGGAGAAACAAGGGATCGGCTCCAGTATGTGCCGACAGCGCGAGGACCTCGTGGAGAAGCGTGGGATCGGTTGTGGAACGTGCCGACGGCATGACCTCGTGAAATGAGAGATCAACTCCAGTACATGCCGACGGCGTGAGGGCCTCGTGGAGAAACAAGGGATCATCTCCGGTATGTGCCAATGATGTGAAGACCTCATGGAGAAACAAGGGATCGGCTCCAGTATGTGCCGACAGCACGAGGACCTCATTGAGAAGCGAGGGGTCGGCTGTGGAACGTGCCGATGGCATGAGGACCTCGTGAAATGAGGGATCGGCTCCGGTATGTGCCAACAGCATTAAGACCTCGTGGAGGAAACTGGCATCATTTCTGGTACATGCCAATGGCATGAGGACCTCATGGAGAAACTTGTATGGCCTCACCTCAACCCCTTCCTGAGGTCCTAGTGCAGGCCTCCTGATGGCCTGCTAGCTGAGACCCAGTCTCTCCCATCAGCTCTGTTAGATTTGGGAAAAGTAAAATGCTTCCAAACGATGGTGTCACTGATCCTCCGAGGAAAGCTGGATCTTTCCTGCCCTTCCTTCACAACAGGAGCCCTATAAAAGCATCCTTCAAGCACTTACACGGTGCAATGCAAGATGATGGCCTCCCTCCCCGAGGCACTATTTCTTAGTTTCAAGTGGGATGTACCGCGCATGCTCCTCCCACACATGGCAGAACACGAAGTGGGTATCTCTTGACGGACTCTGACCTGTGGATTGGAACAGCCTCCACTCCTGCAGCTCGGTCACTTTACAAGGTCGTAACATCACTCAGCAGGTCCTACCACGACGTTCCAACTCTGTGCAGCCAAGACGGACAGTTTTATTAAACTTTATTTATTAATTCCTGTTGGCTTTTGGTATTGGTCACTTTGTCTATGCATAATCAACTTACCAGTGGGCACACGCGAGTTGCGCTCTCGGCATGTGTAAC
The DNA here is from genome assembly GCA_035128595.1 of Eptatretus atami. NCBI lineage: Eukaryota > Metazoa > Chordata > Myxini > Myxiniformes > Myxinidae > Eptatretus > Eptatretus atami. The sequence goes on from CM068956.1 coordinate 173,650,712, forward strand.
CAAGTTGTGCATTATAACCTTTTCCTGAGCCACCATTTGGTGTTTTGTAATTTAAATTAAAGCCGACACATTTAAGCCATCTTTTGGAGTATTACCTTTGTTACCATGTTTGAATACATGACCGGGGGTGATAGGACATGACCGGGGTTGATCGTTGCAAATTTTCTTTTCTAAAGGGTAGCAGTGTATGTCACATGCTACGTCATTGACAGTATTGTCTGTGCAGTGTGTTCTTGTCACTGGAAAGTAACCACTTTCTGCTTGCATGAGCAACACGTCATCAAACTTTTGCACCTGAGTGGGCAAACTCCTATGGACATTCATTGCCAGTTGGTTGCAGTTTGTTGAGACTCATCCATGGATGTGAAAAAATTTCATACTTCTGTGCAGAAATTTAAAGAGGAATATGATAGCAGCATAACTGAGCATCATTCCAACTGGTCCAGAACAAACCGTTCACTGAACAATGTGATGAAACTTTTGAAATTTGAAGAATTGTTGATGAGCAATCACAATAACTTCACGAATGATATATTGGGGGTCTCTTATGTCCGCTAACTTAATGCCAGCAGACGGGACACTCAACTCAATGTCCATCCAAGGGATGGTGCACACATTGATAACTTGTCCTACCTGTGGTACATCACGATGACAGTTTATAGCTCTGCCAAGATTGAAACCCTGGCTCGCCAGCTCAGAGGCAAGTGCACATACTTTTAGGGTTTCAGCTATCCTGCCAACTCACCTTCAATGTGGAAGGTCCAATAACGAGATAGCTACATACGACGTGGACTGTACATCAATGACCGCTGGAGTTTGAGAGACATCCAGATATTAAATGGAGTAGTTTTTACAGGAAGGGGCTTTACGTGAATGTTCTAGCGCCGATGATGTATAAATGGGAAAGTAGAGTGAAAAACAAAGAAGAAGAATAGTGAGAATAACATCCAGTCATCAGTTGTCAGAGTGCTGCATGTATCCCATGTATTTTACATTTTAAACAAGTAAAAAAGACATAAAATGTCATATCCCCCGTTGTTTTAGTAATTTTGCTGCACAGAGTTAAAAGCTAGCCCATATTTATGTACAACTAAAATGGCCACCAGTCTCCCAGTCGGCCATCTTTGATCAGATCACAAAATAAAGTGAGATCACGTGTATGCCCCCATATACTGTGCTTGTGCCAAGTTTGATCAAAATAGGATCATGCATGTCTGATAAATGGTTTGGGACACATTTAAGCTAACAAAATGGCCACGCAGTCGGCCATCTTGGATCTGATCTCGAAAAGAAATGGCATGCTTATGGAAGCCATGATTCTTTATCCATGTGTCAAGTTTGAACAACACCGGCAAATGCTTTCCCGAGAAATGGTTGAGGAGTGTTCGACACCATTTTTTTTTTTAAAACTAAATTGGCTGCCGGTCAGCCATGTTTGATTGCATTGCGAAACAAAATGATGTGCATATGTATACCATCATGTGTTGTATTTATGCCAAGTATGAATGAAATTGGTCCGTACATGTCTGAGATATGGTTACGGACGCACGCATGCACAGACACGCAAATCGAGACCACATCCATAAGCCCCCATTTCGGACTAAGTCTAACGGAGGCTAATAAACTCAAGTTTGGACTACACCCACCTGCCGGTTGGGCATTTGTTGATGAAACAACCTGAGGGTTTTGTAACAGTGGAACAAAAATAGTTTGATTTGCAAAACTAAAGGCCCTGTCACACCTTGACGATTTAGCCAACGTATGCCTGACGTATGCAAAATTGGGCTAAAACGCCGGCACACGTCGAATACGTTATGGGTAAGTTTGTATACGTAAGAGCACGCTGGAGATCGTAGTACGCTGGCATACGTCGTAGAACGCTGGCATACGTCGTAGTACGCTGGCAAACGTCATAGTTCGCCGAGCTGTTAGACAAATTTTCCATGCTTGAAATTTCCTGACGTATGCCAGCATATGACTCACACGTTCCGCATAACGCTGGCATAAGTTGTAGGCACGTTACGCGATCGTTGACACACGTCGACACACGTTACTTGTAAGTTACTCATAAGTCGAAACACGTCGAGGTAATGTTTAGCGTACCCGAAATTATTTCTAACCTATGAGTAAGGTGTTGTAGGCACGTTACGCGATCGTTGACACACGTCGACACACGTTACTTGAAGGTACTCATAAGTCGAAACACGTCAAGGTTATGGTTAGCGTCAGTGTTCCAGACTCCCTGGTTTTTTATTTATTTATTTTTTTTTCTTCGGTATGACGGTCATGTTGACACTTCGATTTCTAGTGCGGTTATATAATAAATAATTAAGAGGCTGCCGCTCAACGATTTAAATCTAACCGTCATAACGAAAAAAAAAAAACCAGGGAGTCTGGAACACTGACGCTAACCATTACCTTGACGTGTTTCGACTTATGAGTAAAACGATATGTCGACGTGTGTCAACGATCGCGTAGCGTGCTTACAACTTATGCCAGCGTATGCGGAATGTGTGTCATACGTTGAGTACGTCGAGAAATTTTCAACATGCTGAAAATTTCTCGACGTACTCGGCGTACTACGTATGCAGCGTACTAGACGTATGCCAGCGTACTACGACGTATGCCAGCGTGCTCTTAACGTATACAAAACTTACCCATAACGTATTCGACGTGTGCCAGCTTGGTCTGGCAAATTTTTCATACGTCGGCATACGCTGGCTAAAACGTCAAGGTGTGACAGCGGCTTCACACTTCGATGTCTAGTGCGGTTAATATTGAATCGTCGAGCCGCAGCTTATGAATAGCCTACGCCACGTGATCGTCGGCGATACGCTGCCGCGCTATGCATAAGTTAGACTATCGTTGGGCATAGGTTGTGAACGCCGCCAACACGCTCAGCATTCATTGGTATAAGTTATCTATATGTGATTAAAATGTTCTTCGTACTATACGTTATGCATACGTCCAACACGTTATTATACGCCCAAAATTTTTTAAAAACATCAATAGTTCAGCGTACGCCAGCGTTTTACATACATTTTGATACGTTGCCATACGCTGGCTAAAACGTCAAGGTGTGACAGCAGCTTTAGAAAGTGGAAACATTTTTCTGCCCTCAACAATGGTATTTGCTCCATTTTTTTCTTTGCAGTTAAAATGTACGTCTTTTTTGTTTTTTTAGTTGTGATTTAATTTTTCTTGTGATTTTCAGTAATATTTCATTTTGTGCTGCTTGTAACCACAGACAAGCGGCAGTGCACAGCATTTGCGTAACAACAGCTTGCCTCTGCAATCTGTAGATGGCTTGTCAATGGGCTTGACAACCAATGGACAACCCTGTAATACCAGGATTGGTGGCTTTCCACTACACTCTTGGCAAGGTATGACCTGCACACCACAATGCACCATCTCACAGCAACTTCGTACATTTATGAATTTAGAAACTGTTTTTTGAAGTTACAAACCATATTTTTGGGGGGCTTTATGTGACTTACATAACGTTACCCCACCCCTTCCCCAAAGAATGTTGGAAACTTGATCTCCTTCTAGGAAAGACTGCTTTGGGAAATGCCTTCAACAGTTTATTGGCAAAAGCTGAAAATTAAATTGCCATGGATACACTTAATCTGCTGCGTAATTGGTTAATACACCTCGAAAAATGTTTTTTCTTACCCTATTTTTTTTTTATCAATGAGTGGTGCCCTCTGCATGGGTTATAGCAAGCTTTTACAACCCTCTAAGCCCTCATGCCTTGGCCTCTGTTCTTTCATTTGTCCTACCAAGACATGTTTGTGCATTTCAGAACAAGATGGTCACCCAATGGCAAGCCCTCAGTTTCTCCAGGATGAGAGGACGCGAGAGAAGCAGGTTTGAAACAAATTCCTCTCCACACTATTTGCCAGCTTGCTTCGGCTCGAGCAAACCTTATCAGCCCACGAGCAGACTGTGCTGTGCAGTGGTTGACTGAACTGACTCTTCGGGCTTCTCTTGCCAAAAGCATTCAAGCAAATGAAAAGTGCCAATGCCTGTACTGCTGGTTGACTTGTAGTGAAAAGGAACCACGTACGCTTTTAATACGAGACAGGTTCTTGTACAAGCAGATGAATTTTGCAAATGTTGAGGATGGAATTTGTCAGATATTTTCACAGTTCATGCTCGCGATGTGTTTTCTGCTTCCTTGTACTTGTGCAACAAATATGTTACTGTAAAAGCTTGTTATGAGACTCGAGGAAAAAGAAAAATTTAACAACTGGTACCTTGAGTCGACAATCCTATTTAACAAATACATATCATCTTGATATAATTATAATATAGTATTGAATGAAGAAATACGATCAAAATTTGCTTGGACTTCACTGGGAAATTAAAACTCTCCATTCCAAAAGGGAATTGCAGGTTGAACTAAAAGTGTGGAATATTGTTTATTTCCTTCTTTTTAGGAAATGCCGGGGTGGTATATTGTGCTCCTGTGCCGTGAATGCTATGAGGCACCATTTATTTTTATGTTTCCACGGGGGGGTTCAGGGAACATTTCTTTTTTTGCTATAATTCAATGACGTTATTGCACATGTGGCTTATTGTTATAATCTTCTCCTGACTTAAGATTCTTTCATTTTTCTTCTCTTCCCTTTCTTGTTTTTAGATCCTCGTGGAGGATCTCTAAGTCTTACTCACGTTGTTGTTCTTGTGGACTTTTTTGTTTCACAGCCTCCAGTTTTCATCGAAACTTCCTGAAACTTGGCGTATGTATGTAAAAATACCCTGCGCAGACAGTAACCATCTCCGATTTTGAAAATTCCTCTTAGAAAAAAAAGTTATGACTTCAAAATATCTCCGCTAATGGAAATCGCCTAAAAAATTATCTCCGAAACTAGGCAAGCTTTTTAAATTCTGTTTGCGGGAATCGAACAGGGCATTAGCAGAGATGAATTACCGCACATATGATACATCACTATGACGTCATATCAATTTTTATGACGTCATTCCTATTTTTTGACATTTTTTGTTTTTTGTTTCACAGCCTACATTTTTCATCGAAACTTCGTGAAACTTGGCGTATATATGTAAAAATACCCTGCGCAGACAGTAACCATGTCCGATTTTGAAAATTCCTACCTAGAAAAAAGTATGACGTCCAAATATCTTCGCGAATGGAAATCGCCTAAAAATTATCTCAAACGAGGCAAGCTTTTTGAATTCTGTTGCGGGAATCGAACAGGGCATTAGCAGAGATGAATTACCGCACATATGATACATCACTATGACGTCATACAATTTTTATGACGTCATTCCTATTTTTGTTTCACAACCCAGAGTTTTCATCGGATCTTCTGAAACTTGCCATGTATATGCAGAAAGCCCACGCGCAGGCAGTAACCATCTCCGATTTTAGAAATTCTTCCGTGAAAAAAGTTAAAATCATAATATCGCCGCTAATGGAAATCACCCATACCATTATCTCGAAAACTGTAGGCTGTGAAACAAACTAGTTTCGATCGAAACTTCCTGAAACTTGGCAATATATGTAAAAATACCCTGCGCAGACAGTAACCATCTCCGATTTTGGAAATTCTTCCTAGAAAAAAGTTAACGTCATAATACGCCGCTAAAGGTCCTGTCACACCTTGACGATTTAGCCAGCGTTATGCCGACGTATGAAAAATTTGTCTAAAACGCTGGCACACGTCAAATACGTTATGGGTAAGTTTGGTATACGTCGTAGTTTCCGTGTATACGTCGTAGTACGCTGGCATACGTCATAGTACGCTGGCATACGTCGTAGTATGCCGAGCTGTCGACAAATTTTAACATGCTTGAAATTTTTCGACGTATGCCAGCGTGTGACTCACACGTTCCGCATACGCTGGCCATAAGTTGTAGGCACGTTACGCGATCGTTGACACACGTCGACACACGTTACTTGTAAGTTTGTGGTGATGTTGAGGTCACAGAGAGATTCACTTATCTTGGCAGTGATATTCATGTCTAAGCTGGCTGTGAGCTAGAGGTGGATAGACATCTGGGTTGGGCCTGGGTAGTCATGGATTAATTGGATCATGGGTTGGGCACTGTCAGTACCTGTGCAGGAGGATGAAAGTCTGAGTCTTCAGGTCATTGGTGCTTCCAGTCTTGCTCTTTGGATGTGAGACTTGGACTCTGACCAGGGATCTGAGACGGAGACTTGATTCCTTTCATACAAGGTCTCTTCGAGGAATCCTTGGCTATCACTGGTCAGAGTTTGTGTCCAACGAGCGGTTGCTGAGACTCAAATGAGAATTGTACCTGCACAGTCCGTGAGTGTCAGCTGCGGCTGTATGGACATGAGGCTCGTTTTCCTGACGCTGATCCTGCTCACCAGATTCTCTCAGTGAGGGAACCTCATGAGTGGAGGAGGCCAATGGGCCGACCACATGTCTCATGGTTGCAGCAGGTTGATCGGCATCTCCAGGAGATGGGGATGGGACAGGCATCTGCCTGGGGGATGGCCAAATGGAGGCCCCTGGAGTACCGGCGGAAAGTGGATGCATCGACGCTCTGCTCCGGTGCATGCTCCCATACCTGACCTAAGATTCATTCTGGAACATATTGTTTGTTTTGACAGTGTCAGATTTGTTGAGGTTCGATGTTTATTGTAAAAGTTGATTTTCGGAAAGGGGTAACAAATTATTATGTTGCAGTTGGTTGTCGAGCAAGTACGAGCAGTTTGCAGAATGGTTGAGAGGACTTTCATTAATGTTCTCTCTTTGGGAATATCTAATTAGGAAAGCCGAGTGAGAATGGGGGAGGAAGAAGAATAGCCAGTCCCGAGTTGCTTTGTTACGTTCTGTGCCATGACGAATGGGAGTTTTGTGTTTGACTGTGAAGTATACCCAAGTTTTGAGTGCACTTGCCCGCTGACACAGATCAATCATGTAAAGAACCCGTGGGGTTTGTGCATGTATGTATATGTGCTGACGCTTCAACCATTAATCGTACAGATTTCATACTGGGGCATCTACTGTATTTTGCCATATCCCAAGATTTTGGAAAAATTTCACTTCCATCCCTCCGATGCACAACTATGATCCCCCCCCCCCCCACTTTTTTCCCCTTTGTTCAAAGTATGCATTGGAACTTCCTCCTCACAATTTTATACCACACTTCTAAAGAATCCCTTTACAGTATTGTTCAGCTTTTATTTTTATTACAACTATTAGAAATAAAGAAATCATAAGCAGAAAAATACATTTCCTCCAATGATCGCGTAAAGTACTCGATAGGTTTGGAATTATTTTGAAAAAAATTTTTTATGGAGAAAATTATATTCACGGTGTTAAATCTTTTGTTGATTAGTGTGAAACTTTAACACCCTCAAACTTCTGTCCTGTATTAAATGTACCAAATAAACATGTGGAGCGTCAAATGCACGCTCACAGATTCGCCACTAAACATTACTTTTATTGTTCTCATGAAAAACTTGTAGCATTGGAGGACAATTAAACCACAAGCAGAGACTGCTTTCACATTAATGTTGTGTTGCCGCACGGTTGGAGCTTCAGATCATCAGAACAGTGACAAGGCTAATAGCCCATGTACTTGAAACGTTCACATTTCGATCTGGTCGTGTTAACTAACACGTGACCAATTTATCAAGGTGATGTTATTTCGGAGGCAATCTTTTCGTGGAAAAATGGTTGCGTAAGGCAGGTGACAACACCATTGAAGGGCCCCACGCCACCTGTTTCACTCATGGCTTTAATCGAGCTTCCCTTGTTCCATCGCTTTTCTCACTATCCTGGCAACACTTTATATTTCTCTCAATTCTTCGCTTTATGGCGGCCATTCTTTGTGCATGACTTTTGTTTTTTCTTTCACTCTTTATTACCTCCACCACTGAAGGTGAACGAAGGCTATGTTTTTTCACCCCTGTCTACTTGTCTGTCTGTCTGTGAGCAGGATATCTCAAAAAGTTATGGAGAGATTCGGGCGAAACTTGATGAACAGTTTGGATGTATGACAAGGATGAATTAATTCGATTTTGGTGGAGATCCAGATCCGGATACGAGTGGTTTTTTTTTATTTTTTTAGTTATTCTTCCCAATTGAGAGATAGGACCAGAAACGATATATAGCACGATATTTTAAAAAAATTATGGACGGATTATGACAAAACTTGGTGGATGAGTTGGGTAAGTGACAAGAACAAGCCGATTAGATTTCGGTTTCGGTCCTGATGCAGATCCAGCCTGTCAGTGGGATGCAAACCGTAAACTGTTCATCCTGGTGGAGGTATGCACTCTACCGAGTGTCATTGTAGTCTTTTAAGTATTTTTATGCGACTCTTGCATTGTTCTTATTTTGATGCTTTTGTCGTCAATTATTCCTCTGCTTTTTATTCACTGTAGATTTAGTTTTTGTTGCATCTTGCACCCCTTTCTGTGCTTTCTTTTGTATATATTTATTAATTTTGTGCAGACATATTTCCTGTACACAGCTTGCTTATTTTTTCTCTTCTGTGCTTATTTGTATACCCCACTTATCTGCTTGTTCATATACGCTCTTCATTCTGACTCTTTTTCTCTTACCCCTGTCAGACTTCTCTTTCCTTCCTTCTCGCTCATCTGAATCTCAAATTTCCCTTCCCCTCTGTTTTCCTGTCTCTCCTTTGTCTCACTAGGAATCAAGTGTAAAAGCTGTTCTGGGAGTTTTATTTTGTTTTATTTTTTTGCTTAACTCAAGCATGATCTCTTGCAGGATTATTTGAAGTCAAAACGCCAAGGGCAGGGTAAGAAGACACACAGACCCCAAAGCGTAAAGAATTCTGAGCAACCAGGTGTGACAATTTATCCAACATTACACCAACAAAACAGATAATTCAATCAGAGGCAAGGTCACAATATTTATGATGGTTGAAGAAGCAAAACTGCATGTCCAACTCTATTCCCTGCACAATGATAGTTGACATTAGGTTCAGCATCATTACTGATCGATAGAGCCAATAGCATTCCAGCATAATCACCTCATCAGCAACTTGTTTCATCCAAAACCAGCCACTAATTTGATTTTATGACCTGTTACATTTTGCTTAACTTATCCCTTTGCTTTTGATCCATACGAAATAGACGATGCTTATTTGTTACTCGGATGTTCATTGTTTTTTTTTTATATACACAATGTCAAGGCTCATATGAGAGCTAAAACACAGAACGTATAACAAGGGGAGCAGGAAACAAGAGGGGCAGGACAGGGAAGCACAAAACAGTGTGGAACAGAGACATTAGGGGATCTATGGAAGGAAGAGAGATGGGGTGGGGTACACGGGGTAAACAAAATGGACACTAAAGGGACTTTCAGGAAGGAAAACAGGGAATTTGAAGGATGTGGGTTTAGGGTGGATTAACGGGGGTAGAAAAGATCATGGTTTAAGGTTGGGGAAGATGAGAGATGGTGGTGAACAGCTGTTTTGAAGACGTGGAGGGAAGAGTTGGATTGAAGAGAGTGTGGGAGTTTGTTCCAAAGGTGGGGAAAAAAGAGGAATGAAAGAATGAAGGTGAGCAGTCATTCTTGATTTTGGTAGTTTTACCAGAAGGGGGTTGCTGGCAGACCTTGAGCGCCCTGCGGAAATATGGGCAGCACAGATAACAGACAGAGCAGAGGAGGCGAGGCTGGAGAGGTGATGGTGGAAGACAGAAAGACCACCGACCTGCCTGCGGTGAGGGAGTGAGAGACCCACAGCCTCATCGCGGGAGATACCAATGATCTTAAATGCCTTGGTTTCCACAACGTGAAGCCAAGAAAGGTGAGAGGCGGGAGCATCAGCCAAGAAAGGAGAGTGGTACTCCATCAGGCTGTGGATGAAAGCTTTCGTTCAAAACTTGGTCAATGATTAATATTTCCAATAATTATCGTACCACCTTGCCTGGCCATACGAGCCATTTTTTTATGGGGGTGGCTACAGATTTGTCCAAATGATTGCTACGTTACCCGAACGTACCCTTCACTGGCATGTATATGTACTCTGGGAAGTGTTATCACTTCCGCCAAGCTCAATGGCTACCCCACCATCCCCCTACCACTACCACCACCCCTCCTCCACAATCCCCCTTTCCACCCAGTAGTAGCACAACCCAATACGACCCTTTCAAAATTACGTCATGAACGTCGTTTCAAAAAGGCCAGCCATAATAAGCTGGCCATTGCGCGGGGTGATTCCCTCTTTCGTCATTTTAAACACTTTTGAGCAAACTGAGGCCAATTTCAAAATGTTCACTAATAATAGCGTTTCGTCGACACAAACAGCCGACAAATAAACATCTGAAACCCCTTCAATGAACCGCCGCTAAGAAGTCCTGAGACATCGCACAGCTTCCCCGAAGGCCAGTGAGAACATACCTGCTCACGAACTCCCGGAGTCAGATGGTCTCCGCAGAAATAATACGACCTTCCGTGGACATAATCCAGCAACACGAACAGCTGATCAGCAAGTCATTTAGAATACTTCTGATCAGATCTTCAGAGGTCCCTGGGCCCTGTACAGCTTCTTTGCTCTACCATAACGTGTTGATGATTGCCATACCCTCAGCCATTTGTGTTTTTGCATATGCGTGATTGTGTAACACGCATTCAAGGATGGAAGTAACGTTATTTTGAAAGTGCTTCAGGGCGGACGAATCCTTGGGAGTCGGGCAGAGCTGCCATTTGCCAGATGTACAATAAATTTGATATTTATCGTACTTTTACTGTTATTTTAATCCCAAAAGGGTCACGATTGATAATTGCAAAAATCCTCATATATGTGACAATTCACGTGCGTTTGAGTTTCACAGGCAGTCATCATTCCGTCATCTCGCAATATTGCATCATCTCATGATATTTTTTCATCCTGATATTTTAATGCTGCCTGAATTATATAAGCTACACTGGCTTGTGGTTTTGGGGGGGGGGCATTTTCCCCCATTGACCCCATGCCTCGTACGCCCTTGCCATCTTGTGAACAATTTATTGTACATAACACACTTGATTGCTGTTTTGAAAAATAAATAAGACGTGAGGTTCAAATGTCACTCTTCGGTCTTCTCTGTTTGTGCTGCAGCATCATAATTATTAGTTTTATATTCTGTCAGTTTCCTACTATGCTGTCATCTTTTTGTAATGTAGGAAAATGCAGTTAGCATCAGTTCAACTCATAGTTTTTATCTTTTTCGACACTCAACAGATCCCTTGCCCCTTTTGTTTACTTTGAATTAAAACTTTCTCTTTTATGGTCTTTCTTTCCTTAGACTATGAAGAAGTTTGGGCAACTGGAACCTGCTGAATATCTTTGAAGTGCTAATCATGGCAACTGTAACAATCCTGGAATGACATTGCTGCAATTCCATAGCAGACGTGGACAGCGGCCTTGGAGGACAGACAGGACAAATGGCATGAATTGCTGTTGGATTTGCATGTTTGAATGATTTTTTTCAACTTAAGTTTTGAACCAAAGTAATTTTTTGAAATCTTTTTTGACAAATGAGATGGATTGTGTACATGTTTGTTACTGGGTGCAAGGCGCTTGAAGAGAAATATGGTTTATGCTCGTTAATTTTTATTTTAAATTAGCACCCTTTCTCAGGGTTATCCGCCGAGGCCTTTACTCCACATTGATCATTCCCATGCTTCTACTCGTTAATCTCTTTTGCTCGCTCATACCATGTTTATTGTTTCATTTAAGACTGCTTGCAAACTCTTTTGCACATTTTCTAATTCAGGATCATAAAAACGTGTAGTTTCTGTCAGTCATTTTAAAAAGAAAATGAAAAGATTATCTGTGATCCTGGCTCAATGAAACTCTTGGAAATTTCAATGAAACTCTTCTTTATATTGTTCTGCGTTTAGAAAACTTTATTACACATGGCAAAGCAAACTTTTATTTTCTTCTGTTTCTGCTAAGTTTATTTTGATGAAATTTATCGGGATTCTTGTTAAGTTGTTATTTTTTATTTCACTGCTGATTTTCATTTATGCATGTTTTAATTATAAATGGATATATGATGGAAGTTTGCTTTGGGGTTGGGGACAAGGGGGAAAACTTTTTTTCGACAGTCCCCCCGCCCCAACCCCCGCCATGTACTTTGGTTAATCTACAGGACGTATCTTAATTATGAATGGAATTTTTGAACGTCTCAACATGTATGAATAGTGGGGGTTCTGGATGTAAAAAACAAAATTGTTGTTTGGCTATTTAAGAAGGCTGGAGGACAAACGACTTGACAACGTCTCCAATTGTGAGATGTTTATATGGCTAGTTTTATTCGTTTTTCATATGATACAAGGCATTTATGCCATTTGTAGTTGCACAAACACAAGACAATAGAAAAAAAAATCAAGTGTGGTTCACCAATATTTTGAGGTTTCCATTCTAATATTATTGATCGCTCCATTCAGGTTGCTGCTGCTGCTCTAGATATTGTACATTGAACGAAACGTTTTTCTCATAAGATGTCTCCTATTCCTCCGTTTCTCTCCCTGGTTATTCTCTGTTCCGCTTTGACAGGCCCCTCCCCCACTCCGGAAGTCGTGTTGCTGTATATGTCAAGAACTCCGTTGCTCATTGTCCTCACTAACCCCTCCAAAGCCTTCTGGCTGCATATACCTCTCCACACCCACCTAATGTTTGCCTGTGTGGTATACCATCCACCAAATGATAACAACTCTCTAGACACCACTATTTCCTCAAACATAGATCAAGTCTTTGTAACCCATACTAACTGTCTGTTTCTCATCTGCGACAATTTCAACTGTCATCATACCAGCTGGCAGGATGTTGGCTCGCCAACAACCAGCGATGTAATTGCAGCAAAGGCCTTTTGCGACTCTGTGGGTTTGACCCAATCTATAAAATTCCCAACCTGGATTCCTCCTCCTGGTACGTCCTTCCTTCTGGATCAAGTAATGACTAACTTTCCATCAAATCTCTCTTGTTCTTTTTATGCCCCCACTTGCTCTTCTAATAACTTTCTTGTCAAGGCCCATATCTCTGGCTATTGTAAGGGAGGAACCTCAATGACGCAGGATATGGCTGTTTGCACAAATCAACTGGCAGGGTCTTCAATCTCACACAAAAATTGGACCACCATCTCCACAGCACCTGATTTTGATTGTGTGGGGATAGTTACTAAAGTCCACTTTCTCTCATGCACCAGTTTATTCCATCTCGTCTTCGACTTTCCTATTTACCCTCTTGATCCGGATATAATGAATCCTGTGGGGAAGCAGTTGCAGTCGAGCATCTTTCATTGTCTGCTTGGAAAGCGAACCCGACTGATTTGCTTTCATTCCATACGGCTCGCAACAAGTGTGGGTCCATCTTGAGGCAAGCCAGAAAACATCATCTTGCAAATCTCAAGGCCGAACTCTCCAAGCAGTCTCCTTCCTCCAACTCATGGTGGCACTTTGTCAAGTCCGTCTCTCGTGTTTGCTCCCCCTCCATCCCATCCCTCACCTCAAATAGTTGTACTGCAGACTCTGCCCGAGATAAGGAAGAAAGTCAAAACTCTGTCTTTGCCTCCAAATCTCATGTACCCAACCCATTCTGCGCTGTCCGCATCTTACCCCAACACACCCATCTTACCCCAACACACCCATCTTACCCCAACACACCAATCTTACCCCAACACACCAATCTTGCCCTGTCTATTGGCTTTTGTGTCCTCATCCAAGGATGTAGATAAAGTACCAGCTGACCTTGACCCTGCTTTGGCGACAGGCCCAGATGGCATTGATGCCCTTGTTCTAGAATCCTGCGATGCTGTTCTTGATCACCCTCTATCTGCCCTATTCAGTCTGTCCTTTTATCACAACCTTCTCTTCTGTCCCCCACCCCCAACCCTCTCTTCAGGGAAATCATCAAACATCACTCCCATCCATGAGAAGGGTGCAAAAGCGAACCCTGCAAAAGAAGCATTTGACACACTCTGGCATCCTGAGTTCCTTGGCAAGCTCTCTGCCTGTAGCATACATTGATGGCCTCCTTCAATCCTGGGTTTCTGAATTCCACTACTCATTCAGTCAACGTGTTGCCAATAAATGGAACCCTCCCCTCCCCTCTCCCAGTGGAGGCTGGAGTTCCCAAAGGCAATGATTTGGGCCCAGTCTTGTTCCTTATCTCTGTTAGTGGCTTCTCTAATGCTCTGAGAAACCCTCTCTTCCTTGCAGCGAACTCCACATTGTGTTGTACAGTACCCCAACCTGGCAGACAACAACGACCTCTCTCTCTCTTTGCTGATCTGGAAATGATTAGACTCTGGTCTGACAAACGAAACTTGTGCTTCAACCCTGGAAAATCCCACAACCTCACCCTATCGCTTCAGAATGATCGTCAAATGAACCGACCTATGGAAGTGGTTCAGTCTCTTGAAATCCTCGGCTTCGTAGCAAAGCTGGCCTTCAAAGCCAGCCGCAGACTGGACATCCTCAATCATTCCAAGTACTTCCTTGGAAAATCAGAGCTATTCACAGTCTACAAGGCTTTGTTTGTAGCTCAATAGCATACTGCCGTCTGTTGTGGGCCGGTGCTCATTCCAGTGTCACGTCTGTGTCTCCTGAATTCTGTGGAATCTAAAGGTCTTAGAATGAATGTAATCTCCCATGATGCCGATGATGCCGAAACACAAGGTTTGTTGCTCTCACATCACCAGCAGGTCAGTGGTCTCTCTGTTTTCTGCCATCTATTCTCCAACATTGCTCCCTCTGCTCTCTCAGTCTGACTTTCCCCAGCAACTCCAGGATGCACACAGTCTTCCAGTAACCCCGTCCTTCCAAAAACCAGGCGTATGCCTGACTCCACACTTCAACTCTTTTATTCCTTTTCCGTGTTTGTGTGTGTGCGTGCGTGCGTGCGTGCGTGTCCCTTTCCTGTTATCCCCTTGCCCATTGTCCCAGATATTGCCTCACTTCCCCCCTGTCAATTTAACCTTGCTCTTCCAGGAGCCTTGTTCTTGCAAAAATAAAATACATTATAAAAGATGATTGATCTCTGCTAACTGCTGTGGGCAGCAGGGAGGAAGGAGAAAACCTCAATGAATGTCTTATTCATTTCATCCATGGATTTTCCTGTCTGCCAACGCAGATTGACACTTGCCATCATCTGCAATACAGGTTCATTGCACAAATATAAACCACTGGTTCTAAGTTTGGAATGTTTCAATCCCTGCCTAGATTGGCAGTATTGCCCGTTGGACGTTGAGCATCAACAGTACCTTTCAATACCAGTTTGATTTCTGTTTGGTTGTGACTTATTTAACATGACCATTTAATGCAGTATTTGTCTGTTACCAATAAATGTCATGTTACATAACTTGCATTTAATTTCAACGACATTTGTTTCTGCAAAAGGAAACTTAGATTATCTTTTCTCATGGAGACATATTTGTTTTAACATTATTGAAGTGACTTCTCACCACAGATAAAAAGGTGTGTGTGTGTGTGTGTGTGTGTGTGTGTGTGTGTGTGTGTGTGTGTGTGACAGACAAGATCAGACCCCATTACTGTAATAGGGACCAGGAAGCAAGTGCCACACCAGCTCTTGCTGCATCCATCCTGACAGGAAATGGCTGCCACATATTAACTTGTCTGTGCAGTCAGGAACAATTTAAATTTAAAAAGGCTCTTCTGGCTAAACAGTTACATCGAGCTCTGCATATTTGGCAGAGCTACAGCCTCTTGTATCAATGTAGGATTGTACTGCAGCCATTACGGGGAAGATAATTTTATTCTAAATTTTATGGACCAGTCCACCCCAGAGAGGGAACATAAGTCCACGGGCCCATGTGTCGAATTTGTTAACCCTCATCAATGTGGAGCAGAAGCTCCTCCCACTACGGATGGCCGACAGGTGCGTACACATAAAATGGGCATCCCATCTGCCGGCATTAGTTTGTGGACGTTAAAGATTCCACTGTGTTCTTGGGGAAGAGTCTGCAAGCTATAGCCAGCACCATGGGCAAATTCAAAATTCCTGCCCTGCAACTGCTGGGAGAGGGATGGCAAACCAGCCAGCATGATCCTTGACAAGAAACTCCTTCGGCAGCGCAGACATTCTTTAACAGAGTATGAGACGGCAGAGAGGTGTGTGTGTGTGTGTGTAAGCGTGCGTGCGTGCGTTAAAACACGAATAAATTCCTTCGTGGGGCTGGTGTAAAAATATTCTGACTCACCCGGGACTCAAACCCAAGGACCTCATCACTTCCACGATGACAGCCCACTGAGCTATTGAAGCTTCGGATATCAGAATTTTCTAACACTGCAAGCTTTATCATAGCCAACGTCTTACGTGCCTGCTTGGCGGACCCTGTGTGCATGTGTGCGTGTCTGCATAGGTCTGTGTTGGTGTATAGGAGATAAACCTCATATGGAAGTAGAAAAACAGCAATAAATTCCTGCATGGGGCTAGTGTGAAGACATTCTGACTCGACCCGGAACTCGAACCCAAGGACCTCATCACTTACGTGGTGACAGGCCACTGTGCTATTGAGTCTTCGGATATCATCAGAAATTTCTCACACTAACACTATAAGTCTTACATGCCTGCTCGGCAGACCCTATGCGTGTCTGTCTGCGTCGGTGTATAAGAGATAAACCTCATACAGAAATAGAAAAACAAATAAATTATATATATATATATATTGTTGCGGTTCTGTAAAACTGCATGCCTCCAAAGCAATGGCATACAGCATACAGTGATCCCAAAGCAGTTGTTTCAATAGTTTGTGTATTAGTAGTTTGTCCTTTCCATATGTCTAGTGGGTGAAGGGGAAAGATGCGTTGCGTAAGACTTCTTCAAAAGTAAGACTTCTTCGACCTCTTTAATCTTCAGCCCTTGCAGTTCTTCCACTCCTTTGCTACACCCCTTTCTCTTACATGAAGCAAGCATGCAAATCAGTTTAAAGACCAATAGTAACCAAGCAATCGCGCCACGAGCGCCTCATTTGCATTTGTGCGCCAATTTTCCATTCAAAACTGCGTGCCAATTCTCAACCTCCATTTCGCCTCAGAGCTTTATTCCGCTCACCAAATTATACCACACTAACCACAACCACTTTATACGACGACTAAAAATACCCGCAACAACCAACGCTTACATTTCCATTACAAATGCGACCATTACTCACAATCTCGTTCCAAAGAACTTCCACCTCTTCCCCGCAATGCCACAATGTACTCCTACTTCACTACAAATGCCACAATGTGCTCCTGCTACTCTACAACCACCTCAACTGCCACATACTCATAAAACACTTACCACAGCCTCGAAGGACACGGAGGAGATATCGGTCAGGTTATTTCGGAACATAAGTCGAAGCGCGAACGTGCCTTGGAGCTCGTTTAGGGACCGACGGATGGCGCAGGGATTTCCCTATAATCATGTTTGAATGAAGGCCAGCGCACGTTCGGGTCCAGAGTGTGCCTCCAAAAACCACGGCCCCATGTAAAAGTCGGAGCTCCGGTGCATACCCCTGTCGGCAGCCGACTGAGCCGGGCCTGGCCAGGCGTGGCTACGACCACTATGGACCAATCGGGGAGCTCAATTTCGTTAGAGCCTCTTTTCATACGATGTTTGGCTCCTCCCCTCATCCGGGGCTCATAAATGGGACGAACGAGGCTCATTTCAGAGCATAGTTTCATCAGCAGAGTATCACCGGAGACAGAGCTGGAGAGAGCATCGCAGGAAAGAATATCGCCAGACATCGGACCTCGACAAGGAGAATGGTGGTGCAAGGACAAGCGTCGAGTCAGCATGACCAGGCTTGGGGTCACGCATTGCTACTGCGAGCCAGGACTGCTTCCATTTCAACATCGCTCATTTAACTTGCATCCTGCAGTGACACTTACACATCCATACTCTTACATGATTTGCGATAGGATCTTTTCTCTCACGCATCTTTCTTCTACCACGCAAAAGAGCAATCAACATGGCAATCCCAACAAACTGTTCTTGTCAGAGCAAAACCCAAGAGCAAACTGAAGAGCGAACCGAACTGACTTTTACCTCAAATTCTTCCTCTTACACGATGCCACACCTCACATTGCATTACACTTGCACTTCTTGAGAGATCGTTAATCCTCAAGTGTGTGTTCGGGATAACTCTGTACTGTGTCTTCTTTTGTAAATATTGTTTGCCTTTTGCCGCACCCCACCAATTCCTTGCTTTCCCTGCTGTTCATTTGCAATAAATCCCATTACCGTGCCACATAACTTTCCTCGCTCCTGGCTTAAACGAATGTGTTTGTTGGAAATGTTTCCAGCTCGTTTTTTATCTTTTCCTCCATTGGTCCAGCATGGCCTGCACCGAAGCTTAGCCGGGATGTTATTCCCCAAGAATCTGTTCAATAGCCGGTACATACTTGGCAGCTCCGCTCGACTGCACCTGATGCGGTCGGTAATCTAAATAATACAAATACGTACCGAGGGCACGATTCCACGATCAGGTCACGTGTTCTTCGGTAAACGGTTGTTAGACGGAGGACCCTAAGTCACGTGGTCAAGTTATTGGCGTTCGCGGTTGATTAGAGACCCGTCGCGACATGAAGAGTTATTCGTATGCGACGGCCTGCGATTCCCGATGAGTCCGAAGAGGAACCCGAAACAGCCCCTCCCTCGTGGTTCCCCCAGAGGAATGCCGATGTACTCTCTCGACGCCCTTGTCTGGAAGAACACTCTAAATTCTCTGAGAAAAACGACATCTCAGGTCCACCGGCGGTTCTATTGGGTTAATATGGGGCATAATATACAGGGCTGATGTCAATCATGCGACGCCTGTACTGCCAAAAAGGTACCGGCACGGACGATGAGGGCCCCTCTTCACCATCAAGTGGGAGCCCCCCTTGAGCGAGTGGCTACGGACATCTTCAGACCACTGCCCCAAATTTGCCAAGGTAATTGGTACATCCTCGTAATTATTTACTATTTTACGAAATGGCCAGGGGCCTATGCACTCCCCAACCAAGAAGCCAGGGTTGTGGTGCAGGCCTTTCTGGAAGGATTTGTACATTGGCACGAGGTTCCAGAGGAGCTGCACACAGACCAGGGACAAAATTTTTTAAGTGAATTGTGAAAAGAAGTGTGTAATCTCTTAGCAATTCGAAAAACACAGACAGCACCCTGAAGGCCACAATCTGACAGGATGGTGGAAAGGTTCAATAGAACTTTAATACAACAACTGGCCATATTTACCACCACCCGTCAAGATAACTGGGACGAACATCTCCCGTATTTGTTGATGGCCACCCGCACTATCCAACATGGAGCCACCACGTGCCGCCCAGCACTGTTCATGTATGGACGGGAGCTGTGAGCTCTTGTCTATTTGCTCTGCGGCCCGATGCCTGACCGTCCCGAAAAACCTCTGGGGGAGGGTTACACAAATCATTTGGAGGAAGGCATGGAGAGAGTTCATGCCTTCGCCTGCTGCCAACTCCATCTGGTGGGTGTAAAAGTGAAGCACAGGTACAACCACTGGAGCCAGGTGAGTGAGTGCTCCCCGGGAATGAAGATTTGGTTCTTCATTCCCCGGAGGAGGAAGGGCAAATGCCCAAACCTCACCTCACCCTGACAGGGCCCAGGGGTTTGTCCTGGCGCAAATTAGTGACGTGGTCATTAAAATGGGGCCACGGGCCCTCCCCCGATTCATCCATTCCAACTGCCTGAGACCCTATAAGGGCGACAAAACTCCCTCGTGGATCGCCTTGAACAAAGAATCGGAGGCTAGGCTGAGCACCCCTGCGGATGTGGAAGGCTCGCCTGAACTGGAACCATAAAGACAAAGCCCGATGGGGATGCAGGTGAACTTCCTAATTTTTGGCAAAGGAATACTTGTTAGGGGGAGGGCATAGCATTAGACCGGCCCCATGGGGGCATTCAATGTGGCCCTCCATGGGGGCCCTGGAGCACTCGTTAGATGAGGGGAATTTTGGTTAGAAATTTGAAACGAATGGTGACAAGGACAGACATGTGTAGTGGGGACATAGCTTAGCCATATAGAGTTAAAAGGGATATGCATTAGTTTAAGAGATGACTGGGAGCACACGTTCGTTCGGGGGACGTAGTTACTCAAAGCACCAGTGTGGATGAAACGATGAATGAATGCAGGTCAGCGAGCCCGATGTGATCGGAGTGAATGTGGAGTGCATGGTGCGAAAGAATGAATGGGGGGAGGAGTGGATCCCACCCAAGGAAACCCAGGGTTAGAATAAAATTAGTTAGTGGGACAGTCAAATTTACAAATGGATGGAGTTTTGTGGTTGGTGCTGAAAGTGGAAACGAATCATTTTGCAGGGTGCAGGAGATGATTGACCAACTGAGAACGTGGCTCGTGAAAGGTGAGTATGTCGGAGAGGGCACCCCACCGCCGGAGTTAGTAGGCCGTGGGTCCAAGGGACCGAGTAGCTAGGGTGTGTAATGGGCACGGGTACCCAGAGGAAAGGGACCCGGAGTGCCACACACCATGGTGGGCGTTGGAGGGAGTGCTGGGAAAGGCCTCCACCATAGTTTAGCAAGGAGTCGGTCGGCTCGGAGGCAGCCTCAGCATCCTGGGGGTACCAAAGGACGAGTTCAGCAGGTGGGCAAACCTGCCAGTGGAACCATGCTACCCTGCCACAAAATTGTGCGACGGCACGAAGGGAAATTTGTGGGCCTGGCCTGAATTAATAACGATCACCAACACAGACGACGGGGATCATGGTTATTAAAACCAATAGTTCAAGGAGTCAGGCTTGTTGAAAAGCCCTGGGGATAGTTTAAGGATTAATATAGGACAGGTTACTGTATGTGTACCCCTTCGCACCACCCACCCCTTCACCATTCGTCGGCCACTGGGCTTGCCATAAAGATGCTGAAACCTGTGAGAGTTATCCTAAGGCTGCATTGGACCTTTGGGCAGGTTTGCCCATCTCATTCTTGGTCTTCCTAAAGGGACCTGAGAAGAATGGGAACAGACATTTCGAACAGGCTAGCTGAACAATGTCATTAAGAGGTTTAGGGGACATTCAATTTTTTTATTTTTGTGTGCTTTTGTTGCAACTTAGCAGGAAGGTATTGACAAGGACAGGCATAGGCCATAGCATTGAGTGAGACTTAGGGTAGGACCGAGACCACCTCCGGACCGGCCAGCACCACCACGCTTCTCCACATCCGAACGAGATCACCATGAGACCGGCCAGCATCACCTGCCGGCCTGCTTCACCTTACCTGGTATGCCTTTGCCTTTTCTATGCCATTACTCATCTTTGCCATGTGCCCTAGGACCACTTGCTTATGGAGTGATCTGTGGGGACTGCCATGCAGGCAGCCACATCACCGGGGACTGGATGTGAACAGCCCGGAAAATGATTGATAAGGGCCAGTTCAAAGGGACTGTGAGACGGCGTATGGTCTGCCGTGATAAGGTGAGTTTCCAACAGCAGCCGGGAAAAGACAGAGGGCCATTTAGGGCCAAGAAGACGTCAGATTACATGAACATCTGCTGCTGCTCTCACCGACTTCTTACTTTTGTTTGTTTTTCTTCCTTGAGTTACAGGTCCTGGGCCATGGACAGTGTATATATTAGAATTGCACATAGTTATTAGCCCACATGTTTATATTTAGATTCAATTCCGGAAATTTAGCATGTTTGGCTGCCTGAGTCTGTTAGTTTAGATACGCAACGCATTAGGTTTATTATTTTTGGGACATGTATTTGAAATGTCACACTCAGGGATCTATAGGTAAATCGTTCGAGAGGGGGAACTAAACCTATGTGCCACACAAATGTTTATATGCCACATGAATATTTAACAACTCGGGTAGGGTTGAGTAAAAGGGAGGGGGTAGTGTTCTGGTTCTGTAAAACTACATGCCTCCAAGGCATCGGCACACACCATACAGTATTCCAAAGGCAGTTATTTCAATAGTATGTGTATTAGTTAGTCCTTTCCATAGGTCTAGTGGGTAAAGGGGAAAGATGCATTGCATGGGACTCCTTCAGTTGGACTTCTTAGACCTCTTTAACCTTCAACCCTTGCAGTTCTTCCACTCTTTTGCTACACCCCTTTCTCTCACACGAAACACACAAGCATGCATGCAAATCAGTAAAGACTAATAGTAACCAAGCAAGTGCGCTGTGAGCGCCTCATTTGTATTTGCGCACCAATTTTCCATTCAAAACTGCGTGCCAATTCTCAACCGCCATTTTGGCTCAGAGCTTTATTCCGCTCTCCAAATTATACCATGCTCACCAAAACCACTTCATACGACTGCTAAAAATCCCCGCAACAACCCACACTTACACTTTCCATTACAAACACGACCATTACTCATAATCTCGTAACAAGAAACTTCCACCTCTTCCCCACAATGTACTCCGACTTCATTACAAACACCACAGCGTCCTCCTGCTACTCTACAACCGCCACCTCAACTGCCACATACTCATCGCACACTAGCCTGGAAGGGCATGGAAGAGATTTAGGTCGGGTTATTTTGGGGCATAACTCGAAGCGCGAACGTGCGCTGGAGTTAGTTTTGGGACCTACGGGTAGTGCAGGGATTTCCCTGAAATCTTACATTTGAATGAAGGATAGGTGGCTCCTTTTTATGGATCCTTCATTCAAATTGAAGCCCAAAATCTGGATAGGCGGCTTTGTTTGATGGTTAACTGATGTTGACCATGTAATCTTTGTCTGTTTGACAGAGTCGCCAGGCCGAGGCATCTGTGTTGAAGGTGACACTTTGGTGTAGGATTGTGTCCAATGGAGACCGGGGGAGTGCTCATCACACTCCACATTTTTTGAGGTGTGTGTGTGTGTGTGTGTGTGTGTGTGTGTGTGTGTGTCCTTCCTGTTATTTTGACTTCCGGTTCTGGGTTTGTAGCAATGGCAGCTTCTCTCAGGTGTCTGCCGACTTTCGCAAAATTAAGTTTCTGGTCGTTATTTGTCACGTTTTAACTGTTTGTTTTCTCACCTGCATGCTTTCTGTGTGTTTGTAGTTCGGTTTTGTTTCAAAAATCGTGCTATTTTGTGAGTTTTCGTCGACTTTATCTTATCGGGCTCCTTGAGGCCTACCCCTCCTTTCCATTGAGGTGTACGATCGTTTTATTTGTATTCTCTTCCCTATTACCATCAATTCCAATTTTCTCCACTTTCCCCAACATCTCCTGTCTATCCCTCCCAAATACACAGTCTGTTTCTTGTCTTAAATTTAAAAAAAACAACAACAACCCTTTCACCCTGCATACCCACGAGTACAGATTCTGATTCTTCTTCTTCTTCCTCCTGCTTCTGCTGGCACACCATCTTGTATCCTCAAACAAAAAAATTCCCTTGAATCCTTCCGAATTATACACCTCCTGAAAGCAAGTGTTTCTCTCCACCCTCTTCCTGGTACTTTTCATTGATCCATCAGCTTCACTCTGCGTTTACCATTCCAAATTCACCATTCACCTCCACGATTTTACTTCAACCCTTCCTTTACCAAATATTATGCAATCTCAATCAAAAAAAAATAATAATAATAATAACAATAATAAAAACGATTTCTTATAATGCTACATCTTCCTCTTTCTCACGTGTGGTTCTCATTACTGTATCATAATTCACAACTCTTCTTCTATTTCAACAGACTGCTCTCAATTCGACCTTTCATTCATCCCTTGTCGAAAAAGTCTAACTGTTACGTTTCTTCTCTCCATTCTCTTAATTCGCCTTTATTGCATCCCTCAGGAAATGTCTTTAATCACATTTCTGAACTAAAAATTAAAAGAACCCCAGTTTGCTTTGCATGTTCACTTTCCTTCAATCGTCATTTTTTTTCCAACTTCAGTGCCAATTCACCACTCTCACCCCTCCCTCTTAAAGCAACCATCACACTCTTTCCCCCCTCCAAGTTTCCCCCTCACCTTTCTCCCTCAACTCTCCTCACTCCCCGTTCTCCCAACATTCTCCCCCTCACTCGCCCTTCTCAAAGTTGCCCCCTCTCATCCACAAAGCTGCCTCATTCCCCTGCCCTCTGTCTTCAATCTCATCACTCCACCTCAAATCCTCAACTGCCTTCTGCCCCTCCCTTATTACTCCCACTGTACTTCAACCCAGCACCACAGAGCCTTTTCTCCTCATCCAGCTCCTCCCCAAGTTCTTATATGTATAATATATATATATATATATATATATAATAAATATATACATATATATATATACAATATATGTAATATATATATACATATATATACACATATATATATAATATATATATATATATATATATATATATATATATATATATAATCTATCTATAATTCCAGCAATGTGTGTGTGTGTGTGTGTGTGTGTGTGTGTGTGTGTGTGTGTGTGTGTGTGTGTGTGTGTGTGTGTGTCTGTGACCGCTGTTTCTCGACAACCGCTGGTCCGATCTAATTGAAACTTGCCAGGTATATTTCTGGGGACCTGAGAATGTGCCTTTTCAAGGTTTCATATTAATCGGACGAGTGCTTCCCAAGTTATGGCCATTTATTTACCAACCAATGACAGGAACCGTTGCTGCGGCCATTTTTTATCAACCAATGACAGGAAGCGTTGCTGCTTAGCCGTGGTCGATGGGGAAGAGAAACTCAGCCGCGTTCGCCATTACGGGGTTTTTCTCTTCTCTTTCTCTTCTTTCTTTCTCTTCCTTCTTCTCTTCTCTTCTCTTCTCTTCTCTTCTCTTTCTTCTCTTCTCTTCTCTTCTCTTCTCTCTCTTCTCTCTCTCTTCTCTTCTCTTCTCTTCTCTTCTCTTCTCTTCTCTTCTTCTCTTCTCTTCTCTTCGTGTTTTTCTTGCGAGAAGGCAAAATACGTTGGCGCTAATTGAATAATTGGCCATTAAAATGCCTCCGTATTCTTACCCTGGACGAGGAAAAAAGAAGAAGCGCCATTTCCTCAGCAAGTTGTTTATGAAGAGGTGCTAACGAGATAAAGGTGTGTACAATGTACATGGAGACGATTTTTATTATTATTTATTTATTGAAGAAAAATGTTCCAAAAATAATTTATCAAAAAAGTGCACAACTTTTTTTTGTTTCCAATTGTCAAAACGGTGTGGCCTTTGGAAGTGTTAAGGAATTCAGCTCTACTCAACATGCTTGCCAACGAAATACATCTCAATTTGGTGGTAAAAACGATTCACAACGACGGGTTTCCTTACTCATTGCTCTGCAGTCTGCATTCAACCCTTCATTTGTCATCTCATTGACCTCATTTCATCTATCTATAATTCCAGCAATCTGTGTTGTGTGTGTGTGTGTGTGCTGTGTGTGTGTGTGTGTCTGTGTCTGTGTCTGTGTGTGTTGTGTGTGTGTGTCTGTGTGTGTGTGTGTGTCTGTGTCTGTGTGTGTGTGTGTGTGTGTCTGTGTGTCTGTGTGTGTGTGTGTGTCTGTGTGTGTGCTGTGTGTGTGTGTGTCTGTGTGTGTGTGTCTGGTGGTGTGTCTGTGTGTGTGTGTCTGGTGTGTGTGTTTGTGTGTGTGTGTGTCTGTGTGTGTGTGTCTGTGTCTGGTGTGTGTGTGTGTGTGTCTGTGTGTGTGTTTGTGTCTGTGTGTGTGTGTGTTGTGTGTGTGTGTGTGTCTGTGTGTGTGTGTGTGTCTGTGTGTGTGTGTCTGTGTCTGTGTGTGTGTCTGTGTGTGTGTGTGTCTGTGTGTCTGTGTGTCTGTGTCTGTTCTGGTGTGTGTGTGTGTGTGTCTGTGTGTCTGTGTTTCTGTGTTCTGTGACCGCTGTTTCCCGACAACCACTGGTCCGATCTAATTGAAACTTGCCAGCTATATGCTGGGGACCTGAGTATGTGCCTTTTCAAGATTTGATATTAATCGGACAAGTGATTCCCAAGTATGGCCATTTATTTACCAACCAATGACAGGACACGTGCTGCGTAGGCGTGGCCGATGCGCCATTTAGTTACCAATCACAGGACACGTTTCTGCGTGGGCGTGGCTGCGTAGGCCGGTGCACAGCCGGCCGACGATGACGTCACGTGCCGTGCTGGTTACGATGGGGATCGATCGGTGCCTTAGTTACCGTGGGGTAGGAGTGCCAATGGTAAATGGCAGCGAATGTCATGGCAAGCAAAGACAGGGAGGTAAACTTGATTTTAATTAACTCTGTGTGTAAGTATCACAGCAGTTGTTACTTCAATGCAAGCGATAATTCGTGGAATGATGTGAACATTCGTCCGGGCACGCACTACTTTGGATAGTGATGACACTGTATTCTAATAATTTCTCGATTTCTTATCCGCATTTATGGATAAACACAATGCCCCAATCCAGTCGTCGTTTATGATAGCGAAGGAATGGCCTGTGTGGTTGTTGAAAGTTTTTTTTTTTGCATGTACGGCCACGCACATATGGGCACGCGAGAGCGAAGGAACGGCCTGTGTGGTTGTTGTTTCTGGCGCGTTTGAAAGTTTTTTTTTTGTATGTACGGCCACGCACGTATGGGCACGCACGTACGGCCATGCACATATGGCCATGCACGTACGGCCATGCACGTACGGACACGCACATACGGCACGCACGTACGGCCACGCGAGAGCGAAGGAACGGCCTGTGTGGTTGTTTCTGGCAAGCAGTTTTAAAGTATATATATATTTTTTTTGCACGTACAGTCACGCACGTACGGGCACGTGAAAGCGAAGGAACGGCTTGTGTAGTTGTTGTTTCTGGCACGCGGTTTGAGTTTTTTTGCGGGGGGGGGGGGGAGGGTTTGACCGTACGGCCACGCATCTCCGGGCATGCACTAGTATATATAATTTCTGTTAATGTCTGCGCGTAATTTGACGTTTCTTCCTCCGAAACTGCCAGACGGATTGTCGCCACTTTCGGCATGCGGGTGGTCTGTGGTCTAATGAACAGCATGGGCTATGTGAGATCGCGCCAGACGGACAGGTTTGGGAATTTTTGGAGATTTTCTAATTTTTACATTCGTTTTCATGGCGACGTGTGACATCACCGCTGAGAGACGTAATGACGTCATGACATCATCGGTCATTCGCGTGACGTCATTACGTCTGTCGTCGACAGACCAGCACCGCTGAGAGGCGAAAAGCCACTCCGAGAAAACAGCGTCTGCAATGTAAAACCCTCTTCTGCACATGCTGACTACCTCAGAAGG
>CM068956.1:173710104-173724371 GCA_035128595.1 Eptatretus atami
GAGAGAGAGAGAGAGGGAGAGAAAGAGAGCAGAGAGAGAGACACAGGGAAGGACAGGAGACAGGGAGAGAGAGGGAAGCGGAAGAAGGGAGAGAGAGAGAGAGGAGAGAGAGAGAGAGAGAGAGGGAGAGAGAGAGCATGAGGGAGAGGACGAGCGGAGAGAGCAGGAGACAAGGGAGAGGAGGAGAGACCAGACAAGGAGGATAGAAGGAGAGAGGAGCGATGGGAGGGGAGGGAGAAGAGAGAGGAGACGGAAGGGCCGAGAAAGGAGGACAGGGACGTGGGAGGAGAGAGAGAGGAGAGAGAGAGAGGAGAACGAGAGAGGGATGGGAGAAGGGAGGGAGGGGAGAGACAGAGAGTGAGAGGACAGAGGACAGGACAGGGACGGAGAGGAGGAGAGAGGAAAGAGACGAGAAGAGTAGAGAGAGAAGCGACGAGAGGAGAGAGAGATGAGGAGAGGGAGAGAGAGAGGAGAGAGAGGACACAGAGAGAGAAGAGAAGAGGTGAGAGAGGACAGAAGAGAGAGACAGAGAAGGAGAGAGAACAGAACAGAGACAGGGAAGGACAGGGAGGAGAGATAGAGAGAGAGAGAGAGAGAGTAGAGGAGAGAGAGAGGAGAGAAGGAGAGAGAGACAGAGAGTAGGAGAGACAGGGACGTAGAGCAGCAGAGAGAGAGACAGAGAGGAGAGAGACAGGAACAGGAGGAGGAGAAAGAGAGAGAGGAGAGAGACGAGGAGAGACAGAGAGAGAGAGAGAGAGACAGGAGAGAGACCAGAGAGGGAGAGACAGACGACAGTGACAGGGACGGGAGAGGAGAGATGAAGAGAGAGCGAGAGAAGAGAGAGACAGACAGAGAGAGAGAGGACAGAGGAAGAGAGAGACGGGGGAGGAGCAGGAGAGAGAGAGAACATGAGAACGAGGAGACAGGGACCGGAGAGAGAGAGATGAGAGAGAGAGAGAGAGAGGAGAGAGAGGAGATGGAGACAGAGAGAAGGAGGGAGAGAGAGACAGAGAGAGAGAGACCAGAACCAGGGACAGGGGACAAGGAGAGAAGAGAGAAGAGAGAGAGAGGAGAGAGAGAGAGAGAGAGAAGAGACACGAGAGAGAGAGGACAGAGAGAGAGAGAGACAGAGAGAGAGGACAGAGAGAGAGAGCAGAAGACAGGAGACAGGAACAGGGGAAGAGAGAGAGAGAGAGAGAGAGCGAGAGAGAGAACGAGAGAGGACGGAGAGGAGAGGAGACGGACAGGGACAGGACAGGGAGAGAGGAGAATGAGAGAGAGAGAAGAGAGAGAGAGAGAGAGAGAGGAGAGAGGAGAAGAGAGGAGAACGAGAAGAGAGGGAGAAGAGAGAGACAGCAGAAGAGACGAGAGAGAGACAGTTAGAGAGAGAACAAGACAGGACAGGACAGGGCAGGGAGAGAGAGAAGAGAGCACGGAGAGACGAAGAGGAGAGACGAGAGAGAGAGAGAGAGAGGAGAAGACGCAGAGAGAGACAGAGAGGAGAGAGAGGAAGAGACGAGAGAGAAGAGAGAGAGAGAGAGACAAGAGGCACAGAGGTCATTTTGATTTTTTCATGTCAGCCATGGCGTTGATACATTAATTTACTGAGGTTGGCAGCTGTGCAGCTGGTTGCAGGTGCTCCTGAGATTAGAACAGGAAGTTGTTGTAATCAGGAATGCCGGTAATAACTCGCCGACTCTTCGAGAAAGGACACTGGAGATCTCTTAACGGACCGGAAACTAATGCTGGTCGACGGGTTGTTTAAAACTTCCACTCCGAGGGAGATAAACATTGATTGAATCAACCCTCCTCGGAGCATCAGGATACAGTAGGCTGGTTTGGATTCAACTTCAGGCTGGAGAGCTCCAGGGTTAGTGTCCGTGCCTTCTTGGCTATCCTGCCAGTCCATAATTTGTAGCTAAAACGTACAAAGTAAACTTTAACGAACAAAATGAAGGGAGATATCAAGGAACAAAAGCCATATTCAGATGCAACCTGTGTAGCAGAAATCCATCACGGGGGACTACAAGTGGCAGCTTGCCAGGTGTGCTGATACAGGCACATGGTCGATGCCAGACAACAGTCAGTTGTGAGAGCAGAAGGAGAAAGGCACGACTGCAGAGAAATGGTTGTGTGGGGTGAATGGCTATGCCATGGGCCTATGGGGGATGTATTGTTGAAAATATCCCATCTTTCCGTATCTCAATTCTCAACCATAACCCCAACCCTGTTACATGGAGGATTACTGTGTTACCTCTGTCCTCCTTTCTCTCCGTCTTCGTTCATTTATTCCGTTTGCTTATATATGTCCACCGCTTCCTCACTGTCAGTTCAGAACATCTGTCAACTCACTTCTTCAATGAGCCACACGTACTGTTAGATTGGAGGGCGTTACATTTTCAAGCAGCTGCTTTGTCATGTTTGAAAGTTAACTGACTGAGGGTAGATTCTCGTTCATTCTGCAAGGCTCACTAATGGTGTGAACTCAATATTGAAATGCGAAGGCTGAAACTCTCCGTCTCCTTCCTCCAAAGTTCGATGGTGGCACTTTTAAAGTCTAGTTTCTGGTGTTGCTCCTCCTCCATCCTTGTTGCTCACCTTAAATGCGTATGTACTGCGGACTCTGCCTGGATAAGGCAGAATGTTAAACTTCTTTTTGCCTCACATCTCTTTGTTACCAAGTCCATCCCGCCTCTGTCCCCTTGACATACCCTATTAACTGGATATATGTCGCTGCTCACCCGAAAGTTGAAGAGTAAGTTTTGCGGCCTTGACCATGCTTTTGGCAATGGGTCGACACGGCACAATGTGGTTCACTGTAGGCTTACAGTCTATCTATTTCCTATCGTGGCATACGGCCTTGGGAACACTCCCTGAGCGGTCTCCCGTGCTCCTAAAATCGTGGGCAACCTCATGGCAACCACCGTGGGACTGCTGCTCCCAATCA
This sequence comes from Eptatretus atami, assembly GCA_035128595.1. Taxonomy (NCBI): domain Eukaryota; kingdom Metazoa; phylum Chordata; class Myxini; order Myxiniformes; family Myxinidae; genus Eptatretus; species Eptatretus atami. The sequence continues at coordinate 173,713,052 of CM068956.1, forward strand.
CCCAACGATGCCCTCCTGGCACTCTCATTCAGGTCTCCCGTACGTGCTTCAAAACTGCCCAAGATCTGCAATTCCTGAGTAGCTTACGCTAGCACGACTCACCATGCTTACCCACACTACAAACCATGCCCCCAAGCATTACCCTGATTTCCCTCTCGTGCTTCTCGCCCGCTCAAGCCCAGTGCTATATCCTCCCTCCCACCTCTACCCCCCTCCACACCCACACCCTCTCCTCCTACACTCCACCCTCACATTCTGCATTTCACTCAAGAATTATTCACCCTGTCATCACCAGCATCCTCGCAAGCCTTCCATCTTTTCCGAATCACTGAATTCCCATGTCTAAACCTCACTTCTGAAATGGGGGTATTCCTTTCCAGTAGGGGTGCTACTCTCATCATCAATTTGCACACCCACTTCACACCATTCTCGTTCTAAAATTGGGTTCACGCATTCAAGTTTCACACACCAGTCCTGCATCATCATCCTCGATCCATCCAAAATCTGCAAGCAAGGGAGGGAAGGGAGGAAGACATCCAAGCTATTGTCCTCGCATTATATTCAATTGGCACCAATGGTGAAATTGAGCTCAAAAATTCCAATTCTCCTTGCACAATTTCTCATCAATATCCAATGGTGCAAACGTCCCTATAATTCATGCCCATCAGTCTTGCCCTTTTCTCAAATCTGCTGTGTGTTCTGCTCTCCACTCTGCCATTTTCAGTCTGTTCATTCTCTTTTGGCGGCCCTTCTCTCTGCATGGGATGTGAGCAAACATCATTCTGGTCCACGAGAAGGATACAAGAACAGACGCTACCAACTACATTGCCAGGTGGATTTATTTCAACTTTAGAAGCAGTTCGTGGAATCCATTCATTTGCTTAGCGATGACGCTTTCCTGTTTTCAACAGTCTGATGTCCGACCATAGTTTTAGATTTCAATCCCGGCTCACTCACTCTGGACAGTTTCTGCTCCTCTCTCAGCAATGGTCTGGGAGCTCCTTATTTTCAGAACATAAGTTCAGGACGTATCCCTGAAATATACCGGGAATTCACAGTCCGGATCCTGCTTTGCTGGCCAAGTTTCGAACCTGTCGGCATTCAGGCCGCTTTCTTCCTAAATTTACTGACTTCTCCACTCACACCATTCAACATGGTTTCTTCTCTGGAAAAACCTTCTCCTTTTTGCAGTACTCCACATTATCACATTACTCATACACATTATGTCATCGCAATCTGCATTATGTATACAGTTTGTCTGCATATAGCACTCACATTCGTCAATAGAATAGGTCAACAAATGTCATCATACAACTACACATTGTCATCATACACTCACATTATGTCCATAGAATTAGGTCACAAACTTGCATCATACACTACACATTGTCATCATGACACTTCACATCTCTGTTCATAGAATTAGGTCCAAATGTCATCCATACACCTACCACTTCATCATATACATCACATATTGGGTCATCATACACACGTTATGTCATAAAGTATGTCTACACATGTTCATCATTCACTACACATTATGTTATACACATTATGTCATCATACACTGTATGCAGTACATTCATTACATCAAAACAACTCAACAGTTATGTCACTGCAGTATGTGTACAATCTATGTCAATCATCACCCACATATTTCATACAACCATGTATGTCATCAATTACACTCCATGGATTGTCATACACCATGTCATCATGCACTCACATTGTCATGCCGTATTGTCATAACATTATATCATCATTCCACCTAATTATGGATACACAGATATGTCGATTACACATTATGTAATCATTAACATCCACCATTAATGTCAAACATATTGTCATAATATACCTCCACATTATGTCTACAGTATGTTACACACATTATGTAAAACAACACTCCATTTTATGTTCATACAGTATGTCATACACAGGAAATCATCATCACTCATATTAGTTCATATACACCTACATTATGTGATACACGATTCATCTACACAACACTTATGTCATACCAGGGTATGTATACACATTATGAAATCATACACTCCATATTATGTCAGTACAGTATGTCATCACATACACCCAATTATGTCATACAGTATGTCATCATACACTCCACTATGTCCCCATCCCTCTACTAAACACACAGCAGCTGTGTCTCGATCACTTTGATAATCTGGAAATATCAGATTCTGGTCCAATATATGGAATACGTCCTTAAAATCTTGCAGTCTCACCCCATCACTTCACAATGATCACCAAAAAGAAACCACTCTATTTTCAGAGTCATCCACAGAAGGGTTCAATTTCTGAAACTATCCGTCAACCATCAGCCATGACCTTTTGGGACTGAACACATTGCAAACTGGTCTCAACAGCAGCCACATCCACCATCTTTCCTTTCCTGAGAAAATCAGAGCTACTCACAGTGTACAAGGCTGTTTCTGAGCTCTCAATGGAGCTGGTGCCCCAGCATCACATGTGCTCCCTTGGATTCGTAGCTCTATTGAATCTCGCATGATGAGGTCAAGCACAAGGTGTGTTGCTCTTACATCACAGGCAGGTTGGGAGTCTTTTTCCCGATATTCTCTAACATTGCTCCCCAGACTCTCTCAGTACTCTGACCCTCCCCAGCAAGTCAAGGATGCACCGTTCATCCAGTAACCCTCTCTTGTTAAACTTCTAAAATCCAGGCTGCTTCACACCTCAATCTTCTATTCCTCGCTTCTCCCATCTATGGAACTGCCTTCCAGAGGCTGTTCTGTCTCACTCTTTCCTCCTGGGCTTCATGCAGGCAGTGCACCCACTATTGTCATCCTACCCATGATCTTTATTACCACCATTAACCTTTCCTAACCAAATCCTCTTACTTGCTGATTTAAATCTGTCTCTGTGTCTGTGTGTCTCTCTCTCTCTCTCTCTCACATCATCCCCTTACTGGTTTTGCCAATTGTTGCTCCACTACCACACTGTCATTTAACCTTTCTCCTTCTTCATGAGCCTCGCTCTCGTGGGAAGAAACAAGAAAACAGTGGGGTGTGCCCAACACGTTCACATCAGCACACCGACTGCACCATCTCCTTGTCAATGGGGAATTGAGGATTCCATCTGGCACACGAGCAAACCTACTTAGCAAGCTACGCTAAATAATCACAGGGTTTTACACATAAATCTGTGAGATTGTATCTAACAGAGCAAATTCTTACACCAAATTGGTCACGTGAGGTCTTCCTCGACATTCAAATTGACCCTAAACTGTACGTTAGGGTTCATTTGTTTGCCCAGGAACTTCTTTTGCTTTTCTTTACCCTTTGAAACTCTCCTTGCCCGTGACCTCGTTTGGGTATTGCGTGTTATGTGTACAATCCCGACCAATTCGGCTCAATTGACATGTCATCCTTTTCGCACACCGCACACAGACATGATACCATCAGTGCAAATGGGTCTGATGTGTTAAAGAAAATATTCATCTTGGTCAGAAAAAACAACTACAAACAAATTAGTTCTGGATGGTGTCGGGCTCTGGGGAGGACATCTCTTTAACAAGGAAGATCTATGAAGATTGTTCTCAGTGAGCTTGGACATCCATCATATTCAGGATGAAGACATTAAGATACATGGGTGAAGCTTCACCTGAATTACAAAACGTTACTGTAGAGTATAGACGATGGTATGTGGGATTTGAACCCAGACTAACAAGCTGAGGATCTCATGGTCCTGAGATTGAGCCCCATTGGCTGCTGAAAGATGTAACCAAATGAATAGACACGATAGATACAATGATTAAGCAACCCTGGAAATGTGCAAGTAAAAAGATAAGTCCAGACGTTTGACTTCAGTCATTCCTGACATCTTTGTTCTTGATCCTCGATAAAGCCGGGCTATCTTTTGGGATTGGCAAGGAGGAGGGGGAGAGTAGACATGATACTTTCTGGTCACAATGCAATTTATCAATTTTAAATTGCGTAAAAGTGTCTAAAATCCTATCTTTTGTCCTGGTTCTTTTGGAACATTACGGATAGCTGGAATGTCAGATTTTGATTGTACCTTGGCTTCCTGGTGGATAAAATGGGCTTCCTCCTCTGATAGATTGAAAAAGTGACAGGGCAGGGGAAAAAATCACCTAAGTTTCGCCTCTGTCATACCTGTACCCATTCCTGCATTGCAGTGACCTGGACACAAAGGATTTTGAACTCAGGAAAGTGAAGAAGGGGAGTAAGAAGTCTTGAAACGAGGAAACTTGATGGGATATGCGAGGTAGAGAGCGGCTGGTATCCCTCCATTTCAATCTGCAGCTACGATGAACGAGTGGAGTGATCTGCCTGGGCGGATGACGAGGCCTCTGGAAGCCAATGCAGATATTTGGCTTAATGAGCTCGCCTGGGCCTTCCTGCCGCATTCATATTGCTGGGAGTGTTGTGTTCCATGAGCAGAATTTCTGTCATGGAAACCATGGTTATCCAACTCTGGTGGGGAAGAGATCCACCACGCATGACCCGACTGGGCTGACTTGGCCTCCAAAGGCCAAACCTGTGTTTCGACTAATCAACGCAATGAGTGCAGACCATGGTCCTTGACCTTTACTCAGATCGGCCCTCCCTCAAAATCTGCAAAGAGAATGAAAAAGTGGCCGCTTCGATGACCAGAACAAGGAAAAGTAAGACTTGGAAGAAGATCCCTTGTGGTATTTCCTGAAGGTCGTTCTTTGTATTCAACTTTTAAGCATATTACTCTGTAGGAGCAAGGCTTAAGCAAATGAGATAGTGTTTGGGGGCAAAGCCAGTTATTACTGTGTACTTTGGTACAATGGTCGTCTGAAAACCCGACATGAAGCTGTGCCTCCGTGGGAACACCATGATTTGCAAACTAATTTGTGAGCAGGTAAGCAGCCGTGATGCGAACACCTGTGCATGTCTGTGCGCAGTTTAGAATAAATGAGTTATTTTTTACATTTGCAGAATTCCTTTGAATGGTGAACCGTACTTGTTCGTTGTTTTGGTATTTGTAGAAAGTACAAAAGGTGATCTGATGGTGGGGAGGTTAAAAAAAAAACAACAAAGAAATTCGCTCGACCCACTTTGTGCGGAGAAAGGTTGTTTCGACCAAGAAGCAACAATGCGTGATGTTCGAGAGTATCAGCGGGACTTTGGGGGTCGTGTGACCCGCGATATTTGGACAAAGAGACGTCCTGCGACGCGTCTCTGAAACGACCCAAGACACCCGGCGATGCGAGGCCCTGTCCACGTTGGGTGCGTTTTCTCGTGCGTGCTTTGATCGCAGCATGTTTTGAACACCATATCTATCGATCTATCTGCGCACGAAGGGTTATAGAGATATTGTTCTTGAAGTTTCTGGCAAAGACTTGTTGCTTCACCGGATTGCTCGCTCTTGGCTTCGTTCATGCGATAGCTCTCGACGTTGGGTTTTCCTTTGCATTGGAGGAGTCGACACTTTTGGAGACGTTAAAGACCGGAGACTCCCGGGAGTAAGCTTTCAGGCTGTGAGTGACATTCTGGATGGTTTGAGAGTCTGCTTCATCAAGATACCGACCAAGTTTATAAGTGCTTCTGCAGCCCCACCAAGCTTCGTCGTGACCTTTTATATACATTGGAAAAAAAAAATGCCCTTTGACAATTGCCAGGATTGAATCTCGTTCCAAGACATCGCAAATGACCACGTACATATTTATAGCAAAGCTACTGCACCAATCAATCACTAAATTCGCATCCATGCTCATGAAATTTCTTAAAATGCAATGCAATTCCCACGTTATGTCAGAAGCTAAGCTCGTTTTCGGCATTATTAATCGAGCAAAGAACGAGCAGACACCTTCACAGGTGTGGTGGAGACATCAAAAAGTGCGTCCCTTAAATACGACTGGCATATGACGGTCCATTGATGATATGCCTGCATCATCCAGTCTCTTCGACACCACCATAGCTCTTTCAGGGATTGATCCTGAGACCCAATCATTTACCGTGTTAACCCCCTTTTCGAAATAGAGTATTTTTGTGATCCGTTTTCACACCCATCAACCTGAATCCATGCTGAGCGATCTACACACGAGCTTCTGGACAGAAGGTACTCAGCTATTGCTCCTCAGGCGTCCCAGCACGCACCTTGGACTCGTGGTGTCCATCCGCCGCGGGCAGGGGACAGACAGGCGGCGGGTGCGGCTCATTTTCCTTTCCCGTGTTTCCCGCCATCACGACAATGCTGCGTCCGACCCACCTCGAGGCGCTCCACAGAGATCGGACGCAAGGTTGCAGCAGAACTGGGAGGATTCAAAAGAGCAAAGGAGCAGAAAGACGGAGAGACGGAAGGATGTTCTAATGTTGCGGCTGTCTTATCGCGCATTTCTTGCTCCCGCCTCTTCCAGCGGAGGGGTTTGGAGCGCTTCGAAGCCGTACCGGTGGCCGCGCCCCGGATCATCTATCAGAGCGGAGCTGGACGACCTGGAATCAACTCTCGATGTAGGGGATTCAGCTCCCTGAGCAGGGCTGCCTGACAATCAGGGCACTGACAAGTCAGAGACACGCACATAGTTACAAGAGGAAAGGGAACATGTGGCGCAGAGGAGGAAAGGTGGATGAAGGTGGCATTGTGGAGGGGAAGAAATAAATAAATATGGAAGGGGTCAGTGATTTCAGGTGGATGTCAAACTTCGGTTCTCACAACCCTTGCCATGAAAACCAGCAAAGATCAATGTGGCAGCTTCCATTTCTAAAATCTCTGCAATTCACAAAGTATATGGCACTGTTAGTTGAAAAATCAATCACACGCAAGGTGTATGTTGTGGTGTCGTCATCAATTTTTACCTGAAGGTCATTTTGAAGATCATAGAGTGTACGGAGACCAATAACTACTTCAATATAATCTTTCTGAAAAAAAAAATAAACTTTATCACTTTAAAGTATGTACCACTTCCATCAACAGTACATCGTGGAATTGAACACGAGAATGCAGGTTTCTCGGTGTTTTATCAACACTGCTGCAAGACATTCCATCGGCAGCTATCTTTCTTTCAGCCTTTGTCAGCATCCTACAACAGTAATAGATACACGATTGTACCTTTTTATGACAATTAAAAGAGTAAGGATTCCTGCAGTATCTGACACAATGCTTTAAGAATAAACAAGAGTTGAGGTCACGTTTGATCACCACACTGGAGAGGACAAGAAGTCCACACGAAATCTCATTAATGGATCCCAAGGCCCTCTTCTCGCTGGTGTTGGCTTAACTGTTAAGGTGGCTGGCTTAAGATCTTACGGTCCTGAGTTTGAGCCTCTGTCATCCTGTTAAATAACACGAGGTGGGTTCACTCAGCCTGTCATCCTTCCGAGGTCGTCAAAATGAGTACTGGCTTACGGGTAATAAGCCATTCGAGAGTCCTGCATCGGAGTGGCGACCTGTCCAGGACTGTTGTACTCCTAGCAAACGAAACTGCCCTTGGCAGCCTATGCGCTCCATGAGGTGAAAGGAATGGTTGGTTAAAGCCTTTTTCTACCGCTTTGGGGAGCCGGTGTATCGCTTTTGATCTTGCCAAATACCTGCCAAAAGTCTCCTAAATAAGAGTTAGAAACTACTTCAGCAGTGTGAGCTCATTACAGGGTCCTCCAAATGCAAGATCAATTAGGAGATTATATTAGCTTTGGTAGGAAACCCTGAAGAGGCTCATCACCATGTCGACTGCATGCATGTGAAGCGGTTGACAAAAGCTACACCAAGAGTGTTGTCTCTTGAGATATGGAGTTAATGCTGCTGCAGGTGCACCATCGACAAATCGAGGCACATGGATGATCTCGGGAACATCCAAGAAACAAAGATGCTGCTCCACACCTGGCGTATGTATCAAGAGGCTTGCACTGTTGTGAAGGACAAAATTGCTTGGCTTGCATGCATTAACAAGCTAAGAAAGAAGTTCACCTTTCGTGGTCATAAGAAAAGGTACACTGCCAAAACCTTCCAGAGACAACCTCTTCTTGTCGGCAGAGTTGGCTGTGATGGAGTTCTTGCAGAACCCAAGAAGTTTGTGCGTCACCTGTATGACACTCTTGAGATGCCAACCATCGTTCCTGCTCAGCTCCAGATTTTTTGAAGGCCAAGACGGGCCAGGAGATGTTACCCCCAACAAGAGAGTGTCCTGGAAACTTCACATCGTACCTGCCGAACACCACTCTACAAGGCAAAGATATGGCTACAAGCAGACCAAGAGCCGATAGAGAGTCACGTCTCGAACACCAACACTTTTTCCTGGAAGAAAGAGTCAACTTTCACACAGTGAAAGGGAGAATATGTCCCCCGTCTTAAAGGAGTGACCTGTGGATGCAAATCATACTGCAGCACACCTGGATGCACCCGTTTTAGGAAAGGATTGAAGTGCAACCCATGATTGTGACTGTGAAGTGACAAATGGTGCAGCCCCAATCAATGTCACCCCTCAGGCAATCGCTAACTGGCCAATTGATATCCATCTATGGACAAAAAGATAGCAATCATACATATTAAGATCAAAACTAAGATCCAGTCTTCAATGACATCTTGGATGCTGCTGTCCTGTCTGTGTCTGTTTGTGGTGAGGATGTTGAGGTCGTGGAGAGATTCACTTACCTTGGCAGTGATATTCATGTCTCTGCTGGTGTGAGTCAGAAGTCAATAGACGTCTGGTCGGGCCTGGGGAGTCATGGATTCACTGGATAATGGGGTGTGGCGCTGCGGTACCTGTGCGGGAGGACGAAAGTCCGAGTCTTCAGGTCCTTGGTGCTCAGTCTTGCTCTATGGATGCGAGACTTGGACTCTGACCAAGGATCTGAGACGGAACTTAATTCCTTTGGTACCAGGTCTCTTCGGAGAATCCTTGGCTATCGCTGGTCAGATTTTGTGTCCAACGAGCGGTTGCTGAGAGAGACTCCGATGAGATTTGTTACCTGCATAGTCCGTGAGCGTCAGTTGTGGCTGTATGGACATGTGGCCCGTTTTCCTGACGCTGATCCTGCTCACCAGATTCTCTCAGCGAGGGAGTCTCGTGAGTGGAGGAGGCCAATGGGCCGACCACATGCCTCGTGGTTGCAGCAGGTTGACCATCCATCTCAAGGAGATGGGGATGGCCTGGCATCTGCCTGGGGGATGGCAGCGGAGGCCCCTGGATACCGGTGGAAAGTGGACGCAGCGACGCGTTGTTCTGGCACATACTCCATACCTGACCATATCATACATATTGCAGTCAGCTGGCACCATTGTCTGGACGAGAGGTAAAACACTCGCCTCTGAGCTGTCTTGCCAAGATTTGAATCTCATCCAGCTACGAGCTATCATCCTAGGTTTGAATCTCAACCCAGCTACGAGCTATCATCCCAGGTTGGAATCTCGGCCCAGCTATAAACTGTCATACTTGTGTTTCACAGGCAGTGATGTGTGCCCGCTGCGTACCTCTCATGGACGTTAAACTGGATGGCCCGTCTGTCAGCATTGCTTGGTGGATGTTAAAGATCCTGCGATGTCTTTTGCAAGAGTAGACGAGTTATCGTGGCGGACGGACACTTTTTGCAAAGAGTAGACCAGAGGGTGCCCAAAAGTTTGTTCACCGAGATGAAATGCAATTTATTGTTGCAACACGACATTTTGTATATTTTTAAAGTTGGTGAAATAGTTATGCAAGATTTCTGAGATTAAACATTCTCACCATGTTCTTTATTCTGGCAATGCATTACAGGTGGAGAATGTAACAGGCTGAGGAACGGATTAGTGGCCCCACGGTCCCCATGATTTGACAGCGTGATGTTTTACTTTGGATGATTTTGAAAAGATAGTCTCGATACGCAAAGCCCTGTGCTGTGAACAGATTGAAGACCTTAATTGAACAAGAGTTTGCATCACTTTGCAATAATATTGACTTTGCAGGGAATCTCATCCTGCGACTGTCGTCAAATGTATGAACGAAGTCTGCAAACAATTACAATATCTCACTATGTGATATTTACTTTCAGGAAGGGCAGGGCAGGATGACCTCACGGTACACACTCGCTTCCAAGCTGTCTATCCTGGGTTCGAATCCCGACCCAGCTATAAACTGTCATCCCGGTGTTTCACAGGCAGGGTGATTCATCAATGTGTGTGCCGTCCCTCGGATGAACGTTAAACTGGACATCCGTCAGCTGCACGATTTGGTGCACGTTCAAGAGGGCACTGCATCAGCGGTACCGCGCTCCCAGGAATGATGCAACCAGCAGCCATAGGCTGTATCCGAAATTATATAATCATAATATAATAATTATTATTATTATTATATATATAATATGACATTTTGACTGAACTTTGCAATCTGCTGTGAATAAACAAGGTTTGCCAAGTTATATGTTTATGTTGTCTGATGCACTGTAATTATTTTACTGCAAAATATAGATGATGATCTCAGGAACGAAACTTTTGGCCATCATCCACATTTAAGTTACAATGAAGTTGATGGTTTTCCTGATAGATATCGTGAAGTCGACGTCAATCTTCGAATTCAGACAATACCCATTTTGATCGGAGTTTGTAAAGACTGAAAATGACCTCGGGTTAAAATAACTGAACCGAACATGCAGGTTTTTTTTTTTCGTAGTCGTTATCTCGTATGAGGGCATGTTTTTTTAACAAACAATGGTGTCACGTCAAAAATAACAGTTTGGTAGTTTGAAACAAAACAACCACACATCATCTATCAGCTCCATAACTGAGCTCAAAAGAGTAATCAACCTATTCTAGCATCGTAATAGCAATGCAGTCACGAAAATCATGAACTGAAAATTGTTTATTGCTCTCAGCTTGACCTCAGCAGAATAACTTGAAAAAGAAATAATTTTACATTTTCAATTTTTTTTTTTAGATCCTCGTGGAGGATCTCTAAGTCTTACTCACGTTGTTGTTCTTGTGGACTTTTTTGTTTCCAGGCCTGTTTTTTCGAAACTTCCTGAAACTTGCCATATAAAGTCGCAGCAGTAACCATCTCGGATTTTTGAAAATTCCTCCTAGGAAAAAGTTTGATCGAAAAATATCTCGCTAATGGAAATCGCTAAAAATTATTCCGAAACTAGACAAGCTTTTTGAATTCTGTTGTGGGATCGAACAGGGCATTATCAGAGATGATTACGCACATATGATACATCACTATAATGTTTCATATCCTATTTTTTTTCTGCTGAGGTCAAGCTGAGAGCAATAAACAATTTTCAGTTCATGATTTTCGTGACTGCATTGCTATTACGATGCTAGAATAGGGTTTGATTACTCTTTTGAGCTCAGTTATGGAGCTGATAGATGGTATGTGTGTCGT
>CM068956.1:173725017-173747517 GCA_035128595.1 Eptatretus atami
ATAGGCTGGGTCGGGATTCGAACCAGGATAGACAGCTTGGAAGCGAGTGTGTGTACCGTGAGGTCATCCTGCCCTGCCCTTCCTGAAAGTAAATATCACATAAAGTGAGATATTGTAATTGTTTGCAGACTTCGTTCATACATTTGACGACAGTCGCAGGATGAATTTCCCTGCAAAGCTCAATATATTGCAAAGTGATGCAAACTCTTGTTCAATTAAGGTCTTCAATCTGTTCACAGCACAGGGGCTTTGCGTATCGAGACTATCTTTCAAAATCATCCAAAGTAAAACATCACGCTGTCAAATCATGGGGACCGTGGGGCACTAACTCGTTCCTCAGCCTGTTACATTCTCCACCTGTAATGCATTGCCAGAATAAAGAACATGGTGAGAATGTTTAATCTCAGAAATCTTGCATAACTATTTCACCAACTTTAAAAATATAACAAATGTCGTGTTGCAACAATAAATTGCATTTCATCTCGGTGAACAAACTTTTGGGCACCCTCTGGTCTACTCTTTGCAAAAAGTGTCCGTCCGCCACGAAAACTCGTCTACTCTTGCAAAAGACATCGCAGGATCTTTAACATCCACCAAGCAATGCTGACAGACGGGCCATCCAGTTTAACGTCCATGAGAGGTACGGCAGCGGGCACACATCACTGCCTGTGAAACACAAGTATGACAGTTTATAGCTGGGCCGAGATTCCAACCTGGATGATAGCTCGTAGCTGGGTTGAGATTCAAACCTAGGATGATAGCTCGTAGCTGGATTGAGATTCAAATCTTGGCAAGACAGCTCAGAGGCGAGTGTTGTACCTCTCGTCCAGACAATGGTGCCAGCTGATGCAATATGTATGATATGGTCAGGTATGGGAGTATGTGCCAGAAACAACGCGTCGCTGCGTCCACTTTCCACCGGTACTCCAGGGGCCTCCGTCTGGCCATCCCCAGGCAGATGCCAGGCCCATCCCCATCTCCTTGAGATGATGGTCAACCTGTGCAACCACGAGGCATGTGGTCGGCCCATTGGCCTCCTCCACTCACGAGACTCCCTCGCTGAGAGAATCTGGTGAGCAGGATCAGCGTCAGGAAAACGGGCCACATGTCCATACAGCCACAACTGACGCTCACGGACTATGCAGGTAACAAATCTCATCGGAGTCTCTCTCAGCAACCGCTCGTTGGACACAAAATCTGACCAGCGATAGCCAAGGATTCTCCGAAGAGACCTGGTACCAAAGGAATTAAGTTCCGTCTCAGATCCTTGGTCAGAGTCCAAGTCTCGCATCCATAGAGCAAGACTGAAGCACCAAGGACCTGAAGACTCGGACTTTCGTCCTCCCGCACAGGTACCGGCAGCGCCACCACCCATTATCCAGTGAATCCATGACTCCCCAGCCCGACCCAGACGTCTATTGACTTCTGACTCACAGCCAGCAGAGACATGAATATCACTGCCAAGGTAAGTGAATCTCTCCACGACCTCAACATCCTCACCACAAACAGACACAGACAGGACAGCAGCATCCAAGATGTCATTGAAAGCCTGGATCTTAGTTTTGATCTTAATATGTATGATTGCTATCTTTTTGTCCATAGATGGATATCAATTGGCCAGTTAGCGATTGCCTGAGGGGTGACATTGATTGGGGCTGCACCATTTGTCACTTCACAGTCACAATCATGGGTTGCACTTCAATCCTTTCCTAAAACGGGTGCATCCAGGTGTGCTGCAGTATGATTGCATCCACAGGTCACTCCTTTAAGACGGGGGACAATATTCTCCTTTCACTTGTGTGAAAGTTGACTCTTTCTTCCAGGAAAAAGTGTTGGTGTTCGAGACGTGACCTCTATCGGCTCTTGGTCTGCTTGTAGCCATATCTTTGCCTTGTAGAGTGGTGTTCGGCAGGTACGATGTGAAGTTTCCAGGACATCTCTTGTTGGGGGTAACATCTCCTGGCCCGTCTTGGCCTTCAAAAAATCTGGAGCTGAGCAGGAACGATGGTTGGCATCTCAAGAGTTCATACAGGTGACGCACAAACTTCTTGGGTTCTGCAAGAACTCCATCACAGCCAACTCTGCCGACAAGAAGAGGTTGTCTCTGGAAGGTTTTGGCAGTGTGACCTTTTCTTATGACCACGAAAGGGTGAACTTCTTTCTTAGCTTGTTAATGCATGCAAGCCAAGCAATTTTGTCCTTCACAACAGTGCAAGCCTCTTGGATACATACGCCAGGTGTGGAGCAGCATCTTTGTTTCTTGGATGTTCCCGAGATCATCCATGTGCCTCGATTTGTCGATGGTGCACCTGCAGCAGCATTACATCCATATCTCAAGAGACAACACTCTTGTGTAGCTTTTGTCAACCGCTTCACATGCATGCAGTCGACATGGTGATGAGCCTCTTCAGGGTTTCCTACCAAAGCTAATATAATCTCTCCTAATTGATCTTGCATTTGGAGGACCCTGTAATGAGCTCACACTGCTGAAGTAGTTTCTAACTCTTATTTAGGAGGACTTTTGGGCAGGTATTTGGCAAGATCAAAAGCGATACACCGGCTCCCCAAAGCGGTAGAAAAAGGCTTTAACCAACCATTCCTTCCACCTCATGAGGCGCATAGGGCTGCCAAGGGCAGTTTCGTTTGCTAAGGAGTACAACAGTCCTGGACAGGTCGCCACTCCGATGCAGGACTCTCGAATGGCTTATTACCCTCGTAAGCCAGTACTCATTTTGACGACCTCGGAAGGATGACAGGCTGAGTGAACCCACCTCGTGTTATTTAACAGGATGACAGAGCTCAAACTCAGGACCGTAAGATCTTAAGCCAGCCACCTTAACAGTTAAGCCAACACCAGGCGAGAAGAGGGCCTTGGGATCCATTAATGAGATTTCGTGTGGACTTCTTGTCCTCTCCAGTGTGGTGATCAAACGTGACCTCAACTCTTGTTTATTCTCTAAAGCATTGTGTCAGATACTGCAGGAATCCTTACTCTTGTAATTGTCATAAAAAGGTACAATCGTGTATCTTATTCTGTTGTAGGATGCTGACAAAGGCTGAAAGAAAGATAGCTGCCGATGGAATGTCTTGTACAGCAGTGTTGATAAAACACCGAGAAACTGCATTCTCGTGTTCAATTCCACGAGTACTGTTGATGGAAGGTGGTACATACTTTAAAGTGATAAAGTTTATTTTTTTTTTCAGAAAGATTATATTGAAGTAGTTATTGGTCTCCGTAACACTCATGATCTTCAAAATGACCTTCAGGGTAAAAATTGATGACGACACCACACATACACCTTGCGTGTGATTGATTTTTCAACTAACAGTGCCATATACTTTGTGAATTGCAGAGATTTTAGAAATGGAACTGCCACATTGATCTTTGCTGGTTTTCATGGCAAGGTGTGTGAGAACCGAAGTTTGACATCCACCTGAAAATCACTGACCCCTTCCATATTTTATTATTTCTTCCCCTCCACAATGCCACCTTCATCCACTTTCCTCCCTCTGGCGCCACATGTTCCCCTTTCCTCTTGTAACTATGTGCGTGTCTCTGACTTGTCAGTGCCCTGATTGTCAGGCAGCCCTGCTCAGGGAGCTGAATCCCCTACATCGAGAGTTGATTCCATGGTCGTCCAGCTCCGCTCTGATAAGATGATCCGGGGGCGCGGCCACCGGTACGGCTTCGAAGCGCTCCAAACCCCCTCCGCTGGAAGAGGCGGGAGCAAGAAATGCGCGATAAGACAGCGCAACATTAGAACATCCTTCCGTCTCTCCGTCTTTCTGCTCCTTTGCTCTTTTGAATCCTCCCAGTTCTGCTGAACCTTGCGTCCGATCTCTGTGGAGCGCCTCGAGGTGGGTCGGACGCAGCATTGTCGTGATGGCGGGAAACACGGGAAAGGAAAATGAGCCGCACCCGCCGCCTGTCTGTCCCCTGCCCGCGGCGGATGGACACCACGAGTCCAAGGTGCGTGCTGGACGCCTGAGGAGCATAAGCTGAGTACCTTCTGTCCAGAAGCTCGTGTGTAGATCGCTCAGCATGGATTCAGGTTGATGGGTGTGAAAACGGATCACAAAAATACTCTATTTCGAAAAGGGGTTAACACGGTAAATGATTGGGTCTCAGGATCAATCCCTGAAAGAGCTATGGTGGTGTCGAAGAGACTGGATGATGCAGGCATATCATCAATGGACCGTCATATGCCAGTCGTATTTAAGGGACGCACATTTTGATGTCTCCACCACACCTGTGAAGGTGTCTGCTCGTTCTTTGCTCGATTAATAATGCCGAAAACGAGCTTAGCTTCTGACATAACGTGGGAATTGCATTGCATTTTAAGAGAAATTTCATGAGCATGGATGCGAATTTAGTGATTGATTGGTGCAGTAGCTTTGCTATAAATATGTACGTGGGTCATTTGCGAGTTCTTGGAACGAGATTCAATCCTGGCAATTGTCAAAGGGCATTTTTTTTTTCCAATGTATATAAAAGGTCACGACGAAGCTTGGTGGGGCTGCAGAAGCACTTATACATTGGTCGGTATCTTGATGAAGCAGACTCTCAAACCATCCAGAATGTCACTCACAGCCTGAAAAGCTTACTCCCGGGAGTCTCCGGTCTTTAACGTCTCCAAAAGTGTCGACTCCTCCAATGCAAAGGAAAACCCAACGCTCGAGAGCTATCGCATGAACGAAGCCAAGAGCGAGCAAGTCCGGTGAAGCAACAAGTCTTTGCCAGAAACTTCAAGAACAATATCTCTATAACCCTTCGTGCGCAGATAGATCGATAGATATGGTGTTCAAAACATGCTGCGATCAAAGCACGCACGAGAAAACGCACCCAACGTGGACAGGGGCCTCGCATCGCCGGGTGTCTTGGGTCGTTTCAGAGACGCGTCGCAGGACGTCTCTTTGTCCAAATATCGCGGGTCACACGACCCCCAAAGTCCGCTGATACTCTCGAACATCACGCATTGTTGCTTCTTGGTCGAAACAACCTTTCTCCGCACAAAGTGGGTCGAGCGAATTTCTTTGTTGTTTTTTTTTTAACCTCCCACCATCAGATCACCTTTTGTACTTTCTACAAATTACCAAACAACGAACAAGTACGGTTCACCATTCAAAGGAATTCTGCAATGTAAAAAAATAACTCATTTATTCTAAACTGCGCACAGACATGCACAGGTGTTCGCATCACGGCTGCTTACCTGCTCACAAATTCGTTTGCAAATCATGGTGTTCCCACGGAGGCACAGCTTCATGTCGGGTTTTCAGACGACCATTGTACCAAAGTACACAGATAATAACTGGCTTTGCCCCCAAACACTATCTCATTTGCTTAAGCCTTGCTCCTACAGAGTAATATGCTTAAAGATTGAATACAAAAGACGACCTTCAGGAAATACACAAAGGGATCTTCTTCCAAGTCTTACTTTTCCTTGTTCTGGTCATCGAAGCGGCCACTTTTTCATTCTCTTTGCAGATTTTGAGGAGGGGCTCGATCTGAGTAAAGGTCAAGGACCATGGTCTGCACTCATTGCGTTTGATTAGTCGAAACACAGGTTTGGCCTTTGAGGCCAAGTCAGCCCAGTCGGGTCATGCGTGGTGGATCTCTTCCCCACCCAGAGTTGATAACCATGGTTTCCATGACAGAAATTCTGCTCATGGAACACAACACTCCCAGCATATGAATGCGGCAGGAAGGCCCAGGCGAGCTCATTAAGCCAAATATCTGCATTGGCTTCCAGAGGCCTCGTCATCCGCCCCAGGCAGATCACTCCACTCGTTCATCGTAGCTGCAGATTGTAAATGGAGGGATACCAGCCGCTCTACCTGCTCATATCCCATCAAGTTTCCTCGTTTCAAGACTTCTTACTCCCCTTCTTCACTTTCCGTGAGTTCAAAATCCTTTGTGTCCAGGTCACTGCAATGCAGGAATGGGTACAGGTATGACAGAGGCGAAACTTAGGTGATTTTTTTCCCCTGCCCTGTCACTTTTTCAATCTATCAGAGGAGGAGAGCCCATTTTATCCACCAGGAAGCCAAGGTACAATCAAAATCTGACATTCCAGCTATCCGTAATGTTCAAAAGAACCAGGACAAAAGATGGATTTTAGACACTTTTACGCAATTTAAAAATTGATAAATTGCATTGTGACCAGAAAGTATCATGTCTACTCTCCCTCCCTCCTTGCCAATCCCAAAAGATAGCCCGGGCTTTATCGAGGATCAAGAACAAAGAAGTGTCAGGAATGACTGAGTCAAACGTCTGGACTTATCTTTACTTGCACATTTCCAGGGTTGCTTAATCATTGTATCTATCGCTGTCTATTCATTGGTTACATCTTTCAGCAGCCAATGGGGCTCAATCTCAGGACCATGAGATCCTCAGCTGTTAGTCTGGGTTCAAATCCCACATACCATCGTCTATACTCTACAGTAACGTTTTTGTAATTCAGGTGAAGCTTCACCCATGTATCTTAATGTCTTCATCCTGAATATGATGGATGTCCAAGCTCACTGAGAACAATCTTCATAGATCTTCCTTGTTAAAGAGATGTCCTCCCCAGAGCCCGACACCATCCAGAACTAATTTGTTTGTAGTTGTTTTTTCTGACCAAGATGAATATTTTCTTTAAACACTCAGACCCATTTGCACTGATGGTATCATGTCTGTGTGTGCGTGTGCGAAAAGGATGACATGTCAATTGAGCCGAATTGGTCGGGATTTGTACACATACACGCAATTACCCAAACGAGGTCACGGGCAAGGAGAGTTATTCAAAGGGTAAAGAAAAGCAAAAGAAAGTTTCCTGGCCAAACAAATGAACCCTAACGTACAGTTTGGGTCAATTGAATGTCGAGGAAGACCTCACGTGACCAATTTGGTGTAAGAATTTGCTCTGTTAGATACAATCTCACAGATTTATGTGTAAAACCCTGTGGATTATTTAGCGTAGCTTTGCTAAGTAGGTTTGCTCGTGTGCCAGATGGAATCCTCAATTCCCATTGACAAGGAGATGGTGCAGTCGGTGTGCTGATGTGAACGTGTTGGGCACACCCCACCTGTTTCTTGTTTCTTCCCACGAGAGCGAGGCTCATGGAAGAAGGAGAAAGGTTAAATTGACAGTGTGGTAGTGGAGCAACAATTGGGCAAAACCAGTAAGGGGATGATGTGAGAGAGAGAGAGAGAGAGACAGACAGACACAGAGACAGATTTAAATCAGCAAGTAAGAGGATTTGGTTAGGAAAGGTTAATGGTGGTAATAAAGATCATGGGGTAGGATGACAAGTAGTGGAGGTGCACTGCCTGCATGAAGCCCAGGAGGAAAGAGTGAGACAGAACAGCCTCTGGAAGGCAGTTCCATAGATGGGAGAAGCGAGGAATAGAAGAGTTGAGGTGTGAAGCAGCCTGGATTTTAGAAGTTTAACAAGAGAGGGTTACTGGATGAACCGGTGCATCCTTGACTTGCTGGGGAGGGTCAGAGTACTGAGAGAGTCTGGGGAGCAATGTTAGAGAATATATCGGGAGAAAACAGACTACCAACCTGCCTGTGATGTAAGAGCAACACACCTTGTGCTTGACCTCATCATGCGAGATTCAATAGAGCTACAGAATCCAAGGGAGACACATGTGATGCTGGGGCACCAGCTCAATTGAGCTTCAGGAAACAGCCTTGTACACTGTGAGTAGCTCTGATTTTCTCAGGAAAGGAAAGATGGTGGATGTGGCTGGCTGTTGAGACCAGTTTTGCAATGTGTTCAGTCCAGAAAGGTCATGGCTGATGGTTGACTGAGTAGTTTGCCAGAAATTGAACCTCTTCTTGTGGATGACCCTGAAAATAGAGTGGTTTCTTTTGTGATCATTGTGAAGTGATGGGGTGAGACTGCAAGATCTTCAAGGACGTATTCCATATATTGGACCAGAATCTGATCATTTCCAGATATCAAAGTGATCGAGACACAGCTGCTGTGTGTTTAGTAGAGGGATGGGGACATAAGTGGAGTGTATGATGACATACTGTGACATAATGTGGGTGTATGATGACATACTGTATGACATAATGTGGAGTGTATGATTACATAATGTGTATGACATACTGTATCGACATAGTGTTTGTGTATGATGAATCGTGTATCACATAATGTAGGTGTATGATGAACATAATATGAGTGTATGATGATATTCTGTGTATGACATACTGTATGACATAACATGGAGTGTTGTTTACATAATGTGTGTAACATACTGTATGACATAATGTGGAGTATATTTATGACATATGTTTGACATTAATGTGGAGTGTTATGATTACATAATGTGTATGACATACTGTGTATCACATAATGTAGGTGGTATGATGATATAATGTGTATGACATATACTGCATGACAATGTGAGTGCATGATGACATGTGTATGACAATACCATGAGTGTATATGACATAATGTTGTATGAAATAATGTGGGTGTATGATGACATAATTGTATCACATACTGCATGACATAATGTGAGTTGTTTGATGACATGTGTAATGACATACCATGAGTGTATGATGAACATAATGTGTATAACATAATGTGAGTGAATGATGACATGTGTATGACATACTTTATGACATAACGTGTGTATGATGACATAAATGTTGATGTATGATGACAATGTGTAGTGTATGAATGACATTTGTGACCTTATTCTATGACAAGATGTGAGTGTATGATGACAATGTGTAGTGTATGATGCATTTGTGACCTATTCTATGACTAATGTGAGTGTATGATGACAATGTGTAGTGTATGATGACATTTGTGACCTATTCTATGACAGAATGTGAGTGGCTATGATGACATGACATACTGTATGACATAATGCAGATGTGCGATGACATAATGTGTTATGAGTAATGTGATAATGTGGAGTTACCTGCAAAAGGAGGAGAGGGTTTTCCAGAAGAAACATGTTGAATGTGTGAGTGGAGGAAGTCAGAAATTTAGGAATGAAAGCGGCCTGAATGCGACAGGTGGAAAGCTTTGGCAAGCAAAGCAGGATGCCGGACTGTGGAATTCCCGGTATATTTCAGGAGAACGGTCCTGACTTATTGTTTGAAAATAGGAGCTCCCAACCATTGCTGGAGAGGAGCAGAAACTTGTCCAGAGTTGAGTGACCGGGATTGAAATCTAAACTGATGGTCGGACATCAGACTGTTTGAAAACAGGAAAGACGTCATCGCTAAGCAATGATGGATTCCACGACTGCTTCTAAATTTGAAGTAAAATCACCTGGCATGTAGTTGGTAGCGTCTGTTTTGTGTATCCTTCTCGTGGACCAGAATGATTTTGCTCACATCCATGCAGAGAGAAGGGGCCAAAAGGAATGACAGACTGAAATGGCAGAGTGGAAGCAGAACAGCACAGCAGGATTTGAGAAACAGGGCAGACTGATGGGCAATATGAATAATAGGAACGTTGCACATTGGAAATTGATGGAGAAATTGCTGCAAAGGAGAATTGGAATTTTTGAGCTCAAATTTCACATTGGTTCCAATTGAATATAATGTGGAGGACATAAGCTTTGGATGTCTTCTCCCTTCCCTCCTCTTGCTCTGCAGGATTTTGGATGGATCGAGGACTGAATGATGCAGGAGCTGGTGTGTGAAACTTTGAATGCGTGGAGACCCAATTTTAGACGAGGAATGGTGTGAAGTGGTGTGCAATGAGTGATGAGAGTAGCACCCCTACTGGAAAGGAATCCCCATTTCAGAGTGAGGTTTTAGACATGGAATCAGTGATTCGGAAAATGGAAGCTTGCGAGGATGCTGGTGATGACAGGGTGAATAATCTTGAGTGAATGCAAATGTGAGTGATGATAGAGGAGGATGGCGAGGAGGGGGAAGTGGGAAATAGGGGGGGTGAATAGCTGGGAGATGCAGTGGGTTGTTGTAGAGGGTGAGGATAAGCACTGGGCTTGGAGCTCCTTGGCGCGCTGAAAGCCACCAGGAAATCCAACTTGGGCAATTTAATTAGGAAGCACAGGTACCCAGGAGGACCTGAGATGAGAGTGCCAGGAAGGGCATCGTGGGTGATGGGAGCAAGCAGTCCCACGGTGGTTGCCAGTGAGGGCCCACGATGTTTAGGAGCACGGGAGGACCGCTCAGGAAGTGTCCCACAGGCTCGTATGCCACGAAGGAATAGATAGACTGGTAAGCCTACAGTGGAGCCACATTGTGCCGTGTCGACCCATTGCCAAAGCATGGTCAAGGTCCGACAAAACTTTCTTCAACTTTCGGGTGAGCAGGACATATAGTCCAGTTAATAGTGGATATGTCAATGGGGACAAGCGGGATGGGTTGGTACAAGAGATGTTGGAGGCAAAGACAGTTTAGACATTCTGCCTTATCTCAGGCAGAGTCCGCAGTACACGCATTTAAGGTGAGCAACAAGGATGGAGGAGGAGCAACACCAGAAACAGACTTTAAAGTGCCATCCATGAACTTGGAGGAAGGAGACGGAGAGTTCAGCCTTACATTTGCAAGATTGAGTTCACACCATATGAGCCTTGCAGAATGAACGAGAATTACCCTCAGTCAGTTAACTTTCAAACATGACAAAGCAGGCTGCTTGAAATGTAACTGCCTCCAATCTACAGTACGGTGGCTCATTGAAGAGTGAGTTGACAGATGGTCTGAACTGACAGTGAGGAAGCAGGTGGGACATAATAAGCAAAGGAATAAATGAACGAAGACGGAGAGAAAGGAGGACAGAGGTAACACAGTAACCTCCATGTAAAGGGTTGGGGTTCATGGGTTGAGAAGGATACTGGAAAAGATGGGAATTTTCACAATACATACCCCATAGGCCATGGGCAGCCATTCACCCCACACAACCATTTCTCTGCAGTCGTGCCTTTTCTCCTTCGTGCTCTCACAATCTGACTGTTGTGGCATCGACCATGTGCCTGTATCAGCACACCTGGCAGCTGCCACTTGTAGTCCCCCGTGAGTGGATTTCTGCTACACAGGTTGCATTCTGAATATGGCTTTTGTTCCTTGATGATCTCCTTCATTTTGTTCGTTTAAAGTTAACGTTTGTACAGTTTTAGCTACAAATTATGGACTGGCAGGATAGCAAGAAGCACGGACACTAACCCCTGAGCTCTCCAGCCTGAGTTTGAATCCCAAACCAGCTACCTGTTATCCTGATGTCTTGTAGGCAGGGTGATTCATCAATGTTTATCTCCCTCGGATGGAAGTTAAACGAACCCGTCGACCAGCATTAGTTTCCGGTCGTTAAAGATTCTCCAGTGTCCTTCTCGAAGAGTCGGCGAGTTATTACCGGCACTCTGAACAAAACACAACTTCCTGTTCTAATCTCAAGGAGCACTGCACCAGCTGCACAGCTGCAACCTCAGTAAATTATGTACCACACGCCATGTGCTGAACATGAAAAAATCAAAAATGACCTCTGGTGCCTCTCTGTCTCTCTCTCTCTCTCCTCTCTCGTCTCTTCATCTCTCTCTCCTCTCTGTCTCTCTCGTGGTCTTCTTCTCTCTCTCTCTCTCTCTCTCTCGTCTCTCCTCTTCCTGTCTCTCCGGTGCTCTCTTCCTCTCTCTCCCTGTCCCTGTCCCTGTCCCTGTCTCTGTTCTCTCTCGTTCTCTGTCCTCTCTCTCTCTCTCTCCTCTCTGGTCTCTCTTCTCTCCTCTCTCTCTCCGTCCTCTCCTCTCTTCTCCTGTCTCTCCTCATCTCTCTCTCTCTCCTCTTCTCTCTTCTCTTCTCTCTCTCTCCCTGTCCTGTCCCTGTCTGTCTCTCCTCTGTCCTCTCCTCCTCTCTCTCTCTCCTCTCTCCTCTCTCTCTTCCTTCTCTCTCTCTCTCTCCCTGTCCCTGTCTCCTGTCTTCTGTCTCTCTCTCTCTGTCCTCTCTCTCTGTCTCCTCTCTCTCTCTGTCTCTCTCTCTCTCTGTTGTCTCTCTCTCTCTCTCTCTCTCTCTCCTCTCCTCTCTCCTTCTCTCTCTCTCTCCTGTCCTTCCCTGTCCCTGTCTCTGGTTCTCTCTCATCTCTGTCTCTCTCTCCTCTCTCTCTCTGTCTTCTCCGTCTCCTCTCTCTCCTCTCTCTCTCTCTCTCTCTCCTCTCTTCTCTCCCGGTCCCTGTCTCTCTCTCTCTGTTCTCTCTCTCTCCTGTCTCTCTCCCCCTGTCTCTCTCTCTCTGCTCTTCCTCTCTCTCTCTGTCTGTCTCTCTCTTCTTCTCCTCTCTCTTCTCTCTCCTTCCCTGTCCCTGTCCTGTCTCTCTCTGTCTCTTCTCTCTCTGGTCTCTCTCTCTCTCTCTATCGTCTCTCTCTCTCTCTCTCTCGTCTCTCTCTCGTCTCTCTCTCTCTCTCTCTCTCTCTCTCTCTCTCTGTTCCTGTCTCTCTCCTGTCTCTGTCTCTCTCTCTGTCTCTCTCTCTCCCTCTCTCTCTCTATCTCCTCTGTCTCTCTCTTTATCTGTCTCCTCTCTCCTCTCCTCTATCTCTCTCTCTCTCTCTCTCTCTCTCTCTCTCTCCTGTCCTGTCCCTGTCTCTGTTCTGTCTCTCTGTCCTTCTCTGTCTCTCTCTTCTGTCTCTCTCATCTCTCTCTCTCTCTCTCTCTCTGTGGTCTCTCTCTCTCTCTCTGTCTCTCTCCTTCTCTCTCCTTCTCTCTCTCTCTCTCTCTCTCTCTCTCTCTCTACTCTTCTCGTCTCTCTCTCTGTCTCTCTCTCTCTCTCTCTCTCTCCCTGTCCCTGTCCCTGTCCTCTGTCTCTCTCTCTGTCTCTCCTCCTCTCCTCCTCTCTCCCCTCCCTCTCCACCCTCTCCTCTCTCTTCTCTCTCTCTCTCTCTTCTCTCTCTCTCTCTCCTACCCTGTCCCTGTCTCTCTCTCATCTTCTCTCTCTCGTCTCTGCTCTCTGTCTCTCCCGTGTCTCCTCCTCTCCTCCTTCATCTGCTCCTCTCTCTCTTCTCTTTCGTTCTTGTCTCTTCTCTCTCTCTCTCGCTCCTGGGCTCTCTCCTTCTCTCTTCCTCTTCTCTCCTCTCTTCTCCTCTCTCCCTCTCCCCCATCCTTCTCTTCTCTCTCATGCTCCCTCCTTTCATCCTGTCTCTCTGGTCCTGTTCTCTCTTCTCACTCTCTCTCTCTCTCTTTTCTCTCCCTGTCTCTGTCTCTCTCGCTTGTCTCCCCCTCTCCTCAATATTATTGCAAAGTGATGCAAACTCTTGTTCAATTAAGGTCTTCAATCTGTTCACAGCACAGGGGCTTTGCGTATCGAGACTATCTTTCAAAATCATCCAAAGTAAAACATCACGCTGTCAAATCATGGGGACCGTGGGGGCCACTAACTCGTTCCTCAGCCTGTTACATTCTCCACCTGTAATGCATTGCCAGAATAAAGAACATGGTGAGAATGTTTAATCTCAGAAATCTTGCATAACTATTTCACCAACTTTAAAAATATACAAAATGTCGTGTTGCAACAATAAATTGCATTTCATCTCGGTGAACAAACTTTTGGGCCACCCTCTGGTCTACTCTTTGCAAAAAGTGTCCGTCCGCCACGATAACTCGTCTACTCTTTGCAAAAGACATCGCAGGATCTTTAACATCCACCAAGCAATGCTGACAGACGGGCCATCCAGTTTAACGTCCATGAGAGGTACGGCAGCGGGCACACATCACTGCCTGTGAAACACAAGTATGACAGTTTATAGCTGGGCCGAGATTCCAACCTGGGATGATAGCTCGTAGCTGGGTTGAGATTCAAACCTAGGATGATAGCTCGTAGCTGGATTGAGATTCAAATCTTGGCAAGACAGCTCAGAGGCGAGTGTTGTACCTCTCGTCCAGACAATGGTGCCAGCTGACTGCAATATGTATGATATGGTCAGGTATGGGAGTATGTGCCAGAACAACGCGTCGCTGCGTCCACTTTCCACCGGTACTCCAGGGGCCTCCGTCTGGCCATCCCCCAGGCAGATGCCAGGCCCATCCCCATCTCCTTGAGATGGGTCAACCTGCTGCAACCACGAGGCATGTGGTCGGCCCATTGGCCTCCTCCACTCACGAGACTCCCTCGCTGAGAGAACTGGTGAGCAGGATCAGCGTCAGGAAAACGCCACATGTCCATACAGCCACAACTGACGCTCACGGACTATGCAGGTAACAAATCTCATCGGAGTCTCTCTCAGCAACCGCTCGTTGGACACAAAATCTGACCAGCGATAGCCAAGGATTCTCCGAAGAGACCTGGTACCAAAGGAATTAAGTTCCGCTCAGATCCTTGGTCAGAGTCCAAGTCTCGCATCCATAGAGCAAGACTGAAGCACCAAGGACCTGAAGACTCGGACTTTCGTCCTCCCGCACAGGTACCGGCAGCGCCACCCCCATTATCCAGTGAATCCATGACTCCCCAGGCCCGACCCAGACGTCTATTGACTTCTGACTCACAGCCAGCAGAGACATGAATATCACTGCCAAGGTAAGTGAATCTCTCCACGACCTAACATCCTCCACCACAAACAGACACAGACAGGACAGCAGCATCCAAGATGTCATTGAAAGCCTGGATCTTAGTTTTGATCTTAATATGTATGATTGCTATCTTTTTGTCCATAGATGGATATCAATTGGCCAGTTAGCGATTGCCTGAGGGGTGACATTGATTGGGGCTGCACCATTTGTCACTTCACAGTCACAATCATGGGTTGCACTTCAATCCTTTCCTAAAACGGGTGCATCCAGGTGTGCTGCAGTATGATTTGCATCCACAGGTCACTCCTTTAAGACGGGGGACAATATTCTCCCTTTCACTTGTGTGAAAGTTGACTCTTTCTTCCAGGAAAAAGTGTTGGTGTTGGAGACGTGACCTCTATCGGCTCTTGGTCTGCTTGTAGCCATATCTTTGCCTTGTAGAGTGGTGTTCGGCAGGTACGATGTGAAGTTTCCAGGACATCTCTTGTTGGGGGTAACATCTCCTGGCCCGTCTTGGCCCTGAAAAAAATCTGGAGCTGAGCAAGAACGATGGTTGGCATCTCAAGAGTGCCATACAGGTGACACACAAACTTCTTGGGTTCTGCAAGAACTCCATCACAGCCAACTCTGCCGACAAGAAGAGGTTGTCTCTGGAAGGTTTTGGCAGTGTGACCTTTTCTTATGACCACGAAAGGGTGAACTTCTTTCTTAGCTTGTTAATGCATGCAAGCCAAACAATTTTGTCCTTCACAACAGCGCAAGCCTCTTGGATACATACGCCAGGTGTGGAGCAGCATCTTTGTTTCTTGGATGTTCCCGAGATCATCCATGTGCCTCGATTTGTCGATGGTGCACCTGCAGCAGCATTACATCCATATCTCAAGAGACAACACTCTTGGTGTAGCTTTTGTCAACCGCTTCACATGCATGCAGTCGACATGGTGATGAGCCTCTTCAGGGTTTCCTACCAAAGCTAATATAATCTCTCCTAATTGATCTTGCATTTGGAGGACCCTGTAATGAGCTCACACTGCTGAAGTAGTTTCTAACTCTTATTTAGGAGGACTTTTGGGCAGGTATTTGGCAAGATCAAAAGCGATACACCGGCTCCCCAAAGCGGTAGAAAAAGGCTTTAACCAACCATTCCTTTCACCTCATGAGGCGCATAGGGCTGCCAAGGGCAGTTTCGTTTGCTACGGAGTACAACAGTCCTGGACAGGTCGCCACTCCGATGCAGGACTCTCGAATGGCTTATTACCCTCGTAAGCCAGTACTCATTTTGACGACCTCGGAAGGATGACAGGCTGAGTCAACCCACCTCGTGTTATTTAACAGGATGACAGAGGCTCAAACTCAGGACCGTAAGATCTTAAGCCAGCCACCTTAACAGTTAAGCCAACACCAGGCCGAGAAGAGGGCCTTGGGATCCATTAATGAGCTTTCGTGTGGACTTCTTGTCCTCTCCAGTGTGGTGATCAAACGTGACCTCAACTCTTGTTTATTCTCTAAAGCATTGTGTCAGATACTGCAGGAATCCTTACTCTTGTAATTGTCATAAAAAGGTACAATCGTGTATCTTATTACTGTTGTAGGATGCTGACAAAGGCTGAAAGAAAGATAGCTGCCGATGGAATGTCTTGTACAGCAGTGTTGATAAAACACCGAGAAACCTGCATTCTCGTGTTCAATTCCACGATGCACTGTTGATGGAAGGTGGTACATACTTTGAAGTGATAAAGTTTTTTTGTTTTTTTTCAGAAAGATTATATTGAAGTAGTTATTGGTCTCCGTAACACTCATGATCTTCAAAATGACCTTCCGGGTAAAAATTGATGACGACACCACACATACACCTTGCGTGTGATTGATTTTTCAACTAACAGTGCCATATACTTTGTGAATTGCAGAGATTTTAGAAATGGAAGCTGCCACATTGATCTTTGCTGGTTTTCATGGCAAGGTGTGTGAGAACCGAAGTTTGACATCCACCTGAAAATCACTGACCCCTTCCATATTTTATTATTTCTTCCCCTCCACAATGCCACCTTCATCCACCTTTCCTCCCTCTGGCGCCACATGTTCCCCTTTCCTCTTGTAACTATGTGCGTGTCTCTGACTTGTCAGTGCCCTGATTGTCAGGCAGCCCCTGCTCAGGGAGCTGAATCCCCTACATCGAGAGTTGATTCCATGGTCGTCCAGCTCCGCTCTGATAAGATGATCCGGGGGCGCGGCCACCGGTACGGCTTCGAAGCGCTCCAAACCCCCTCCGCTGGAAGAGGCGGGAGCAAGAAATGCGCGATAAGACAGCGCAACATTAGAACATCCTTCCGTCTCTCCGTCTTTCTGCTCCTTTGCTCTTTTGAATCCTCCCAGTTCTGCTGCAACCTTGCGTCCGATCTCTGTGGAGCGCCTCGAGGTGGGTCGGACGCAGCATTGTCGTGATGGCGGGAAACACGGGAAAGGAAAATGAGCCGCACCCGCCGCCTGTCTGTCCCCTGCCCGCGGCGGATGGACACCACGAGTCCAAGGTGCGTGCTGGGACGCCTGAGGAGCAATAGCTGAGTACCTTCTGTCCAGAAGCTCGTGTGTAGATCGCTCAGCATGGATTCAGGTTGATGGGTGTGAAAACGGATCACAAAAATACTCTATTTCGAAAGGGGGGTTAACACGGTAAATGATTGGGTCTCAGGATCAATCCCTGAAAGAGCTATGGTGGTGTCGAATAGACTGGATGATGCAGGCATATCATCAATGGCACCGTCATATGCCAGTCGTATTCAAGGGACGCACCTTTTGATGTCTCCACCACACCTGTGAAGGTGTCTGCTCGTTCTTTGCTCGATTAATAATGCCGAAAACGAGCTTAGCTTCTGACATAACGTGGGAATTGCATTGCATTTTAAGAGAAATTTCATGAGCATGGATGCGAATTTAGTGATTGATTGGTGCAGTAGCTTTGCTATAAATATGTACGTGGGTCATTTGCGATGTTCTTGGAACGAGATTCAATCCTGGCAATTGTCAAAGGGCATTTTTTTTTTCCAATGTATATAAAAGGTCACGACGAAGCTTGGTGGGGCTGCAGAAGCACTTATAAACTTGGTCGGTATCTTGATGAAGCAGACTCTCAAACCATCCAGAATGTCACTCACAGCCTGAAAAGCTTACTCCCGGGAGTCTCCGGGTCTTTAACGTCTCCAAAAGTGTCGACTCCTCCAATGCAAAGGAAAACCCAACGCTCGAGAGCTATCGCATGAACGAAGCCAAGAGCGAGCAAGTCCGGTGAAGCAACAAGTCTTTGCCAGAAACTTCAAGAACAATATCTCTATAACCCTTCGTGCGCAGATAGATCGATAGATATGGTGTTCAAAACATGCTGCGATCAAAGCACGCACGAGAAAACGCACCCAACGTGGACAGGGGCCTCGCATCGCCGGGTGTCTTGGGTCGTTTCAGAGACGCGTCGCAGGACGTCTTTGTCCAAATATCGCGGGTCACACGACCCCCAAAGTCCCGCTGATACTCTCGAACATCACGCATTGTTGCTTCTTGGTCGAAACAACCTTTCTCCGCACAAAGTGGGTCGAGCGAATTTCTTTGTTGTTTTTTTTTAACCTCCCCACCATCAGATCACCTTTTGTACTTTCTACAAATTACCAAACAACGAACAAGTACGGTTCACCATTCAAAGGAATTCTGCAAATGTAAAAAAATAACTCATTTATTCTAAACTGCGCACAGACATGCACAGGTGTTCGCATCACGGCTGCTTACCTGCTCACAAATTACGTTTGCAAATCATGGTGTTCCCACGGAGGCACAGCTTCATGTCGGGTTTTCAGACGACCATTGTACCAAAGTACACAGATAATAACTGGCTTTGCCCCCAAACACTATCTCATTTGCTTAAGCCTTGCTCCTACAGAGTAATATGCTTATAGATTGAATACAAAAGACGACCTTCAGGAAATACACAAAGGGGATCTTCTTCCAAGTCTTACTTTTCCTTGTTCTGGTCATCGAAGCGGCCACTTTTTCATTCTCTTTGCAGATTTTGAGGAGGGGCTCGATCTGAGTAAAGGTCAAGGACCATGGTCTGCACTCATTGCGTTTGATTAGTCGAAACACAGGTTTGGCCTTTGGAGGCCAAGTCAGCCCAGTCGGGTCATGCGTGGTGGATCTCTTCCCCACCCAGAGTTGGATAACCATGGTTTCCATGACAGAAATTCTGCTCATGGAACACAACACTCCCAGCAATATGAATGCGGCAGGAAGGCCCAGGCGAGCTCATTAAGCCAAATATCTGCATTGGCTTCCAGAGGCCTCGTCATCCGCCCCAGGCAGATCACTCCACTCGTTCATCGTAGCTGCAGATTGTAAATGGAGGGATACCAGCCTCTCTACCTGCTCATATCCCATCAAGTTTCCTCGTTTCAAGACTTCTTACTCCCCTTCTTCACTTTCCGTGAGTTCAAAATCCTTTGTGTCCAGGTCACTGCAATGCAGGAATGGGTACAGGTATGACGGAGGCGAAACAGGTGATTTCTTCCCCTGCCCTGTCACTTTTTCAATCTATCAGAGGAGGAGAGCCCATTTTATCCACCAGGAAGCCAAGGTAGAATCAAAATCTAGCATTCTAGCTATCCGTAATGTTCCAAAAGAACCAGGACTAAAGACATGGATTTTAGACACTTTTACGCAATTTAAAAATTGATAAATTGCATTGTGACCAGAAAGTATCATGTCTACTCTCCCCCTCCCTCCTTGCCAATCCCAAAAGATAGCCCGGGCTTTATCGAGGATCAAGAACAAAGAAGTGTCAGGAATGACTGAAGTCAAACGTCTGGACTTAGCTTTTTACTTGCACATTTCCAGGGTTGCTTAATCATTGTATCTATCGCTGTCTATTCATTTGGTTACATCTTTCAGCAGCCAATGGGGCTCAATCTCAGGACCATGAGATCCTCAGCTGTTAGTCTGGGTTCAAATCCCACATACCATCGTCTATACTCTACAGTAACGTTTTTGTAATTCAGGTGAAGCTTCACCCATGTATCTTAATATCTTCATCCTGAATATGATGGATGTCCAAGCTCACTGAGAACAATCCTCATAGATCTTCCTTGTTAAAGAGATGTCCTCCCCAGAGCCCGACACCATCCAGAACTAATTTGTTTGTAGTTGTTTTTTCTGACCAAGATGAATATTTTCTTTAACACATCAGACCCATTTGCACTGATGGTATCATGTCTGTGTGTGCGTGTGCGAAAAGGATGACATGTCAATTGAGCCGAATTGGTCGGGATTTGTACACATAACACGCAATTACCCAAACGAGGTCACGGGCAAGGAGAGTTATTCAAAGGGTAAAAGAAAAGCAAAAGAAAGTTTCCTGGGCAAACAAATTAACCCTAACGTACAGTTTAGGGTCAATTTGAATGTCGAGGAAGACCTCACGTGACCAATTTGGTGTAAGAATTTGCTCTGTTAGATACAATCTCACAGATTTATTGTGTAAAACCCTGTGGATTATTTAGCGTAGCTTTCCTAAGTAGGTTTGCTCGTGTGCCAGATGGAATCCTCAATTCCCCATTGACAAGGAGATGGTGCAGTCGGTGTGCTGATGTGAACGTGTTGG
The DNA here is from genome assembly GCA_035128595.1 of Eptatretus atami. NCBI lineage: Eukaryota > Metazoa > Chordata > Myxini > Myxiniformes > Myxinidae > Eptatretus > Eptatretus atami. The sequence continues at coordinate 173,745,121 of CM068956.1, forward strand.
GCACACCCCACCTGTTTCTTGTTTCTTCCCACGAGAGCGAGGCTCATGGAAGAAGGAGAAAGGTTAAATTGACAGTGTGGTAGTGGAGCAACAATTGGGCAAAACCAGTAAGGGGATGATGTGTGAGAGAGAGAGACAGACAGACAGACACAGAGACAGATTTAAATCAGCAAGTAAGAGGATTTGGTTAGGAAAGGTTAATGGTGGTAATAAAGATCATGGGGTAGGATGACAAGTAGTGGAGGTGCACTGCCTGCATGAAGCCCAGGAGGAAAGAGTGAGACAGAACAGCCTCTGGAAGGCAGTTCCCTAGATGGGAGAAGCGAGGAATAGAAGAGTTGAGGTGTGAAGCAGCCTGGATTTTAGAAGTTTAACCAAGAGAGGGTTACTGGATGAACCGGTGCATCCTTGACTTGCTGGGGAGGGTCAGAGTACTGAGAGAGTCTGGGGAGCAATGTTAGAGAATATACGGGAGAAAACAGACTACCAACCTGCCTGTGATGTAAGAGCAACACACCTTGTGCTTTGACCTCATCATGCGAGATTCCAATAGAGCTACAGAATCCAAGGGAGACACATGTGATGCTGGGGCACCAGCTCCATTGAGATTCAGGAAACAGCCTTGTACACTGTGAGTAGCTCTGATTTTCTCAGGAAAGGAAAGATGGTGGATGTGGCTGGCTGTTGAGACCAGTTTTGCAATGTGTTCAGTCCAGAAAAGGTCATGGCTGATGGTTGACTGAGTAGTTCCAGAAATTGAACCTCTTCTTGTGGATAACCCTGAAAATAGAGTGGTTTCTTTTAATGATCATTGTGAAGTGATGGGGTGAGACTGCAAGATCTTCAAGGACGTATTCCATATATTGGACCAGAATCTGATCATTTCCAGATTATCAAAGTGATCGAGACACAGCTGCTGTGTGTTTAGTAGAGGGATGGGGACATAATGTGGAGTGTATGATGACATAATGTGAGTGTATGATGACAATGTGTAGTGTATGATGACATTTGTGACCTATTCTATGACATAATGTGAGTGTATGATGACAATGTGTAGTGTATGATGACATTTGTGACCTATTCTATGACAGAATGTGAGTGTATGATGACATGACATACTGTATGACATAATGCAGATGTGTGATGACATAATGTGTAGTTACCTGCAAAAAGGAGTAGAGGGTTTTCCAAGAGAAACATGTTGAATGTGTGAGTGGAGGAAGTCAGAAATTTAGGAATGAAAGCGGCCTTGAATGCGACAGGTGGAAAGCTCGGCAAGCAAAGCAGGATGCCAGACTGTGGAATTCCCAGTATATTTCAGGGAGACGGTCCTGACTTATTGTTTGAAATAGAGAGCTCCCAACCATTGCTGAGAGAGGAGCAGAAACTTGTCCAGAGTTGAGTGACCGGGATGAAATCTAAACTGATGGTCGGACATCAGACTGTTTGAAAACAGGAAAGACGTCATCGTAAGCAATGATGGATTCCACGACTGCTTCTAAATTTGAAGTAAATCCACTGGCATGTAGTTGGTAGAGTGTGTTTTTGTATCCTTCTCGTGGACAGAAGTGATGTTTGCTCACATCCATGCAGAGAGAAGGCGGCCAAAAGAGAATGACAGACTGAAAATGGCAGAGTGGGAGCAAGAACAGCACAGCAGGATTTGAGAACAAGGGCAGACTGATGGGCAATATGAATAAGAGGGAACGTTGCACATTGGAAATTGATGAGAAATTGTGACAAAGGAGAATTGGAATTTTTGAGCTCAAATTTCACATTGGTCAATTGAATATAATGTGGAGGACATAGCTTTGGATGTCTTCCTCCTCCTTCCCTCCTCTTGCTTCTGCAGGATTTTGGATGGATCGAGGAATGAATGATGCAGGAGCTGGTGTGTGAAACTTTGGAATGCGTGGAGACCCAATTTTAGACGAGGAATGGTGTGAAGTGGGTGTGCAATGAGTGATGAGAGTAGCACCCCTACTGGAAGGAATCCCCATTTCAGAGTGAGGTTAGACATGGGAATTCAGGTGATTCGGAAAATGGAAGCTGTGAGGATGCTGGTGATGACAGGGTGAATAATTTGAGTGAAATGCAAATGTGTAGTGAATAGCTGGGAGGATGGCAGTGGTTGTTGTAGAGTGGTGAGGAATAAGCACTGGGCTTGGAGCCTCCTTGGCAGCTGAAAGCCACCAGGAAATCCAACTTGGGCAATTTAGTTAGGAAGCACAGGTAGGTACCCAGGGAGGACCTGAGATGAGAGTGCCAGGAAGGGCATCGTGGGTGATGGGAGCAGCAGTCCCACGGTGGTTGCCAGTGAGGGCCCCACGATGTTTAGGAGCACGGGAGGACGCTCCAGGAGTGTCCCCAAGGCTCGTATGCCACGAAGGAATAGAT
>CM068956.1:173756755-173780417 GCA_035128595.1 Eptatretus atami
CTCTTGACAAAGCCGGCTTCTATGGACAGGTTTTTTTTTGTTTTTTTTGTCGACATTGTCGAGGTTCGTATGAGAGCTGACACAACAATGCCACAGCAAGGGGGGCATGAGACAAGAGGGGCAGGAGAAGGAAGGACAAAACAGTGGGAAACAGAGACATTTGGAGATCTGTGGAAGGGAGAGGGAGTGGGGTGGGGAACACGGGGTACACAAGATGGACACTACAGGGACTTTCAGGAAGGAAGCAGGGAATTTGAAGGATGTGGTTTGGGGTGGATTAACGGGGGTAGAAAAGATTGAGGTTTTGAATGGGGGAAGATAAGATGTGGTGGTGAACGGCTGTTTTGAAGGCCTGGGGGAGAATGGGATTGAGGAGAGTGTGGGAGTTTATTACAAAGGTGGGGAAATGAGGAATGAAAGAGTGAAGGTGAGCAGTGATTCTGATTGTGGTAGTTTTACCAGAAGGAGGTTGCTAGGGACCTTGAGTGCCCTGCGGAAATGGTGGGAGGGGGGGGGGGACATTTCGCAGTAAAAGCAGGGGGGGGTGAGACCGGAGAGGAGACGGTAGAAGACAGAAATACACCAACCTGCCTGCGGTGAGAGAGCGAGAGGGCCAAAGCCTCAGCCTCACCACAGGAGAATCCATTGATCCTAAGTGCCTTGGTTTCCACAGCGTGAAGCCGAGAAAGGCGAGTGGCAGAAAGGTGTGTGTGTGTGTGTGTGTGTGTTGTGTGTGTGTGTGTGTGTGTGTGTGACTGCTGTTTCTCGACAACCACTGGTCCGATCTAATTGAAACTTGCCAGGTATCTTGCTGGGGCCCTGTGGATGTGCCTTTTCAATGTTTGATATTATAAGTTCCCAAGTTTACGGCCATTTATTTACCAACCAATGACAAGACACGTTGCTGCGGCCATTTATTTACCAACCAATGACAGGACACGTTGCTGCGTAGGCGTGGCTGATGGGGAAGAGAACCTCAGCCGCGTTCCCCATTAAGGGTTACAACGTACGACTTCCGGAAAGTGATGACTTCGTGTATTCTAATAATTTCTCGATTTCTTATGCGCATTTATAAACACAATGCCCCAATCCAGTCGTCGTTTACGAGAGCGAAGGAACAGACTGTGTGGTTGTTTGGAAGTTTTTTTTTGCACGTACGTTTTTTCTCTCTCTCTTTCTTCTCTTCTCTTTTGTGTTTTTCCTTGCGATGACATTGCGAAAAGGCAAAATACGTTGGCGCTAATTGAATAATTGGCCATTAAAACAAAGTTGCGAATAATCGTAACTGCGATATATGCGAACTTCCGGACATGAGGACTTAACTTCGCGTAGGCCGGTGCGTGGCTGGCTGACGATGACGTCACGGCCGTGCCGGTTACGATGGGGATCGATCGATGCCTTAGTTACCATAGGAGTGGCTATGGTCAATGGCAGCGGATGTCATGGCAAGCAAAGACAGGGAGGTAAACTTGATTTTAATTTGGATTTTAATTAACTCTGTGTGTGTAAGTATCACAGCAGTTGTTACTTCAATGCAAGCAATAATTCGTGGAATGCATGTGAACATTCCGTACGGCACGCACTACTTCTGGATAGTGATGACTTAATGTATTCTAATAATTTCTCGATTTCTTATGTGCATTTATAGATAAACACAATGCTTTCACACAATAAACACAATGCTTAAACGAATCCAGTCGTCGTTTACGAGAGCGAAGGAACGGCCTGTTGTGTTGTTTCTGGCTCGCGGTTTGAAAGTTTTTTTTTTTTTGGTTTGCACGTATGGCCACGCACGTACGGGCACATACCAGTATATAGTGTTACGGCTGTGGAAATTCGCAATCACCATTCAGGTCCCGTAGGTGAGATATTTTTTAAGTACATGGATAGTTAGCTCAAACCCATTGTTTAGAGGGAATTAATGTTGATCATTCGGGCTGCGACACTTTGATTTAGTCGTTCTTCTGTTCTTTCGTTATTTTCGAACCAACCACATTTCAACCTCAACCACGCCCACCACTTCACCAACGCCAGCACCGCCATCACACGACAACCACCACCATCTTCGCCACTACCCCCGCTGACAAACGCCATCCTCCGCGGTCCACGTACGACGGTTTCCGCGTTGGAAACCGTCGAACGCGAGAAGGGAAAGAAGAAGGCACAACGGTGGCGCGCGGGTTTTCCCGCCTGTTTCTTCCCTGGCCCGGTGCCAGGACTGATTTTCCCTCGCCCCCCCGCATGGCGCGGGGAGGGGGGAACGAGAGGGAACGCCCTTTTCTCGAAGCGCCTCAAAGGGGGGTGGAGCCAAAAGCGGGGCGGAGAAACAGGCGTGGCGCCGGGGAGTATAAAAGATGCGGCGGCGCTGGCGGATCCTGGTCGGTGAGCTTCTTGTCTCGGTCCCTCGTGACTGGTGTTTCTTTTCGTCCTGCTTCGTCTCGTGCTCGTTCTTTTTTTCTGGTCCTGTTCGGGGTGCTCCTGGCTCGGTGTACGCAGTCGGTGCTCGGTCTGTGGCGTCGGGGGACCAACACGAGCAGGCACGAGGCCGCCGGAGAGGCTTCGCCGACCACGCTCGAGCGGGGAGTCACGGCCAGACGGGACCACGTCGTGAGGACGGTCGCCAAGACGCGACAACCAGGGAAGTCGCGACTTCCATTTTCTTTTGGGGTTCTGTGTGAACGTGTGTGTGTTGTGCCGCCATGTCCGTAAGTAAAACTGTGTAAGTGTGCGTGTGTGTTGGCGTAGTCGGTCCTAACTCTTTTTATGTGATATATGTGCATTTTGCTAATTGTGGCTATAAATACATGCTTTATGTGTGCTATCTGTGTGTGTGTAAATAAAATGCTTTCTTGTTGAATTGTTTCCCCGTTTCGCTGCGTCCTTTCCTTTGTGGGTCTCCATCTTGCTTTATGTAAAGGGTTGAGTGGGCGCGGGGACGCCCGATAATTAATCAGAGAACCGTCGAGGCCGACGATAAACACCGCTCGGTTATCCCGATAGCACGGAACGGATCGCTTAAGCGGCCCGTGTCCGAAGTCGACCTGCGGCGAGGTGCAATCGCCCGGTTTACCATCCGCGTGGGTACTTAGGTAGGTCGAGTTTGGCGAACAACCCTATCCCACGTGGGTGGCCGATTGGCACGATCGGGTGAGGCCGAAAGGCCCACCCGTGACTAGATCCCGGCATTAGTCCGGGAGGGTCACGACTGAATTGTCCGTCCGGTGGGCGACGTACCGCGATTCGAGTTACGTGGTCGATCGCACGCCGGCGGGCGCGAATTCGCAACAAATATAAATACATATAAATATATATATATATATATATATATATATATATATATGTATATAACATATTCACATTAGATATAAATATATATATATAGATATAAATATAATATATATTACATACATCGTTATTATATATATATATATATATATATGTACACATCGTTATTATATTATGTATGTATATATATATATATAGATATATATATATATAGATAGATTATATATATATATATATATGTAATATAAATATACATAAATATAAATATATATGAATATATATACATAGATGTAAATATATATGTATATATAAATATATATATATATAAATACATAGATATAAATATGTATATAATATATCGATAAAAAATATTTATATACATACATACATACATACATATGCACACAATGATTGCAAAACTCCGTCTCCCACTGTGTTGGTGGACGAGCTGATAAAATAACGTCAACTGGAGGGTTACTGGTAGAGTGTATACCTCCACCCTGCAGTGCCTGATCCAGTGGAACATATCGGGCCCAATACATTTTTGAAATATCATGTTGTATATCGTTTTTGGCCTGATCTCTCAATGGTGAAGTATGACTTTTAAAATTAAATAATTCTCATATCCAAATACGGATTCGGATCTTAACAAAAATCGAATCGATTCTTCCTTGTCACATTCTCAACCTGTCCACCAAGTTTCTCCTGAATCCATCCACAACATTTTGAGATATCATGATATCCATCGTTTTTGTCCCCATCTCTCAATGTCAAAGAATCACTTGAAAAATTAAGAAATATATATCAGATCCTGATTCGGATCTTCACCAAAATGTAATCACTTCATCCTTGTCAGACTCCCAATCTGTCCACCAAATTTCATCCGAATCCATGCACAACTTTTTCAGATATCCTGCTCAGACAGACAGACAGGGTGAAAACATAACCTCTGCCCACCTTCTATGGTGGAGATTACAAAGATATCCTTCACACAAAAAGGGGTGAAAACATAACCTCCATCCATCTTCGGTGGCAGAGGTAATAACATGTGAAGCAAAGAAGCAACAATATGATGGTCGATCTGGGTCCATGGGGTTTTCTTTTAATGGTTTGTTATTACTCAGTCGGAGTCATAATCGCTGATCTCCCAGACTCAGAGCAGATGCTCTAACCATTTAATACGTCACTGAGTCTGATCAATCTCACCGGATGATTCCAAATGGGACCTTCTCTCCCAAATCGGGACATTTGGCATGTGTGGGGGCTTCCGCAATTTCAAGACGTGGCGTTCACAATGATGTCATCAGAAAAAAAGGTCTCCTCTGGCCTTGTATTCTGAAAGAACAAGCTCCCAGTGTGTGTGGTGAAGGAAGTGGTCGTGGGGGTGTCTTCACACTCTTGAGGAGATCGAATGGTCTCTGAAGACCCGTGCTCACCTTTGTTGTTTGTACTTTCTCGTGTGCAGCTGCAAAGACTCAAGCGCTCTTTCTCCTTCAAAACGAGGAGCCTGCGGAGCCGCAGCGCTGATAACGTGTTCGATCGCCCGGGCGTCGAGACTCCGAGTGAACCAGAACCTGAAGAAACTGCATCTCGGGCGACTGCCGCGCACTCACCTGCACACTCTCCCGCCAAGACCGCGGTTACTCCAGGCGAGAGGCAGCACGACTTCCATGAGTACGTGTTCAAGAAACCGACCTTTTGTGACATGTGCAATCACATGATCGTTGGTGAGCCATAAACACGTTTCTATTGATCTGTTTCGTTACTCTAATCTGTTGTCTATCAATTTGCCTGATAGATAGGCCTACCTGTCTCTCTATTTATATTATATCTCAAGCAATCTATCTGTTGAGCTACCTCTCTGTTGGTCTATCAATTTGTGGCTGCATATCTATCTCACGTCCAAGTGATCCATAATTAAATCCCGACATTAAAATGTGGGAATACCAGGTTTTTCAATGTTCGATAATTTGGTGATCTTGCTGTGGTTGTCTTTCTGATCTTCTTACATCCTTCACCGATAATATTCCACCGATCCTACTATTAATTTGCAATTGGTCACTGGCTTTGACACCAATACAATTTTTTTCTTTATGACCCTAGACATCAAAAAGCTACATATATCGAATAACCGCCATTACAGCATTTAAGTTGCATCAGATGTGGCAATAAATGTGAATTGTCGCTCCCAGCTTGCCGGCTCGATGACAGAAGACATCATTTGGAATTCCGGGGTGGGGTGGTGGGTGTTGCTCAGGCAACTTACTTGTGATAACAATTGGATTTGTCTGTATTTAAAATAAGGAATGAATTATAGAGCAACCCAAATATATCTGTCTGCCTTATCAGTATCAACCTGTCTGATTGTCTTTCTACCTGTATTATCTACCCATCTGTCTGCCCATCTATATTTAGGTGCCTCTCAGTCTGTCTATCTGTTTATGCATCTCGCATTATGGTATTGAGACATCCTGCAATGCCATTGTGCATGTGTGTACCATGAAATGATGATGTTACATTGGAACGGATTTATATGTTTACTCCGATACTGGTATTAGGAGTCACCTTGAGCAGTACAAAGTGATGCTTGGATGGAGCTGTCTGAGCTGTGCATGGGATGCTTTCAATGCATGAGCTCACACATGGCTCATGAGGTTGAAGTCATAGAGCCGATGATGTACACGGAGACTTTGTACTGAGTGTTCATACAGGAGGGAAATAATAGTGTTCCGGGCCAGGGTTTGAGGTTCGCCATGAGGGGAAGCACTCAAATTCCTCTTGAACACCTGTTCTTGAGGCCACCAGCCATGGATAACTCCGTGGCTCGGCAGGTTGCTTCTCAACCATGAACGCCGATTGGTACCACAAATCCTGGCAGGGTGTCATCACTTCATGTGGTTACCTTACCTTTGGATGATATCAAGGGCGGATTGAGCCCTTGATGCATACTTGTATTAATCTTACCTGATAAGGTGCAGCCGACCGGAGCTGCCAAGTACGCACCGGCTAACAGAGCAAATCACGTGGGTAAAACCTCCCGACTCACACTGCGTGCGGACTATGCTGGACCAATGGAGGAAAAGACACTGAACTGGGTACATTTTATAATGCAAGCGGTTTATTGCAGCAAGGGCAAGGAAAGATATGTGTGCAATAAGCAAGGGATTTAATACAAATGATCTGTACAGCAGGGAAAGCAAGGATTGGTGAGGTTCAGAAAAAGAAAAGCAATTATTTACAAACACAAGAGACACGGTGCAGAGTGACCCCAATCCTAAACTTACACAATCTTAATTATGCTAACAAAATGGCATGATCAAAATCATTCCCTGAGAAAGTTAGAAAATCCAGAGAGAGAAAGAATGTTTTATGTGGTTTTGACCTCTTTTTACCAGGTGAGATTGACAGACAATCGTAAGCCCAGTCGCTGAGGAGAGGGAATTGGGGAGGAAGTGGGGGGGGTGCAGTGATATTCAGGTGAAGTGCGGAGAGGAGGTGTAAAGATGTGGTTCATGGGGGGGGGTTGGAAAATAAAACAAAGAACTTGTGAGAAGATAGTCCCTGAAGTGAGGTGTAAAGAGGTCTGTATGTGTAAATGCTATGGTTGTCTTAGCTGCACCTGGTCTGGTATCTGGCTTTTCCTGCACATTCCGCACTCTGCTCCGTGGGCTCCATTCTGCTTGTTCCGCTCGCTCCGTCCAGCTCCGTTGCTCACCACACCATGATCCCAAGACCAAGAATGCGCAGCCAGAGAAGTAAGCTCTTTTTATAATCCCCTGGTGGGGGCAGCACCTGGGGGTGGATCAGGTGGACAACTGGGTGTTTTCCAGCGCCCTCATTGGTGTATGGATGATTACCCTGGCGCTAGATCCACCCATGCGAGGTTTCAGCAGCGGAAATGGCCTCATTCTCCCTGAACTCTGCCACGCGATTCATCTCTGAGGTTAACATGGCGCTGGGGTATTCGATTGCACTCTATGGCCATGAACAGGTGCCAGACACCGAATGAGGGCAGTAATTGAGTGGAGCGATTGCGCTATCCACATGACGTTCAATGGAGTCTCGCACGCTCTTGCGCTTCAAGGTCCAGATCCGAGTATCTGTAATGGTATTCCACACCCCCCCCCCCCCTGTTCCCTATTGATCTGAAAGGGAGTGGTGGTCATCGGTGGTGGCTCAATAAAGGCTGAATCAATTACAATGATTCTAATTTCTCACAGTTTTCCATGTATGCTCAATATGCACTAAATAGGCATGACCATGGAGGTCATGTAACATGTGGTAAAGTTTTAATTTCCTCCGTTGAATGGCTTTCCATGTACGCCTTTAACAAAATGCAGACACATATGTACATACTATGTATGTATGTGACCGATTGATTAACCAAGAATATAGGGTATTCCAAAAAGACCCGGACAAATTTGGTTGTTAATATATTTAAAACCACAAATGATACAATTATACCCTTTTGTTTATATAATACAGAAACTCATAAAGTTTTGTGCTTGCTATGTTCGGCTCAGCATGTCTGTGTCCACCAGTGCGCGTGCAGCTGGAATCCGAGAATGAAGATCCTGCAGGTTTGCTACCTTGGTGTTGTCGCCAACATCTTTGACAAACCCCCACAGAAAATAAAACTCAAGAGAGGTTATGTCTGGTGATTGTGGGGGCCAGGTGATTGGTCCGTCTTGGCCAATCCAACGACCTGGAAATTTTTTATTCAGGATGGCTCGAACGACTCAAGCCCAATGAGGGGGAGCGCCATCCTGTTGAAATATGGTGTTTGGTTGCAGGTCTTCAATCTTCGGGAAGGTGGATCCTTCCAACATGTTCTTGTAAATTAGTGAGATCACTGTATCCCCCGCAAAGAAAAACGGACCCACCAAGCGGTTATATTAACCACACCAAACATTGACCTTTGGACTGTCACATATGTGTTCAATGACCACGTGGGGGTTTTCAGAGACCCAGATCCCCACATTGTGCCGGTTAACCTTCCTTGATACATGAAAGCAAGCTTTGTCTGTGAACATGACCTTTTTCAGGTCACCTTCGTCATCCTCGATGTGACTGAGCATTTCCAAGGCAAACACCTTGGTGTTTGGGTCCATCATTTGGTTTGAGTTCCTGCAGAATCTGCACCTTATCGGCATAAAGCTTCAGTCTGTTGTGCAAATCCTGTGCACAGTGGTGGTTGGTCGTCCCAGGTCTCTGGATGCACGTCCACTTGATTTTCTGGGACTTTGTTGAAATGATTCACGCACTCGTTCAACATCTACTGCACTTGTTCTTGGTTGAGCTGTACTTTTCTGTTTGACAACTTCCAGTTTCCTTAAACCTCTGAAACCACTCTCTGATACTTGTCCGTGATGGTGGATTCCTTCCATACCTTGTATGGAAATTATGTTGAACTTGCATGTCAGATCTGATCTCCATGAACCATTTGACACACTGAGCTTTCTCCCGTGGATTCGCAATTTTCTTTTACATTAAACCACCAGACCTGAAAATAAAGAAAACTTTATGAGTTTCTGTATCATATAAAACAATTGGTATCATTGTATCGTTTGTGGTACTAAATATATTTACAACCAAAATTGTCCGCGTGTTTTTGGACCACCCTGTATAATCGATATGGGATCAGTGCGCCGGCGATAAACCCATCCGTGTGTTCCACGAGTATCGGAATGGGAGAAAGATTTACGAGTTTTCAGGATGATCACGAGAGACCATGGTGTTCATTACGAGGATAAAGTGGATAATTTGAAACTATGTGGAGCTGCATATACCATGATCAGGTGTTCAGATTGGAATGGGATGTGATGTGAGCATGCCCGTTTAACCCACAAGGATACTGCATGTGTACATATGTATAAATGGATACAGGTATTTGAAAATGCATATGAATATTTATTTATTTTTGAAGGGAGAGTGAAAGTGCTCTGAGCCGAAAATAATAATAATATTCTCCATAAAATCCAAACGTTTCAGAAGACCACTATCCTCCATCCTCTATGGGGGTGGGGTTCCATGCGGTCCTTTCGGAGAGACATTGTGAGAGTGTGAGATTTGTCAGGATTGAAGGACATATTCGAAGTGTTCGACGAGTTTGTGATTTTACCCAGATCTGCAGTGAGCGAAGAGGCTGCTGCTTGCCGGTCTGAGGATGACAGATGGTACGCAGGGGTGGAGTCATCAGCAAAGAGATATAGAGGATTTTCCAGAGAGTCGGAGAAGATCGTTGATGAAAACCAAAAAAGAACAGGGCCCAGAACTACCTTGAGGAACTCCAGCCTGGACAGGAAGAGGGATGAGAGAATCCATTTAAGGCCACACGTTGACTGCGACAGAGAGAAGGAAGTCTGTGAGCCAGAGTGGAGATGGCCTTGGAATACCAGATGAAGAGGGTTTAGTGAGAGCAGCAGGGTGCCAGACCGTATTGAAAGCACGCGATATGTCTTGGGATATGGCTCTGAGTTTCATGTCTGGTATTGTGTACCTCCATCCATTGTTGGGAGATCAGAAGCAGCATATCCAGGGTAGAGTGACCTGGTCTGAAACCAAATTGATGATTGGAAATCAAGCCATTGAGAGAGGAAGGATTTAATGTCTGAAGCAGTGATGGATTCCATGACCTTGCTGATGATTGGGAGAAGGCTGATTGGTCTGTAGTTGCAGGGATCTGTTTTGCACCTTTTTTAATGCATAGGGTAATGGTTTGGCTGATTTCCAAGCAGATGGCAGATGACCTTGAGCAAATGAGAGGGTGAATAGAACAGAGAAGAGAGAGGGTGAGCAAGAGCAGAAGAGCAGGTTTTTAAGACACGTGGGCTGATGCCGTCTGGACCATTTGCAGAATCTGAGTCGAGGTTTGACATCAAGCTCTCCACTTTGTCAGTAGAAAAGGACATAAAGTCCAGGGACAGCTGGGTGCGACTGGTAAGGTGGGTACAGGGTAAGGTGGGTAAGGTGGACAACTGAAGACTAGAGGGGATAAATCTGTGCACGAGAGAGAGAGCATGTTTCTTTGAAAGAATTCCCAGGACAAGTTCGTGTTGGAGCAAGTAGCGATGTGAGACCAGTCTAGAAGTTTGATGGCTGCTTGATGACCCTGCCAGTCGGCCTGAGTGAAATGCCAGACTTGACGGCGCTGAGGAGTTTCTCTAATAACAGCCATGGAGATGTCCACTTTGACAAGCATGTGGTCAGTTGAACCGATTGGAGCGGATGAAGAACAATAGATATTATCAGGGAAATTGGTCAAAATCACATCCAGAAGAGATGGATTACAGTTGGTTGAGATCTGGTTCAGGAAGTTGACCGCCTGAGTCAGTCCCAATGAGTCATTCCTAACTCTCATGCACTGCCTTACTCCACAGACCCCCAGGAATACCTATTGGCTACGGCTTCCCCTCTGCTCCCACCTCATGTTTATATGTGTGTTGTACGCGTCCACCAAATAGTGATGATTCCATTTACATCTTGCTTGCTGAAACATAGACCAACTTCTATCCTCTCATCCCAACTCTCTCTTCCTCATATGTGGTGACTTCAATTGCATCATGCCAGTTGGTTGAGTGTGGGTACCTCCCTCACTGCCATGGCACTTCAGCAAAAGACTTCTAGCGACTCATTGGGACTGACTCAGGCGGTCAACTTCCTGAACCAGATCTCAACCAACTGTAATCCATCTCTTCTGGATGTGATTTTGACCAATTTCCCTGATAAATCTATTGTTCTTCATCCGCTCCAATCGGTTCAACTGACCACATGCTTGTCAAAGTGGACATCTCCATGGTGTTATTAGAGAAACTCCTCAGCGCCGTCAAGTCTGGCATTTCACTCAGGCCGATGGCAGGGTCATCAAGCACCATCAAACTTCTAGACTGGTCTCACATCGCTACTTGCTCCAACACGAACTTGTCCTGGGAATTCTTTCAAAGAAACATGCTCTCTCTCTCGTGCACAGATTTATCCCCTCTAGTCTTCAGTTGTCCACCTTACCCACCTTACCCTGTACCCACCTTACCAGTCGCACCCAGCTGTCCCTGGACTTTATGTCCTTTTCTACTGACAAAGTGGAGAGCTTGTGTCAAACCTCGACTCAGATTCTGCAAATGGTCCAGACGGCATCAGCCCACGTGTCTTAAAAACCTGCTCTTCTGCTCTTGCTCACCCTCTCTCTTCTCTGTTCTATTCACCCTCTCATTTGCTCAAGGTCATCTGCCATCTGCTTGGAAATCAGCAAACATTACCGCCCTGCATAAAAAAGGTGCAAAATGCAGATCCAACAGTCCCTGCAACTACAGACCAATCAGCCTTCTCCCAATCATCAGCAAGGTCATGGAATCCATCATCGCTTCAGACATTAAATCCTTCCTCTTCTTCAATGGCTTGATTCCAATCATCAATTTGGTTTCAGACCAGGTCACTCTACCCTGGATATGCGCTTTCTGATCTCCCAACAATGGATGGAGGTACACAATACCAGACATGAAACTCAGAGCCATATCCCAAGACATATCGGATGCTTTCAATACGGTCTGGCCCCTGCCCTGCTCACTAAACTCTCTTCATCTGGTATCCAAGGCCATCTCCACTCATGGCTCACAGACTTCCTCTCCTGTCGCAGTCAACCGTGTGGCTTAAATGGAGTTCTCTCATCCCTCTTCCTGTCCAGGCTGGAGTTCCTCAAGGTAGCGTTCTGGGCCCTGTTCTTTTTTGGTTTCATCAACGATCTTCTCCGACTCTCTGGAAAATCCTCTATATCTCTTTGCTGATGACTCCACCCCTGCTGTACCATCTGTCATCCTCAGACGGGCAAGCAGCAGCCTCTTCGCTCACTGCAGATTCTGGTAAAATCACAAAACTCGTCGAACACTTCGAATATGTCCTTCAATCCTGACAAATCTCACACTCTCACAATGTCTCTCCGAAAGACCGCATGGACCCCACCCCCCCATAGAGGATGGAGGATAGTGGTCTTCTGAAACGTTTTGGATTTTATGGAGAATATTATTATTATTTTCGGCTCAGAGCACTTTCACTCTCCCTTCAAAAATAATAAATATTCATATGCATTTTCAAATACCTGTATCCATTTATACATATGTACACATGCAGTATCCTTGTGGGTTAAACGGGCATGCTCACATCACATCCCATTCCAATCTGAACACCTGATCATGGTATATGCAGCTCCACATAGTTTCAAATTATCCACTTTATCCTCGTAATGAACACCATGGTCTCTCGTGATCATCCTGAAACTCGTAAATCTTTCTCCCATTCCGATACTCGTGGAACACACGGATGGGTTTATCGCCGGCCTGCACTGATCCCATATCGATTATACAGGTGGTCCAAAAACACGCGGACAATTTTGGTTGTAAATATATTTAGTACCAACAAACGATACATGATACCAATTGTTTTATAGATAGCAGAAACTCATAAAGTTTTCTTTATTTTCAGGTCTGGTGGTTTAATGTAAAAGAAATTGCGAATCCACGGGAGAAAGCTCAGTGTGTCAAATGGTTCATGGAGATCAGATCTGACATGCAAGTTCAACATAATTTCCATACAAGGTATGGAAGGAATCCACCATCACGGACAAGTATCAGAGAGTGGTTTCAGAGTTTAAGGAAACTGGAAGTTGTCAAACAGAAAAGTACACGCTCAACCAAGAACAAGTGCATAGATGTTGAACGAGTGCGTGAATCATTTCAACAAAGTCCCCAAGAAATCAAGTGGACGTGCATCAGAGACCTGGGAGCGACCAACCACCACTGTGCACAGGATTTGCACAACAGACTGAAGCTTTATGCCGATAAGGTGCAGATTCTGCAGGAACTCAAACCAAATGATGGACCCAAACACCAAGGTGTTTGCCTTGGAAATGCTCAGTCACATCGAGGATGACGAAGGTGACCTGAAAAAGGTCATGTTCACAGACAAAGCTTGCTTTCATGTATCAAGGAAGGTTAACCGGCACAATGTGGGGATCTGGGTCTCTGAAAACCCCCACGTGGTCATTGAACACATATGTACAGTCCAAAGGTCAATGTTTGGTGTGGTTAATATAACCGCTTGGTGGGTCGTTTTCTTCTGCGGGGGATACAGTGATCTCACTAATTTACAAGAACATGTTGGAAGGATCACACCTTCCCGAAGATTGGAAGACCTGCAACCAACAACCATATTTCAACAGGATGGCGCTCCCCTCATTGGGCTTGAGTCGTTCGAGCCATCCTGAATAAAAATTTCCAGGTCGTTGGATTGGCCAAGACGGACCAATCACCTGGCCCCCACAATCACCAGACATAACCTCTCTTGAGTTTTATTTTCTGTGGGGTTTGTCAAAGATGTTGGCGACAACACCAAGGTAGCAAACCTGCAGGATCTTCATTCTCGGATTCCAGCTGCACGCGCACTGGTGGACACAGACATGCTGAGCCGAACATAGCAAGCACAAAACTTTATGAGTTTCTGTATTATATAAACAAAAGGGTTATAATTGTATCATTTGTGGTTTTAATATATTAACAACCAAATTTGTCCGGGTCTTTTTGGAATACCCTATATTCTTTGGTTAATCAATCGGTCACATACATCATAGTATGTACATATGTGTCTGCATTTTGTTAAAGGCGTACATGGAAAGCCATTCAACGGAGGAAATTAAAACTTTACCACATGTTACATGACCTCCATGGTCATGCCTATTTAGTGCATATGAGCATACATGGAAAACTGTGAGAAATTAGAATCATTGTAATTGATTCAGCCTTTATTGAGCCACCACCGATGACCACCACTCCTTTCAGATCAATAGGGAACAGGGGGGGGGGGTGTGGAATACCATTACAGATACTCGGATCTGGACCTTGAAGCGGCAAGAGCGTGCGAGACTCCATTGAACGTCATGTGGATAGCGCAATCGCTCCACTCAATTACTGCCCTCATTCGGTGTCTGGCACCTGTTCATGGCCATAGAGTGCAATCGATACCCCAGCGCCATGTTAACCTCAGAGATGAATCGCGTGGCAGAGTTCAGGGAGAATGAGGCCATTTCCGCTGCTGAAACCTCGCATGGGTGGATCTAGCGCCAGGGTAATCATCCATACACCAATGAGGGCGCTGGAAAACACCCAGTTGTCCACCTGATCCACCCCCAGGTGCTGCCCCCACCAGGGGATTATAAAAGAGCTTACTTCTCTGGCTGCGCATTCTTGGTCTTGGGATCATGGTGTGGTGAGCAACGGAGCTGGACGGAGCGAGCGGAACAAGCAGAATGGAGCCCACGGAGCAGAGTGCGGAATGTGCAGGAAAAGCAGATACCAGACCAGGTGCAGCTAAGACAACCATAGCATTTACACATACAGACCTCTTTACACCTCACTTCAGGGACTATCTTCTCACAAGTTCTTTGCTTTATTTTCAACCCCCCCCCCCATGAACCACATCTTTACACCTCCTCTCCGCACTTCACCTGAATATCACTGCACCCCCCCCCCTTCTCCCCAATTCCTCTCCTCAGCGACTGGGCTTACGATTGTCTGTCAATCTCACCTGGTAAAAAGAGGTCAAAACCACATAAAACATTCTTTCTCTCTCTGGATTTTCTAACTTTCTCAGGGAATGATTTTGATCATGCATTTTGTTAGCATAATTAAGATTGTGTAAGTTTAGGATTGGGGTCACTCTGCACCGTGTCTCTTGTGTTTGTAAATAATTGCTTTTCTTTTTCTGAACCTCACGATCCTTGCTTTCCTGCTGTACAGATCATTTGTATTAAATCCCTTGCTTATTGCACACATATCTTTCCTTGCCCTTGCTGCAATAAACCGCTTGCATTATAAAATGTACCCAGTTCAGTGTCTTTTCCTCCATTGGTCCAGCATAGTCCGCACGCAGTGTGAGTCGGGAGGTTTTACCCACGTGATTTGCTCTGTTAGCCGGTGCTACTTGGCAGCTCCGGTCGGCTGCACCTTATCAGGTAAGATTAATACAAGTATGCATCAAGGGCTCAATCCGCCCTTGATATCATCCAAAGGTAAGGTAACCACATGAAGTGATGACACCCTGCCAGGATTTGTGGTACCAATCGGCGTTCATGGTTGAGAAGCAACCTGCCGAGCCACGGAGTTATCCATGGCTGGTGGCCTCAAGAACAGGTGTTCAAGAGGAATTTTGAGTGCTTCCCCTCATGCGAACCTCAAACCCTGGCCCGGAACACTATTATTTCCCTCCTGTATGAACACTCAGTACAAAAGTCTCCGTGTACATCATCGGCTCTATGACTTCAACCTCATGAAGCCATGTGTGAGCTCATGCATTGAAAGCATCCCATGCACAGCTAAGACAGCTCCATCCAAGCATCACTTTGTACTGCTCAAGGTGGACTCCTAATACCAGTATCGGAGTAACATATAAATCCGTTCCAATGTAACATCATCATTTCATGGTACACACATGCACAATGGCATTGCAGGATGTCTCAATACCATAATGCGAGATGCATAAACAGATAGACAAACTGAGAGGCACCTAAATTAGATGGGCAGACAGATGGGTAGATAATACAGGTAGAAAGACAATCAGACAGGTTGATACTGATAGGCAGACAGAATATATTTGGGTTGCTCTATAATTCATTCTTATTTAAATACAGACAAATCCAATTGTTATCACAAGTAGTTTGCCTGAGCAACACCACCACCCACCCCGGAATTCCAGAAATGATGTCTTCTGTCATCGAGGCCGGCAAGCTGGGGAGCGACAATTCACATTTATTGCCACATCTGATGCAACTTAAATGCTGTAATGGCGGTTATTCGATATATGTAGCTTTTTGATGTCTAGGGTCATAAAGAAAAAATTGTATTGGTGTCAAAGCCAGTGACCAATTGCAAATTAATAGTAGGATCGGTGGAAATTATCGGTGAAGGATGTAAGAAGATCAGAAAGCATCCACAGCAAGATCACCAAATTATCGAACATTGAAAAACCTGGTATTCCCACATTTTAATGTCGGGATTTAATATGGATCATTTGGACGTGAGATAGATATGCAGCCACAAATTGATAGACCACAGAGAGGTAGCTCAACAGATAGATTGCTTGAGATATAATATAAATAGAGAGACAGTAGGCTCTATCTATCAGGCAAATTGATAGACAACAGAATTAGAGTAACGAAACAGATCAATAGAAACGTGTTTGCTCACCAACGATCATGTGATTGCACATGTCACAAAAGGTCGGTTTCTTGAACACGTACTCATGGAAGTCGTGCTGCCTCTCGCCTGGAGTAACCGCGGTCTTGGGCGGGAGAGTGGTGCAGGTGAGTGCGCGGAGTCGCCCGAGATGCAGTTTCTTCAGGTTCTGGTTCACTCGGAGTCTCGACGCCCGGCGATCGAACACGTTATCAGCGCTGGCGGCTCCGCAGGCTCCTCGTTTTGAAGGAGAAAGAGCGCTTGATCTTTGCAGCTGCACACGAGAAAGTACAAACAACAAAGGTGAGCACGGGTCTTCAGAGACCATTCGATCTCCTCAAGAGTGGTGAAGACACCCCACGACGCCACTTCCTTCACCACACACACTGGGAGCTTGTTCTTTCAGAATACAAGGCCAGAGGAGACCTTTTTTCTGATGACATCATTGTGAACGCCACGTCTTGAAATTGCGGAAGCCCCACACATGCCAAATGTCCCGATTTGGGAGAGAAGGTCCCATTTGGATCATCCGGTGAGATTGATCAGACTCAGTGACGTATTAAAATGGTTAGAGCATTTGCTCTGAGTCTGGGAGATCAGCGATTATGACTCCCGACTGAGTAATAACAAACCATAAAAGAAACCCCATGGACCCAGAATTCGACCATCATTGTTTTGCTTCTTTTGCTCACATGTTATTACCTCGCCACCGCAAGATGGATGGAGGTTATTTTTTCACCCCTTTTTTGTGTAAGGACTATCTTTGTAATCTCCACCATAGAAAGGTGGGCAGAGGTTAATTGTTTTTCACCCTGTCTGTCTGTCTGAGGCAGGATATCCTGAAAAAGTTGTGCATAGAATTGATGAAATTGGGTGGACAGATTGGGAGTCTGAACAAGGATGAAAGTGATTACATTGGTGAAGAATCCGAATCAGGATCCTGATATATATTTCTTAATTTTTTTCAAGTGAATTCTTTGACATTGAAGAGATGGGACAAAAACGATGGATATCATGATAATCTCAAAATGTTGTGGATGGTTCAGGAGAACTTGGTGGACAGGTTGAGAAGTGACAAGGAAGAATCGATTCGATTTTTGTTAAGATCCGAATCGCGTATTTTGGATATGAGAATTATTTAATTTTAAAAGTCATACTTCAACCATTGAGAGATCAGGCCAAAAACAGATATACAAATGAATATTTCAAAAATTAATGGGCCCGATAGTTCACTGGATCAGGCACTGCAGGGTGGAAGGTATAACTCTACCAAGTAACGCTCCAGTTGAACGTTTATTTTATCAGCTCGTCCACCAACACAGTGGGGCAGACGGAGTTTTGCAATCATTGTGTGCATAATGTATGTATGTAGTATGTATATAAATATTTTTTATGCGATATATTATATAAATATTTTATATCTATGTATTTATATATATATATATTTATATTACATATATATTTACATCTATGTAATAATATATTCATATATATTTATATTATATGTTATATTTATATTTTACATATATATTATATATATATCTATCTATATATATATATATCTATATATATATATATTCAATACATAATATAATAACGATGTGTACATATATATATATATTATATAATATATAACGATGTATGTAATATATATTATATTTATATCTATATATATATATTTTATCTATGTGAATATGTTATATACATATATTATATATATATAATATATATATATATATATTTATATGTAATTTAAATAATTTGTTGCGAATTCGCGCCGCCCGGCGTGCGATCGACCACGTAATCGATCGCGGTAACGTCGCCCACGCGACGGAACAATTAGTCCGTGACCCTCACCGGATAATGCCGGGATCTAGTCACGGGTGGGCTTTCGGCCTCACCACGATGTGCCAAATCGGCCACCCGACGTGGGGATAGGGTTGTCCGCCAAACATCGACTACCTAAGTACCCCACGCGGTGGGTAAACCGGGCGATTGCAGCCTCGCCGCAGGTCGACTTCGGACACGGGCCGCTAAGCGATCCGTTCCGTGCTATGGGATAAGCCGAGCGGTGTTTATCGTCGGCCTCGACGGTTCCTGATTAATTATCGGGCGTCCCCGCGCCACTCAAGCCCTTTACACTAAAGGCAAGATGGAGACCCACAAAGGAAAGGACGCAGCGAAACGGGGAAAACAAATCAACAAGAAAGCATTTTATTTACACACACAACAGATAGCACACATAAAGCAATGTATTTTATAGCACAATTAGCAAAAATGCACATCATATCACATAGAAAAAGAGTTAGGACCGACTACGCCAACACAAGCACCGCACACTTACACAGTTTTACTTACGGACATGGCGGCACATCACACACACGTTCACACAGACCCAAAAAAAAATGGAAGTCGCGACTTCCTGTTGTCGCGTCTTGGCGACGTCATCACGACGTGGTCCGCGTCTGGGCCGTGACTCCCCGCTCGAGCGTGGTCGGCGAGCCTCTCCGGCGGCCTCCGTGCCTGCCTCGTGTTGGTCCCCCGACGCCACAAGGACCGATGCACGCGACTGCGTACACCAGAGCCAGGGAGGCACCGCCGAACAGGACCAAGAAAAAAAGAACGAGCACGAGACGAAGCAGGACGAAAAGAAACACCCAGTCCGAGGGACGCGAGACAAGAAGCTCACCGCCAGGATCCGCCAGCGCCGCCCTCTTTTATATCTCCCGGACGCCACGCCCTGTTTTCTTCTCCGCCCCGCTTTTGCTCCCACCCCCTTTGAGGCGCTTCGAGAAAAGGGACGTTGCCCTCTCGTTCCCCCCTCCCCGCGCAATGCGGGGGGGCGAGGAAATCAGTCCTGGCACCGGGCCAGGGAAGAAACAGGCGGGAAAACCCGCGCGCCCACCGTTAGTGCTTCTTCTTTCCCTTCTCGCGTTCGACGTTTGCCAACGCGGAACCGTCGTACGTGGACCGCGAGGATGGCGTTTGTCAGCGGGGGAGTGGCGAAGATGGTGGTGGTTGTCGTGTGATGGCGGTGCTGGCTGGTGAAGTGGTGGGCGTGGTTGAGGTTGAAATGTGGTTGGTTTTCGAAAATAACGAAAGAAAGCAGAAGAACGACTAAATCAAAGTGTCGCGAGCCCGAATGATCAACATTAATTCCCTCTAAACAATGGTTTGAAGCTAACTATCCATGTACTTAAAACATATCTCACCTACGGGACCTGAAAATGGTGATTGCGAATTTCCACAGTGCCCAGGTAACACTATAATACTGGTATGTGCCCCGTACGTGCGTGGCCATAACGTGCAAACCAAAAAAAAAAAAACTTTCAAACGCGCGAGCCAGAAACAACACAACAGGCCGTTCCTTCGGCTCTCGTAAACGACGATGGATTTCGGTTAAGCATTGTGGTTTTATTGTGTGAAAGCATTGTGTTTATCTATAAATGCACATAAGAAATCCGAGAAATTATTAGAATACATTAAGTCATCACTATCGCAGAAGTAGTGCGTTGGTCCAGTCGGAAATGTTCACATGCAATTCACGAATTATTGCTTGCATTGAAGTAAAACCTGCTTGTGTACTTACACACACAGGTTAATTAAAATCCAAATTAAAATCAAGTTTTAACCTCCCTGTTTTGCTGCCATGACATCCGCTGCATTGACATAGCCCTCTATGGTACCTAAGGCATCGTATCGATCCCCATCGTAAACCGGCACGCAGCCGTGACGTCAATCGTCAGCCAGCCACGCAACCGGCGCTAGCCGCGAAGTTAGTCCCAATGTCCGAAGTTGCGCTATATCGCAGTTACGATTATTCGGCAACTTTGTTTAATGGCCAATTAATTCAATTAGCGCCAACGTAATTTTGGCCTTTTCGCAATGTCATCGGCAAGGAAAAAACCAAAAGAGAAGAGAAAGAAAGAGAGAGAGAAAAAAAACGTACGTGCAAAAAAAACTTCACACAACCACACAGTCTGTTCCTTCGTCTCGGTAAACGACGACTGGATTGGGGCATATGTGTTTTATAAATGCGCATAAGAAAATCGAGAAATTATTAGAATAACACGAAGGTCGAATCCACTTTCCGGAGTCGTACGTTGTAACCCTTAATGGGGAACGCGGCTGAGGTTCTCTTCTCCCCATAGCCCACGCTACGCAGCAACGTGTCCTGTCATTGGTTTGGTAAATAAATGGCCGCAGCAACGTGTCTTGTCATTGGTTTGGTAAATAAATGGCCGTATTGAAGCACTTGATATAATATCAAACATTGAAAAAGGCACATCCACAGGGCCCCAGCAAAGATCGCTGTGCAAGTTTTCCAATTAGATCGGACCAGTGGTTGTCGAGAAAACAGCAGTCACACCACACACACACACACACACACAAACACACACACACACAACACCCTTTCTGCCACTCGCCTTTCTCGGCTTCCGCTGTGGAAACCAAGCACTTAGGATCGAATGGATTCTTCCTGTGGTGAGGCTGAGGCTTTTGGGCCTCTCGCTCTCTGCACCGCAGGCAGGTTGGTGTAATTTTTCTGTCTTCTACCGTCTCCTCTCCGGTCTCACCCCCCCTGCTTTTTACTGCGAAATGTCCCCCCCCTCCCTACCACTCATTTCGCAGGGCACTCAAGGTCACTAGCAACCTGCCTTCTGGTAAAACTACCACAATCGATGAATTCACTGCTCACCCTTTCACTCTTTCATTCCTATTTCCCCACCTTTGTCAATAAACTCCCACACTCTCCTCATCCCATTCTCCCACCAGGCCTTCAAAACAGCCGTTCACACACCCACATCCTTATCTTCCCCATTCAAACCTCAATCTTTTCTCTACGCCCCGTTAATCCAACCCCAAACCACCACTCCTTCAAATTTCCCGCTTCCTTCCTGAAGTCCCTGTAGTGTCCATCTTGTGTACTCCCGTGTTCCCCACCCACTCCTCTCCCTTCCCAGATCTCCAAAGTCTCTGTTTTCCGCACTGTTTTTGTCCTCCCTTCTCCTGCCCCTCTTGTCTCATGCCGCCCTTGCTGTGCAATTGTGGTGTCAAGCTCTCATACGAACCTCGACAATGTCAGACAAAAAAAAAAAAAAAAAAAACCTGTCCATAGAAGCCGGCTTTGTCAAGGAGTGGGACCATGTTGTTGATTGATGAGCGCTGACCCCCCATCTCAGACATGGAGCGCTGCAGGATTTTTCATAGTCATTGTTGGATTTAGGTTACCCCCCCCCAAAATCAGTTTCCTTGGTTGCCCGGCTGCTAAGTTTGGATGGGCGACTGATCTTCGGGTAAGAGTCTGGGTGGTATGACACGTCTTTACCACTTAAATTTATGATGGATTTCACCGTACTCAAAGGGATAACGAGTAACCTTGAATCTTCTTATCACTCATAAAGATGCAGATGGTTAGTTGATTACCTATTAGTGATTAAGCCAAAAACAACGCCAAACCAGCACAACCACCCCACCCTCTGCCTGAACGGCGCTTCTCCAACCACTTTAATGTCCCTGACTTCTTTGAAGCTCCTTGTGGTCCTTCAAATGTTTGGCTCGTTGGTTGTCCAGGGAGTTGCAACCTTAAAAGTCCTTAGATAAGTTTGTGGAGATTAATTTTTAGAGTTAGCCACTGATTACATACAGGTGAAGCGATTAACACTTATTTTGTAAACTTTTTTTAAACAAATAATTTGCTCCTGAAAGTGATTTTTGGGTTAATTAGGCAAAGGGTTGAATCCTTATAATAAGCTTGAGAATCACCTGATTTTCTCTGTTCACATGACTTATTCATATTATATCTGCATTTTTTTTTTTTTTTAGCTTTAAAATCACTTTGGAGGTAGTTTTTGTGAAGACCCATATATCAAGTTTTTGAATTTGGAAAAGCGTCATGAAAATAAGCTAAGGTGGCATCAAATATGTGAAAACTTTGGAGGAGGGTGGAATACTTTGCAGGCAGTCACTGTATTGTTCACTCCTTGTGGTCGACGTTAATTGGTTTCTCGATATAATTACATTCCCACGTGTTGGCTACCTCTTGGCTTGATCCTTCAGCATTCAAAAAAAGATAAAGTAAAGTCAAAACAATCACAAGGTTTGGCAACCATTGCACATGCTGTGGTAGGCCTAATGGCTTCTCCTGCATCTGGGTTCCTTGTCAAAGCACATATATATCAACTGGATGCTGGTATTTCCCGATTTTAAACGCTCATCCTGTAAAGGATAATAATTAAAACACCGCATATAAGAAAATGAATCGCAGCGTGCCAGGTGGTAATTGGAGTTGGTAAGACTGCCATTTTTGGAGGCTGTGATCACGTTCACGGACACAACGTTTCACTGTCCATCCTTACTCGCTTTTGAACTTGTTTTTCTCATTGGTTCCATCGATTTCACGTTTAGTGCACATGCGGCGATTTACAGTCAAAGTTTTACAACTTCCTGGACATATTATTTCATTTGTTTTCCAACGTGGCAGTGGGCTGCTTGTTTTTTCTGGCGAGGTTGAAGTTCTTCATTGGATGAAACGTTTCGCTGTTGGAATTCCTCGGACGATGTTCAGAACCACCTTTTCATGGTCTCGGTTTGCTTTCTCACCACGACGGAATGTTTTAACTCGTTTAACTTTCAAGCTGTTCGAACAAATTGCTGCTGTTAATCGGTGAAGCTCTTGGCAATCGGTTTTCATTAACCTCGGTGCAACCGTGTGGATTTTCCTCAGGGGGGAGAGGGGAGAGGGGAGAGGGGAGAAGGGAGAAGGGGAGAGGGGAAGAGGGAAGAGGGGAAGAGGGAAGGGGAGAGGAGGAGGCCTTTTGAAAGATGGCGAGTAATATAACAAGAATGATTCACAAAACATACCTCAACCCATTGAAGGTAAGAAAAAGAAAGAAAGAAAAAAAGGTTCCGTAATCATTATTTACAATAATGTTGTGTCGTTTTCCCGCTGCTTTATTGACTCAGTGGAATTAGTGTACAGGTAACGGACCAGGTTATAAATATATTTCTTGAAGGGGGGATGGGAGAATGGATGGATGGGATGTAGAGATATTTTAATATATATTATTATATATATATATATATATATATATATATATAATATATATATATAGAAGAGAGAGATATAATAGAGATTATATATATTATATAGGAAATAG
>CM068956.1:173780442-173795442 GCA_035128595.1 Eptatretus atami
TTGTCTGTATTTAAATAAGGAAGAATTATAGAGCAACCCAAATATATTCTGTCTGCCTATCAGTATCAACCTGTCTGATTGTCTTTCTACCTGATATTATCTACCCATCTGTCTGCCCATCTAATTTAGGTGCCTCTCAGTCTGTCTATCTGTTTAGCATCTCGCATTATGGTATTGAGACATCCTGCAATGCCATTGTGCATGTGTGTACCATGAAATGATGATGTTACATTGGAAGGATTTATATGTTTACTCCGAACTGGTATTAGGAGTCACCTTGAGCAGTACAAAGTGATGCTTGGATGGAGCTGTCTGAGCTGTGCATGGGATGCTTTCAATGCATGAGCTCACACATGGCTCATGAGGTTGAAGTCATAGAGGCCGATGATGTACACGGAGACTTTGTACTGATGTGTTCATACAGGAGGGAAATAATAGTGTTCCGGGCCAGGGTTTGAGGTTCGCCATGAGGGGAAGCACTCAAATTCCTCTTGAACACCTGTTCTTGAGGCCACCAGCCATGGATAACTCCGTGCTCGGCAGGTTGCTTCTCAACCATGAACGCCGATTGGTACCACAAATCCTGGCAGGGTGTCATCACTTCATGTGGTTACCTTACCTTTGGATGATATCAAGGGCGGATTGAGCCCTCGATGCATACTTGTATTAATCTTACCTGATAAGGTGCAGCCGACCGGAGCTTGCCAAGTATTGCACCGGCTAACAGAGCAAATCACGTGGGTAAAACCTCCCGACTCACACTGCGTGCGGACATGCTGGACCAATGGAGGAAAAGACACTGAAACTGGGTACATTTTATAATGCAAGCGGTTTATTGCAGCAAGGGCAAGGAAAAGATATGTGTGCAATAAGCAAGGGATTTAATACAAATGATCTGTACAGCAGGGAAAGCAAGGATCGTGAGGTTCAGAAAAAGAAAAGCAATTATTTACAAACAAAAGAGACACGGTGCAGAGTGACCCCAATCCTAAACTTACACAATCTTAATTATGCTAACAAAATGGCATGATCAAAATCATTCCCTGAGAAAGTTAGAAAATCCAGAGAGAGAAAGAATGTTTTATGTGGTTTTGACCTCTTTTTACCAGGTGAGATTGACAGACAATCGTAAGCCCAGGCGCTGAGGAGAGGAATTGGGGAGGAAGTGGGGGGGGGTGCAGTGATATTCAGTGAAGTGCGGAGAGGAGGGTGTAAAGATGTGGTTCATGGGGGGGGGTTGGAAATAAACAAAGAACTTGTGAGAAGATAGCTCCTGAAGTGAGGTGTAAAGAGGTCTGTATGTGTAAAGCTATGGTTGTCTTAGCTGCACCTGGTCTGGTATCTGGCTTTTCCTGCACATTCCGCACTCTGCTCCGTGGGCTCCATTCTGCTTGTTCCGCTCGCTCCGTCCAGCTCCGTTGCTCACCACACCATGATCCCAAGACCAAGAATGCGCAGCCAGAGAAGTAAGCTCTTTTTATAATCCCCTGGTGGGGCAGCACCTGGGGGTGGATCAGGTGGACAACTGGGTGTTTTCCAGCGCCCTCATTGGTGTATGGATGATTACCCTGGCGCTAGATCCACCCATGCGAGGTTTCAGCAGCGGAAATGGCCTCATCTCCCTGAACTCTGCCACGCGATTCATCTCTGAGGTTAACATGGCGCTGGGGTATTCGATTGCACTCTATGGCCATGAACAGGTGCCAGACACCGAATGAGGGCAGTAATTGAGTGGAGCGATTGCGCTATCCACATGACGTTCAATGGAGTCTCGCACGCTCTTGCGCTTCAAGGTCCAGATCCGAGTATCTGTAATTGGTATTCCACACCCCCCCCCCTGTTCCCTATTGATCTGAAAGGGAGTGGTGGTCATCGGTGGTGGCTCAATAAAGGCTGAATCAATTACAATGATTCTAATTTCTCACAGTTTTCCATGTATGCTCAATATGCACTAAATAGGCATGACCATGGAGGTCATGTAACATGTGGTAAAGTTTTAATTTCCTCCGTTGAATGGCTTTCCATGTACGCCTTTAACAAAATGCAGACACATATGTACATACTATGTATGTATGTGACCGATTGATTAACCAAGAATATAGGGTATTCCAAAAAGACCCGGACAAATTTGGTTGTTAATATATTAAAACCACAAATGATACAATTATACCCTTTTGTTTATATAATACAGAAACTCATAAAGTTTTGTGCTTGCTATGTTCGGCTCAGCATGTCTGTGTCCACCAGTGCGCGTGCAGCTGGAATCCGAGAATGAAGATCCTGCAGGTTTGCTACCTTGGTGTTGTCGCCAACATCTTTGACAAACCCCCACAGAAAATAAAACTCAAGAGAGGTTATGTCTGGTGATTGTGGGGGCAGGTGATTGGTCCGTCTTGGCCAATCCAACGACCTGGAAATTTTTATTCAGGATGGCTCGAACGACTCAAGCCCAATGAGGGGGAGCGCCATCCTGTTGAAATATGGTGTTTGGTTGCAGGTCTTCCAATCTTCGGGAAGGTGGATCTTCCAACATGTTCTTTAAATTAGTGAGATCACTGTATCCCCCGCAAAGAAAAAACGGACCCACCAAGCGGTTATATTAACCACACCAAACATTGACCTTGGACTGTTCACATATGTGTTCAATGACCACGTGGGGGTTTTCAGAGACCCAGATCCCCACATTGTGCGGTTAACCTTCCTTGATACATGAAAGCAAGCTTTGTCTGTGAACATGACCTTTTTCAGGTGACCTTCGTCATCCTCGATGTGACTGAGCATTTCCAAGGCAAACACCTTGGTGTTTGGGTCCATCATTGTTTTAGTTCCTGCAGAATCTGCACCTTATCGGCATAAAGCTTCAGTCTGTTGTGCAAATCCTGTGCACAGTGGTGGTTGGTCGTCCCAGTTTCTGGATGCACGTCCACTTGATTTTCTGGACTTTGTTGAAATGATTCACGCACTCGTTCAACATCTATGCCACTTGTTCTTGGTTGAGCGGTACTTTTCTGTTTGACAACCTTCCAGTTTCCTAAACCTCTGAAACCACTCTCTGATACTTGTCCGTGATGGTGGATTCCTTCCATACCTTGTATGGAAATTATGTTGAAACTTGCATGTCAGATCTGATCTCCATGAACCATTTGACACACTGAGCTTTCTCCCGTGGATTCGCAATTTCTTTTACATTAAACCACCAGACCTGAAAATAAAGAAAACTTTATGAGTTTCTGTATCATATAAAACAATTGGTATCATGTATCGTTGTGTACTAAATATATTTACAACCAAAATTGTCCGCGTGTTTTTTGGACCACCCTGTATAATCGATATGGGATCAGTGCGCGCGCGATAAACCCATCCGTGTGTTCACGAGTATCGGAATGGGAGAAAGATTTACGAGTTTTCAAGATGATCACGAGAGACCATGGTGTTCATTACGAGGATAAAGTGGATAATTTGAAACTATGTGGAGCTGCATATACCATGATCAGGTGTTCAGATTGGAATGGGATGTGATGTGAGCATGCCCGTTTAACCCACAAGGATACTGCATGTGTACATATGTATAAATGGATACAGGTATTTGAAAATGCATATGAATATTTATTTATTTTTGAAGGGAGAGTGAAAGTGCTCTGAGCCGAAAATAATAATAATATTCTCCATAAAATCAAACGTTTCAGAAGACCACTATCCTCCATCCTTCTATGGGGGTGGGTCCATGCGGTCCTTTCGGAGAGACATTGTGAGAGTGTGAGATTTGTCAGGATTGAAGGACATATTCGAAGTGTTCGACGAGTTTGTGATTTTACCAGATCTGCAGTGAGCGAAGAGGCTGCTGCTTGCCGGTCGAGGATGACAGATGGTACGCAGGGTGGAGTCATCAGCAAAGAGATATAGAGGATTTTCCAGAGAGTCGGAGAGATCGTTGATGAAAACCAAAAAAGAACAGGGCCCAGAACACTACCTTGAGGAACTCCAGCCTGGACAGGAAGAGGGATGAGAGAACTCCATTTAGGGCCACACGTTGACTGCGACAGGAGAGGAAGTCTGTGAGCCATGAGTGGAGATGGCCTTGGATACCAGATGAAGAGGGTTTAGTGAGCAGGGCAGGGTGCCAGACCGTATTGAAAGCACGCGATATGTCTTGGGATATGGCTCTGAGTTTCATGTCTGGTATTGTGTACCTCCATCCATTGTTGGGAGATCAGAAGCACGCATATCCAGGGTAGAGTGACCTGGTCTGAAACCAAATTGATGATTGGAAATCAAGCCATTGGAAGAGGAAGGATTTAATGTCTGAAGCGATGATGGATTCCATGACCTTGCTGATGATTGGGAGAAGGCTGATTGGTCTGTAGTTGCAGGGATCTGTTTTGCACCTTTTTTATGCATAGGGGTAATGTTTGCTGATTTCCAAGCAGATGGCAGATGACCTTGAGCAAATGAGAGGGTGAATAGAACAGAGAAGAGAGAGGGTGAGCAAGAGCAGAAGAGGCAGGTTTTTTAAGACACGTGGGCTGATGCCGTCTGGACCATTTGCAGAATCTGAGTCGAGGTTTGACAGCAAGCTCTCCACTTTGTCAGTAGAAAAGGACATAAAGTCCAGGGACAGCTGGGTGCGAACTGGTAAGGTGGGTACAGGTAAGGTGGGTAAGGTGGACAACTGAAGACGAGAGGGGATAAATCTGTGCACGAGAGAGAGAGCATGTTCTCTTTGAAAGAATTCCCAGGACAAGTTCGTGTTGGAGCAAGTAGCGATGTGAGACCAGTCTAGAAGTTTGATGGCTGCTTGATGACCCTGCCAATCGGCCTGAGTGAAATGCCAGACTTGACGGGCGCTGAGGAGTTTCTCTAATAACAGCCATGGAGATGTCCACTTTGACAAGCATGTGGTCAGTTGAACCGATTGGAGCGGATGAAGAACAATAGATATTATCAGGGAAATTGGTCAAAATCACATCCAGAAGAATGGATTACAGTTGGTTGAAGATCTGGTTCAGGAAGTTGACCGCCTGAGTCAGTCCCAATGAGTCGCTAGAAGTCTTTTGCTGAAGTGCCATGGCAGTGAGGGAGGTACCCACACTCAACCAACTGGCATGATGGCAATTGAAGTCACCACATATGAGGAAGAGAGAGTTGGGATGAGAGGATAGAAGTTGGTCTATGTTTCAGCAAGCAAGATGAAATGGATCATCACTATTTGGTGGACGCGTACAACACACATATAAACATGAGGTGGGAGCAGAGGGGAAGCCGTAGCCATAGGTATTCCTGGGGGTCTGTGGAGTAAGGCAGTGCATGGAGAGTGAGAATGGAGTCTTTGATGAAGAGAGCAACTCTGCACCAGGACGAGGCTCAGGTCGTCATATCGAAGGAGGGAGTAACCAGCGAGAGATATGAGTGAGTCAGAGATGTCTTGAAGGAGGCGGGGAGTCCTCCCCTGACACCGTTTACCTAAAGAACACGTGACTCTCTCTTATCGGGAATCGCGCCCTTGCTAATTAATGCTATTATCTTTATTGGATCGTGATAATGCGGCCGAGTATTCCGCTAGCACAATGCTAGACTGATATAAGAGCCAATTGTTGGAAATAAACTCCCGGCTAATCTACATCTGGACAGTTGGACGGATGGAAGAAAGGAACATCCGTGGCAGATGAAATATAACAAGAATTATTATTCCCAATGAGCGATGAGGGGTATGGGAAGAGGGAGGAACTTAAGAGCTTTAATGGTGTAGAAGGGAAAAGCGGGCAGGAAAGTGGGGAATGCAATTTAAAAACTAGAGGGGAGCACTCGGTAGAGTGCAAAACCTCCGCCGCCAATACTGCTAGGTCACTCAAGTGAACCTGATATCCTATTCATTCAATTTGATGTCAACAGTGCTCACAGAGTTATAGTTGCAACTTTCCCTTTTACTTTTAACTTTACATACTCAATTCATTCGTCATAACTAGATTCCTTGAGAACAGAAATTGTTTTACGTAGGTATATTCCACCTGAAGTTCAAAATCAGCCGCAATTATAATTTTGGCATGTTGTTTTTGTTGAAATCACTTATAACATGTAGAAATGCAAAAAAAAAACAATCGAAATTTTGTTGAAAAAAAAGTGCAAAATTGTTTTTTTCTTTTATTTCTCTAACAATTTTTTTTTTGGTTGGAAATCACTTAAAACATGTAGAAATGCCAAAAAAAAAAATTCAAATATTTTTTTCAAAATGGCCGCCATAGCGGCCATATTGGACTTTGAACCAAGTCTAAAATCTAATGGCATGATCCTTGGACCATACCTAATCCCCCCAAGTTTTCGCGAAATCCCCGGGTTCGCAGAGATTTTTCCGTAATATCTGTTCACAAAACAATACAAACAAACAACAGACAGGGGTGAAAACAGTTAACCTCCATCCATCTTCGATGTGCGGAAGGTTAAAAAAGTGTAATCAGTGTGTATTCATAAAAGGAAAAAGATATGTACAAGTTGCAGACTTAACCTTGCTTTACCTTGCCAGATAACAAAAACAGGAACCCAGCAGACCACATACGCCACGGAGAGACCAATTTGGACTGTATTGTACGTTTACGCTCTGCCTCCCGACTTAGTACGCCAGCTCTTCTAAAATGGCCCAGAAACACGCTCTTCACCACCGAGAGTCCACCCACTCTGTTGGGAGCGACAAACCAAAGAGTCCAGGACCAGGGCTGAAAACAATGGCGATGCAGAGTCCGGGAAGCAGGATAGCTTCAAACAGCGGGCAAGAGAGAGGAGAGAGAGCTAGACGAGAATTCAGTGCGCCAAGTGCAGCGTATAGTCCTGGGGGCAGGCCGGGGCAAAAGAGCCACACATCAGATCCCCTGAGATGGTCTGGGACCACCCATTGGGGCCACGTCATTGGGCCATCGTTAAAATAAAAGAGGATTTCTTTGAAAATAGACAAATATTTTTACAGGATCAATAATTCAGAATCCAATAATTATGTGGGATGAATAAATTGAGAGGTATCATATAAGTCGAGGTGCCTTACACACACGGATTTTGATACAGACAAGGGGAAAACAAACCAAAAAAAAGCATAATCTCCCTTATTCTAACACTTTAGCTTGGTCCAAGAGATTGGTCTTATTGAACTTAGGGATCAAGACGCTTCATCCCTGACATGGGAAAGACGCGCCCAAATATGGCGTCTCAGCCTCCCCTTGGGCGGGAAAACATACGTGAGGTAATTTGTGAGGAGATATTCAACACCAGGGCTCACCAAAGCATCTGTACAGCTTCTTCGTCGATTGTGCCTTGCTGATGCATGGCGCGATGCAGAATGGCGCTGCTCCCTTGGTGATGACAGCGAGGCTTCGAGGTCCACCAAATCTGACCCAACACAAGAGTCAACGACCAATAGTTCTTGCTCAGCCACGATAGCCATCACCTCAGCACGAATACGAGAATCATGCCAATTTTCTTCATGCATCGACGGAAAAGCCTGGCCATAATGCCCTGTCTTTACATCACCATCTCCCTCGCTCTCTCGTCTCCGAACTACATGCATCCTTACACTGACTACATGCACCCCTTTCCGGTTCTGGTTTGGAGCCGAACGGAGAGTGCTCTCCTTAGGGGCTCTCCCTGCTGACGTTCTCAAAGTTAAGTTTTCCGTCGTTATTTGCCCATTTTAAAACTGTTTTTAATTTTCTCACCATACATGTTTACTGTGTGTTCCTAGTTTCGGTTTTGTTATCAAAAACGTGCTATTTTTGTGAGTTTTTTGTCGACGTTCTTACCGGGTGTTTGGAGGCCTAGGCCTTGGCCTAGGCTTGAGGCCTCCGGTTCCCCTCGGTTTCGATCGTTTTTTTGTTTTGTTTTTTTTCTCCCCATGACCTTCAATCTATCCTCTCCCATTACCATCAATTTCCATCCCTCGCCACTTTCCTAAACGTCCCCCATCTCCCAACTAATCTTCTCTATTCTTATCTCAAAAACAAAAAACAAACAAACCAACCAACACACGCTAACTGTTCTCACCAATTCTGCTCTTCTTCTCTTCCTCTTTATCTTCCTCTCGTCTTCCTTCCTCAATTTTTTCTACAACACTTCCATGAACTAATCTGTTGAAAACTCTCTTCAAACTATTAATGAATAACAACAAAAACGATCTCTATAATGCTTCAATGCTTCCTCTCTCCACACATGTTGGTTACTCTTTACTGTTTCATAATGCACACTCTCTCCACTATTTAAAACAGACTGCTTCTCATTTCGACCTCTCTTCATTTCCTTGCCTAAAAAATCCAACTGTTCAGCGTTTCTTTCTCTCCATTCTCTGAATTCGCCTTCATTTGCATCCCATCAAGATTTGTGTAAATCGCATCTCTGATCTAAAACTTTTAAAAACCCCAGTTTGCTATGAATGTTCGCCTTTCCATCAAACCATCTTTTTTATTCAATTCAGTGTAAACTCACCCTCTCACACCCCTCACTCTTCAACTCCAAGCAATCCATCCCACTCTTCTCCCTCCAAGCCTCCCTCTCACCTCTCTCAAAAATTCCTCCCTCACCTTCTCCACCTTTCATCCCCCCACTGCATCCTTCTCAAGTTTGCCCCCCTCTCATCACCAAGCTGCCTCCCTCCACCCGCCTCTCACCTCCTCTCTTTCACTCCACCTCCTCAAATCCTCAAACTGCCTTCTTCCCCCTCTTTGTCCCCCTCTCCCCCAGCACCACAGAGCCCTTTTCTGCTTCCTCATTCGCCCCCTCCCCTAAGCTATTCTGTTCCAATCCCCCCACACTCCTTCAACAACCTCCTTACCTCCCCCCCTCGTCCTTTCCTACCACCCCCCCCACCCCCTGCACCCAAAGCCTGCCTCCCCTACCTCTTCAATTAAAGTGTGGACCCTCAAATATCCGGGGCTTTCGTCAATACCGTTTCAGATCTTTCCAACAGGTGCCACGCAAAACCAAAGATCATAATCTCCGAACAGAAACTTCCTCCCCCAAGACGTCTCTGACTCCCGAGTAAATCTCTCCCCTGGTTACCTCCCTCCGGTGTGAACGACTGAGCGCCTCGTCCTGGTGAGGAGTTTGCTCTCTTTCATCAAAGACCTTCTATTCCTGCACTCTCCTTGCACTGCTCTCACTCCCCCACACCCCAGGAATACTCTGGCTACGGCTTCCCTCCACTCCCACCTCATGTTTATTATGTGTACCTGTACCGCCCACCTATAACAGGATGACTCCACTACCACCTCACTATCCGAAAAATGGACCATCTTCATTCTTCTCATCAAACTTCTCTTCCTCTTCTGTTGGTCACTCAATTGTCCATCATGCCAGTTGGCTAGGTGTGTGGTACCTCTCTCACCTGTCATGGCACCTCACAAAAGCTTTCTGTGGAATGGAGTCTTTGATGAAGAGAGCAACTCTGCCACCAGGACGAGGCTCAGGTCTGTCATATCGAAGGAGGGAGTAACCAGCGAGAGATATGAGTGAGTCAGAGATGTCTTGAAGGAGGGCTTGGAGTCCTCCCCTGACACCGTTTACCTAAGAACACGTGATCTCCTTATCGGGGAATCGCGCCCTTGGCAATTATGCTATTATCTTTATTGGATCGTGATTAATGCGGCCGAGATTTCCGCTAGCACAATGCTAGACTGATATAAGAGCCAATTGTTGGGAATTATAACTCCCGGCTAATCTACATCTGGACATTGTTGGACGGATGGAAGAAAGGACATCCGTGGGCAGATTGGAAATATAACAAGAATAATTTATTCCCAATGAGCGATGAGGGGTATGGGAAGGAGGGAGGGGAACTTAAGAGCTTTAATGGTGTAGAAGGGAAAAGCGGGGCAGGAAAAGTGGGAATGCAATTTAAAAACTAGAGGGGGAGCACTCGGTAGAGTGCAAAACCTCCGCCGCCAATACTGCTAGGTCACTCAGGTGAACTGATATCCTTTTCATTCAATTTGATGTCAACAGTGCTCACAGAGTTATAGTTGCAACTTTCCCTTTTACTTTTAACTTTTACATACTCAATTCATTCGTCATAACTAGATTCCTTGAGACAGAAATTGATTTTACGTGGGTATATCCACCTGAAGTTCAAAATCAGCCGCAATTATAATTTTGGCATGTTTTTGTTAGAAATCACTTTATAACATGTAGAAATGCAAAAAAAAAAATCGAAATTTTGTTGAAAAAAAAGTTGCAAAATTTTTTTTTTTTTTTTTATTTCTCTAACAATTTTTTTTTTTTTTTGGTTGGAAATCACTTAAAACATGTAGAAATGCAAAAAAAATTCAAATATTTTTTTCAAAATGGCCGCCATAGCGGCCCATATTGGACTTTGAACCAAGTCTAAAATCTAATGGCATGATCCTTGGACCATACCTAATCCCCCCACCAAGTTTCCTCGAAATCCGTCGAGGAGTTTTCCGTAATACTGTTCACAAACAAAAAACAAACAAACAGACAGGGGTGAAAACAGTAACCTCCAGTCCATCTTCGATGGCGGAGGTTAAAAAGTGTAATCAAGGTGTGTATTCATTAAAAGGGAAAAGATATGTACAAGTTGCAGACTTAACCTATGCTTTACCTGCGGATAACAAAACAGGATACCCATCAGACCACATACGCACGGAGAGACCAATTGGACTGGTATGTACGTTACACGTCTGCCTTCCGACTTGGTACGTTTCAAAATGGCCCAGACACTGCTCTTCACCACCGAGAGTCCACCAGCTCTGTTGGGAGCACAAACCAAAGAGTCCAGGACCAGGGCTGAAACAATGGCGATGCAGAGTCCGGGAACAGGGTTGAAGCAAGGGCGATGCAGTGTCCAGGACCAGGATAGCTCAACAGCGGCAAGAGAGAGAGAGCTAGAGAGAATCAGTGCGCCAAGTGCAGCTTTATAGTCCTGGGGGCAGGCAGGGCCAAAGAGCCACACATCAGATCCCCTGAGGTGGTCTGGGACCACCCATTGGGCCACGTAAAATAAATGGGGATTTCTTGAAAATAGACAAATATTTACAAGGGATAATAATTCAGAATGCAATAATATGTGAGATAAATTGAGGTCTAAAGTCGAGGTGCCTCTACACACACGGATTTTGATACAGACAAGGGGAAAACAAAACAAAAAAAAGCAAATCGTCCCTTTATTCTGACACTTAGCTTGGTCCAGAGATGGTCTTTATTGAACTTAGGGATCAAGACGCTTCATCCTGCATGGGAAGATGCGCCTCAAAATGGCGTCTAGCCTCCCCCTGGGCGGGAAACATACGTGAGGTAATTTGTGAGGAGATATTCAACACCAGGGCTCACCAAGCACTGTACAGCTTCTTCGTCGATTGTGCTTGCTGATGCCATGGCGCGATGCAGAATGGCGCTGCTCCCCTTGGTGATACAGACGAGGCTTCGAGGTCCACCTAATCTGACCCAACCAAGAGTCAACGACCAAAGTCTTGCTCAGCCACGATAGCCATATCACCTCAGCACGAATACGAGAATCATGCCATTTTCTTCATGCATCGACGGAAAGCTGGCCATAATGCCCTGTTCTTACACACCATCTCCTCGCTCTCTCGTCTCTCGACTACATGCATCCCTTACACTGACTACATGCATCCCCTTCCGGTTCGAGATTTCTCTAAGCACAAATGCATAGACTGATATAGAGAGCAATTGTTGGGAATTATAAACTCCCCGCTAATCTAACATCTGGACATTGTTGGACGGATGGAAGAAAGGACATGCATGGGCAGATTGGAAATATAAGCAAGAATAATTTATTCCCAATGAGCGATGAGGGGTATGGGAAGGAGGGAGGGGAACTTAAGAGCTTTAAATGGTGTAGAAGGGAAAGCGGGGCAGGAAAAGTGGGAATCGCAATTTAAAAACTAGAGGGGAGCACTCGGTAGAGTGCAAAACCTCCGCCGCCAATACTGCTAGGTCACTCAGGTGAACCTGATATCCTTTTCATTCAATTTGATGTCAACAGTGCTCACAGAGTTATAGTTGGCAACTTTCCCTTTTACTTTTAACTTTTACATACTCAATTCATTCGTCATAACTAGATTCCTTGAGACAGAAATTGATTTTACGTGGGATATCCACCTGAAGTTCAAAATCAGCCGCAATTATAATTTTGGCATGTTTTTGTTAGAATCACTTTATAACATGTAGAAATGCAAAAAAAAAAATCGAAATTTTGTTGAAAAAAAAGTTGCAAAAATTTTGTTTTTTTTTTTTTATTTCTCTAACAATTTTTTTTTTTTTTTGGTTGGAAATCACTTAAAACATGTAGAAAATGCAAAAATTCAAATATTTTTTCAAAATGGCGCCCATAGCGGCCATATTGGACTTTGAACCAAGTCTAAAATCTAATGGCATGATCCTTGGACCATACCTAATCCCCCCACCAAGTTTCCTCGAAATCCGTCGAGGAGTTTTCCGTAATACTGTTCACAAACAAAAAACAAACAAACAGACAGGGGTGAAAACAGTAACCTCCAGTCCATCTTCGATGGCGGAGGTTAAAAAGTGTAATCAAGGTGTGTATTCATTAAAAGGGAAAAGATATGTACAAGTTGCAGACTTAACCTATGCTTTACCTGCGGATAACAAAACAGGATACCCATCAGACCACATACGCACGGAGAGACCAATTGGACTGGTATGTACGTTACCGTCTGCCTTCCCGACTTGTACGCTCTTCCAAAATGGCCCAGACAACTGCTCTTCACCACCGAGAGTCCACAAGCTCTGTTGGGAGCACAAACCAAAGAGTCCAGGACCAGGGCTGAAACAATGGCGATGCAGAGTCGGGAACAGGGTTGAACAAGGGCGATGCAGTGTCAGGACCAGATAGCTCAACAGCGGCAAAGAGAGAGAGAGCTAGAGAGAAATCAGTGCGCCAAGTGCAGCTTTATAAGTCCTGGGGCAGGGCGGGCCAAAGAGCCCACATTCAGATCCCTGAGGTGGTCTGGACCACCCCATTGGGCCACGTAAATAAATGGGGATTTCTGAAAATAGACAAATATTTACCAAGGGATAATAATTCAGAATGCAATAAGATAAATTGAGGTCTAAAGTCGAGGTGCCTCTACACACACGGATTTTGATACAGACAAGGGGAAAACAAAACAAAAAAAAGCAAATCTCCCTTTATTCTGACCTTAGCTTGGTCCAGAGATGGTCTTTATTGAACTTAGGGATCAAGACGCTTCATCCTGCATGGGAAGATGCGCCTTCAAAATGGCGTCTAGCCTCCCCTGGCGGGAAACATACGTGAGGTAATTTGTGAGGAGATATTCAACACCAGGGCTCACCAAGCACTGTACAGCTTCTTCGTCGATTGTGCTTGCTGATGCCATGCGCCGAATGCAAGAAATGGCGCTGGCTCCCTTGGTGATGTACAGACGAGGCTTCGAGGTCCACCTAATCTGACGCCATTACAAGAGTCCAACGACCAAAGTCTTGCTCAGCCACGATAGCCATATCACCTCAGCACGAATACGAGAATCATGCCATTCTTCTTCATGCATCGACGGAAAGCTGGCCTAATGCCCGTTCTTACACACCATCTCCTGCTCTCTCTGTCTCTCGACTACATGCATCCCTTACACTGACTACATGCATCCCTTCCGGTTCTGGGTTTGGAGGCGACCGAGAGGTCTCCTTGGGGGCTCCCGTGACGTTCTCAAGTTAAGTTTCCGGGTCGTTATTTGTCCCATTTTAACTGTTTAATTTCTCACCTACATGTTACTGTGTGTTCCTAGTTCGGTTTTGTTTCAAAATCGTGCTATTTTGTGAGTTTTTTGTCGACGTTCTTACCGGAGTGTTTGAGGCCTCAGGCCTTGGCCTAGGCTTGAGGGCCTACCGGTTCCCGCTCGGTTGTTCGATCGTTTATTTTTTTGATTTTGTTTTTTTTCTCCCATTACTTCATTTCTATCTCACCCATTACCTTCAATTTCATCCTCCCCACTTTCCTAACGTCCCCCATTCTCCCAACTAATCTCTATTTCTTATCTCAAGAAAAAAAAAAAAAACCCCAACAACACGCTACTTCTCCCAATTCTGTTCCTTCTTCTTCCTCTTATCTTCCTCCTCGTCTTCTTCCTCAATTTTTTTCTACACAACTTCCATGACCTAATCTGTTGAAAACTCTCTCAAACATTAATAATAACAACAAAAACGATCTTATAATGCTTCATCTTCCTCTCTCACACAGTGGTACTCTTTTACTGTTTCAAATGCACTACTCTTCGCTATTTAAATAAACAGACTGCTCTCATTTCGACCTCTCCTTCATTCCTGCCTAAAAAATCCAACTATTAACAGCGTTTTTCTCTCTCCATTCTCTGAATTCGCTTTATTGTACACCATCAAGAATGTGTTAAATCGCATCTCTGACCTAAAACTTTTAAAAACCCCAGTTGCTATGAATGGTCGCTTTCCATCAACCATTCTTTTTTTTCAACTTCAGTGCAACCACCCCCTCACCCCTCACTCTCACTCTCAAAGCAACCATCCCCACTCTTCTCCCTCCAAGCCTCCCTCTCACCTCTCTCAAAAATACCCCCCTCACCTTTCTCCCACCTTTCATCCCCTTCACTCATCCTTCTCAAAGTTGCCCCCTCTCCAAAGCTGCCCTCCCTCCACCGCCCTCTCACCTCCATCTCTCTCACTCCATCTCCTCAATACCTCAACTGCTTCTTCCCCCTCTCTTTGTCCCCCCCTCCCACCAGCAACCACAGAGCCTTTATCCTCCTCATTCGGCCCCCTCCCAGCTATTCTGCAATCCCCCACACTCTTTCAACAACCCTCCTTACCTCCCCCCCCCCCTGCACCCACAAAGCCTCCTCCCCTACCTCTTCATTAAAAGTGGGACCTCAAATATCCAGGGCTTTCGCTCAACCTTTCAGATCTTTCCATACAGGTTGCCACTGACAACCAGACATAATCTGTGCCGAACAGAAACTTTCCTCCCCAAGACGTTCTGAC
>CM068956.1:173809543-173823436 GCA_035128595.1 Eptatretus atami
CCCGCGAGGATATTTACCCGCTGTTAACCCGTGAGGATATTAACCCGCGAGGATATTTACCCGCTCGTTTAACCCACGAGGATATTTACCCGCTCGTTTAACCCGCGAGGATATTTACCCGCTCGTTTAACCCACGAGGAGATATTCCTGCTCGTTTAACCCCGATCATGTCGCTTTCAGGATCATGAGGTTGTACTCACCTGTTCATGCAGCGATCCTGGAGTTGATTGCGATTGTATTTAGCAGGTGTAGCTACTCACCTTTGAGGCTGGCAGGATGGCCTTGATGTACGCACACGCGGCCCTCTGCTGTCTCACCTGGGTTTGAATCCCTACCCAGCTATAAAGTGTGATCCTCGTGTTTCACAGGTTGGTTGCTTCATCAGTGTGTGTGGGCGTTACACTGGGAGACCCGTCTCCCAGCTCAGTGGTCGTTTGTGGACGTTGAGGACCCCACGTGTCCCCACGGCGTGTTTTTCATGAAGAGTACGCATGTTATCGTCGGTACCCTGCCCTGTCTGGCTGCTGGGAAGTAAACCACCATAAACGACCCAGGACGAAGAACTGGTCTTGCTCTTGGTGGCGAGTGCCAACCCGCATGGTTTTGTTTTCGCTGCGACTTTAAGGGTTAACGTCCGAACGTCGACTTCTCCTTGCTCCCCACAGTGGTTAGAATACTTCAATCAGGACCCAGCGTTTAATACTTGCCAAGAGGCTGATTCGGCAGCCCCGACGTCGTGCAAAGAGTTCGGCACATTGATGGTGCTGATTGGCGGGTTGTGCTAAGCATTTACAGGTGCGATTCCAGTTGCTGTCATTTCGATGCCAGACGCATTCTCCATTTCCACGCACAAAGCAGTGAGCGTGCCATATGTAATGACCGTTTGTGCACGCCGCTCAAAAATGACGTCACAATGGCAGGCATGTATACCGACGGCGACGGCACACGTAATGTGAGCCGGTGGAGCCGATGAAGCCGTCACGATCGTGACGACGTGTCACGAGGGTCGGAATCGGAATGTGATGCACGAGATGTCCGGCCGTGTTGACACGCGGTCGAAGCCGTGCACGAATCTCGCGGCACCGCTTGTGACGTCATAATCAGACGGCCGTGGCATGAAGCGATGCGCGAGCACGGAGATTGCTGCCTGCGTATACTTCGTTCGTTATTTATAGGGTGTGCTCGCCAACGCACACAGCTGCACGTTATCCGTTGTACGGAACGGTTGAAAATGCTTCTCCTGTGCAAGGCAGCAACACATCCACCATCGGTTTATAGAGGGGAAAACCGGGGTACATCGGGCTTGGCACACCCCCTCAAGAGCTATTGTTAGTCTTAGCCCGGTGTTTGTCGACCTTTTTCTCCAGCGATGGTGCATTGGCGCCATTTGTGAATCGAATAATACAAACGCGAGATGAAGGATGCAATAGCCGTCTCATTCTTCGGCACCAAATAGTCCCACCATGTGTGGGGTCGACCAAATAGTCCTAACAGCTTGGTTTGTTCCAGGGTGCCACAAGCGATGAATACTTCTCCTACTCTGAGCAAAAGAGCCCCTGGATCTTCAACGTACAAATTAGTGTTGGTAGGCACGACCCGCAGGTCCTCCGAGCCCAACGTCCTGACAATGGACGGCAGACACATGGATGTATCGCCGCCCTCCATGCCAAATACCAGGATGACGGTTTCTCGCTGGGTCCAGATTCGAACCCAGGCTAGACAGCTTGGAGGCTCGGTGCACATCTCCATGAAGCGATCGATGATGCAATGAAGGCTCCAAGGCGGGCATTTTTAAACAAAGACAAGACAATGGTTACCAATCAATCTTCTGGGAAATCTGAGCTTGTCTTTCAATCCCCAAGTGAGAGAAACCAGGTTCAAATGACTGGCAATTAAACGATCATTTTCATCTGAATTTGCAGTTTCATTTCACCCATTAAACTTCTCCAGCAACATATTGCTGGAGACGCAGGGAATTTAACCACAGATAAATGGATGGTATTTTTACCTCCGACACTGAAGGTGGGCACTAGGGTGTTCCACTTTTGCAAAAGTAGTTGCTGGAATGAAGCACTATGTGCCTATCGATTCCACTAGTGAAGTTAGGTGATCGACCAAAGTTTGAAAATTT
This sequence comes from Eptatretus atami, assembly GCA_035128595.1. Classification (NCBI taxonomy): domain Eukaryota; kingdom Metazoa; phylum Chordata; class Myxini; order Myxiniformes; family Myxinidae; genus Eptatretus; species Eptatretus atami. The sequence continues at coordinate 173,811,675 of CM068956.1, forward strand.
TCCCGCCTTTTTTGACCGCGGGCCGGCATTTTGAAATTTCAGAAAAAATCCATATTTTTGGAATTAATATTGATTTTTGAATATTTAAAAATATATATTTCTCCGTGTTTAGATGGCCGAATGCACTTCAGTAGTTACTAGTATGATAGTAAGTACCGTAAATATTATTCACAACTTGTCCCGACATTTTGAGAAGGGGTTGCCATTTTGGAAATTCAGTGAAAATCGTATATTTTGTGTATATCTAATGAAATTTTTTAAATTTTTTTTTCTTTGTGTACTTGCAGATAAACCTTGACTGACCAATGGTCAGGGCTCCTGTGGCTATGGGGACAAGTTCGCTAGTTACAGGAAATTTTGCGAAAGTGCTAATTCTTTGCGTGTCGTAAATGATCTAGCTGAAAGAGGAATTAAGCTGGTGTCTGACTTTATTCATATGTGCAATGATGAGAAACAACGTCAAGCATTGCTACAGTGCGTGGAAGAGCACAGGAAGCTTTACCCAGACTATACAAACAAACGCTATGTTCTCGATAAGGTATCTGTGTGGTTGCTTGTTTGCGAGATTGTTATGTTGTCATATATGAAAACCATGTCGCTTAAAACATATTTGGTTGTTCTCATAATTAATTGATCATGCTCTCATTTGTCATTAATAATGTCTTTATGAAAACGCTACTACTCATATTCTGGAAATGCCTAACAATGTGCCATGCAATAATTGTCAAATATGGGATTTTCAGTGAAATTCCAAATTGGCAACCCCTTCTCAAAATGTTGGGACAAGTTGTGAATAATATTTACGGGTACTTACTATCATACTGGTGCCAACTGAAGTGCATTCGGCCATCTAAACACAGACAAATATATTTTTTAAAATATTCAAAAATCAATATTATTTCCAAAAATATGGATTTTTCCTGAAATTTCAAAATGCCGGCCCACGGTCAAAAAAGGCGGGAAAATTTCAAACTTTGTCGATCACCTAACTTCACTGATGGAATCGATAGGCACATAGTGCTTCATTCCAGCAACTACTTTTGCAAAAGTGGAACACCCTAGTGGGCACACAGGTGATGGTTTCGACCATTTGTCTGTCTGTTTGGCAGAAACTTATGAGCATGATATCTCAAAACGTTGTGCACACATTCGGACTAAATTTGGAGGACAGGTTGGGGCGTGAGAAAGAAGAATTGATCCGATTTTGGTGAAGATCCGAATCCGGATCGGACATGAGAATTTTTAAATATTCTGATAGGGCTAAACCGATACACAGCACGATATCTCAAAACATTTTGGATGGATTCAGATGAAGCTGTGGAAAGATTGGGTGTGTGAGAAGGAAGAATTGATCCGATTTTGGTGAAGATCCGAATCCGGATCGGATTCGAGAATTTTTAAATATTCTGATACGGCTAAACCGATATATAGCATGATATAATACCTCCAATGTTTTGGATGGATTCAGATGAAGCTTGGTGGACAGGTTGGGTGTGCGAGAAGGAAGAATTGTTTCGATTTTGGTGAAGATCCGAATCCAGATCGGACATGAGAATTTTTTAATATTCTGATAGGGCCAAACCAATACAAAGCACGATATCTCAAAATAATTTGGACGGATTCAGATGAAACTTGTGAACAGATTGGGTGTGCGAGAAGGAAGAATTGATCCGATTTTGGTGAAGATTCGAATCCGGATTGGACATGAGAATTTATAAATAGTCTGTTAGGGCTAAACCAATACATAGTACGATATTTCAAAACATATTTGGAAAGATTCAGATGAAACTTGGTGGACAGGTTGGGTGTGTGAGAAGGAAGAATTGATCCGATTTTGGTGAAGATCCGAATCCGGATCGGACAGATATTTAAATATTCTGATAGGGCTAAACTGATACACAACACGATATCTCCAAACGTTTTTGACGGAATTGGATGAAACTTGGTAGACAGGTTTGGTGTCTGACAAGGACGAATTGTTTCGATTTTGGTGAAGATCCAAATCCGGATCTGGAGACGAGAATTCTTAAATTTTCCAATTCTTCACCATTGAGAGATCGGGCCAAAAACGATATAGCATGATATTTCAAAAAGGTTGTCGTCGAGTTATGACAAAACTTGGTGGATGAGTTGGTCAGGTGACAAGAACAAGGCGATTAAATTTTAGTTCAGGTCCGAATCCGGATCCGGTCTATCAGTGGGATACAAAACGTAAACCGTTCAGCCTGGCGGAGGTATGCACTCTATCGAGTACCGTTGTGGTTAACAGTGATGTGGAATTATATGAGCGATTGAAATAATTTTACCATCATGTAATAATGATGAATGGAATCTGTTTTTTAGATCCTCGTGGAGGATCTCTAAGTCTTACTCACGTTGTTGTTCTTCATCTTCTTCTTGTGGACTTTTGTTTCACATCCTACAGTTTTTATCGAAACTTTCCTGAAACTTGCATATATATGTAGAAATACCCTGCACAGACAGTAACCATCTCCGATTTTAAAATTCCTCCTAGGAAAAAGTATTGACTCAAAATATCTCCGCTAATTGGAAATCGCCTAAAAATGATCTCCGAAATAGGCAAACTTTTTTAATTCTGTTTGCGGGATCGAACAGGGCATTAGCAGAGATGAATTACCGCCATACGATACATCACTATGACGTCATATCAATTTTTATGACGTCATTCCTATTTTTTGACTTTTTTGTTTCACACCCAGAGTTTTCATCGATCTTCGTGAAACTTGCCATGTAATGCAGAAAGCCCACGCGCAGGCAGTAACATCTCCGATTTTTGGAAATTCCTCTAGAAAAGAAAGTGACGTCATAATATCGCGTAATGGACATGCCTATACCATTATCTCCGAAACTAGGCAAGCTGTTTGAATTTGTTTGCGGAATCAAGCCGGGCATTAGCACAGATAATTTATCGCAAACCTGATACATCACAATGGACGTCATATTCGTTTTTATGACGTCATCATTAAGAGGACGAGGATCTTAGCTCATTTGAGCTTGTTTTTTTTAAATAACTGTTATTATCATTATGGTTTACTCTGATGAGGGCTGACCGGATGACCTAGCGGTATGCACACTCCCCTCTAAGCTGTCTAACCACGGTTCAAATCTCAACCTAGCTGTGAACCGCCATCCTGGTGTTTCGCAGGCCAAGCGAGGAATCCCATGTGTGCGCCGTCCTGTCCCTCACAAGAAGCTTCGCCGCAGGAAGATGCCATTAGGCCATCAAAGCCTGCGCTGGTGTCGGAATGATGTTAAGCCGGGTGTCCCATCGGTCAGCATTGGTTGTTGGTGACCGTCAGTCAATTCAGGAGTACAGATCAATGTGTTGGTCTCTCTTCCACCAAAATGGGATTTTTTTCTTTTTTAACTTGTCATGCCCACTTTTGCGTTGAGTCATAAAAAGGTTTTGCATTTCTTGGACCATTGTGAGGGTATCTCTCCGATAGCTTTTTGAACGACCCTTGTAAGTGCCACATTAGCACTTGGTATCATTGGCCAAGAATAGCTGCTCTGGCTGTGTCCCATTGCAGCCCAGTTTGTTGACATCCTATATTTATTGAAACCGTCCATTACTATATTTGCCAACTAATCATTGACGACATATTGTTGGACATTGTTTGGTAGAGATTGAAGAAAAAAAAAATGCAAAATCTGAACTACTGTACAATTGACTTTTATATTTTCTTTAAATTCAAAACGAAGTGTTCCTCGTGAAGGCTCGTGTCATTCTGCGGACAGGTATAACGATGGATGCAACCACTAGAATGTTGATTGAGGTCTGCAAACCACTATGGTAATGAAGGAGAAGCTGACGTTTCGGGTGTTAACCTTCATCTGAGCTTGGTTAATGCCTGAAACGTCAGCTTCTCCTTTCTTACCGTGGTGGTTAGTGGGCTATTCCTCCAATATTCAATCACGTTGATTTGATCCATTAATATGATGTTTTCACGCAGAGATTATGTTTTCACCCCTGTCTGTCTGTCTGTCTGTGTCTGTGAGCTCGATATCTCAAAAAGTTTTGGACGGATTCGGACGAAACTTTGGTGGACAGGTTGGGTGTATGAAAAGGAAGAAGCTCTTCGATTTTGGTGAAGGTCAGGATCAAAATAGTAAAAAAATTTTTTAGTGATTCTTCACCATTGAAAGAAGTTTAGACTCAGACGAACGATATCCAACATTTTCCTCCATTATCCTGTTTATTGCTCTTTTGCATTGACGATCAAGGAACAAGTAAGTTGAGATTGGGAGGACAGCTCATAGACAGCATACTTGTCTTTAACTTTGATTGCTAACAGAAAGATCCAACAACAAACCCTTATTGTGGGGCTTTGTAGGCTGTATATTGTATTATAAGTAAGGCCCTTCTTCAGAGGAGACGTAAAGCTGTCTGTCCCTTCTGCTATCATGGTTGTGCTATTTAAACATCTTTAACAAAACAGGAGGTAATTGTGTACCAGTGTGAAAAACTATCCGAGTTTCTGGTTAAGGTGTGCACCAGCTGGCTTTTTGGTGTGGTGGGAGACAGACAAACATCCCACTTAGAATGGCTATAGATGGCACCAACCTCGAGGGTCTAGACTCTAGACTATGAATAGCTTAAAGGAAACATTAGGACCTTCTAAAGCAGTCGCATGGCAAATAATTAGTGGAGTCGTTTGCTATTCCCAGCCTTAGTGAGGGCAGGAATTTGGAATGTACCTAAGATATTGGCATACGATAACCTACTCTTATCCATCCACCACTGGATGTTTAACATCCACCATGAGATACGAACAGATGAGACAGCCAGCTTAATGTCCCCATAAAAAAACACCTCTCCACATCTTCCCAGTCACAGGGAGCATAGCTAAATGAAGGGGCAGCTAGACATGACAGATGATCAACACCACCAGGTTAAATCCCTTCCTACTACTGATTCCTGGTTAGAGGCTTGTCTGTAGGAAAACTACAAGCAGCGCACTTGTCTCTGATGAGTTCGTGGACGTCTCACCTCAAATGAGCAATTTTTTGAAGTGTGTATTGGTAGAAACGGGATTTCAACGAAAAGTGACTATGGTGGACTGTAACACGTGGTACATGTTTACCTTGTAGACAATGGCGGTCTGCTCAGAAGAAGATCTATCATTAGAGATTCAAAATAAATATGTCATGCATCGCACGATACTTGCAAATTTCAAATAAACAATAGTTGCCATGGAAACTGCAATTTGGTAATTTGGAAAATTTGACCTCTCGTGTGTCTTACATGATGGAATGTTGTGCATAACAATTTTGGTTGATCATTTTCTAATTGTGGCCTAATTGGTATTTTACATGTTCTGGATGGCATTGACCTTTGACTAATTTTGACCAGATTTTACACACGTATACTACACATGCATACAAATAAGCTGTGTAAGTTTCAGTCTGATGTCTTGAAAAAATTCCTGAGGTTTGGCAATAACAACATCACAAAAAGATCCCATTTGATTACAATGCGATGAAATTGTTGTCATGGACACCGTTTACTCTTTGCCACGTGGGGCTTTTCTTTTGCCACTAACCAAGACCAGCAGAACCTGAAAGAAAAAATTAGATAAAATTAATTAATTAATTCTATTTTGGCCCTCCGAGCTTGGTACTGAGACAATTTACCAATGGGGGCCTTTTATTATGGTTGGTGACCCTCAAGTGTTACTGCAGAAGGCCCTCAGACAGAAGGTCTTAGGGTCGAGAGGATCTACAGGATCTTGGGTCACAAAGGGTCTTAGACTCCTACAGGGTATTAAGAGTTTTAAAGGGTTTGAGGGTCTAAAATAGAATTGGCTATAAAGGACACAAAGGGTCAAAAAGGTCATAGGGTATTGAGAATCTTTGGCATCTATAGGGTCCTAAGTAATAAAGGATCTTGAAGGTCTTAGGGGTCTTAAAGGTTCTTGGAATCATAAGAGTCTTTGGAGTCTTAAAGGATCTTTGGGGTCTTATGGGTCATTTGGAGGTCATGGGGTCTTAATGGATCTTGGGGTCTCAGGGGACTTCAGGGTATTAGGGTTTAAAAGGTCTTAGGGTCTTAAATAGTCATAGGGATAAGGGTCTAATGGGATTTTAGGGGTCTGTGGGTCGGTTAAACTGCCCTGCAGTAGAAATAATTTAAAGGGTCTCAAGGGTTATTGGGGTCTTGAGGTATTCAGGGTCTTGGGGATTTTAGGGGGTCTTGAGGGTTTTACGGGTTTTTAAGGGTGTGTTTGGGGTCTTAGGGGTCTTTAGAGGTCTTAAGTCTCAAAACCGTCTTTGGGTACTAAAGGGTCTTTGGGTGTCAAGGGATTTAATCAAAAAGAGGTCTGAAACTCGCATGCATGCATGGATGCATGCGAGGACAGACACAGGGCTCCTTCTATAGTATACGTACAGCAGATCTTCGGCGTTGCCGGGCAATGCCGGGTCCCTTCCCCACCTCTTCCCCTCCTTCCTTCCACTACACCCCACCACTTCCAGCCCACCCCACCTCTTGCAGCCCACTCAGGACTCCCACCCCACCCCTTCCCTCCCTCCTCCTCCCACCCCACCCCCCCTCTGGACTCTCAGCACACACTTTCCCACCCACCCCTCTCCACCAACCCCATCCCCTCCCTCCTCCCACCCATGCCCCTCCTTCATCCCACCATATCCCTTGAATTCCTCCCATGCCATCTCCCCTCCCTCCGGACTCCCACCCCCACTTTCTACTACCCCACCCCCACTGCCTCCCTCCAACCACTCCCACTCCACCCCTTCCCCAGCCTACTCCCACCCCCCACCCCCTCAATCCGTACTCCCAAACCTTCCCCATGACAGGTGGTTATAAATTGTGAGAAAATGACTGTTAAAACCTGGAGTAAGGTGTATCGTGGAAAAAAATATGATCCTCTAAAGTTTAGTGATGATTAACCTTGGAGCTCAGAGATTAGTGTCACAAACAACGTCTCATTTGCTTGTATATAGAAGATAACATCACTCCCAGCTCCTATTGAAATGAAATAACATCCCAAATGAAAGCAGATCACACAAAAATGCGAAACAGTTCAACCCAGGCTTGATGCAGCTTAGAGCGAGTGTACTACCTCTCGACCATCCTGCCGTGGTGTGGGGAATCATTGTTTTGTAGCCACTGAAAACATTTTGCAATTCTCTCTTGAACTCAGGGTTCACTTGTCCCGTTGCTTTACTCATTTTAATCCTCTAACTTAATTTGCCTTCCTAACTTGAGATGTCTCCAGGAAGAACCGAGCTGCGGTCGCCGCGCCCACTGCTCGCGCTGCGTGAGTCTTCGCCTGCTGAATTATTTTCGTTGCGCTCAATGAAGTTACTCTTTGGGAAAAACAGTAGAAAAACAGAACAGTAAGAAAGTTAAGTTAAATACTTCGGTATTTCACATTTTATTGTGTAAATATGGCGAAGGAGGGTGCACAGCCTTGCTGAAAGCTGATAAGATATATGAGGCCCCGCGAGGAGGAGTGATGTAAGCGACATTTTTTTTATGATATGATGATGATAGGCTCGGATGATAGGGTAAGGGTTGAAATAGTGCTATATGGCATTAACTCCAAAATGGCCGATGTGTCCCTGACATCACTCCTCCTCGCGGCGCCTCATATACTTCATTATAAGAATCGCTAATTTATTAACGTTTCCAGATTTCAACACTTATTTAGTCCATGAGATGCAATCCTCAAATCCAAAATTATATTTTGATTATATAATTTAATTAGTCCATCAGGGTATATCGTGTTGACAGGGCAAGGCATTTTTCGGAGGCCGAATCAAAATGGCGGCTAAGACCCCCTGTGAGGTGAAGTTGGGCTGACCAACGATGAGCTTTTCATGAATATAAAGCCGTTAATTATCTTTAAATGGGGTGTTTAAATTTGCCCAAACATCCAATTTTCATTCATACACTCCTTTGGAGTTCCCTTAGTGTGCAGGCAAAGTTTCAGTCTGCTCGGTGTCATGGATTTGGAATTATGGAGGAGACACACGCACACACTGACTGACTGACTGACTGACTGACTGACTGACCAAATGACACACACTGACATTTATTATTATCGATCAAAGATGCCAGGCTTGACCCAAAACCCACTCAGGGAAGGAAGGTGCCTCTCCGATGGTCTTCTGGAAGTCAAAACTAGACCTTTGAAGTGCATTCCAGATCTTTTTCCGAGGTAAAGAAGACTTTAAGTCGTTAATCAAACTTTTTATTGTGATGTTTGATGTCAAAGATAACTTTTGAGTGTTCTCAGCACTCAGGAAGGGGCACAGTTTTGGATGAAAGGGCTCTGGAAAGGCCTTTTCATAGCAAGATTAAACTGGTAGATCTGTCATACAAAGACATTACCAGATGAAACAAAAATCTTCTTTCCTCGAAGAACAAAACAAAAAAGGATGAAGAAGTTTCAGCTGACAAAGGCAGAGAACAAAAGAGAGGAACAATGTGAGTGAAGAGAATAAATCAGAGGTCGGTGGAAAAGGTACCAGACTCGGTGGTATAATGGTTATTTTGATTGTCCGCTGTGAGTCTGGGAGGTCGGTGTTTCAAACACTGTCTGAGTCGTACCAACGACTTTTTAAAAATGGTATGTGCTGCTTCCTTGCTGGATGCTCAGCATTTAACAGGAAAGTGTATGGACAAACGATACTGGGAAGGCAATGGCGAACGATCCAGTTTAACCGTTGCCAAGAAACTGCTTCGGCAGCACAGACGCTCTCTAATGAGTATGCACATCAAATCAACATGGGAGAGGGTTATTGGATGCTCCCTTTTGGGCAAGACCCCTGCAGAAAGTGCTGGTTTAACACAAGGGTCCACAGTCACCATTACAGTTTAAGGTCCTTCATTTTGACATTGAAGACCATATGCTACAAAATGCCAGTTCAACTCTCGGGGGGGAGTCCACTCCATCTGATGATGGCCAGAGGACCCCAGTTATTGTTTGGTCATGCATTCTGGTCATTTGGGTTAAGATGCGTGTGTTTCTTTGACCATTTGCTTCAGCCTTCGTGCTGAAGTATATGTGTGCATTAGTTAGACAAGCTTTCTTGGAGTGTACTTTGGCCATGGGGACAAAGCGCACGTCCCTAGCTTTGTTATAATGTTTGATTTTTACCCTTTTTCACCTAAAGCACTGTCACAAGATGGCCAGTTGTACCCAAAGTTATGTATGATATGACCATGCATTTTGGTCTGGTGGGCTGGGTGTATGTGTTTGCTTGACTATGTGCTTTTGCCCGAAGTGCATACATATATAAATTGACAAGCTTTGTTAGACTGTGTTCTTTGGCTGTGGAGCCAAGGTGTGCATATCGAGCTTTGTTACAATGCTCGATTTTTCCCCTTTTTATAAAAAAAGGCCATCTTCAGGGCCATCCCACCCCGTGGGTTGCCCCAATAAAAAAAAGTCTTATGCCCCCTTCTCCAAGCCTCTGCAACCGACCTCGCCACCATGGCCTGTGGTCTGCCAGTCAAACAGCCCATGCTGTTTCCTCTGAGAGCGTAATGCACTTTCCAATCCTCACCAGGCCTCGCTCGAAAACAGGTTTTACACAACAAACTTATTCTATCTGCTTTATAATTAACACTTCCTGCCTCCTCAATGCATGTTTAATAAGACGACTTACTCAGATGATTTCCCTGATACAAGATAATCCAAGGTATGTGGTCATTCGGTACATGCTATTCTTACCACAATCTAGCTGTGGACTCCTCCCCCCCCCCACCCCAAACTGGATAAATAAATTATAAAAAATTTATGGCAGCAGATATGCCAATCCTCTTGTGTGGTTGGCTGAGAAAAGTTTTTGGCCTGTTTTTCACTAAATGCTAAGCAAGACCTGACATTTGCCTGAAGGTTTCAGGAATATAGAATTTGTTCAGGTTAACTCGACTCATCTTTCCCAAAGACTCAGTAGGATATCTAACATCCACCAACTAATACTGACAGACAGGACACCAAACTTAATTTTCATCCAAGGGACAGGGCACTTTGTAATGCAATGTCCTGCCGGTTGGCTGGGCATGACATTCAACACGTGGCAGGAATTTGTAATTTGTTCAGAGTGGTGGTGATAACCTGCCGACTCTTCATGAAAGATATTCTGTGATCTGTATCAACTGCCAGCTAATGCTAGCAGACAGGATACCCAGCATCCAAAATCCAAAGCCGAAAAAAAAAGCATCCAAAAAAGTTTGTGTGAAACACAAGAGATCTCCAGTTGTATGTCCAAACCACAGCCTTGGATGCTCATGCCATATCTTCCACATTTCAGCACGCCCACCTATAACAGGTAGTACTATTTATACAACTAACAGCAAGAGAGGAAATGGGACAGGAAACCATCTCACAATGGCATACTCAAAAATGATACAGTAATATTCACAAACTAAATGTAGACATACAGCTTTACGTTTCCATCTGAGGAATGGCATGCTTCATGATGCATTAACTACATGACAAGGACAGTTTTCATTGGTTTTGTTTTACTAAAGTCAGACTCCATTCATTAGTTGATGGACCTTAAAGATCCCACGGTGTCCTTCGCAAAGAGTAAGCGAGCTATCGCCATCACCCTGGCCAATTCCAAATTCCTGCCCTGACTTCCTGTGTCAGAGGGGCAATGTGTCCAGGATTGTAACCCTAGCCATAGAAACTGCTTCGGCAGTACCGATGTGAGACACCATTGGTGTCTGATGTCAAACAAAATGTTTACGCTCGAAGCTGCGCTTTATGTGGAACCATTGAATGTACACGTTGCTTGGAGTGATATATCTACAAATATTGCATCCAAGTTTACTGTTCACTCGAATGAGATTCGGGAGATGAGTGGAAATGGATAACAGTCAAAACGATAACAGTTTCACCCGGAGCATATGAGATTTCTCAAATATCTTCCGAAATTGTTCGCTCTTTGAAAGAACAGGGTGATGAACGAAATAATATTGTTATAGATATTCAAAAACATACTTCAAAATCAACGATTAAACTTAAAAATAACTACAAGGTTGATTTCACAATTATAATTCATTTAGAGAGTTATTGGGTTTCTCCTCAAAAAATATTAAACTAATGGGACGTTTTACAGTGATAATGTCATTCAAATATCCTCAGGAATAAATTCGGTATTAATTCACTGTGATTTGATTGATGGTGCTTATAATGATGGAATAAGAACAAATACAATATATTTCATTCAGCGCATACTCAACCCAATTGGTTATAAATTCAATGTGGAACCAAAAATCTGGTTTACCCGTGTCTGGAAAACCATACACAGATTAAATTTAGGATAACGACCAAGATAATCGTATGATTTCTTTTTGGAGAAGTTATATCCATCAGAATTCACCTACGTGAGTTTTCCAATAAATAAATACGATGGTTATTGTGAGGAAACACGAGTTTGGAAAATATAAAATAATTACAGGGGATGGGATGTCCTTTCCCCATACTACAAGGTGAAGTATGTATCTTGGTAGAGGATACTATAAACCTAAGAGCAAAGGGGTGTCGGACATCAATTTAGAGGAGATGGGATAATGATACTCTAATGGGTATCGGTTCAACTATTCTTAAACATAAAGACCCTAATTGGTTCAACTGCTTCTTGCTGTGGAATGTAGCAGGTGCTATAAAGAGTATAAAAGATGCCCAAAAGGAATCTCACAAATTACAAGCAATTAAAGAAATTAAGAAAGGTAAAACTCAGTTGTCTCCCCAAGAATGACAGAA
>CM068956.1:173823816-173849688 GCA_035128595.1 Eptatretus atami
CTGCTGTATCTGAAATGATGAAATTTACACTATATTCATTTAGTGATAGAATGGGGGAAGGGGGCTATCGAAGGTTTTATTCCTGATATGTCAACGGGAACAACCACAGACCCTGGATATACTCAAAGGAAAGGAGCGTATAATGATGATACAAAAGCAGGTCATAGTTTTACTGTAGCAGTTCCTCTTAAAGGTATATTTGGAGTTTGTGATCATGAAAAGTTCTGTATGGTCTTAAAATTAGATTTCAACTACAAAGGAATGATAATGAAAATAGAAAATAGAAAATCATTCTCCTATTTTGGGTTTTTGGGTCTTGAGACAATCTCAATTTAACATGAGCTTGTATGGAGGGGAGAAAATCAGTCTCAATTTAACATTAGTTTGTATGGGGGGAAATCAGTCTCAATTTAACATGAGCTGTATGGAGAGGGAGAAAAACAGTCTCCTGTTTAAGGTTTTTTTAGGGGTTGTCAGAAATTTCCCCTATTCATTTGTATGGGAGGGGGAGAATCAGTCTCCTGTTTTGGGTTTTTCCGGGTTAATTCAGAGATTTTCCCCTTTTCCCATTCATTTGCATGGATGCCTCAGAAGTCCCATTTTTCCTCTACATATATATATATAATATATATATTATATATATTATAATATATATATATATATATATATATATATATATACGGGATGTCAAATTTCCGCCGAAAGGCGAAATCCGACTTTTTCATTGCGCAAGTTGGGTCCTGTGATTCGTTCAGATTTGCAATAAAAATCATGGGGGGGGTAGGGTCTTCTCTATCCAGGGTAGGGGCAAAGACTATGGGAAGCTCAGTCAAAAACTCAGAAAGTTCGCTGAACAAGCCGCTGGCGAAACGCGGCATGCCCCGGCCTCCCGGTCCAGACGAGACGCATGCCATACGGCTGTCTGAGAATCGTTAATTTATGCGCTAAACTTCCCGGCTCTATCAGCGGTCCAATTTCACGGCGATAAAACCAGCATCGAGGTTGCTACGCGACATCCCCGCCAATCTTTTATGATGAACTCATTCTACAGCTCGTACCTAGACCATATTAGGAACAGCATGACCTGATCATTCGAGTATCACGTGGCCGTGTGAGTACCGTGATTGGTTAGAAGATTTTGGCATCCCATAATAGTAGGCTCTTATTTCGTTTTGTACTATTCATGGCAGTGCATGGTATTGTGATTTAAATCGTCATGTCTGCATATCAACGACCTGATATCGTTGAACGCAACCCTGCATTAGAATCGGAAAGCTAATCGTGTTGATAAGGAAGCCGGTTAAAGACCGTTGGCGATGGGACTGGCTGGGAAAAAAGGCCGATGACGGCGAGATCGTGGGACGTTCGTGAGGAAACTCAAGACTGCTGGCCGTGCTGTTTGTATAATCTGCAACTCCGAGTTGCTTACGGCAGTCGGGGATCGGTCGTTTTAACAAAGCATGCCACCACCGGCAAACATGTGAAGGCTGCCAAGGCAGTGAAAGGAAATTATCGTATTCCAGGTAAGCCCCCTCCCGGCCCAAAAAGCCTATCATAACCCTATATCATAACGCCCACGGCTTTGGCCTTAGAACACGTGCTCGAGTGCAGCGCCATTACGTACGGCAAAAATATAAACTAACATAACCAAACGATCTTTGCGGACGCCTGCACGTGGGCATGGTGACCATCTGTGTTTTGGTCTTGTTCCCAGTGCCTAGCTAGGCCCCTTTTTGGCCTGGTCTGCTCAGAGGTCAAGGTTAAAGGTCAAATTGGGTGAACTCTTGATAATTATCATAAATGCAATTTTATATGGCTATCAAATGAAAGTGTTTGGGGTCAATTCCTTCACAAATAACAGAGATATTTCAATTTTGAATGTTCAGAATAAATGGAAAATCTGAAGAAATTGCTGGCACGAAATTGTCAATAACTCCTTAATCGCTTGACTTTCAAAAACATTCATATTTCCTTGGAAATGAATGTTTGAATTTCGAATTGCCATGACACCAGTTGGTAAACTTCTCTGTCCGTCATGACTATTTTATGTCCTCTTTCAGGTTCAATGCCGGTTACAGCTGCTAACAACGAGACCATCACTAAAACGGTTGCAACAGTCCAGGATCGAGTTACAACAGCTGAAGCATTGGTGTGTGGATTCGTTCTGTGAAAATTCATTGCCATTTACTCTGGTGCCAAAAGTGATCGAATTATCAAAAACTTTAGCTAAAGACCCAAAGGCTCTTGACTTATTATCAATGAATCGTGTGTCTGCCTCGTACAAGACCAGGCATGGATTGGCAAAGACACTGGAGGAAGAGACTCTGCAGCAGTTGAGAACGTGCTTTTTCTCGCTGAACATTGATGAGTCTACCTCTGAGAGTCTCAAAAGGATTCTTCGATTCTCGTGAGTTACTTCTGCGAAACTACCAAAACGGTTGTGGTGAAACATCTGGCATCTATTGATGTAGTCCACATGGATAGTAAATCTCTACATGATGAGATTGTTGCATTGTTTGAGGCAAAGGACATTCCTTTACCAACTTGATGTCTATGCTCTTGGATTCATGCAACGTCATGCGTGGCTCCAAGACTGGCTTTGAAACTCGCATCCGTGGAGAGAATGCCCCACATTTGTAGACATTGATGGTGACACTGCCACCATGCACATAATGCTGCAAAGTATTCTGCAACCATTTGGTTTGGTGTGAGTCATTATTCACATTACTTCACAATGATATGAAATGGTCTGTTGATCTGAGAGAACTGTATCAGGAGGTGGTACTCTCGTTGATGTCCAATTCAACATGCGCTGAACGATTCATCAGCCATCGCTGGCTACGGCCTACGACTTGAGTGTGGATACTGTGCGTCAGCTTGATGCCTCACAGTTTTCTACTATGGCTTCTTACCCAAGGCACATCGCCCTCAATATCAAGCACTGTTGGCTGAAATCTATCACAGGAAATTGGTGACTGAAACTGCACAGGCCAGAATCCGAGAAATACATTCCACTCTTGAGAAGAAGAATATGACCGAAGATGGAAAGAAACGCAAACAGAACATCTTGGATCGTTTGTTCTATGTGAGAAAAAAGATGCGCCTCATCTTGGAGGTTTATGTTGCAGTGTTACCTCTCCTCAAGAAGTATGTAGTGCTGTTCCAAACAAGGTCTCCCATGATTCACAAAATCCATGACGAGATCTGTAGTCTTCTGAAGGAGTTCCTAGCCTGCTATGTGAAGCCCCAGGTGATTAATGATCTGTCCTACAGAAGGCTACAATCACTGCAAGTTGGCCCAGGGAATGCCCAAAACTGTTGAATGTTGAAGATATGTTCATGGGAAAAGCAAAGTCCATCTTGAACTGTCTACATCCATCCAACACGACTGTCAAGGACTTCAAAACCATCTGAAGGAAGCCTTTAGCACATGTGGATGTACCTCTTGAAGAAGATGCCGATACTGAATCCCATTCTCCGTGCAGCATCAGCTATTGACCCAACCTGTAGAGGCCATGATGTGACTGTGAAGCTTATGTTGCGACTTCCAGACTGATGACCAATGTCTGAATGAGGAAGAGAAGGTTGCCTATGACCTTGAGGTACGACAGTACCATGTAGATGCAAACTTGGCTGCCCCAGAAGATGGATGGCGAATTGATGAGGTGGGCAAACCAGGTCTTCAACAAGGACAAGTATACTCGCTAAGTAAACTTGTGAGGCACTTCTGTCTTGCTTCCATGACCCCAAGTTGAAGGATCCTTCAATGTCATGGGAGACGTTATATCATCCAAACAGCAGAGTTGCACGGAGACATACATGCTATTCAGACTGTAAAATATTCACTGAGGGCATCTGGAAAGTCAGCAGTGGAATACTTTAGAGGGATGACCCAAGTTTGATCCGGTTAATGTTACTCTGTCAAAAACATGCGCACAGCCTACAAGGTGGAAAAAGAGGCTCAGTTGAAAAGAGACAAGGAGAGAAAAAGAGACTGGAGCTATGGCTCTGAGTCAGAGAACCACCACTAGTGCCACTAAGAGGAAGGCGAAAGAACTTAGTATGCTGGCAGCAAAGACTGCTAGACTTGCCCATCAGAAGAATCTGATGAGGAAGTAGCCTGTCTTGTCTCGGATGTGTTTTCTGTTTCTGTCACAAATGCTGTTCCCTTTTAAATCTGGTTTGACTGTGACTACTTACTAGTAAATACTTGTTTATCGACTCTAGACATTGGGCTCTAAAACATTGTGATTGTTACGGAAACCAATTTCAGGAGGAGTTATGCTGCTGACTGCTTTGATATTGCAGGACTGATTTGTCTGACAAACATGACAAAAAACAGACTTAAGTTGAAGGTTTTATTTGATTTAGAGTGAGTATAGGAACCCAATAAAATCATTTTTGGATGCTTCAAATCAATCCAAAGCTATCTTAGAATTAGAAATTTTCTGGACGAGGGGGGATACACCCTTCGTGCCCCCTCGGGCTTCGCCCTCACTTCAGACTTTTTCCTATATTCTGTTGACATTCCTGTAATATATGTATATGTACATATATATTATTATATATATGTATATATATATATATGTATATATATTGTTGTGGATTCTCACCACTCCGGCGTGCGGACGAATGCTTTTAGCTAATTGCGGCCGCGCGCCCACCGACCGTGGCAATCCAGTCGCAGTTTTTCGGATCAACGCCGAAACCCAGCTACGGGTGTTGTTAACCACACCATAAATCAGCCAACTCTTCTGTCCACGCGCGACAGGGGTTGAACACCGAATTGTCGTTTACCTAATTATTCGCATAGACAGAAATGCCGGGATTTACACCTCAACGGGACCCGTACGGACACGAGCCGCTTTAAGCAGCTCGCTCCGTTTGTGATTGCCGAGCGGTTTATTATTGCCAAGCCCCGTCGGACCCGATTATCTTATCGGCTATTAAAAACCAGCTATTATTCCGAACGCAATTACGGCAGTTCAATGGAGGAAGGGATGCAACGAGCAGGTGAATATTCAACAAAGGGGACATTTATTTCAACAGTATGCCTGAATGGGGGTAGGGGCAAGACACGAGAAAGAAAAACTACAGCCGTTCTATTACATAATGTACAGGCACTTAACAGTTCTACTTATAGGACAAGGCGCCACAGACTTCCATGCAAAAAAACCCCAGAAAAGAGCAGGGAGAACTGGCCCGTAGGCCTTTAATGTTCCTCGGAGCTGGGATGACCGCAAGGCTCTGAGAGGCCGTGCAGGTTACCTGCCACCCTCGGTGATTCGCTGGGCGACCCTCGATGTCTCCGCCCGCACTCGACTGGACTCCAACGGCGCCTCCAACAACGCCTCCAACGGCGCCTCTAACAGAGCCTCAACGTCCAAGGAGACCAAGGAGAGAGACCAAGGAGAGGGACTCTCTCACCCACTCGCCAACCGCCAGCTGCCAACTCCCTCCTCCACTGCTTTCTCGGTGTTTCAACGCGGCCTTTTATCGCCCCGGGGCGTTTGCCCCCCCTTCCCGGCGCGCGGGGGAAAAATCCTAGGAGTGTTGTTTTTCTTCGGTGAATACTTTTAACCGTCACTTTTGTTTACCCGGGAGTGATGGAGTTGTTGTTGTTCTTGTTGTTTGTCGAGATGCCGTTGTTTGTGGAGATGTTGGCGGTTGTGGAGAAGTGGTGAGGAGATGTTCGTTGTGGCGAAGGTTGGGAGATGTTCGTGTGGCGAAGGTGGTGGAGATGTTGGCGGTTTGTGCGAAGGGGGTGAGGAGATGTTGTTTAAAATAACGATAGGAAAGAATAAAACTACCTCAAAGGTTCACAGCCCGGCTCACGAATAAATCCCGTTAGACATCGGTGGGGAAATCTAATCTAGACACGCACTTATCGACATAACTGATCTTCGGGAACCTGAATGGTGTTCTGTGAATTTCCACAACGTAACAATTATATATATATATATATATATATTATATAATATATATTATATATATATATTATATATATATATATATAATTAATATATAATATATATATGGACTGTATACCACACACAAACTTCCCAAAAACACTGAAGCAGTGGAATAGATGGCTGAAAAGAAAAGAGATTAGATAAACTATTTAAGAGATAAGGGTATGGACAGTGGTAAATAATGAGAGGGAGAGAAAGGAAAATTGCAGTGGAAGGGTCATCACCTTGAAAGCTTGGGTTATAGGAATTGATTATGTCCATGTACTGCACAGGCAGTTAATTATTTGCTGGAAACAGTTTCGTGATGAACAGATTTGTTTGTTCAAACGCTGAGGGTGCTGGCCATTGTCTTCCTTTTGCAACACTGACCTGGTGAGGAACCATTGGATGAGAACGTATTCGGAGGAAGCCCTGAGGTCTGAGTGTGACGTATTTACACCTGATACAGGTTGTGATAATTATGCAGCTAAACCCAGGCAGGGAATATAGGCAGGATCCCAACACACAATGGCATAATCTTTTCGAAATATACCATGGGATTTGTAACTTCAGCAATGTAATCGCAATGCTGAGTGGGAAGCTGACTTGCAATGCTCAGTGAATGCAATGTAAAGCTGACTTTACATCCTGACCTCGAGAATGATGCATCTCAAGTTTCACCGTCCCTTCTGGCACTTCACCAAAACAGTAGTTTCTCGTTCAGTTCGAACTTGTCGGGGGGTCAAACTCAGTCTAGACAATTCATGGTGAGCACAGGATTAAGTAATCTCCGCCACTTCCATTTGCAAATGTAAAATCTGATATATGTTTTGCTCTGTGAAGGATGATTTGTCCAAGCAGAGATGTGCAAATTAACATGAGCAGGGCACAGTTTGAATGAAGGTTGAGGATTCAAGTGAAGTTGCTTGCTGTTTCATTCGTGAGCTTCATCTGTTCGTTGGTTGCATTATTTTGTATCATTCTACTTACTCCATGTTTTATTCCAAGTCACTATAACCGACACCAAACAACCACCCCTTCCCGCACTTCCAAACTATTAATTTTGAACTCTATTTTCCCCATATCTTTCAATCGGTGTGACTTTTTGACTTGTGTAATCATTGTTCCATTTCCTGTTTTGTTTAAATAGTGAAACAGAGTGAACATCTCCTTCCCCTCCACTGGTGTTTTTCTTTCCTTGAATCCATATTTCTTTTTGATCTCCCACAATCTTCCTGTGTGCTTGTGTTTTCACCAAGTTTTCACTTTTTATCACAAATTTCCTGCTTTTCTTAAATGTTGATCTGAGGCTAATTGAGGAGCTGCTACATAAATCACAAGTAGGACAATGGCATGAGTGTGCAAGGACATGAATTACATGGACATCAATGGAGAACGGACAAACCCACACTGAACTATATTTGAGATTTCAAACTACGATCCCAGTGTAATGACCTCCACTCAAATGGAAACACCAAACAGGCCATCCCACATTGAATTGCTTTGTATTGTGGAGATATTGTTCCACCACTTTGAAAAGGTCATTGCGAATATATATTGTTATGTGGAAGGAGGGAGGGATCCAGAGCTAGAATTGTGGTAAGTGTTGTATGGTCCATGTGTTTTGAGTAGGTTAGATTGCCATGCAACAGGGATCTGTCAGAATATGTCGTTTGTTACACGTGACGCTGAGGGGGCAGCAGATCTCATTTATAGGCAGGGTAGACAGATTCATTAATGATGTATATGCAAAACCTCTTGTTTGTGGGCAGGGCTAGTTGAGGATTTACCATCGCAGAGGCACACGTCCATCCATCCATCCATTGGGACCATACTCTGTGCAGAGCCTAAGTGCTGCCTAAGCAGTCTCCTTGGCTATTGGGCACAATCCTGGATGGGTCGCCACTCCGCCACAGGATACCAGCAAGCTGGCACTTATTTTGCCGACCTCAGAAGGATGACAGGCAGCGTCAACCCCACCTGGTATTAATTCAACAGCAAGTGGGACTTGAACTCAGGATCCGAGGATCCCAAAGGCACACGTCACGTCTGTAAAAAGGCCAATTATGATTTCTTTGGCCAATGTGTACCAGCCATGGAGGTGCAGTGGGCTGTGAAGCCCGGAGGAAAAGATGTATATTTATTTTTATGGGGGCTGGCCCTCTGGGCGGCACTCAAGAGTGTTACTCAGCCCAGGAGGAGGAAGAGAACTCTGTGCATGAGAGTAGAGGCTCGAGAGAACAGTAGAGTCCACAAGAAGAGGACAAGGAGAGGCTCATGAGAGAACTCAGTCCATAAGGACTGGAGTCGACCTGCATAGTTCAAAAGAGAGACTCAGGAGAGAAAGGAGAACTCCAGCTGCAAGGAGGCCGGAGACCTTGCTTGGAGGAGGAAGCCTCATGTGGAATCGACCCAAGCTGGGATCACCCTGTGTTTTTAGAGGGCCAGGTGGCCTCCATCTCAAAAGGACAAAGGGGACCACGTGGTCTGGTTGAAGGCCTACTCATCACTGGCTCTGTTCAAGGCTATTTTATGTCTTCTGGGCGCCATCATCACTGGCTCTCTCTCGTCTTGCACCTGGTTTCTTAAAACGGACTCATTGTGTTGAAATTCGTCCACCTTGCACATTGTGGAGAAAAAGGAAGTCCCGCTTGTATTATTGTGTTGGTGTATAAGTGTGATCTGTGGTGCCCAGTGGGTTAGGATTTGAACTTTTATTTATCATCCATTGTATACAAGTTTGTGTATCCCCATTCTCTTCTTTGCGTCTTTTTACTTGATTGGGTTGTTCCGTTTATTGTAGAATCTTATTGACCCTTTTCACTGTGCTTTACAACACAAAAGTAAATCTTTTAAAAGGTAAGACATGTGTTTTGGCCATTTGCTTTCCATGTGAGTTTACTATCATTTAGGCTGACTTGGGTGACCTTGGGGAATGTTAAAGTAAAGTAATATTCAATGCAGTGCCTTTCAAGCCCGTTTTGGTCAATCCGTCCAGCGTCGGTATTGATCAACATCGACACTTATATATATATATGTATATGAGGCGCCGCAAGGAGGAGTGATGTAAGGGACACATCGGCCATTTTGGAGTTAATGCCATATAGCACTATTTTAACCTTACCTTATCATCCGAGCCGATCATCATCATATCATTAAAAATGTCGCTTACATCAGCCTCCTCAGGGGCTCATATATATATATATATATATATATATATATATATATATAATATATATATACATACAGGGTGAGTCAAAAGTAGCGCCTGATTTCTGTTTTTTCGGTTGTCAGATTCTTTCTGGATGTCATGTTGTTAATAATTGTCTTGCAGATTATTAATTTTCGTATTTATTTATTTTGATTTTGTTTTGCAGGTTATTGTGCGAGTTTGGAAAGTTACTGAATTTGCACCAAATTGAGCTTAATGGCACATAACAGACACAATGTCTACTGGGCTGCGAATAAACCAAGAGTGACAGTTGAGAAGGAGGTAAATTTACCTGGAGTGACAGTTTGGGCAGCCATATCTCATTAGGGATAATTGGACCCTTTTTCTTTGAGGGATCTCTCACTGCAGAAATTTACCTGGATATGCTACAAACTTTCTTTTGGCCCAAGGTACAAGATCAGGACTGTTATTTCCAGCATGATGGAGCGCACCTCATTATGGACGTTATGTTCGTCAGTGGCTTGATGAAACTTTCCCAAGTGGATCGGCCGCCGCGGTCCGATGAGTGGCCGGCACGCTCCCCAGACCTTACACCTCCAGATTTATTTCTTTGGGGCTCATGAAGGACCTTGTTTATCGTGAAAACCTCGTACCATTCAGGAATTGAAGGCTCAAATCACTGCAAAGTTTGAGGAAATTGATATCGAACTCTGCAGACGTGTGTGCCGCTCCGTGCATGCTCGGCTGCAATTGTGCATCGATCACGAGGGAGGGCACTTTGAAAATTGCAATTAAAACAGCTTGTTACAGTTCGTAATATTTTTTTCTTGAATAAATGGTTAGATAAACATGTCATTCATTTTTTCTACCTTCTTGTACACTGTAATACAAATGGCAAACAAACAATCAACTGACAGTAATCGGGCCTACTTCTGACTATATAATATATAATTATATATATATGTATGTAGTATATTAGATATATACAGTATATGTTTGTATATGTATATATATAT
The DNA here is from genome assembly GCA_035128595.1 of Eptatretus atami. Lineage (NCBI taxonomy): Eukaryota > Metazoa > Chordata > Myxini > Myxiniformes > Myxinidae > Eptatretus > Eptatretus atami. Next base: position 173,833,956 of record CM068956.1, read on the forward strand.
ATTATGAGTGGGATGTGTTACACATTGTGTAAGCATACAGACTGGTTTCACTCACTGAATTTGATTTTTCATTTATTTTATTTCTTCCCCCCCCCACCCCCCCCCATTTATTTATATTTTCATTAGGATGCTTTATGACAGTTCTGTGATTTTTGCTGTTGTAGGCTTCGATGTCCATCGGACAAAATTACCATGCTTCCCCATTGTTCTTGGTGTGACTTGCATGCATTTTTTTCATTTTTTTTCATTTATTTATATTTCATTTGTGGATGTTGTCCAACGATTCTGTGATATTTTCCGGTGTACCGGCTTCGATGTCCATTGCCACGCAAAATTTCAGCTTTCTGCGTCACTCGGAAGGGACCGATCTTTAATATCAGTAAAGTAAATCTTTTTTTTTTTTGGAACTAATTAAGTTCGTAAATAAATACAAATCAAAACGTCAAACTACCCGAGGAGGCAGGGCACTTATCGAGTCCAATCGCAGCACTTGCTGCACGACCTGTTGGCAACAATTGTCATCTGCCACATGAACACGTTGTCACTGCCCTGCTAATCACGATTTTGGAGGTTTGCAGTCTGGAATAATAAATTAAACGAAAGGAGCACACAGACCCGAGATGTGACAATACACTGACGTCATCCACATAAATTGTGCCGACACATAATTTATGATTTATGTGCATAAATTAAATTAAATTTAATTGCATTAAATCAGACTTTTTCCACCTCTCTGTCCACATCGTAGCCCACAACTTCCAAATGAAAAACAAATTCTACAAATTTCAGAAAATTAATTTAAAATAGAAACTAGAATATTGTCGTGTTCACGGAGGCCACTCATGGGTTCCCGTAAACGTCAGGTCTTGCCCGTAGATGCCTAATGGTTATAATCTCCTTTGAAGACGTTACTTACAAGGCCAATCCCGGTGGTCCAAATTATTTGAAAGCAAACAGGACGAGGAGGGTGGCACACATTCGTTTATCAAAGTATCAATAACTTTTATGAACAATAATGAAGCAAACCCAGAAAGAGCGGGGAACCGTGGGGGACCAACATTGGGACTTTCTCTGGGACAAAGAAGACACGAAGCAGTTCATGATAAATTGGCCAGAATTAATAAATATAAATGATAAATGAAGCACAGCAAATGTAACCCCCCCCCACCCCCCCTTTTTACGGCACCACAAAAAACACACACACGTACACAACAGTGAATCCTTTCCCTTCCTCCCATCTTTACAAGCCCGGCACCGTTTTGTCGAGGAGGGAGGTGAAGGACGACGGCGGAAGATGAAGGTGAGGGACGGTGGTGGCAGATGAACCCTGCTCAAGATCGACCCTCTCGGCTCATGCTCCACCCACTCTTTTAACACAGCAAAGATGTTGCATGTAGCTCCACTGGTCCAACCACGACTCGACTCCAACCATGACCAACAAATGATGGTCCACCAACTTTCTCCCTCTCTCTCCTCTCTTCTTCTTTCTTCATTCATTTTTTTCCCCCGATCCTGAGCACCGAGTTAACACAGGTATGGTCGTTGGAAATTTGAAACGAGTGTCAAACATCCCTGCTTGATCATTCCTCCAGTTCGAGTCAGCCTCTCCCTCGTGGAACCTGGCGTCTTCTTTTCTTCTCTGTGCCCAGGCTCCCATATTGGCTATCTCTTAGTCTTTTTGGCCTTCCTGAAGCTTCCAGGCTCTCTCACTGGCTATCTCTCAACCTTTTTGGTATTCATGGAGTTGTGCGGGCTTGTCTCTCCCTCTCCAGATACTGCACACCTCTCTCCCATAGGGTGTCACTGTTATATCAAAGGGAAACATGAAAGACAACTTACCCAATCCTTTCTCCCCGATATTTACTTGAAGATTACACATTTCTCCCTTTCAGAAATGCACATTTACAAGACAAATTAGCACATCTACGTCCCTACTTAATACATAGAGATGCTACCGGCTCAAACAAAACAATACTTCCTAATGATGCATTCCAGCTACTCTTTGAATACATAACCCCCACCCCCCCCCTCTACAAACGTAACAATATCTTGGTTGGATAAGTGTTCACCCCCCTTAAAATAACAATTGTAAATTAGCTCAGGTGTAACCAATCACCTTCAAAATCACACACCAAGTTAAATGGCCTCAACCTGTGTTAAATTGTAGTGATTCTGATTATTTCAGAATAAAATCAGCTGTTCCTGTTGGTTTCCACTGCCTGGTGGTGTGTTTCACAGCAAAGACTCAACAATGAGAACCAATAAATTTTCAAAAGACCTCCGGGATAAAGTTATGGAAAGGCACAGATCAGTAGATGGGTATGAAAATATTTCAAAGGCCTTGAATATCCCTTAGAGCAGAGTGAAGACAATCATTACAAACTGGAAGTTGTATGGTACCACCCTGGCTAGATCATGCCATCCCTCCAAACTGTATGACCAAGCAAGCAGGAGACTGATCAGAGAGGCCACCAAGAGGCCAATGGCAACGTTGAAAGAGCAACATGCCTTTATGGCAAAAACCGGTCACTGGGTGCATGTGACAACAATATCCGAAGCACTCGACAAGTCTGGCTTGGACGGGAGGGTGGCAAGAAGGAAGCCATCACTCAAAAAAGCCCACCATGAATCCCAATTTGAGGTATGCAATAAAACCACTCCGGAGATTCTGAAGCCATCTGGCAAAAAGTTTTGTGGTCTGACAAAATCAAAATGGAACGTTTTGACCTAAATGCAAAACATTACATTTGGTGCAAACCCAAAACAGCACATCACCCAAAGAACACCATCCCGCCTGTGAAGCATGGTGCTGGCAGCATCATGTTATGGGGATGCTTCTGATCAGCAGGGACTGGGGCACTTGTAAGGTGGGAAGGGAAAATGGATGAAGCAAAATACAGAAAAATCCAAGAGGAAAATCTGCTGCCCTCTGCAAGAAAGTTGAAGTTGGGACGAAAGTTCACCTTTTGGAATGACAATGACCTGAAGCACACAGCCAAAGCTATGCTGGAGTGGCTCAGGAACAAAAAGATAAATGTCCTTGAGTGGCCGAGTCAGAGCCCAGACTTAAATCCAATCTAAAATCTGTGGCATGACTTGAAGATTGCTGCCCCTCTGTGCTCTCCACTCAACTTGACTGAGCTTGAACAGTTTTGTACAGAATAATGGGAAAATATTGCCCAATCAAGGTGCGCAAACTTGGTGGAGACCGATCCCAACAGACTCACAACTGTAATTGCTGTCAAAGGTGTTTCCACCAAGTATTAACTCGGCGAGGTGGGGAGGGAGGTGGACACTTATCCAACCAAGATATTCTCGATTTGTATTTTGTTTAATTTTCTGAAATTTGTCGAATTTAGTTTTCACTTCGAAGTTGTGGGTTCAGATGTGTAAATAAAGTGGGAAAAGTCTGATTTAATGCAATTTAATTCCAGGCTAGAAGGCAACAAAAAGAGAAAATTTGGAAAGGGGGTGTTGACTTTCTCGAGGTATACATATGTTTGTATATATGTATTAAAAAAAAAATGTACTCTACTGGTCAAAAGCTTTAGAACACCCCCATTTTTTCCAGTTTTTACTGAAATTTAAGCAGTTTAATGTTTCACTGTATCTTCTGAAATTAAAGCATTGAACAAATAAACAATTGCAGATAAAAAAGAAATCATGGAATCGTTTTGTTGAACAAAATTTAATCTATATTTTGACTCATAAAAGTTGCCACCTTTTGCAGAAAAGAATAGCCGAACATACTCCTGGCATTCTTTTATAGATGGAAATCAAATATTGTTCGGAAAGTTCTTCCCAACACTGTTGCAGAAGTTCCCACAAATGTGTTTCACTTGTCGGTTGCTTTGCTTTCACCCTTCTGTCCAGTTCATCCCAAACCGTCGATGGGTTTAAGTCTGGAGACTGTGCTGGCCATTCCATGATTTGAAGCTACCGTCTTTTTCTTTTCTTCAAAGGTAGTTCTGACATAACCTGGAGGTACTGTGTTTGGGTCATTATCTTGCTGTAGATGAACCCCTGACCAACTAGGCATAGACCAAGGGTATTGCTGGTGCTGCAAAATGCTGTGGAAGCCCTTTTGTTCAGGTGCCAGTCACTCTGTGCAAGTCGCCGACTCTGGATCCAGCAAAGAGCCCAGATCATCACGCTTCCTCCTCCATGTTTGACAGTTGGTGTCACAGTGAGAGAACCATCGTTTCGCCTACTCGAGGCGTACAAAAACCATGCGTGATGAACTGAAGATTTCAAATTTTGATTCATCGGTCCATAAGCTTCTTCCAGTTTTCAGGAGTCCACGGCGCGTGCTTCATGGCCCAGGCAAGCCTCTTTTTCTTACTTTTCCATCTTAGCAATGGCTTTCTTACTGCCACTCGACCTGTCAAACCTGCAGCTCGAAGTCTTCTCTTCACAGTTGAAACTGAGACTTCCTTACTTCGACCAGTGTTGAGCTGTGCTTGACTGCTGTCCTGTGAGCCGCCTATCACGCAAGCTGTTGACTCTCAGAAACTTGTCTTCTGGTGTTTGTTGGCTTTGGGTCTGCCAGACCTCTTCCTGTCAAGTTTCCTCCAGTTTCCAAGTGCCTTTGAGTTGTAGGAAACTGTACTCACTGACACCTTGGCTTCTTTGCAATTTCTCAAAAGGAAAGACCTCACTTTTAAGGGTTTAATGGTCTGTCTGTCTTCCTTTGTTAATTGTCTTTTTCTCACCATTATGATAGCAATATACGACTTCCTGCAGTGCAATATTGTCCAAATAACCTTCAGAGGGTGTCGCAACACATCTGTTCCAACACTGCTTTTATACAGACAGAGGGTTTGTAACTAATCAACAAAGTTGGGACACCTGTGGGAATTGTTTGTATCAACTTTGAAAGCTTAATTACTTCCATTGCTGCAGAACAGCTGCAGTTGCTAACCCATTACTTTCCCTGAAAAAGCCTTTTTTAAACAACTCTGAAATTTACATTATTTTCAGTTTTTGGTAACCTAAACTTTCTTTTTTTAACCTCTGGCAGTTTACCACAAGCTTTGTCCATTTCAGGTTATTCACTGGACTTGAACTGCTTAAATTTCAGTAAAAACTGGAAAAATGGGGTGTTCTAAAACTTTTGACCTTAGTATTCATATATATATATATATTTACATGACATGACAGTTGCCTTTCCAATGACAGTTGGTGGCAGAGGAGTCGGCATCCATTACCAAGCAGCGTGTGGAGTGCTTGCCAATGGCTTAAGCACTCAAGCAACACTTCAACGAAACGGCTGGTTTTGGCAGGAGATTAGTGATGTCCACAGCGAAGATCGGGCATTCAATGATGAGCGCTTTATCATAATTGTTATTCATCACTCCAAGAAGTTTACACCTTCGGCACATTCCTTAATCTTTTCTTAACTCAATATAATTCTCTGAACAGTGGACAAAAGTTAAGTTTCATGCTTTGGCAATTTTGTAAATTTGGCAAAAGGGGGATGACAGTCTTGCTTGCTTCAATTAGATTCTGTACATAAATACGCTCAGTTATAAGAATTGTTAATTTCATAATATTTTCAGATTTAATTCCAGATTTCGACAGTTGTTGAGTCCACTCGCTCCAATCCTCAAATCTGAGGACAGATTTCGATTATCTACATTCTACTTGAATTGGTCCATGAGAGGTCGCCAAGGCTTTTTGAGGAGGCTGAACCCAAATTGCACATGAAGACCCCTGCGGGGTGAACACGGGCTGACCAAGAGTAAGCCTGTTTTGGGCTTTAATTTAATAAGCCCATTAATTAATCTTCAAAAGGAGTGTTTAGCTTTAACCAAATACCCAGTTAGCATTCATTCACTCCCTTGGAGGTCTTTTAGTATGCATGCAAAATTTTGGCCTGCCAGAGGTTTCATGGTTTTGGAGTTATGGAGGAGACACACAGACACACTGACATTTATTATTGTAGATGCATAGGCCATCATTGTTGTCATTTGTAGCAGAAGATGGCTGTCCAGATTTGATATGTAAGCACCTCGTAATATAATGAATTGCACATGGAAACAGTACGAGTTTCCTCTGATTATGTTTATCTGATCTGTTTCCATCTGTATTTTCGTTTACCAACTACTTATTTAACGATTTACTTCCAATTCAGACTCCACATATTGTTGTGGTATAACTTTGGTTGTGTCTTCACATCATTAGCTAAGTTGCTTCATCTTCTTATAAAAATGTTCTTACAATCTTAATTATTAACCTGTGCTATGATCAACTTGTGTTGTGGTGGAGGGGGGGAGGTGGAGACAGATATCATTTGAAAGTGGAAGAAATTAAAACAAAGAGAATGAAATATTTTTGATAAATTTGAAGCAAATATTCACTCACTGTCAGTTATTTTTATGTCAGAAACTTTCATGAGATTAACTTAGCTTTCACACATGATCAGCACCAGTGAGGTGTGATTATAAAAAAAGAAAAAGTTCAATTATTGCAGCTTTCAATGGAACCAAAATGCATAAAACTTGTAGGGCTGAACTTTTAGAAATACGCACTTAAAAAGCTGTTAATTGTCAATGTTCATGCATCCTCTCTCAGCAAATTCACCCCCTCCCTCTTCTCCCACTTCTCTGCATCCACCCTTCCAAAAAAAATAATAAAAATCCCAAAAACTTGTCCAAAAGCCGACCCCACATAATTTTGGCAATGTTGCAGCAAATAAAGTATTTTAAAATAAATAATGAATTGCCCAGGATCATTATACACTTTTCGTATGTCTACACATCATGCAGTAAGTCCCTCAGGAAGGACATCATTGAAATAATGCATTTCCAAAAATATTAATGAATGCTTTGCTTATTAAGAATGTGGCCATTTTCCAATGCTTGATTCATCGGAAGGCCTCATTGTACTGTTTCTTGACTTTGGCCTTGTGCTGCAGACGCAGGCAGTAACAACAAGTATGGCCTCCGGTGCAAGGCGTGCAAGCTCAGCATCCACCACAAATGCGTCGACAGCATGGAATACTTGCGCTGCATGGGAAAAATGGTACGTGAGGAAAACTATCTCCACATACACTTGCTGAAGCATCGAGAAAGCATTTGAAAGTTTGACTCAGACAAACTCAGAAGTGTAAATGATTGTTTTACCATAGAACCTCATTTCAAAACCACTCCAAATCTCCTGCACTATAAAATTGTTCCTCTTCATGCTCTCTGAGAAATCCAGCCCACAATGTCACATCATACTTTTGGAACATTTGATGAATACACGAGCAAAAGTATACCCGTCCCCAATGACGGGAAAAGCAAGCAAAAACACCTGTCTCGAGTGATGGAAAAGTTTAAGTTAATCTATCTATTTAGATTATTTCATGCACTTTAAAAAAAAAGAGTAATTGTGTTTCACCCAAATAATCTGGCCTATTCAACTTGAGACCATTTCGTCGCCCTGTTTGCCAAAAATTGCTATATTGGTCACTATAGACTCATTTTGCAGCCTCAAACGGACGTGGACGGACGGCACATAGCCCATGTTACTTCCCGCACACACTTGAATCGGTACCCCGAGTACGGAGTTTGTAGCTTCAAATATGTGGCCGTGCATGGGGAACAAAACCAGAGAGAGAGAGAGAGAGAGATTTTTGCCTTTATAGGTTGTGTGTGTGTGTGTGTGTGTGCGTGCGTGCGTGCGTGCGTGCGCGTGTGTGTGAGTGTGTCTCCTCCATAACTCCAAAACCATAAAACCTAGCAGCCTGAAACTTTGCATGCGAACTAAGAAAACTCCAAGGAAGGGCAAGAGTGAAAATTGGGTGTATGGGTTAATTAAAACACCGCTTTTGTAGGTAATTAACGGCCTTATTTAATTACATCCTTCATCAGGTGATCCTCCGCCACTTCACCCTCTGGGGTCTTGAGACATTTCCTGGGTAACCTCCCTGGGGTCTGAAGCCGCCATGTTTTTTTGGCCTGCTCAACCATGCCTTGACTTGGAACAGGCCGCAGCGATATCTTTACAATAAAAAAAAAATTTCACTATCCCCACTCATATGATTGAATGCCTGTTCATCATAGCTTCGAATTGCTGGGTACATTGCAATGCTTATAAATGCCCGGATACATCAGCGTTTGTTGCTTTAAGTCATTTCCGCGCATGTGGTCACCACGAGAATCTCTTAAACGAAGCAGAATCGCAAAATTTTATCTCCAGAATCGAACTTTCAAGCAGTTTCCACTCCGAGAAAAGTGTTCATTTGTCCAATTCGGACAGATTTGGTATTTCAGGCGTCTCCGGAGGTGCATGTTTAATATGATGGTTCGGTGATTGCTAATCGCATGCCAAGCGAGCCGTTTCTTATCAACCATTTTGTTGGAGTCCTTAAGCCAATTGGGGAGCGCTCTGCAATATTCACACTGTCACTGAATACTGTACGTCGATCGACTTGAACAAAATTCAGGGGTCATTTGCATGCTTTCTTCCCCACCTGTTGTTCTGCGGTGCAACAGGTGGTGGCTGGCTCGGTGAAAATTTTTATTTTCCTCGACGTTTCCCCTTTTTGTACGATCTTCCATTATACGACCCATCACTTCGGCAGAGACAAATACAAATAAAAACTAGAAGGTCAATCGGTAGAGCGCATACATCCGCCACGCAATGCCTGATCCTCGAGAACATATCTGGCCCAACACTTTTTTGAAATATCATGTTATATATTTCGTTTTTGGCCCCATCTCTCAATGGTGAAGAATTACTTTATAAATTAAATAATTCTCGTATGCAGATTCGGATTCAGATCTTCACCAAAATCGAATCAATTCGTCTTTGCCACACACCCAACGTGTCCACCAAGTTTCGTCCCAATCTGTCCGCAACTTTTTGAGATATCGTGCTATATATCGTTTTGGCCCTTTCTCTCAATGGTGAAGAATCACTGACAAAATTCTAGTAGTCGGATCCAGATCCAGAGCGACACCAAAATCTAATCGGTTCATCCTTGTCACACACTGAACCTGTTCACACAATTTCATCCGAATCCATCTCCAACTTTTTGAGATATCCTGTGTACAGTCAGACAGACAAACAGACAGAAAGGGGTGAAAACATAACCTCCTTCACCTTCAGTGGTCGAGGTTATTAAACGTTTCGTTTTTAAAAGTTTCTTCAACCATCATGCTTGCTGAAGCCTCTTGGCGTGCGTTTAAGTTTCAATGGCGATCCCGTAGTTCTACACCATAGGTAGGAAGGCAAAATAAATTATTTGTTCACAATGAGTTAAAAATATTTTTCATTATGAAATAATTAATCACCATATCATGGCAGGAAAGCCGAGAGGTACACATGCTTGCTCTGTGGAGCCTGGATTGGAATCCCAACCCAGCTATAAACTGTCATCCCGGTGTTTCACAAGCAGGGTGATTCATCAGTGGTGGTGTGTGTGTGTGTGTGTGTGTGTGGTGTGTGTGTGTGTGTCCTCCATATCTGCAAAGCCGTGAAGCACAGCAGCCCAAAACTTTGCAAGCACATGAAGGAACGCCAAGGAAGTGCATGAGTCAAAAATTGGTGTTTGGGTTTATAAAATACCCCTTTTGAAGATAACTAAAGGCCTTATTTAATTATATCCTAAAATGGTTTGTGTTCCGTCATTCTCAGCAACTGGTTCTGCTCCGTGATTCTGAGTGAGTGGTTCGTGCTCCGTGATTCTGAGTGAGTGGTTCGTGCTCCGTCATTCTGAGCGAGTGATTCGTGCTCCGTCATTCTGAGCGAGTGGTTCGTGCTCCGTCATTCTGAGCGGGTGTTCGTGCTCCGTCATTCTGAGCGAGTGGATCGTGCTCCGTCATTCTAAGCAAGTGATTCGTGCTCCGTCATTCTGAGCGAGTGGTTCGTGCTCTGTCATTCTGAGCGAGTGGTTCGTGTCCGTCATTCTGAGCGAGTGGTTCGTGCTCCGTCATTCTGAGGGTGGTGTCTTGCTCCGTCATTCTGAGCGAGTGGTTTGTGCTCTGTCATTCTGAGTGAGTGGTTCGTGCTCTGTCATTCTGAATGGGTGGTTCGTGCTCCGTCATTCTGAGCGAGTGGTTCGTGGCTCCGTCATTCTGAGTGAGTTGTCTGTGCTCCGTCATTCTGAGCGAGTGGTTCGTGCTCCGCCATTCTGAGTGAATTGTTCGTGCTCTGCCATTCTGAGTGAGTTGTCCGTGCTCCGTCATTCTGAGGGAGTTGTCCGTGCTCGCCATTCTGCATGAGTGGTTCGTGCTCCGTCATTCTGAGCGAGTTGTCCATGCTCCGTCATTCTGAGTGAGTTGTTCGTGCTCCGCCATTCTGAGTGACTGTTCGTGCTCCGCCATTCTGAGTGAGTTGTCCGTGCTCCGTCATTCTGAGTGAGTTGTCCGTGCTCCGTCATTCTGAGGGAGTTGTCCGTGCTCCGCCATTCTGCGTGAGTGGTTCGTGCTCCGTCATTCTGAGCGAGTTGTCCATGCTCCGTCATTCTGAGTGAGTTGTTCGTGCTCCGCCATTCTGAGTGACTGTTCGTGCTCCGCCATTCTGAGTGAGTTGTCCGTGCTCCGTCATTCTGAGCGAGTAGTCCGTGCTCCGCCATTCTGAGTGAGTTGTCTGTGCTCCGTCATTCTGAGCGAGTGGTTCGTGCTCCGCCATTCTGAGTGAATTGTTCGTGCTCTGCCATTCTAAGTGAGTTGTCTGTGCTCTGTCATCTTGAGTGAGTGTCCGTGCTCCGTCATTCTGAGGGAGTTATCCGTGCTCCGCCATTCTGAGTGAGTGGTTCGTGCTCCTCATTCTGAGTGAGTGTTCGTGCTCCGTCATTTGAGTGTGGTTCGTGCTCCGTCATTCTGAGTGAGTGGTCGTGCTCCGTTCTCGTGTTGAGTTGTTCGTGCTCCGTCATTCTGAGTGAGTGGTTCGTGCTCCGTCATTCTGAGCGAGTTTGTTGTTGCTCGTCATTCTGAATGAGTTGTCGTGCTCCGTCATTCTGAGCGAGTGGTTCGTGCTCTACCATTCTGAGTGAGTTGTTCGTGCTCTGCCATTCTGAGTGAGTTGTTCGTGCTCCGTCATTCTGAGTGAGTTGTTCGTGCTCCGCCATTCTGAGTGAGTTGTCCGTGCTCCGTCATTCTGAGGGAGTTGTCCGTGCTCCGCCATTCTGCGTGAGTGGTTCGTGCTCCGTCATTCTGAGCGAGTTGTCCATGCTCCGTCATTCTGAGTGAGTTGTTCGTGCTCCGCCATTCTGAGTGACTGTTCGTGCTCCGCCATTCTGAGTGAGTTGTCCGTGCTCCGTCATTCTGAGTGAGTTGTCCGTGCTCCGTCATTCTGAGGAGTTGTCCGTGCTCCGCCATTCTGCGTGAGTGGTTCGTGCTCCGTCATTCTGAGCGAGTTGTCCATGCTCCGTCATTCTGAGTGAGTTGTTCGTGCTCCGCCATTCTGAGTGACTGTTCGTGCTCCGCCATCTGAGTGAGTTGTCCGTGCTCCGTCATCTGAGCGAGTAGTCCGTGCTCCGCCATTCTGAGTGAGTTGTCTGTGCTCCGTCATTCTGAGCGAGTGTTCGTCTCCGCCATTCTGAGTGAATTGTTCGTGCTCTGCCATTCTAAGTGAGTTGTCTGTGCTCTGTCATTCTGAGTGAGTTGTTCCGTGCTCCGTCATCTGAGGGAGTTATCCGTGCTCCGCCATTCTGAGTGAGTGGTTCGTGCTCCGTCATTCTGAGGGAGTTGGTGCTCCGTCGTTATGAGTGAGTGGTTCGTGCTCCGTCATTCTGAGTGAGTTGTTCGTGCTCCGTCATTCTGAGTGGGTTCGTGCTCCGTCATTCTGAGTGAGTGGTTCGTGCTCCGTCATTCTGTGTGAGTTGTTCGTGCTCCGTCATTCTGAGTGAGTGGTTCGTGCTCCGTCATTCTGAGCGATTGTTGTGCTCCGTCATTCTGAATGAGTTGTTCTGCTCCGTCATTCTGAGCGAGTGGTTCGTGCTCTACCATTCTGAGTGAGTTGTCGTGCTCTGCCATTCTGAGTGAGTTGTTCGTGCTCTGCCATTCTGAGTGAGTTGTTCGTGCTCCGTCATTCTGAGTGAGTTGTTCGTGCTCCGCCATTCTGAGTGAGTTGTCCGTGCTCCGTCATTCTGAGGGAGTTGTCCGTGCTCCGCCATTCTGCGTGAGTGGTTCGTGCTCCGTCATTCTGAGCGAGTTGTCCATGCTCCGTCATTCTGAGTGAGTTGTTCGTGCTCCGCCATTCTGAGTGACTGTTCGTGCTCCGCATTCTGAGTGAGTTGTCCGTGCTCCGTCATCTGAGTGAGTTGTCCGTGCTCCGTCATTCTGAGGAGTTGTCCGTGCTCCGCCATTCTGCGTGAGTGGTTCGTGCTCCGTCATTCTGAGCGAGTTGTCCATGCTCCGTCATTCTGAGTGAGTGTTCGTGCTCCGCCATTCTGAGTGACTGTTCGTGCTCCGCCATTCTGAGTGAGTTGTCCGTGCTCCGTCATTCTGAGCGAGTAGTCCGTGCTCCGCCATTCTGATGAGGGAAGGGGAAAGGCAGCACGATAGAAGGAGGCATGATTGGGGGGCAGCATGAGGGAAGGGGAAAGCTGTGTGAGGGAAGGGGAAAGCTGTGTGAGGAAGGGAAGGCAGAGTGAGGGAACGGGAAAGGAGTGTGAGGGAAAGGGAAGGCAGTGTGAGGGGAGGAGAAGGCAGCATGATGGAAGGCAGCGTGTGAGAAAGGGGAGGGATTGGGCAGGGAATGGGAAGACAGCGTGAGGGTGGTGGGGGAGGCACCGCGAGAGGAGGGAAGGCAGCACAATAGAAGGAGGCATGATGGGGGAGGCATGATGGGGGTGGCAGCATGAGGGAGGAAGGGAAGGCAGAGCGAGGAAGGGGAAGGCAGTGTGAGGGAAAGGAAGGCAGTGTGAGGGAAAGGGAAGGCAGTGCGAGGGGAGGAGAAGCAGCACGATAGAAGCAGCGTGAGGGGGAGGAAGCAATGTGAGGGGAGGAGGCAGTGTGTGGGAAAGGAGGATTGGGCAGGAAATGTCAAGGCAGCATGAAGGAGGGAAAGGCAGCGTGAGGGAGGGGAAGGCAGCATGAGAGGAGGGCAAGTGAGGGCAAGGTAAGGCAGTGTGAGGGGAGGACCATCCAGATATAACCATCTTCCAGAGATAACCACCATTCGGACATAATCACCGTCCAGACACATATGGAAATAAGCAGTGTCCAGACACGTCCAGAGAGAAAGAGAGAGGGAGAGAGTTATGAGAGAGACAGAGAGACAGAGAGTGTGAGAGAGAGTGTGAGAGAGAGTGTGAGTATGAGTGAGAGAGAGAGAACTGGATAGAGAGGGGTGGGGTTGGGGCGGTGGAGAGAGAGGTGTGGGAGGAGGGTGCTGCACTGTCTTAAGAGGGGTGTAGGGAGGATGAGACAAAGGGAGAGAGGGTGGGGGTAGGGGAGTTACAGAGAGAATATGGTATGCTTATGAAACACACACCACACACAACACACACACACACACACACACTGACATTTATTTGTCTGGATATCGAGAATATATACATATATATCTCGACCCCTTCCATGGTCTCTTTGCCGAATAAGTTGCATAAAGCAACCATGAAAGGCTACCCAAGGAAAGCCCTTTGCTGTTTCAAACCCTTCCCAGAGTTCCTCCATGCTTAAAGACGTTCACAAATAGTACACACATGAGAATCCCAATGCTACACACCCCTTCAGCTGCTGGACTGTTTCATTGCTTGTTGGTGAATCATCAGTGGCAGTATGTATGTAGTACCATATACATATACATATATATATATATAGTATGTATTTCCCGAAATACAGCCAAAACGGAACATGACAATGCACAAATTTTAGGGCCACTTTACTCACCATTCGCCTGCGTTGTGCATTATCAAGTTCGTTCAAATCGGGCAACAAAAAAAAATATTAAAAAATCAATTCCTGATTCATTCAAGTACTCTTCGGGAGTATTTGATCAATGCAAACAACCTCAGTGGTATAGTTCGCTGGAGCCGTCTTATGTTTTCTTGAAATGATTTTTTTCATCAACCGCTGTCACAATGGAACCCAACGGGTTCACGGGTCGTCTGGTATCTATCTATAATTCCAGCAATCTCTGTGTGTGTTCTGTGACCGCTGTTTCTCGAACAACACTGTGTCCGATCTAATTGAAACTTGGCAGGTATATTGCTGGGACCTGAGTATGTGCCTTTTCAAGGTTTATATTAATCAGACAAGTGGTTCCCAAGTTATGGCCATTTATTTACCAACCAATGACAAGACACGTTGCTGCGTAGGCGTGGCCGATGGGGAAAGGGCGCCATTTAGGTACCAATGACAGGACACGTTGCTGCATAGGCATGGCCGTTGGGAAGAAATCCTCAGCCGCGTTCCCCATGACGGGTTACAACGTACGGACTTCCGGATAGTGATGACTTACTGTATTCTAATAATTCTCGATTTCTTATGTGCATTTATAGATAAACACAATGCCCCAATACAGTCATCGTTTACGAGAGTGAAGTAATGGCCTGTGTAGTTGTTTGAAAGTTTTTTTGTTTGTTTTTTTTGCACGTACGGCACGCACTACGGGCACGCGAGACGAAGGAACGACCTTTGGTGTGTTTCTGGCACGCAGTTGAGTTTATTTTTTTTTGCACATACGGCCATGCATGTACGGCACTACGTATGGCCATGCACATACGGCATGCGAGAGCGAAGGAACAGCCTGTGTGGTTGTTGTTTCTGGCACGCAGTTTGAGTTTATTTTTTTTGCACATACGGCCATGCATGTACGGCCACTTACGTATGGCCATGCACATCGGGCATGCGAGAGCGAAGGAACAGCCTGTGTGGTTGTTGTTTCTGGCACGCGGTTTGAAAGTTTTTTTTTCCACGTACGGCCATGCACGTACGGCCACGCACGTATGGGCACGCACTAGTTTTACTAAAACTCTCATCTTGTATGTATGTAGTATGTATGTTCCCGAAATACAGCCAAAACGGTACAAGATAGCGCAAAATTTTAGGGTCACCTAACTCACCATCGCCTGCGGTGTGCAGTATTAAGTTTCGTTCAAATCGGGCAACGAAAAAAGTTATTAAAAATTCAATTCCCGATTCAGTAAAGTACTTTTTGGGAGTATTTGATCAATGCAAACAACCTCAGAGGCATAGTTCGCTGGAGCTATCTTGTTTTTTCTTGAAATGATTTTTTTCATCAACTGCTGTCACAATGGGAACCAACCCAACGATTCACCGGTCATCTCGTTATCTATATATATATATATATATATATATATATATATATATATATATATTGGAGATAGATTATATATACATATATATATATGATATATATATAATACACATATACATATATATACATTATAACACATATATACATATATATATAATATTATATTATATATATATATATATATATATATATATATATATATATATATATCAGTACTCCATGTGGAGGGATGGCATGGGGAAAAAAGGCCACTCCATCAAATGTGTACAAAATGATACAACTGACAATATGTCATCAATTGAGTTGAGGAAATTAAGATGGCATTATTTTCCAACCTTTCCTTTGATTAAGCAATCTGCATGAACAATATGCCTCCAATTTGCTTCAACAGGCGTTATCAACAGATTAGTAGCTCAAATATTGAAATTAATTCAAGGCAAAGAAAGTGGTTTTACCGCTACTGCTATATTAGCTCAGATCACCCGCTCTTAAAACCGTAGCCAGATCAAGCCGGACA
>CM068956.1:173849698-173864915 GCA_035128595.1 Eptatretus atami
CTCATGACCCACATATGACATAAAAAATTTCATTACTTCGGCTTCAGATCTTTGACATTCCCATTCCATGCTGGGATTTTAGATTGAAATCTACACTTTTCTGTGGTCCAGTGCCTCCTTCAATATCCGTATAACACACAAAACACACACTGACATCCCTTTGTGTCATTGTCTTCCACGTGACATCTGTATAAACTCGACCATCAGCCTTCTATGCCGTCGAGCAACAAAAGAGTGAACACAGTACTTGCATTGACTTTCAATCACTTGATTAATCAAACAATAACTCTCAGTAATTTTTCATCAATTCAATGTGGAAACTCCCCAAAATCAATTAT
Source organism: Eptatretus atami (assembly GCA_035128595.1). Classification (NCBI taxonomy): domain Eukaryota; kingdom Metazoa; phylum Chordata; class Myxini; order Myxiniformes; family Myxinidae; genus Eptatretus; species Eptatretus atami. Next base: position 173,850,037 of record CM068956.1, read on the forward strand.
TGAATTTTTAAAAGTTTTTTTTGAAAAACGATTATTCATTGTGTTTTTTTTTGTTGTTGTTGTTGGGTTGGGAATTTTTATATTTTATAACAATTCCTCCCTTTCCTGTTGATTCGTTTTTTTATTTTTGGGGGAATTGCAGGTCTGGTTCACCTGATGACCGTATATGCGTGATGTATTATCTTTAAAGTATGACCATCATCATTTCGCATTGTGGAGCGCTATCGGATGTCAAATGGCCTAACTTTAAATTTCTCTCAGCTCAGCTGATCGTAACTGTCTTGTTGTTTTTTTTTGTTGTTTTTTAACTCAACCTGTTATTGAACCCACTTTTTCAGCCCAAAGGTTTTCGAAGACATTACAGTTCACCACTCCTGGTGAATGAGCAATTTTCCTGCATCAAAGAGGTCGTTCCATGTGGTGAGGCACTTTTGCTTTGAATTACTGCACAGAACAGAACACAAGGTCACATTATACTGTGAACTGTTGGAGAGTCTAAACAAAAATAATGCACCAGGAGTGACTTTTTACTGTTGTTCAATTGTTCATATTCTTTGTTGACTCCAAAGCTTTGCCTTGAGATTGACTTTCTTTTCGATATCGCTGACTTCCATTATTTATAATCTTGGCATTCATCGCATATAATGTTATTTTTCTTCCTTTAAGCCCCTTTTTACTTCGTTCTTGCTTCCTGTACACTTACAAGCACTCCTGCATAACACCCCTGGAATTGGATAGGGGTTTTAAGGAAATGGCTTCTGTTCTCATGAGGGCCCTTTGGCAATTGAAACATTTGCTTCTGTGTACATTTCCATGCTCGAGTTTTGCCATGGGTGAGTATGGCGTACCGTCACAAGATGTAACACGAGATCTTTTGTCTCGTGTTACATCTTATGAGTGGACTCGTGTTAAGATGTAGCACAAGTCCACTTATTTCCACCCCGGTTCTTGCAACGGAAGTATTAATGTCAAAATTCCCTGCCTGAGATATCCAAGTACAAACCAGGCTGCCATGCTCTGCTTAGCTTTCATGGTGTGATATGCAGGCAGGGCGATTCATCGACGTGTGCGCCGTCTCTCGGACATTAAGTTGGGTGTCCTATCCGCTAGCATGAGTTAGTGGACATTAAAAATCCCAGGGTGTCCTTCACGAAGATTAGGCAAAGTATTGCAACACCAAAGTATAACATACAGGGATGCAATGCATCCACGACACAGCTTTGCCCCCCCACCCAACCCCCTCCCAGAAAATGATGCTATCCATAGCCATGTGCTGCAAATGGAAGAAGAACAAGAAGAAGCTTTAAGGGTCTGACATGATGGGGGAACATTCAAATCAACTTGCTCTTGGGAAAGGTTTCAGTCATTCAATTGGCAGGTTGAATGGTCTTTTTCACAATTAGTCATTTCAAGGGCTTTTTAGCTGGAGATTCATTCTTTGGCCACATCGGCAATGCACCTCTCACGTTATACCCATTAAGTCAACACCATGAAACACTCACATTCTTTCACGTGCACAAATTGCACTCGTTTGCACATTTTCTCTTCTCGGCATGCACGGTTAAATTGTATTTTGATCGCCGTTTCGATCAAGCATTTTATGCAGATGACTGTTTTATAAGAATCTTCCAAATGGTCCCGTTAATTAATGAGTGCCGAACAAAAGGTAACTATAGAGCGGCACTCAGTAGAGTGCATCCCTCCAAACTAATGAACAGGTTACGTTTTGTATGCCACTGATAAGCTAGATCTGCTCACCTGAACCAGAATCGAATCCACTTGTTCTTGTCACCAGCTAACTCGTACACCTTGTTTTGTCATAACTCGTCCACAACGTTTTGAAATATCATGCCACATTTCATTTTGGCACAATCTCTCAATGATGAAGAAACACTTAAGAATATATATTTTTTTAATTCTCGTATCCCGATTCGGATCTTCACCCAAATCGAATCAATTTGGCCTGGTGACACACCCAAACCTGTCCACCAAGTTTGGTCCAAATCCGTCCATAACTTTTTGAAATACCATGCTATGTGTCATTTTTGGCACTATCTCTCAATGATTCAGCGTAACCTTTAAAATTCTAGTATCAGGATCTGGATCCAGATCTTCAACAAAATCCAATCAATTCGTCCTCACACATCCAACATGTCTATCAAATTTCGTCCTAATCTGTCCACAACTTTTTGAGATATCCTGCTCACAGCCAAACAGAAAAACAGACAGACAAACGGATAGACAGACAGATGAAAAATCGAAAAAGACAAAGTAGAATGGCACTCCACCAGGCGCATACCTCCACCAGGCTGAACAGTTCACGTTTTGTATCCAACTGATGGGCTGGATCTGAACCAAAATATAATTGTTCTTGCCACCTACCTCACTCATCTACCTAGTTTTGCCAAAACTCATCCACAACTTTTTGAGATATTATGATATATATAATATATATATATAGTTTTTTGCCCTTATCTCTCAATTAGGCCTATGTTGACCTTTTGACCTCAAAAATAATTGGTGGCTTGATTCATTGACCTGATATGCAAATGCTCTTCAAATTTCAAGTCAATTGGATGAAAATTGAGGATTTTAGAAATTTCGCCCTTGTTGACTTTTTGGCCTATATTGACCTCAAAAAGAATCGTTGGTTAAATTCAGTGACCTGATATGCAAATGATCTGAAAATTTCAAGTCAATCGGTATTAAAATTGTCAATTTTTGAAATTTGGCCTACGTTGACCTTTTGGCCTATGTTGACCTTTTGGCCCACATTGACCTCCAAAATAATAGGTGTTGAATTCAGTGATGTGATATTTAAATGCTCTTCAAATTTTAAGTCAATCAGATGAAAATTGACAATTTTAGGAACTTGGCATATGTTGACCTTTTAGCCTATGTTAATCTTTTGGCCTATTTTGACCTTTTAGCCTATGTTGACCTCAAAAATAATAGTTGCTTGAATTCTTTGACCTGATATGCAAATGATCTTCAAATTTCAAGTCAATCAGATGAAAATTGATGATTTTAGAATTTTGGCCTATTTTTGACCTTTTGGCCTAAATTGACCTCAAACATAATTGGTGGTTGAATTTATTCACCTAATACGCAAAACCTCTTCAAATTTGAAGTTAATCGGATGAAAACTGAGGGTTCTAGAAATTTCAAAAAGTTGTTGACCTTTATTTAGCCTCAAAAAAATATAGGATTCTGTCGGCCAACCAACTCCATCATTTGGTGAAGGATCGTGAACATTGGTTTAAAATCGTGACCTGTAGGCGATTGAAGGTGAGCGGACAGACAAACGGAAGTGATCAACATTCTTGTCAAAAAAAAATAAAATTGCCAAATAATAAACAGAAAGACAGTCAAAGAGACAGGGGTGAGAGCATAACCTCCGTCCACCTCCGGTTGTGGAGGTAAAAATGAAAAGTTTTTGAAAAATGTTGAGATAATTTTTTTTGCATCTCTTTAGATACGTTGTGAGTGAGATGTTGCTAACATCTTGAACTTTGCATTCACTCTTTCTTACAAACTCGTCTGAAGAGGAAGATCCATTGAGGACTGAGAAATTTGTGCGTAATGCCTTTCGACGAGATTGCTGGAAAGGTGAGGCTCCAGTGGTTTTTCTCACTCCCGTGCACATGTTCATTGTTATTTGTGTTTCAAAAGTGCTGAATGCCGTACAAGTAATCCTCACAACGCATGGTCACTTGGTGTGGCAGGTTATGGGAAGAAGGTGGACCCCGTGTATGAGGCTTTGCGCTTTGGCACGTCGCTGGCTCAGCGCAGCAAACCACGCCATGGCATACAATGGGACAGCAATTCCGCAATGAAACGCAGCTTGGTGCAACTCTCACCGCATTATCTACTATACTGCAAATTATTTGATGTGAATGTTAAGTGAACACGTTATGATTGGTCCACTTGTTATCCTTCAATGACATTCTGAATAGATCGCTGCAGCTGGCATAACTTTTGGAATTGTGGAAACATCTAATTGGTGAGACTTCTGAAAAAGTCCGAGCTCGATATGAATGGGCTTTTGATATGTCATGCAAAACGGCTCTCTACACAAATCCCAAATGTTCTACAAAGTTCATGTTCCAAATTCTACAAATTCCAGAGCAAGCTAAAATGGCACTCGGTGGAGTGCATATCTCCACCTGCCCGAACAGTTTACATTTTGTATTCCACTGATAGGTCGGATCTGGATCCGGACCTGAGCCCAAATCTAATCTGCTTATTCTTGGCACTTTACCCAACTCATCCACCAAGTTTTGTCATAACTCATCCACAACGTTTTTGAAATATCATGCTCCATATCTCGTTTTTGGCACCATCTCTCAATGGTGCGCAACCAATTAAAAATTAAACAAATTCTCAGATCCGGATCTGGATCTTCACCAAAATCCAATGGATTTGTCCTTCTCGCACACCCAACATGTCCACCAAATTTCGTCCCAATCCGTCCACACCTTTTTTGAGATATCATGTTAAATATCGTTTTAAACTCCATCACTCAATGGAGAATAATCAAGGAAAAAAATTTCGGATCCAGATCTTCACTCAAATCGAATTAAATCTTCCTTGTCACACACCCAACCTGTCCACCAGATTTCGTCCGAATTCATCCACAACATTTTGACATGTCGTGCTCACAGACAAACAGACAGGGGTGAAAACACGAACCTCCGTCCTTCTTCGGTGGCGAAGGTAAAAATTCAAGAACAACTGGGAATGACAATTTGTGCTTGATCTTACACCACCCATTTATCGCATCTGAGATCAACGCTCATGGAAGAGCAGAATAATAAGAATCGAAGGTATTAACAAACTGACAATGGGGTTCAGTGGAAGTGGCAAGCGAAGGAGATTTAGGATAAAAGAGGATCTAATATGTTTGTGCATGCTCCAGGCAAACAGAAGAGAAAAGATCATGCGGGGGAAATTGGAAAGAACATGAAATGGTGATGGGTTGTTGTTTGTAAGAACTGGAGGGAAGAATATGAAAGGACAAACTCAGGGAAGCAATTTTACCGACAAGGTGAAAGAGGATAAAGGAGCGAAGGTATTAGCTTTCGGAAAGGTAACAACGAATGGGTTATTGCATGAACATGTGTGTCCAATTGAATCTTAGGAGGAGGGAAGAGGAAGAGAAAGCAACAGGGACAAAACCGGATTAAAGGCAATAAAGAACCACAAAGCCAACCACCCGTCCGTTGTGCAGGAAGGAACGCAGGCCATGATCATGAGTCACCTGATGAGAGATGCTGGCGACCTTAAGAACCTCAACTTAAATGGCACCCAGAAGCATTGCCCGAGTCCGAGTTTTCCACTGCGCCATGGCGAGCAGCACGCAAGTGCTGAACAATATAAAAGAATTGCCATGGCTGTCGACGTGCCATCCGAGTAGAGGGTGTTGTACGCCCATTGCGGACAGCTTGGCGAGCAGAGCCAGGTGCCACACCGTGTCGAAAGTGTTTACCTCAAGTCCTTTCACCTGTTTCTTATTACATCCATGATCGCACAGAAACTCATTAGACTCATCACAGCAATCATAGCATGTGGCAAAGAAGTATATCCATATGGGATCCAAATTATTCCAATGTCCAAACTTTTTCACTCCATCTGAGCACACTACCTCTGAGGTATCCTCTCAGCTCACCCACTTGTGATGTGGTATCTTCATGCTCTGTTTTTTTTTTGTTTTTTTTTAATGCAAATTATTTTTCCGCTGCTTATTAGTTCCTGACCGGTTTCACTGGAGCTGACTACGGGTTTGCTGTCCGTCTGTCCGTCCATCCATCCATCCATCCATCCGTCCCACCTGCGGTTTTTCAGACTTTTTTCCCCATACCCTTTGACATATTCAACTGAATCATGGTACACGGATTTATGATGATAAGTTACAGAAGAAGTTCGAGTTTCAGGGTGTTTCATCAATTTTTCACAGAGTTATGTCCTTTTGGACTTGGAAAATATTACATCGGAAGGGGACATGTATTGCAAAGCAATTCGCGCTCTTTTTCAGTGTAACTTGCTACACTTGATGTTGAAACCAAGTGTTCAATAAACATTTTCCACACATTACAATTCGAGGTTGCCAAAGCATTAATGTGCATCCTGTTTCATTGAGCTGCCACGGGGGTTTGAAAAAGTAACTAGAACAGATTGATGTCATTCATACTACTAGTACGTGCCCGTACGTGCAAAAAAAAAAAAACAAAAAAAAAACTTTCAAACGCGAGCCAGAAACAACAACCACACAGACCGTTCCTTCGCTCTCGCGTGCCATACGTGCGTGGCCCGGAAGTTCGCATATCGCAATTACGATTATTCGCAATTTAGTTTTAATGGCCAATTATTCAATTAGCGCCAAGTATTTTGCCTTTTCGCAATGTCATCGCAAGGAAAAACACAAAGAGAAGAGAAAGAAAAAAAAAACAAAAAAAAAACGTACGTGCAAAAAACAAACAAACAAAAAACTCTTTCAAACAACCACACAGGCCGTTCCTTCCTCTCGTAAACGACGACTGGATTGGGGCTTTGGTTTATAAATGCGCATAAGAAATCGAGAAATTATTAGAATACACTAAGTCATACTTTCCGGAAGAACGTACGTTGTAACCCGTAATGGGGAACGCGGCTGAGGTTCTCTCTCCCATCGGCCACGCCCACGCGAGACCGTGTCCTGTCATTGGTTGGTAAATAAATGGCCATAACTTGGGAAGCACTTGTCCAAAATTGGAACTAACGAGTTTAAAATTATTTTATGTCCACGTCAGATTTTTTTACGTCCAGGATCACATCTCTTGAGTACATGCAATATTATCGTCGTTAATCTCAGTTTGATTACCTCAGCCCACCAAAGATGGATGGAGGTTATGTTTTCACCCCTGTCTGTCTGTCTGTCTGTCTGTCTCTGTCTGTTTGTGAACAAAATATCTCAAAAAGTTGGGGACAGATACAGACAAAATTGGCGGGAGAGCTTGTGTAAGTGAAAATGACGAAATGATTACATTTTGGTGAAGATCCGAATTCAGATCTGGATCCGAGAATTTTTCAAAGTGATTTTTCACCATTTAGAGAAAAGGCCAAAAACGACATGTCGCGGGATATCTCAAAAAGTTGTGGGAGGATTCGAACGAAACTTGGTGCGCAAGTTTGGTGTGTAACAAGGAAGAATTAAAAAGGAAGATTCGATTTTGGTGAAGATCTGAATCTGGATCCAGATCTGAGAATATTTTAAGTGATTCATCACCATTGAGTGATAGGACTAAAACAACACATAGTGCCCCTTTCAAATTTTTCACCTTTTGTTGCCTTATAGCCTGGAATTAAACTGCATTAAATCAGCCTTTTCCCCTTTATTTACACATCGTAACCCACAACTTCAAAGTGAAAAACAAATTCCACAAATTTCAGAAAATTAAAAAAAATACAAAACTAGATTATCTTGGTTGGATAAGTGTCCACCCCCCCTGAGTTAATACTTGGTGGAAGCAACTTTGACAGCAATTACAGCTGTGAGTCTGTTGGGATGGGTCTCCACCAACTTTACACACCTTGATTGGGAAATATTTCCCCATTCTTCTGGGCAAATCTGTTCAAGCTCAGTCAAGTTGTGTGGGGAATGTTGATGGACAGCAATCTTCAAGTCATGCCGCAGATTTTCGATTGGATTTAAGTCGTGGCTCAAACTGGGTCACTCAAGGACATTTATCTTTTTGTTGCTCAGCCACTCCGGTGTAGCTTTGGCTGTGTGTTTTGGGTCGTTGTCACGCTGAAAGGTGAACTTCCATTTCACATAAGACGTACCGTTTTGCATTTAGTCCAAAAAGTTCCATCTTGGTTTCATCAGACCACAAAACATTTTCCCACATGGCTTCAGAATCTCCAGAGTGTTTTTTTTGCATACCTCAAACAGGACTTAAGGTGGGCTCTTTTTTGAGTAATGGCTTCCTTCTTGCCACCCAACTGTACATGCCAGACTTGTGGAGTGCTTTGGATATTGTTGTCACATATACACAGTGACAAATCTTTGCCATAAAGGCATGTACCTCTTTCAAAGATGCCATTGGCCTCTTGGTGGCCTCTCTGATCAGTCTCCTCCTTGCTTGGTCATCCAGTTTGAAGCCAGACAGTCAGATCTAGGCAGGCTCTTGGTGGTACCATACACCTTCCACTTCTTAATGATCGTCTCCAAGGGATATTCAAGGCCTTTGAAATATTTTAAAACCCATCCTGTGCCTTTCCACAACTTTATCCTTTTGAAAGCTCCTTGGTGCTCATGGTTGAGTCTGCTGTGAAATGCACTATCAGCAGAGGAAACCGACAGGAGCCGCTCATTTTATTCTGAAATAAGCAGAATCACTACAATTTAACACAGGAAGAGTCCAATTAACTTGTTGTATGATTTTGAACGTGATTATTTACACCTGAGCTAATTTACAATGGTTATTGTAAGCGGGGTGGACACTTATCCAACCAAGATATCCTCGTTTTGTATTTTTAATTAATTTTCTGATATTGGTGTAATTTGTAATTTTTCACTTGGAAGTTGTGGGTTACGATGTGTAAATAAAGGTAGAAAAAGTCTGATTTAATGCAATTTAATTCCAGGTTATGATGCAACAAAAGGTTAAATTTTTTGAAAGGGGGAGTAGACTTTCTAATAGGCACTGTAAAGCACAATATCTCAAAAAGTTACGTACGGATTCTGATGGATGAGTTGGTTCGGTGACGAGAACAAGTCGATGAGATTTTAGTTCAGGTCCAAATCCAGATCCGGCCTATCATTGGGATATAAAATGTAAGCTAATCGGCTTGGCGGAGGCACCCACTCCACTGAGCGCCCTTCTCGTTTTTACTGTTTTTAAAATCAATTTCAAGAGCAATAGAAAGGCTGCATTGGTGGGTGAGGCAGGATGTGGTGCGTTTCTGCAGGATGGAGACCTCACCGATGTGCCCGAAGAACTTGACAGCAGCAGCGCTCCGGGAGACGTGACCCTCGAAGCAAAGGAGCCGTGTGCAGGTGGCAGATTTTTAAATATTTTTTATTTCGTGAATCCCGCAGTGTTGGCGCAGAGGTAATCTGGGATAATCTTCTTGGAAAATATAATTTGTAGTGTTTAGCAAGATGTCGATCCATGAACCAGCAATTGTTCTCCTCTTTCTCCGGATAACATTTTCTGCACAAACATTTTTTTATAAATTTCACACTACAAAGCCGCTAATCTCAATGATTTTTCTTTTGGTTTGTCGTGTTTATTTTATGTTAACAACGACAACTTGTACCATTCTATTGCCAGCAAATCTCGCCATGCTGAGCTCAACAGAAAGTGAAAAAGAGAAGGCCAGGAAGTCACAAGATGCCACAAAAGAGTCCCAGGTACTAAAAGCTGTCGCATTACATACTGTGTCCTAAGATACTTGGATATGTGAGTAAACATTGATTTGGTAAGTCTACATTGAGGATGTTTCATCTCAAAAGCCCACGACTACCTCTCTTAATGGTCACGATTATTCCCAACTTCTTGTGGGGTCGTTGGGGGGAATGTTTACGCCCCGAGGTCTTTGGCAAGTCGACTATAAAGGACTTACATTCCACCGGATGTGAAGGTATTTGCAATTTGTTGAGGATGCCGACGATAACTTCCCGACTCTTCGCAAAAGCCACTTCCACCGACAGCCAGGATTGGATTTATGGCTTGATCTTCTCCTGACGGATGATTCTGCATGGTGAAACACCAGGGTGACAATTTATAACTGGGTGGAGATTCAAACCTGGGATAGACAACTGAATGCAAGTGTTTACACCTCTACACTAGTCTTCCAACCTTTTTAATCCTGAGGGGCTTAACTTGCTGTTGTCACTCAGACTAACATAGTAAATACCAGGAAATGCTTGATCACGATTACGCACCTTGTACAAATTAACTTGATCTGGTTATCCTGCTTGGCATCCCAATTTGAAGACTCGGCTTATGATGTTGCGATCCAAAAGTTCAAATGCCATGAAGAAGAAAGACACTAAAAGCTTTTGCCGTTTCGAAGTTCCAGAGACAAAAACACGATTTCCATTTCAAAGCCATCAGGAAACTCACCATGAGCAGGAAAAATCGGACACTGCTGGCTGGAAAAACCACAGAGAAAAGGATCAATGACTGTGCTGGGTTCATGGTGCTGGGAAATTCATTCATGATTTTTTTTTGGGGGGGGAGGTTGTGGAGGATGGTGGGGGGGGGGGGGCGGTTTTACCCCCTCCCCCATATTGTGTTTATTTTCACAACAATGGGGATAGCTGACTGCACCAATTTAAAATATTAATCCTTATTATAATTCACAGACCGGTGTGTGTGTGTTTGTGTGTTTGTTTGTCGTGCTACTCCTCTTACAGTTCTGGGCTGATTACATCCAGACTTGCTACATAGGATCAGCATGACCCCAATTGATGTATTGGGGTTTTTTTTTTTTATCTTTGATGGTGGTGGTTGGGGGGAGGGAGGAGGGGGATGGAGAGTGAACACAAATTCTCTATGTAAATGTGTATCGTGTAGCGCCGCTCCAGGTGGTGGATGGTATTACAAGTCTCCACCATTTACAGAACAGTGTTCCTGTCCACACGTTTTCGCAGTACAGTGAGTCGTTTTGAATTATAAGCAGTAGGTATGTTTTTGCTTCATGCATGTAACCTGGGTTATGTTTTCTTCGCATACACTGTCAGTTGTCCAAACACTGCCCAAATAAAGGTATGCATCAGAAGAACGTGTTGCATGCTTGAAACAAGATCGCCCGTGGAGCGGGTACTCTGCTAGTTTTAATGAATGTACAAAGAGGAATCCACACGGTGTGATTAAAAAGACCAAACCACAAAACATCCACTCAAGTGCTCAGGTTTTTCCAGCTTTATTCATTAGACTCTCACACAGCGCTCCTCCTGTATTATTATCAAGGCTCTTCAGAAATACTTACAAGGTCAGGTCAGGTATGGGAGCATGCGCCAGAGCAGCGCGTCGCTGCATCCACTTTCCGCCGGTACTCCAGGGGCCTCCGTCTGGCCATCCCCAGGCAGATGTCTGGCCCATCCCCATCTCCTTGAGATGCCGATCAACCTGCTGCACCGACGAGGCGCGTGGTCGGCCCATTGGCCTCCTTACTCACGAGACTCCCTCGCTGAGAGAATCTGGTGAGCAGGATCAGCGTCAGGAAAACGAGCCCTTATGTCCAAACAGCCGCAGCTAACGCTCACGGACTATACAGTGTAACAAATCTCATTTGAGTCTCTCTCAGCAACCGCTCGTTGGACACAAAGTCCGACCAGCGATAGCCAAGGATTCTCCGAAGAGACCTGGAACCAAAGGAATTAAGTCGCCATCTCAGATCCCTGGTCAGAGTCCAAGTCTCACATCCATAGAGCAAGACTGGAAGCACCAGGACTTGAAGACTCAGACTTTCGCCCTCCCACAAATGTACCGGCAGCGCCACACCCATGGTCCAGTGAATCCATGACTCCCAGGCCCAACCCAGACGTCTGTTGACCTCTGACTCACAGCCGGCAGAGACATGAATATCACTGCCAAGGTAAGTGAATCTCTCGTGACCTCAACTTTCTCACCACAAACAGGTACAGACAGGATAGCAGCATCTTGACTTGGAACAGGCCGCAACAATTTCTTGACCATTATTTTTTTTTGTTTTTTTTAAACTTTCCTCACTCACATCGAATGCCTGTTCATCATAGCTACGAATCGTTGTGTACATCGCTTTTGTAAGTGCTATAAGTTTTCAAATTAGGAGGTAGAGCAATTTCAAAAACTTACCACCACCGTCCTATAGCAGGCGTGCGTGCAGTCAGTCGTGCCTGTCCCAACACGATGGTGTCCACTCGAGTAGTGCTATGCGCGGCGCAGACGGGTACCAGCCTAGTGGGGTGGGGTCGAGGTTGTTTAAAAGTTCTTCGAGCTTCCTGTTTTGATTTTTGTCTGCTCGTTTCACTTTTTTGCCGTTCACAGCGAGGCAATACAATAGGCAGTCGGCAGTGCGGGGATCGTTTGAAGATGAAAGACAGGAAGAATCTAATCAAGAAGGGGCAGGACCCTCAAAAAAGTCAAAATGGTACAAACAATCATTCGACTCGGCTTGGAGCAGTGATCCCGATTTGGCAGAATGGATCGGCTGTGATTGTGACGTTAACGCGATGTGTAATGTTTGTGACTATAAATTTGCTTTTCCCAACAAATCACACCTCAAGCAACATGGGAAATCATCCAAGCACGCAAAACCTGAGAATCCTAAGAAACAGCAGGTGGACATAGGGAAATTTTTCAAGAAGAAAGCGCTGGAGCCGAACCTGGAAGAACAAGTGGCAAAAGCGGAAGTTTTGCTTGGAGGTTTCATGGCCGAACATCGCACTCCTTTTCGGCAGGCAGACCACCTGACCGATGTCATGAAAGCAATGTTCCCCGACTCAAAAATCGCCCAAAAGCTGCAGATGAAACGTACCAAGGCATCGCACGTCATGCAGCATGGCATCGCCCATGAGGAGGAACGGTCACTAGCTTCCATTGGTCAGGACACGATGTTTTCGCTCATTGTAGATGAAAGCACCGATGTATCTGTCGAGCAAATCCTGGCAGTTATGATCCGATTTTTCCATGACAGTAAAGTGTTTGATGCGCTGCTGGATGTTGTTGTAGTGGACGACGCAACAGTTCGTGGTTCCTATACAAATGGCGGGACCCAAACCTGAGATCCAGCATGCACTCATGAAATCCTGCGGGGGGTCGCTGTACTACACTGCTGGAAAAAGAGCTCTGAAAGAGAAGAACAGTTGTTCAAAAGGATTGCTTGGCATTTCTGCAGGAGCTCACAGTGCAGATGAAGAAACGGTTCGACCTTCGCAAAACAGCGTTCTTGCCCACTTATCATGTCTTGATCCGAGACCGCTCATCTCTCTCTCTCTCTCGCATCGTTCCTTCATCGTTCTTTCAAGATTAGCGCAAATCCTCAATCATTTCGGAGGAGAATCTCGACAAGCTTGATGATGATGGCGCGTCTTCATTCACGAACGACACTGTGAAGGCCTTGGTGTTGATATGAATCCAGTCCATTCTGGACGCTCTCATGAGTGTGAAAGACGGAGAATGGTGACCTTACGTATGGAACCTTGGAGATTCATGTGCCCTTACTGGCCTACTCATTCTCGCTTGCGTCGACTGATTTTTCGGAAGTGAACATGGTGAAAACACCTCAAACTAGACCGACTGCATGCGTCAACAGCGCCAATAGAATACTGTCACGGCAGACCATCAAAGTCGCCAAGGGAGCACAGTGCCGCACATGGCAGCCACCCAAGGTTGTTGTGGAAGATGTACAATATGGCAGATGCCGTGCGCGATACAAGGAGATTTGTGACGGGGACACTGACTCGGTTCGTTTCTATGATGTGGAGGGCCAGGATAACGATACCGCTTCGAGAAGATAACGAAGCCGGTTTGTTAGTGAGTCCGTGGACCTACGAGTCGTTCATATGTATCGCATGAATGATTTTAGATTTTTTCGCTCCCGATCTTCTAATATTACCTAATTCTGCTGTGCCGACTATAGGTTTTCTATTGTCATCACTTTTCCTAAACCTTGTGAATTCTTGGCTTTTTTCATTGGCTCACCTTGGCATTTATGAAAATGAGGACTGGTCACACTGATAGCGTCTGCCAGATTTGTGTTTATATTTTCGGAGGTTTCGCTCAGTGCTCTTCAGGGCGTTAAAACAAATCTGGAAAAAACGGACTTTTTAAAAAACAAGTTCTAACGTTTGCGTGGACTTTGAACCGATGCATCACGTGACACGAGTACAGACGCGCAGGCAAAATGGTGGATTGTCTGCAAAGTATATTTCACGGAACCAGCATAATTGAGTTATATGATTGAATGCATTCACTGCTAGACCTCGCAACCTGCCCCCCAGAGGGACTGCCTATCCTTTGCGTCTGCCAGGTCTATGTCTATGTCTATATTTTTGGATGCTTCACGAAGTGCTCCACAGGGAATAAATGCAAATCTTTTTACAAAAAACGGTCGTTTTAAAATAAAGTTATAATGTTTGTGCGAACATCGAACCGATGCACCAAGTGACACGTGCACAGACGAGCAGGCAAAATGGCACATTTTCTGCAATGTTTATTTTGTGGGCGATTGAACTTTGCGATGTCTCCAGGGTTGTTCTGCATTAAAGTGCAACTCTTTTGTGGATAAAGTCGTTTTATGTCATTAACTGCTGCATGTGTGGTGAAGACCGGCTTTAAAGTTAAAGGGATCCTTTATGGGATGCAGCAACAGCCTGGCCAACCGTTGCTTATCAACCATTTAAATGGAGTGCTTAAGCCAATTGCTGAGCACCCATTGTTGACAGCGGTACCCCACTACGTCGTTCTGAGCGAATCGTTCAATCTCTGTTGATGTTTTTGCCACGCCACGTCATTCAGAGTGAGTGGTTCATGCTCCATCACTCTGAGCGAGTGGCTCGTTCTCTGTCGCCCTGAGCGAGTGGTTTCCTCAGGTGATAGAGCACAAACCACTCGACCTAGGTTATGACGACATTAGTTGGTGGAGCACGAACTCACTGCTCAGGGTGATCGGACAACGAACACTTGCTCAAGAGTGATTGGAGCACAACCACTGCTCAGGGTGATGGAGCACAAACACTACGTCGGGAATGGGCGCTCCAGGTGTATGGAGTACGAACCACTCGCCAGTCGGTGATGGAGCAACAAACCAACTCGCCTCAGGGTTGATGGAGCACGAACCACTTGTCAGGGTGATGAGCACAAACCACTCACTAGGGTGATTGGAGCACGAACCACTTGATCAGGTGG
>CM068956.1:173864940-173876093 GCA_035128595.1 Eptatretus atami
CGTGAGTTTTGCTTGCATTGACGTATCCTTAACTGCCGTTCAGCAAGTTGCTATCGCAGTCGAGGGGTATCCTCATCGAGTCCCAGGGCTGGGGCCCTTATTGATTTTCAGTATTAAGTTGACCGCTCTTCGTGCACCGCTGAATGCTAATTTCACCCTGTTTGAATGCCCAGCAAGCAGAGGTATTTCTCATCCTTTGTCAAATATGATTTGGAGCGAGGGGCATTTGGTTGGCTTTGAGGACCTCACTTGAAGCGTTCCCCCTCCCCTCTTCATCGCTTGACTCATTCACTTTGTTAGTAGTATTACTGCCATTTTGTCTCTGATTTCATACTGAGGTGTTCTGCTCAGAACCCACCTCAGTTCTATGGCACTATTTCTGCTACAGTGTCCTGGCTGTCGTAACGAATTGGCTTCTCGTGTGCCGCTCTCTAGCTTTTATTTTCCATCCAGCTCCTCAGCGTACTCTCCTGGCGAAACAGGTTCACGGCTTCTGGTCCAGTTGTCTGAAGTTACCAAATCCAGAAACGAGATGTCTACATATAAGAGGATGGTGGGGAATACCCACCACATACCCAATCAAAAAACTGGTAGTGTATGATATAAAGTAAAGGATCCAAGCTGTGTTATGGGTTTAGGGAGTCATAAAGGTATGTAAAATGGCCACACAGCAAGGCTTGTATCCTTTTGTGCCATTAAAAAATTGGTATCTCCCTCTCCTAAACCTGTTGGTGGGGTTGAGGACATACACAGGACGGCAAGATAAAACATGACTAATAACAGATTTGGCAGACAAGACTGTACAATTGGGAGTAAGTCCTCACACCGAATGATGGCATCAGCTTGTAGGTTTCCGCCATTTTCCTGTGCCAAAGATTGTTACCTCCGAGAGCAGCCTGCAATCGACTTAGGAGTTTACTCACCCAGGATTCTTACCCTGAACACTGGCTCCAGACCCGCTGAGCAGTCATGCCATAAACATACAAAGGTGTGACACTGATGCACACATCCAGGCACAATCGGAAGTAGGCAACGCATGTTTAATGGTACTTGAAACAACCACAGATGCCTCAAAGCTTATTTGTATTTTCACAAAACGTCCTCAGGGGCGAAATAGGAGGGTATGTCAATGCTTCCCTCTCTATAAAGGCAGGCTCAGTTGGTTAACCACCTGCACGTATCACACTGTGCAAGCAGAAAAATTTGCCAAGTTATACCCCACCCACCCTCATGGGGAAGGTGGCGCCATCAGCCTCTTCTTTGGTGCTCATGACCTTGACTCTGGGTACCGCTTGAGCATGTGCAAGCAAAAATCTTCGAGGGAGATTGGTGAAGTGTTTTTAGATTCTATTAAGGTTCAAATACATAATACATACGAATACGATACCCATAACAGTGGAAAATGCGTTGAAAAAGATCTTTTAGTAACATGTACTATTAATTTGTTGTCGCTGCTGTCCAGGGGAGCTGCCGGGGTGAGTGGGGGGAGTTGTTTATGAGCTCACGACCCTGGACCACTGGGGGACTCCGGACCCCCGAGCATGTTATGAAAATTTATGAGTGTGGCAGATTTGGCCCAAACAGTTCTTTCAATTCTATACAAATACTTAAATTACTAGTACCGACGTGCCCTGATAAAAAAAA
Organism: Eptatretus atami; assembly: GCA_035128595.1. Taxonomy (NCBI): domain Eukaryota; kingdom Metazoa; phylum Chordata; class Myxini; order Myxiniformes; family Myxinidae; genus Eptatretus; species Eptatretus atami. The sequence continues at coordinate 173,866,585 of CM068956.1, forward strand.
GATACACAATATAAAAAAAAATTAAACCAATGTCACGCCTATAGGGGACCCGTATCCTTGCAGCCAAAAACGGTACCACTGCTGTCGACTTCTGATTAATGGGTCACACCTGAGCGTAACCAGAGCCTGCTACTCCACCAGGCAGCGAGCTCCTTGAAGAAATTCTGCCTACGAAGAGAAATTCCAGATGAGAATCGCTACAGAAGTAATCATGAAAAATATTGCGGTTGCCTCATAACTCACCAAATGAGCGTGCATAACGTCTCAAGTTTGACTATATCATAGAGAAAGCACTCGATCCAGAGGTGTTCAATTTTGTGAGGTACAACACGATGATGGTCTTCCTAAAGAACTTGCACAAATTTGACCCTTTGGGGTCAACATATGTTTTGACCCATTAAGGCTTAACCATTAGAAGGTCAGGGCCAGATTCATGCCACCCAAAAGAAATTAATCAGCTGAAGTGCCAGGACCGATGAAACTGTATTCCCATAGAAGCTTTGATGCACGATCGACTCAAAATTACTCAAAAAATTAAATGGTTTGCGCCGTCGCCTTAGCCTTGCATTGCGACCAAGAGTGACCTTGACCTTCAACATTATAGCCGCTGTAAAGGGACCTTTATAGGGCCTCCGGATATTGCGAAGTCTACAAAAATTTCCCAGATGAAAACTGTGCTTGAGAGTGATGTATCACAGTGGATTACCAGACAAAAATAAAAAATAATAAAAAAAAAGGACACGATGAAGGTCAAAGGCCAAATCGCCACCAATAATCAGCTGGAGAGCTAGGAGCCGCGGACGGGGCGCCAGACCGAAACTGACCTGATCACGATAATAATCCCATGAAGTTGAAACGGATATGGATCAATTACTCAAAAAAAAAGAAGGGTTTTCATGATCGATTAACATCTGAAGTTGCCGGAAGAAAAAAAAGTGACCTTGACCTTACCCTTGACCTTCAAATTTTAGGCCGTGAAAGGACCTCAAGGCCATTCTGATATCGGCGAAGAAGTTAAAATTACAAACAATTTCAACTTCCAATGAAACAACGAATGGTCGTGCAGGAATTTTTTTTTTCGTGATTTAACAACAAACAAAACAAAACAAACACAAAAAAAAAAAAAAAACTTACCAGATCCATGACAAATATCATGCAAAAACTTCGTTTCTGGCAGCAAACCGTTAATAATAATAATAATTAAATAAATAAACCAACACGGAGGGCAACAGTTTCGTATCGTCTACTCACGGATGCCCATACAAGTGCTGACCCGGGAAGTTCGATATGATTCAGCGGCGTTACGATTATTCGCAATTTATTTTTAATTACCCAATTGATTCAATTAAGCCAGCGCCAAACGTCTATTTTACCTTTTCGCAATGATGGGTGGGAGGGGCCCCCAGAAGCGTAGGAGGGAAAAACAAAAAAAGAGAAAAAAGAGAAGGAGAGGGAAAAAAAAAAAATTACTTACTGGTTCGGAAGGCACACCAAGCACTACTGATGTTCGCGAAATTTTATACACCGGTATCTTAATTATTGGAAAACGAATCAATCATAACTGGGGCCATTTGCTTTATCTATCAAGATGCGCAAGAAATCGTGAGAAAGCAATTATCAGATAGAATACGAACGAAGTTCATCACTCTCCGGAAGCCCGACGTCATGTAAACCCGTTAAGATGGGGAACGCGGCTGAGGTTCCCCTTCCCATCGCCACCCCACCGCAACAACGTGTCTTGCTCATTGCGGTTGGTAAAATAAATGGCGCCATACTTGGGAATGCACTCGTGGCCGATTAATATCCAAACCTTGAAAAAGGCAATCCTCAGGTCCCCAGAACTATACCCTGGCAGTTTCAATTAAGATCGGGACCAGGGTTGTCGAGAAGAACACGGTCACAACACACACAGACCACAACAGAAGACACAGGAGACAGACACCACACAACACCACAGCAGGACACAGACACGAAGGACACGACACAGGACACAACCACACCCCCCGCGCTGCCTGGCTCTCAGACTCAGAACTCGTACGCCCGAAAAAAAAAAAAAAAAAAAAAAAAAAACAAAAACAAAAAAGAAAAAGAGAGCAAAAAAAAGGAAGCAAAAACACACAAAAAAAGAAAAAAAAATCGGATGAAAAAAAAAAAAAAAAACCAATGCAACAAAAAAAAAAAAAAAAAAAATCGTTAAACTGAAATAGCACAGCCCTTCACAATCAAAAAAAAAAAAACAAGCAAAAAAAAAAACAAACAACTCTACATCAAAAAAAGTAGTCCCCCGTGCGGTGCTCGCCCTTCTATCTCGCCCCCTATTACCCTTCGACACAACCCCTCTCATTCGCTCCCCCCTCCTCATCTCACAAAAAAAAAAAAAAAAAAAAAAAAACAAAAAACAAACAGCCCCCACTCATCACCCTCTCTCATCGCCAACTACGAACCGGACCTGCTCTCATCGCCCCTCTCTTGCCCCCCCTATCCCCAAGTCTCGGCGCCTTGCCTCTCCAACCACTCGCTCTCTATCCGCGCCCCACTTCTCATCCCTCTCCCATCCCCCTCTCTCGCAGATATGGCGAGATAATGGCCGTAATCTCCAGGGACTGCCCAGTCGATTAATAATCAAACCTTGAAGGCACGAATCAAGCGGTCAGAGAAAAACACCGACCGGCAATATTCGACCCTGGCAAGTTTTTAGAATCGATCGGGGAACCGATCAAATCGTGGATGTGGTGGTGGGCGGATGAAATTAAAAAAAAATCATTAATAGATGTGACGTCATCGGTGACGTCATAGCACCAAGTGTGTTGTGGGGCAATGTTGTAGTGGGCGTGTTGTCATCTTGTCGATAGGATAAATGGCCTTAACTACACTCAGACCATCTAACAACTTCCATCTGGACAATCACCACCAAGAACGTCCGGAGATCAAACCTGCAGGAACAAGTACGGACAAATACATGCAACCCCATTGGAATATCAGAGACAAGACAGACAGGAAATAGGGAGGGTAGAGAGACGGATTGCAGAGGATTGTACTGTACTTAGGGAGGACGGAGCAAGATGGAACCAACAAGAGAAGAGAGAGAGAGAAGAGAGAGAGAGAGATTAGCAGAAATAATATGTATACTATGAGAAAACACAACCACACACACACAACACACACACACACACACACACACACACACACACCACAATCACACTTGCTCGATATCAGCAATTTTTGAGGAATCGGCAAGTGTTGGAGTCAGTGTGATTCCTGACTAACAATACTTACTGTAACAACCCCAAAACCTCGAGGGCTCACCGAAATACTAACGGATTGCCATTTATATGGACATGTTTCAGGAATATGTCATAAATATTATCTGATAAACAGCATGTGTGGAAGGTGGGAAAAAATTTGGCTTTCGATAATTTCGAAACTCACGTTAATTAATGGCAAACATCTTGAAATCAGGTGATATTCACAACAACTCGCTCAGGTAGGAGCATTAAAACCAATTGCTCAGGGTGTGGTGAACGCACAACCACTCGCTCGGGTGACGGCAGAATGAACCACTCCTCAGGTGAAGAGCACACCACTCAACCAGGGTGATAGAGGCACTTGTAACCACTTGGCTCAGGTGGTGATCGGCACGAACCACTTGCTCAGGTGTATTGAGCACAACCACTCGCTAGGGTATGGAGCCGAACACTACCTCAGTTGGATGGAGCACGAAACCACTCGTCGATGACACTTGTCGAGTATTGGAGCACGTAACCACTCGCTCAGTGGTGATGGAGAACAACCACTCGCTCAGGTTGATTGGAGTACGAACCACTTGCTCCAGGGTGATGAGCACGAAACCACTCGCCTAGGGTGATGGAGCACGAACCACTTGTCAGGGTGATGGAGCACAAGTGGTTCATGCTCCGTCACCCTGAGCGAGTGGTTTGTGCTCCATCACCCTGAGCAAGTGGTTAATGCTCCGTCACCCTGAGCGAGTTGTTGTGAAATATCACCTGATTTCCAAGATGTTTGCCATATTAACGTGTTTTCGAAATTACGAAGCCAAAATTTTTTTCCCACCTGTCACACACAGCTGTTTATCAGAATAATATTTGTGAACATATTCCTGAAACATGTCCATATAAATGCAACGTTGTATTTCGGTGAAAGCCACTCGAGGTTTCTGGGTTGTTTACAGTAAGTATTGTAGTCAGGAATCACACTGACTCCAACCTTGCCGTTTCCCCAAAATTGCTGATATCGACAAGTGCTGATCTTGTGGTGTGTGTGTGTGTGTGTGTGTGTGTGTGTGTGTGTGTGTGTGCTGTGGTTGTGTTGTTCTCAAGTATACTATCTTTTCTGGTAATCCTCTCTCTCTCTCTCTCTCTTTGTTCCATCCTTGCTCCATCCCCTCCCAATACAGTACAGTACAATCCTCCTGCATATCCTCTCTCACTCCCTCCTCCCCTATCTCTCTGTCTGTCTCTGTCTCTGAATATATTCACACGGTGGGTCTGGACTGTATTTGTCTCCGTACTTGTCCTGGCAGGGTTTGTCTCCGGACGTGTCTTGGTGGTGATTATGTCCAGATGGGAGTTTGTCTCCAGATGCGTCTGGGCAGTGTTTGTCTCTGGACGCGTTTTGGCAATGTTTGTCTCCGGACAGCTTGGCTCCGGATGCGTCCGGGCAGTATTTATGTCTGGACGGGAGTTTGTCTCCGGGCCGTGTTTATCGTATGATTGGTCGAAAATGGATTTCAGACATTATTTTGTTTCAATCTGCACTGCTATTCCATGCAGAATCATTTTGATGAGAGACAGTATGAATCATAATTAATGCTCCACCGCACGTCTGCCTTCCCTTCCTCTCACCTCACACTGTCTTCCCTTCCCCCACCACTCCTTCCTCCTCCTCCTCCGTCCTCTCTCCTTACCCCTCCACCTCTTCACTCTCCCCACTCTCTCTCCCCCACCCCTCTCTCCCTCTTTTTCTCCCTTCCCCCCTTTAGTATTCCCATCAGCGAAGCGACAGTTAGTATTTGCTAGTATATATACAGGGTGAGCCAGAAATATGGTTATTTTTAACACTCCTGTCAAGGTAATAAAAGTTTGTGTTTCAAAACAAATTCTTACAAGAAAGTGAAGGACATAGCATGCCATTTATTTGTGGAAAAGAACATCGAGGAGATACACACCATTTCGTCGACACATTCCTCCAATCTTGGATGCCAATTATTCATGACGTTCTGCAACACGGCCACGTCAATATCATTGATTTCGCATCTGATGTTTTCCTTAAGTTCATGAAGAGTTTGTGGACGGTTAACATTGACTTTGTCCTTTAGATATGACCGAGCTGTTTGAGAAATTCTTCAGGCTGATGCATGCTTTCGGATGGAGCCATGCGGACTTCTCAAAACCAACTCCCTTACACGCTCAATGTTTTGTGCCATTCTTACTGGTTTGGGTGCTCCCAGCGGTTTCTCTTTTGAAGTTGAACCGGTCCTCTCAAACTTCTGAGCCCATAATTTGAAAGCACGAACAGACGGAACATTTCCATGATGTTAAACATTGAAATGGAGTTTGAATTGACGTTGTGTTCTTCACTCGACCAGTTCCACATGGTCACTCAAATGTTTTGCCTCCAAAAAATAAAACTAAATCAGTAAAAAATTAAAAACAAAGCCGGTAGGCGACATGGCTGCTCGCTCTAGATGGAAAGCTGGCCGACGCGACTAGCCGATATTCATGTACATGCTATCAATCAATTTAGCACAATAAATATGATTATCACAGCCCTCTTAGTTTGCGCCCAGAAACCCGCCTTGTGAAATTTCAGGCATGTTTCCAAAGAACTCTACAAATGGCAGCCCTGGTAATTCCATTTATCTATTGCTAAAGATTTTATTTTTATATATGATGCTGTAAGACATTCTCCTTGGGCACAAAAAAAACAGGTCCCTCGGAGGTCCAGTTTCGGAGGTATGATTTTTTTGTACTGTCCACAATAAGTGTACGATGTACGATAAAGTATTTTAGCTGTTGCTAAGCAAGGAGGTGTGCATAGCAACCATTCATTTTTGTGTACAGCAGCCACATTGTACACATTTCACCCAAGTTTCATAAATCAGACTCTTTCTCTTAGAGATATTCGCAATTAACCGTTTCTGGAATGTTTGACATGTACTCGCCCAAAACCTATCTCCTCCTACAAATATTTTTGTTAGGGCTGCAAATTGGAGAAGGAGCGAGATAGATTGCGCACAAACTCTAAGCTTCGATTTTTCGATTTTTTTATTTTTGATTTTTTTTCGATTTTTTGACCACTTAAAGGGCCGTTGCTATGCCGTTGCTAGGGCCCGGGGTCCCATATTCGAAAGCACACGATTCCCAGAAATATTGGTCCTACCTACCAAATTTCATTGGATTCGGTTGAGTGGTTTAGCCCCTAGGCTTGACCAAAGTTTCGCGGACAGACGGACAGATGGAAATGTCCAGAATAAGGGTGCTCCAAGAGCAGCCAATAATTCCTAATGTGAATACATGTCGATATTGTTTAGCAAATCGAAACTACAATTTATTGTATTATCACAAACACCATTCATGAGTAAATGGACGAAACCCAGCGCACGCAGAACGTTGTGGTTTTAATTCAGAGCACCTGTCCCTATCATGAAATGAAATTACCCCACCGGTACTGAAAAGCGAAAAAGCTACAATGGGGGAAAAGGCTTAAAATCACCAGAATTAACTTTTTTCATCACACAAACGGCAGAAACCAGAAAAGGGTCCGAGGCCGAGCATATTTGCTGGGGTGTATTCAATTCCGATCAGCTTGAGTGAGCTCGCAAGTGCTTTTGCACTCAGGAAGCAGTCCAACAAAACGTCAGATAAGGAACGGCTGGCTTGGCAAGCGATAGCAAGCTGATTGATCATGGAACACACTTCTTGGATCAGCTTTTAGCATGATTTTGTGTATGGCTGGCGGTGAGATGTGAGATAAGGAGGTTGCCCTAATTATATTCGCATAAAATAATTTGAATTTTCTCCACGGGAGTGGCCAGGGGCGTTCAAGTTATTTTTTTTTATTCCTGCATTATTTTCCGATTGTATTATCTTGCAAAACGAAGTTTTTGCAAGATATGTTAGTCAGTCTGTTATGTTTTTTTTTTTTTTGTTTTTTTTTTTGTTTGTTTGTTTGTTTGTTGCTAATTCACGAAAAAAAATTCTGCAGACCACAGTTTTCTTGGAAATTTTGTAACTTCGCATATCAGAGGCTGATGGAGGTCCCTTCAGGCCATAAAATTTGTGAAAGGTCAAGGTCAAAGGTCAGGTCACTGTCGCAAATCAGGGAATACGACAAAACTTATTTTTTTGAGTAACTTGATCGGATCGTCTTCAACTTCATGGGAATATAGTTATGGTTGGCGCTCAGCTGGATTATTTTGGTGGCGATTGGCCTTGACCTTCATGTGTTTTTTTTTGTTGTTGTTTTTTTATTTTTTATCTGTAATCACGTATAAATCACTCTGCAGAGCACAGTTTTTCATTGGAAATTTTTGTAACTTCGCATATCAGAGCCTATGGAGTCCCTTTCAGCGCATAAATTTTTGAAGTCAGGTCAAAGGTCAAGGTCACTTTGTCGCAATTCAGGGGAACGACGAAACCCTTAGATTTGATAATTTGATCGATCGTCTTCAAACTTCACGGGAATATAGTTCATGGTCTGGCATTCAGCTGATTAATTTTTGGTGGCGATTGCCTTGACCTTCATGGTTTACGCTATAGTCAAACATATTGACCCCAAGGTCAATTTTCAGTTTTAGGAACCATTTCGTGAGTAGTACCTCAAATTGAAACCTCGATGACTGCTTTCTAGATATATCTAAGCTTGAGACAGTTATGACGTGATTTGGTGAGCTTTGAGGCAAACGCATATTTTTCATGTTACTCTGTAGAACGATTCTTCATCGAATCTCTCGTAGGCAGATATTCTCAAGGAGTCGCTCCTGGTGGATAGCAGCTCTGTTCACCGTCAGTGTGACCTTAAATAAGTCACAACGTGGTCACCTTTGGGCAAGATAGGCACCCTACGGGTGACATGGTTTATTGTTATGTTATTAATATTATGAATGCAATCATTGGATGTTAAATATTATTGTTCATATGCTATTATCATTATTCTGAGAATCATTGGAACAATGGCCACGATAAGGTGCAACGACACCTCAAAGCTGCTGTAGATACATCTTTCAATGTTCAAGCTGCTATATATACATGTAATATATAATTGTATATATAATTATATATTATATATATATATATATATAATATATATATATACATACACATATCCAATGTGGAAAAGGCAATAATACGGGAACTTCCTCCGGATTTTTTTGCATTCGAGGCTAAAGCAACAGGGGCTAACGGAGTGTGAAATAACAGGAGTTCCTCTTATTCGTGAGTCGTGATACAATTGAGGGGTTGTGAAGCGTCACTCGTCATACACTCTCCACCACCACGGAGAACGATGCCACACGATACAACATTTATAAAAATAGTTGTGTCGTCTCCACTTTCGGAAATCCTGGTGTAGGGGGAAATTAAGTCACGACAACATTTGCCTGTGACCGCGTAGTCCTCTTGCAAAATTTGGTTGGTTGAGATTGCATAAGTAACAACTGAATACATCGATATCAGATAGACGGATTGTCAAAATGCATATATTTAGTGTGAAGACAGATGACAGGTTAAGAGAGCCCATTATTGCACTTTTGTTGAGCCCCCCAAATATAATAACGCCACCTCTGTGTATGTATATATATATATATATATATATGTGTATATATATATACATAGTGTTACGGCTGTGGAAATTCGCAAACATCATAAGGTCCCATAGGTGAGGTATTTCTGAAGTACATGTGTAGTTAGCTCCAAACCCGTTGTATAGAGGGATTAATGTGATCATTTCGGGCTGCGATCTTTGAGTAGGTTTTTTCTGTTCTACTTTATTTTCGACACCACACTTCAACGTCAACAACACTTCAACAACAACAGCATAACACGCACCACTAAACACTGCCACACCACACCCTCACAACCAGCACACCATCTCAACACAGCTACTACACACACGAACGCCAATCCCTCAGTGGCGTCTACGTCTACGCTATCTGGGATTGCGCGACTGAAAGGCCTCTTCAAAGGCTTCTTGCCTTTCGTCCCCCCACAAGCCGCACGGTGGAGGAACGGAGTGAACGGCCCCCCTTCTCGGAGAGCAGACTCTCGAAGGATGGTGGAGCGGGAAAGGGAGGCGTGGCAGCGGAGCGTATAAAGAGGCGGAGAGGCGCTGAGGCTGCTTTCTCTCTCTTCGTCGTCGATGCTCTGCTGCTCACTCCTCTCTTTCGTCGGGTCCTTCATGCTTGGAGGTTCTTTTCTCGTCTGCTGGCTTCCTCGTGGTTCGGGCGCGCTCGCGGTCTGTCTGCTGCTCCGGGTTCGGCGTGTGCTCTCCCT
>CM068956.1:173876118-173910838 GCA_035128595.1 Eptatretus atami
CAACAGTATTGCATGAACATGTGTGTCCAATTGAATCTTAGGAGGAGGAGAGGAAGAGAAAGCAACAGGGAAAAAACCGGATTAAAGGCAAAAAGAACACAAGCCAACCACCCGTCCGTTTGCAGGAAGAACGAGGCCATATCATGAGTCACCTGATGAGAGATGCTGGCGACCTTAAGAACTCCAACTTAAATGGCACCCAGAAGCATTGCCCGAGTCCGAGTTTTCCACTGGCCATGGGAGCAGCACGCAAGTGCTGAACAATAAAAGAATTGCCATGGCTGTCGACTGCCATCCGAGTAGAGGGTGTTGTACGCCATTGCGGACAGCTTGGCGAGCAGAGCCAGGTGCCACACCGTTTCGAAATGTTTTACCTCAAGTCTTTCACCTGTTTCTATTTACATCCATGATCGCACAGAAACTCATTAGACTCATCACACAATCATAGCATGTGGCAAAGAAGTATATCATATGGATCCAAATTATTCCAATGTCAACTTTTTCACTCATCTGAGCACTAACCTCTGAGTATCCTCTCAGCTCACCCACTTGTGATGTGGTATCTTCATGCTCTGTTTTTTTTTTGTGTTTTTTTTTAATGCAAATATTTTCCGCTGCTTATTAGTTCCTGACCGTTTTCACTGGAGCTGACTACGGTTTTGCTCGTCTGTCGTCATCCATCATCCATCCATCCGTCCACCTCGTTTTTCAGACTTTTCCCATACCCTTTGACATATTCAATGAATCATGTACACGGATTTATGATGATAAGTTACAAGAAGAAGTTCGAGTTTCAGGGTGTTTCATAATTTTTCACAGAGTTATGTCCTTTTGACTTGGAAAATATTACATCGGAAGGGACATGTATTGCAAAGCAATTCGCGCTCTTTTTCAGTGTAACTTGCTACACTTGATGTTAACCAAGTGTCAATAAACATTTTCCACACATTACAATTCGAGGTTCCAAAGCATTAAGTGCATACTGTTTCATTGAGCTGCCACGGGGGTTTGAAAAAGTAACTAAAACAGATTGATGCATTCATACTACTAGTACGTGCCCTACGTGCAAAAAAAACAAAAAAAAAACTTTCAAACCGCGGCCAGAAACAACAACCACACAGACCGTTCCTTCGCTCTCGCGTGCCATACGTGCGTAGCCCGGAAGTTCGCATATCGCACTTACGATATTCGCAATTTAGTTTTAATGGCCAATTATTCAATTAGCGCCAACAGTATTTTGCCTTTTCGCAATGTCATCGCAAGAAAAACACAAAGAAGAAAGAGAAAAAAAAACAAACAAAAAAAAACGTACGTGCAAAAAACAAAACAAACAAAAACTCTTTCAACAACCACACAGGCGTTCTTCGCTCTCATGTAAACGACGACTGGATTGGGGCATTGTGTTTATAAATGCGCATAAGAAATCAGAAATTATTAGAATACACTAAGTCATTACTTTCCGAAGAACGTACGTTGTAACCCGTAATGGGGAACCGGCTGAGGTTCTTCCCCATCTGGCCACGCCCACCAGCACGTGTCTGTCATTGGTTGGTAAATAAATGGCCATAACTTGGGAAGCACTTGCCTAAAATTGGAACTAAACGAGTTTAAAATATTTTATGTCCACGTAGATTTTTTACGTCCAGGATCACATCTCTTGAGTACATGCAATATTATCGTCTTTAATCTCAGTTTGATTACCTCAGCCACCAAAGATGGATGAGGTTATGTTTCACCCTCTGTCTGTCTGTCTGTCTGTCTCTGTTGTTTGTGAACAAAATATCTCAAAAAGTTGGAGATCAGACAAAATTGCGGAGAGTTGTGAAGTGAAATGACGAAATGATTACATTTTGGTGAAGATCGAATTCGATCTGGATCGAGAATTTTTCAAGTGATTTTTCACCTAGAGAAAAGCCAAAAGACATGTCGCGGGATATCTCAAAAAGTGTGGAGGATTCGAACGAAACTTGGTGGGCAAGTTTGGGTGACAAGAAGAATTAAAAAGAAGATTCGATTTTGTGTGAAGATCTGAATGGATCCAGATCTGAGAATATTTTAAGTATTCATACCATTGAGTGATAGGACTAAAACAACACATAGTGCCCTTTCAAAATTTTTCACCTTTTGTTCCTTATAAGCTGAATTAAATGCATTAAATCAGCTTTTCCCTTTATTTACACATCGTAACCCACAACTTCAAAGTGAAAAACAAATTCCCAAATTTAGAAAATTAAAAAAATACAAACTAGATTATCTTGGTTGGATAAGTGTCCACCCCTGATATTAATCTTGGTGAAGCAACTTTGACAGCAATTACAGCTGTGAGTCTGTTGGGATGGTCTCACAACTTTACAACTTGATTGGAAATATTTCCCATTTTTCTGGCAAATCTGTTCAAGCTTCAGTCATGTGTTGGGAATGTTGATGGACAGCAATCTTCAAGTCATGCGCAGATTTTCGATTGATTTAAGTCGTGGCTCAAACTGGTCACTCAGCATTTACTTTTTGTTGCTCAGCCATCCGGTGTAGCTTTGGCTGTGTGTTTTGGGTCGTTGTCACGTGAAAGGTGAACTTCCATTCACATAAGACGTACGTTTTGCATTTAGTCAAAAGTTCCATCTTGGTTTCATCAGAACAAAAACATTTCCCACATGGCTTCAAATCTCAGAGTTTTTTTTTGCAATACTCAAACAGGACTTAAGGTGGGCTCTTTTTGAGTAATGGCTTTCCTTCTTTCCCCAACTGTACATGCAGATTGTGGAGTGCTTTGGAATTGTTGTCACATATAACAGTTCAAATCTTTGCATAAAGGCATGTACCCTTTCAAAATGCCATTGCTCTTGGTGCTCTCTGATAGTCTCCTCTTGCTTGGTCATCCAGTTTTAAGCCAGACAGTCAGATCTAGGCAGCTCTTGGTGGTACATACACTCCACTTCTTATGATCGCTCAAGATATTCAAGCTTTGAAATATTTAAACCCATCCTGCCTTTCCACAACTTTATTCCTTTTGAAAGTCTTGTGCTCATGGTTGAGTCTGCTGTAAATGCACTATCAGCAGAGGAAACCGACAGGAGCCGCTCATTTTATTCTGAATAAGCAGAATCACTACAATTTAATCACAGGAAGAGCAATTAACTTGTTTTATGATTTTGAACGTGATTATTTACACTGAGCTAATTTACAATGGTTATTTAGCGGGTGGACACTTATCAACCAAGATATCCTCGTTTTGTATTTTAATTAATTTTCTGAATTGGTGTAATTTGTAATTTCACTTGGAAGTGTGGGTTACGATGTTAAATAAAGGTAGAAAAAGTCTGATTTAATGCAATTAATTCCAGGTTATGATCAACAAAAGGTTAAATTTTTTGAAAGGGGGAGTAGACTTCTAATAGCACTGTAAAGCACAATATCTCAAAAAGTTACGTACGATCTGAGATGAGTTGGTTCGTGTGACGAGAAAAGTCGATGAGATTTTTAGTTCAGGTCCAAAATCCAATCCGGCCTATTCATTGGGATATAAATGTAAGCTAATGCTTGCGGAGCACCCACACTGAGCGCTTTCGTTTTTACTGTTTTTAAATAATTTTCAAGAGCAATAGAAAGGCTGCATTGGTGGGTGAGGCAGGATGTGGTGCGTTTCTGCAGGATGGAGACTCACCGATGTGCCCGAAGAACTTGACAGCAGCAGCGCTCGGGAGACGGACTCGAAGCAAAGGAGCCGTGTGCAGGTGGATTTTTAAATATTTTTTCGTGAACCGCAGTGTTGCGCAGAGGTAATCTGGGATAATCTTCTTGAAATATAATTTGTAGTGTTTAGCAAGATGTTCGATCATGAACACAATTGTTCCTCTTTCTCCGGATAACATTTTCTGCACAAACATATTTTTATAAATTTCACACTACAAAGCGCTAATCTCAATGATTTTTCTTGGTTTGTCTGTTTATTTTATGTAACAACGACAACTTGTACATTCTATTGCAGCAAATCTCGCCATGCTGAGCTCACAGAAAGTGAAAAAGAGAAGGCAGAAGTCACAAGATGCCACAAAAGAGTCCCAGGTACTAAAAGCGTCCGCATTACATACGTGTCCTAAGATACTTGGATATGTGATAACATTGATGGTAGTCTACATTGAGGATGTCATCTCAAAAGCCACACTACCTCTCTTAATGGTCACGATTATTCCCAACTCTTGTGGGGTGTTGGGGGGAATGTTTACGCCCGAGGTTTTGGCAAGTCGACTAAAAGGACTTACATCTCACCGGATGTGAAGGTATTTGCAATTTGTTGAGGATGCGACGATAACTTCGACTCTTCGCAAAGCATTCACCGACAGCCAGGATTGGATTATGGCTTGATCTTCTCCTGAGGATGATTCTGCATGGTGAAACCAGGGTGACAATTTATAACTGGGTGGAGATTCAAACCTGGGATAGACAACTGAATGCAAGGTTTACACCTCTACACTAGTCTTCCAACCTTTTTAATCCTGAGGGGCTTAACTTGCTTTGTCACTCAGACTAACATAGTAAATACAGGAAATGCTTGATCACGATTACGACTTGTACAAATTAACTTGATCTGGTTATCCTGCTTGGCACTCCAATTTGAAGACTCGTTATGATGTTGGATCCAAAAGTTCATAATGCCATGAAGAAGAAAGACACTAAAGCTTTTGCCGTTTCGAAGTTCCAGAGCAAAAACACGATTTCCATTCAAAGCCATCAGGAAACTCACCATGAGCAGGAAAAATCGGACACTGCTGGCTGGAAAACACAGAGAAAAGATCAATGACTGTGCTGGGTTCATGTGCTGGGAAATCATTCATGATTTTTTTTGGGGGGGAGGTTTGGAGGATGGTGGGGGGGGGGGGGCGGTTTTACCCCTCCCCATATTGTGTTTATTTTCACAACAATGGGGATAGCTACGCACAATTTAAAATATTAATTCTATTATAATTCACAACCGGTGTGTGTGTGTTTGTTGTGTTTGTTGTCGTGTACTCCTTCTTACAGTTTGGCGATTACATCCAGACTTGCTACATAGGATAGCATTGACCCCATTGATGTATTGGTTTTTTTTTTTATCTTTGAGGTGGTGTTTGGGGGAGAGAGGGGATGGAGAGTGAACACAAATTCTCTATGTAAATGGTAGTGTAGGCCGCCTTCCATGGTGGATGGTATTACAAGTCTCACCATTTACAGAACATGTCCTGTCCACACGTTTCCAGTTACAGTGAGTCGTTTTGAATTATAAGCAGTAGGTATGTTTTTGCTTCATGCATGTAACCTGGGTTATGTTTTTTCGCATACACTGTCAGTTGTCCAAACACTGCCCAAATAAAGGTATGCATCAGAAGAACGTGTTGCATGCTTGAAAAAAGATCGCCCGTGGAGCGGGTACTCTGCTAGTTTTAATGAATGTACAAAGAGGAATCCAACGTGTTGATTAAAAGACCAAACCACAAAACATCCACTCAAGTGCTCAGTTTTTCCAGCTTTATTCATTAGACTCTCACACAGCGCTCCTCCTGTATATTATCAAGGCTCTTCAGAACTACTTACAAGGTCAGGTCAGGTATGGGAGCATGCGCCAGAGCAGCGCGTCCTGCATCCACTTTCCCGTACTCCAGGGGCTCCGTCTGGCCATCCCCAGGCAGATGTCTGGCCATCCCCATCTCCTTGAGATGCCGATCAACCTGCTGCACCGACGAGCGCGGGTCGGCCCATGCCTCCTTCACTCACGAGACTCCCTCGCTGAGAGAATCTGGTGAGCAGGATCAGCGTCAGAAAACGAGCCTTATGTCAAACAGCCGCAGCAACGCTCAGGACTATACATGTAACAAATCTCATTTGAGTCTCTCCAGCAACGCTCGTTGGACACAAAGTCCGACCAGCGATACCAAGGATTCTCCGAAGAGACCTGGAACCAAAGGAATTAAGTCGCCATCTCAGATCCCTGGTCAGAGTCCAAGTCTCACATCCAGAAAGCAAGACTGGAAGCACCAAGGACTTGAAGACTCAGACTTTCGCCTCCCACAAATGTACCGCAGCGCCACACCCCATGGTCCAGTGAATCCATGACTCCCAGGCCCAACCCAGACGTCTGTTGACCTCTGACTCACAGCCGGCAGAGACATGAATATCACTCAAGCGTAAGTGAATTCTCCGTGACCTCAACTTTCTCACCACAAACAGGTACAGACAGGATAGCAGCATCTTGACTTGGAACAGGCCGCAACAATTTCTTGACCATTATTTTTTGTTTTTTTAAACTTTCTCACTCACATCGAATGCCTGTTCATCATAGCTACGAATCGTGTACATCGTTTTGTAGTGCTATAAGTTTTCAAATTAGGAGGTTAGACAATTTCAAAAAACTTACCACCACCTTCCTATAGAGGCGTGCGTGCGTCATTCAGTGCTGTCCCAACACAGATGGTGTCCACTCGAGTAGTGCTAGCAGGTATGCGCGGCAGACGGGTACCAGCCTTGGGTGGGGTCGAGGTTGTTTAAAAGTTCTTCGAGCTTCTGTTTTGATTTTTGTCTGCTCGTTCACTTTTTTGCCGTTCACAGCGAGGCAATACAATAAGGCAGTCGGCAGTGCGGGGATCGTTTGAAGATGAAAGACAGGAAGAAATCTAATCAAGAAGGGGCAGGACCCTCAAAAAAGTCAAAATGGTACAAACAATCATCGACTCGGCTTGGAGCAGTGATCCCGATTTGGCAGAATGATGGCTGTGTTGTACGTTATAACGCGATGTAGGTTTGTGACTGTAAATTTGCTTTTTCCCAACAAATCACACCTCAAGCAACATGGGAAATCATCCAAGCACGCAAACCTGAGAATCCTAAGAAACAGCAGGTGGACTAGGGAAATTTTTTCAAGAAGAAAGCGCTGGAGCCGAACCTGGAAGAACAAGTGCAAAAGCGAAGTTTTGCTTGGAGGTTCATGCCGAAATCGCACTCCTTTTCGCAGGCAGACCACCTGACCGATGTCATGAAAGCAATGTTCCCGACTCAAAAAATCGCCCAAAGCTGCAGATGAACGTCCAAGGCATCGCACGTCATGCAGCATGGCATCGCCATGAGAGGAACGGTCACTAGCTTCCATTGGTCAGGACACGATGTTTTCGCTCATGTAGATGAAAGCACCGATGTATCTGTCGAGCAAATCCTGGCAGTTATGATCCGATTTTCCATGACAGTAAAGTGTTTGATGCGCTGCTGGATGTTGTTGTAGTGGACGACGCAACAGCTCGTCTATAAATGGCGGACCCAAAAACCCTGAGATCCAGCTGCCACTCATGAAAATCCATGCGGGGGGTCGCGTGTACTACACTGCTGGAAAAAGAGCCTCTGAAAGAGAAAGAACAGTTGTTCAGAAAGGATTGCTTGCATTTCTGCAGGAGCTCACAGTGCAGATGAAGAAAACGGTTCGACCTTTCCGCAAACAGCGTTCTTGCCCACTTATCATTCTTGATCCGAAGACCGCTCTCTCCTCTCTCTCTCCCGATCGTCCTCATCCGTTCCTTTCAAGTATAGCGGCAAAATTCCCTCAACTCATCGGAGGAGAATCTCGACAAGCTTGATGATGAATGCGCGCTCTTCAGTTCTTCGAACGACACTGTGAAGGCCTTGGGTTTGATATGAATCCATGTCCAATTCTGGACGCTCTCATGAGTGTGAAAGACGGAAATGGTGACCTTACGTATGGAACTCTTGGGAAGTTCATGTGCACCTTACTGGCCTACCTCATTCCTCGGCTTGCGTCGAACTGATTTTTTCGAAGTGAACATGGTGAAAACACCTCAAACTAACCGACTGCATGCGCACAGTCGCCAATAGAATACTGTCACGGCAGACCATCAGTCGCCAGGGAGCAACCGCACATGGCAGCCACCCAAGGTTGTTGTGGAAGATGTACAATATGGCAGATGCCGTGCGCGATACAAGGAGATTTGTGACGGGGACACTGACTCGGTTCGTTTCTATGATGTGGAGGGCCAGGATAACGATACGCTTCGAGAAGATAACGAAGCCGGTTTGTTAGTGAGTCCGTGGACCTACGAGTCGTTCATAGTATCGCATGAATGATTTTAGATTTTTCGCTTCCCGATCTTCTAATATTACCTAATTCTGCTGTGCCGACTATAGTTTTCTATTGTCATCACTTTTCCTAAACCTTGTGAATTCTTGGCTTTTTTCATTGGCTCACCTTGGCATTTATGAAAATGAGGACTGGTCACACTGATAGCGTCTGCCAGATTGTGTTTATATTTTCGGAGGTTTCGCTCAGTGCTCTTCAGGGCGTTAAAACAAATCTGGAAAAACGGACTTTTTAAAAAAACAAAGTTCTAACGTTTGCGTGACTTTGAACCGATGCATCACGTGACACGAGTACAGACGCGCAGGCAAAATGGTGGATTGTCTGCAAAGTATATTTTCACGGAACCAGCATAATGATTAATATGATTGAATGCATTCACTGCTAGACCTCGCAACCTGCCCCCAGAGGGACTGCCTATCCTTTGCGTCTGCCAGGTCTATGCTATCTATATTTTTGGATGCTTCACGAAGTGCTCCACAGGGAATAAATGCAAATCTTTTTACAAAAAACGGTCGTTTTAAAATATAAGTTATAATGTTGTGCGAACATCGAACCGATGCACCAAGTGACACGTGCACAGACGAAGCAGGCAAAATGGCACATTTTCTGCAATGTTTATTTTGTGGGCGATTGAACTTTGCGATGTCTCCAGGGTTGTTCTGCATTAAAGTGCAACTCTTTTGTGGATAAAGTCGTTTTATGTCATTAACTGCTGCATGTGTGGTGAAGACCGGCTTTAAAGTTAAAGGGATCCTTTATGGGATGCAGCAACAGCCTGGCCAACCGTTGCTTATCAACCATTTAAATGGAGTGCTTAAGCCAATTGCTGAGCACCCATTGTTGACAGCGGTACCCCACTACGTCGTTCTGAGCGAATCGTTCAATCTCTGTTGATGTTTTTGCCACGCCACGTCATTCAGAGTGAGTGGTTCATGCTCCATCACTCTGAGCGATGGCTCGTTCTCTGTCCCCTGAGCGAGTGGTTGTGCTCCTACCCTGAGCAAGTTCGTGCTCCATCACCCTGAGCGAGTGGTCGTGCTCCATCACCTGAGCAAGTGGTTCGTGCTCCAACCCTGAGCGAGTGGTTGTGCTCCATCACCCTAGCAGTGTTCGTGCTCCATCACCCTGAGCAAGTGGTCGTGCTCCATCACCCTGAGCGAGTGGTTCGTGCTCCATCACCCTGAGCAAGTGGTTCGTGCTCCATCACCTGAGCGAGTGTTTGTGCTCCATCACCCTGAGCATAGTGGTTCGTGCTCCATCACCTGAAGTTCGTGCTCCATCACCCTGAGTGATGGTTTGTGCTCTATCACCCTGAGCGAGTGGTTCAGCTCCGTCACCCTGAGCGATGGTTGCTCCATCACCCTGAGCAATGGTTAAGCTCCTCACCCTGAGCGAGTTTGTGATAATATCACCTAGTTCAAGATGTTTGCCATATAACGTGTTTTCGAAATTACGAAGCCAAATTTTTTCCACCTGTCACACACCAGCTGTTTATCAGAATAATATTGTGAACATATCTGAAACATGTCCATATAAATGCAACGTTGTATTTCGGTGAAAGCCACTCGAGTTTCTGGTTGTTTACAGTAAGTATTGTAGTCAGGAATCACACTGACTCCAACCTGCCGATTCCTCAAAAATTGCTGATATCGACCAAGTTGTGTGTGTGTGTGTGTGTGTGTGTGTGTGTGTGTGTGTGTGTGTGTGTGTGTTGTTCATCAAGTATAACATATTCTTTCTGCAACTCCTCTCTCTCTCTCTCTCTCCTCTCTCTCCTCTCCTCTCTCTCTCTGTTCCATCCTTGCTCCATCCCTCCCAATACAGTACAGTACAATCCTCCTGCATATCTCTCTCACTCCCTCCTCCCCTATCTCTCTGTCTGTCTCTGTCTCTGAATATATTCACACGGTGGGTCTGGACTGTATTTCTCCGTACTTGTCCTGGCAGGTGTCTCCGGACGTGTCTTGTGGTGATTATGTCCAGATGGGAGTTCTCCAGATGCGTCTGGGCATTGTCTCTGGACGCTTTTGGCAATGTTGTCTCCGGACAGCTTGCTCCGGATGCGTCCGGGCAGTATTTATGTCTGGACGGGAGTTTGTCTCCGGCCGTGTTTATCGTATGATTGGTCGAAAATGGATTTCAGACAATTATTTTTTCAATCTGCACTGCTATTCCATGCAGAATCATTTTGATGAGAGACAGTATGAATCATAATTAATGCTCCACCGCACGTCTGCCTTCCCTTCCTCTCACCTCACACTGTCTTCCCTTCCCCACCACTCCTTCCTCCTCCTCCGTCCTCTCTCCTTACCCCCCACCTCTTCACTCTCCCCACCTCTCTCCCCACCCCTCTCCCTCTTCCCTCTTTTCTCCCTCCCCCTTTAGTATTCCATCAGCGAAGCGACAGTTAGTATTGCTAGTAACAGGGTGAGCCAGAAATATGGTTATTTTTAACACTCCTGTCAAGGTAATAAAAGTTTGTGTTTCAAAACAAATTCTTACAAGAAAGTGAAGGACATAGCATGCCATTTATTTGTGAAAAGAACATCGAGGAGATACACACCATTTCGTCGACAACATTCCTCCAATCTTGGATGCCAATTATTCATGACGTTCTGCAACACGGCCACGTCAATATCATTTCGCATCTGATTTTTCCTTAAGTTCATAAGAGTTTGGACGTTAACATTGACTTTGTCCTTAGAATGACCGAGCTGTTTGAGAAATTCTTCAGGCTGATGCAGCTTTCGGATGGAGCCATGCGGACTTCTCAAAACCAACTCCCTTACACGCTCAATGTTTTGTGCCATTCTTACTGTTTGGGTGCTCCAGCGGTTCTCTTTTGAAGTTGAACCGGTCCTCTCAAACTTCTGAGCCCATAATTTGAAAGCACGAACAGACGGACAATTCCATGATGTTAAACATTGAAATGGAGTTTGAATTGACGTTGTGTTCTTCACTCGACCAGTTCACATGGTCACTCAAATGTTTTGCCTCCAAAAAATAAAACTAAATCAGTAATAATAAAACAAAGCCGGTAGGCGACATGGCTGCTCGCTCTAGATGGAAAGCTGGCCGACGCGACTAGCCGATATTCATGTACATGCTATCAATCAATTTAGCACAATAAATATGATTATCACAGCCCTCTTAGTTTGCGCCCAGAAACCCGCCTTGTGAAATTTCAGGCATGTTTCCAAAGAGACTCTAACAAATGGCACCTCGGTAATTCCATTTATCTATTCGCTAAAGATTATTTTTTTATATGATGCTGTAAGACATCCCTTGGGCACAAAAAAAACAGCCCTCGGAGGTCCAGTTTCGGAGTAGTATTTTTTTTGTACATCCACAATAAGTGTACGATGTACGATAAAGATTTTAGCTGTTGCTAAGCAATGGAGGTGTGCATAGCAACCATTCATTTTGTGTACACGCACCACATTGTACACATTTCACCCAAGTTCATCAAAATCAGACTCTTTCTCTTAGAGATATTCGCAATTAACCGTTTCTGAATGTTTGACATGTACTCGCCCAAAACCTATCTCCTCCTACAAATATTTTTGTTAGGGCTGCAAATTGGCATGAAGGGAGCGAGATAGATTGCGCACAGAACTCTAAGCTTAGATTTTTCGATTTTTTATTTTTGATTTTTTTTCGATTTTTTTGACCACTTAAGGGCCGTTGCTATGCCGTTGCTAGGCCCGGGGTCCCATATTCGAAAGCACACGATTCCCAAAATATTGGTCCTACCTACCAAATTTCATTGGATTCGGTTGAGTGGTTTAGCCCCTAGGCTTGACCAAAGTTTCGCGGACAACGACAGTGGAAATTCCAAATAAGGTGCTCTAAGAGCAGCCAATAATTCCTAATGTGAATACATGTCGATATTGTTTAGCAAATCGAAACTACAATTTATTGTATTATCACAAACACCATTCATGAGTAAATGGACAAACCCATGCGCACGCAGAACGTTGTGGTTTTTAATTCAGAGCACCTGTCCCTATCATGAAATGAAATTACCCCACCGGTCGGTACTGAAAAGCGAAAAAAGCTCAACAATGGGGGAAAAGCGCTTAAAATCACCAGCAATTAACTTTTTTCATCACACAAACGGCAGAACCAGAAAAGGGTCCGAGGCCGAGCACATTTGCTGGGGTGTATTCAATTCCCGATCAGCTTGTAGTGAGCTCGCCAAGTGACTTTTAGCACTCAAGGAAGCAGTCCAACGAAACGTCAGATAAGGAACGGCTGGCTTGGCAAGCGATAGCAAGCTGATTGATCATGGAACACACTTCTTGGATCAGCTTTTAGCATGAGTTTGTGTTTATGGCTGGCGGTGAGATGTGAGATAAGGAGGTTGCCCTAATTATATTCGCATAAAATAATTTGAATTTTCTCCACGGGAGTGGCCAGGGGCGTTCAAGTTATTTTTTTTTATTCCTGCAATTATTTTCCGATTGTTATGATTAATGTTATTAATATTATGATGCAACATTGGAATGGTAATATTATTGTTCATATGCTATTATCATTATTCTGAGAAATCATTGGAACAATGGCACGATAAGGTGCAACGACACTCAAAGCTGCTGTAGATACATCTTTCAATGTTCAAGCTGCTATATATACATATATATATATATACACATTTCCAATGTGGAAAAGGCAATAATACGGGAACTCCTCCGGATTTTTTTGCATTCGAGGCTAAAGCAACAGGGGCTAAGCGAGTGTGAAAATAACACGGAGTCCTCTTATTCGTGAGTCGTGATACAATTGAGGGTTGTGAAGCGTCACTCGTCATACACTCTCCCACCACCACGGAGAACGATGCCACACGGTACACATTTATAAAAATAGTTGTGTCGCTCCACTTTCGGAATTCCTGGTGAGTAGGGGGAAATTAAGTCACGACAACATTTGCCTTGTGACCCGTAGTCCTCTTGGCAAATTTGGTTGGTTGAGATTGCATAAGTAACAACTGAAGACATCGATATCAGATAGACGGATGTCAAAATGCATATTTTAGTGTGAAGACAGATTGACAGGTTAACAGGAGCCCATTATTGCACTTTGCTTGAGGCCCCCCAAATTAATAACGCCACCTCTGTGTATGTATATATATATATATGTGTATATATATATATACATAGTGTTAGGGCTGTGGAAATTCGCAAACATCATAAAGGTCCCATAGGTGAGGTATTTCTGAAGTACATGTGTAGTTAGCTCCAAACCGTTGTATAGAGGGAATTAATGTGATTCATTCGGGCTGCGATCCTTTGAGTTAGGCGTTTTTCTGTTCTACCTTTATTTTCGAACCAACCACACTTCAACGTCAACAACACTTCAACAACAACAACGCTAACCACGCCACCACTCTAACAACGCCAGCACCACCACCCTCACAACCACGCCACCATCTCAACCACGCTACCTACACCAACGAACGCCATCCTCAGCGGTCTACGTACGACGGTTTGCGCGCTGAAGGCCGTCGACGGCTTCGCCTCGTCCCCACAAGCCGCAGGTGGGAGGGAACGAGAGGGAACGCCCCCCTTCTCGAAGCGCCTCGAAGGAAGGTGGAGCCGAGAACGGGGCGTGGCGCCGGGCGTATAAGAGGCGGAGGCGGCTGAGGCTGCTTCTCTCTCTTCGTCGTCGATGCTTCTGCCTCTCCTCTCTTCGTCGTCTTCTGCTTGGAGGTTCTTTTCTGCTCTGCTGGCTTCTCTGGTTCGGCGCTCGCTCGTCTCTGCTGCTCCGGGTTCGGCGTGTGCTCTCCCTGTCGGTCGGTGCTCGGTCCAAGGCGTCGAGAGGCCGGTACGGGCAGGCGCGAGGCGCGCCGGAGAGGCCTCGCCGACCACGCTCGAGCGGGGAGTCACGGCAGAGGACGGTCGCCGAGGACTCAACACCTAAGGGAAGTCGACTTCCATTTCTTTGGGGTTTTGTGTGAATGTGTGTGTGTGGCGCCGTGTCTCGTGAAGTAGAATTGTGTAAGTGGTCCGTGTGTCGCGTTAGTCGGTTGTAGCTCTGCGTCTTTTGTTTTCTGTTTGATATATGTGCAATTGCTTATTGTGACTGTAAATACATGCTGTGCTATATGTGTGCTTTTGGCGTGTCGCGTTGTAAAATAAATGCTTGTCTGTTGAATTCTTCCCCCGTGTCGCTGCGTCCTTCCTTCGTTGGGTCTCCATCTTGTTTCACGTAAAGGGTTCGTCGTGGGCGCGGGCCGCCCGATAATTAATCTGAACCGTCAAGGCGACGATAACACCGCTCGGTTATCCCGTTAGCGCGAACGAGCCGCTGAAGCGGATCGTGTCCGAAGTCGGCCTGTGGCGAGGTACAATCCCTCGGTAGGTTACCCGCGCGGGTACTTAGGTATATCGACTTTCGGCGATTCACCCTATTCCGCGCGGTAGAATGCGGACTGGGTTGTGGTGAGGCGAAAGGTCCACCCGTGACTGGATCCCGGCGTTAGCCGGGAGGGTCACGATGAATTGTCCGTCCGGTGGGCGAGGCGGTCGCGATTCGAGTCACGTGGCCGATCGCACGCCGACGGGCGCGAATTCGCAACACTGGTGTACAGGAGTGTGATTCTAATCCCTCCCGTCTCCAAGCTAAATTCACAGGGAATCTGTCCAGGGGTGAGAGGAGCGACCCCCGATTCCCTCTAAATTACGAGCGAGGTAAATTAACCCTTACATGGAATAAGATGGCGTCTCAAGGCGAGCGGGTGCCGGGGTAGAAATGTATGTGTGTAGTAATGTAGGATCCATGGCCCAGGATGTAGACCCCGAGCAGGACATTGGTGAGCAGGAACAGTTTCCCCCCCAACCAAACGTAGAGCCCGAAATGGGTGCGGCGGCGGCCGCGGTGTATAACACCTCCCCTCCCTCTCCACCAAAACCCCCCGAGCCTTGTCGAACCGAGTACACTCGACAGGATTCTGCAGGCAATAACAGAGATGCAAAGAAACGCAAATGAAATGAACGGCAAAATGGATGGAATGAACGAAAAAATGGATGGAAACGCACTCAAAATGGAAGAATGAATAACGAAATGAACGAAAAAATGGATGGAAATACGCAACAAATGAACAAACAAATGAACGAAATGAAAACGAACATGGAACACACAAAAACGAAATGAAGGAAGAAATAAAGAAATGCGGGGTGAAACGCAGCAAATGGGCCGGAGCCTGCAGGCGGGCATGAAGGCCACAACAGCAAAGTGCGTAATGGCGACGCCACGTGTGGGAGCGAACGAGCTGGGAGGGGGTGCAACGGTTGTCAGGCCCGCGGTGAAGGCAGGTGAGAAAAAAATAATTCGGGAGACGTGTTGGGCGAGAAGTGTGGAGGTGACGGAAAAAGTGACGGTAACCGAGAGGGAAAAATTAATTGGGGTGACGGAGTCGTGCACGAAGGAAATAAAATAGTGGAGTGTGAGAAAAGACTTCAAGACATGACGAAGAGAGTTGATAAGCGGGACGGAGGTAAAAACGGAGACAGAGGAACTGGGAAGACTGATAGACAAACACAAGGGCAAGATGGAAGAACAGTTAGAAGCCAAAGCAAGGTCGGAGTGTGCGGAGATGAGAAAAGAATTAGAGAAGAAAACTGAGTTACAGAAACACCAGAACGAAGAGACGGAATTACAAAACGAGTTGAGGATGGTGAGAGAGGAAAGAACGAGAACGGAGAATGAAACGTTAAGGAACCACGCTGTACAGATCCAACAGCTGGAAGCGAAGGCCAGATTAAAGAATGAGATGCAAGAAAGAGTAATGATGGAAGAACGAATGAGACAGAAGAAGGAAATCGATCAATGGAAGGAAACCACGAGATTGCAGAACGAGGAACAAGAAAGACAGTGGAATAGGAAATACAAAGAACAAGGATTACGACAGGAGAACGAAGTCAGCCAACTGAAAGAATAACGAGATTACAGAATGAGGAACAAGAAAGACAGTGGAATAGAAAACTGAAAGAGTATGAATTTGAAACTGAACGACAAAAGGGAAAAAATAAGTTGGAATACGAGGAGAAGTTGAAGGAGCAAGGAATGAAGCAGGAAGGAGAAATGAGGAGATTGAAGGACACAACGAGATTGAGAGGGAAGAGCGAGAGGAACAATGGGATAGAAAACAAAAGAAACATGAAGCCGAGGTTGACCAATTGAAAGAAAAGGCAAGGCTGGAGTGCGAAGAGGTAGACAAAGAACAGCGAATGAAACACAAAAAGGAAATTAACCACATGAAGAAAACCATGAAACTGCAGAAGGAAAGACAGGAGAAGAAACAAGGAAGAGTAATGAGACAGCAGCAACTGAAACACAAGAAGGAGATTAACCATGAAGCAAACCATGAAACTGGAGAAGGAAGGACAGGAGAGGAAGCAAGGAAGGGTAATGAGAGAACAGCGAATGAAGCACAGGAAGGAATGGCCAATTGAAAGAAACGATGAGATTGGAAAGTGAGAAGCATGAGGAAGAGTGGGAGAGAAAACAAAACTATACGAGTTTGAAATTAATGCCTGAAGGAGAGAGTAAAATTGAAATCCAGAGAAATGGAAAAACTCCAGAAAGAAACAGAAACTAATAAATGTATAAGACACGAGGTGAAAGGAATTGGGAGGGAGAGAAAAGAACAATTAAGACGGAAAGCAAGGATGAGGTACGCGGAGATCCTGAAAGAGCAAGGAGTGAAACAGAGGGAAGGACGGGAGCGACTTAAGGAGAAAGCAAGGTTGACCTATGTAAAGATAAGGGAAAGACGCCAGAAAGAAGCAGAGTCTAATAGACACGAGGAGACAACAGAAACTAATAAATGTATAAGACACGAGGTGAAAGGAATTGGGAGGGAGAGAAAAGAACAATTAAGACGGAAAGCAAGGATGAGGTACGCGGAGATCCTGAAAGAGCAAGGAGTGAAACAGAGGGAAGGACGGGACGACTTAAGAGAAAAGCAAGGTTGACCTACGTAAAGATAAGGGAAAGACGCCAGAAAGAAGCAGAGACTAATAAATGTATAGAGACGCGGAGGTAGAGAAAGTAGAGGAGAGACTGCACGATAAAGACGGGGTTAAAGGAACAGAACACACAACAACACAGAGGTAGTGGAGGATAATGGGGGTGAGCTCGTGGACTGGGTAGAGACCCGGTGTGAGCAGCTGGATGGCTGCCTCCAGGAACGAGGGGAGGAAGTATGCCCCCTTGAGGCGAGTCACGACCAGGTGGGTTCGGTCGTGCCAAGCGGAGTTGAAGGGACGTGTGCTGTGGACGGGTGCATGTGCAGCTTGGGGGTATAGAGGCTCCGGAACCCTTGTGGGGACACGAATCCCCAGTGTGGTTGTCCGGGTGTGTGTGGTGCAAGGTGTGAGTGCGCCCCCGTGTGTGGATGAGACCCAGGTGTGAGTGCGACCCCGTGTGTGAGTGGTGTGGTGGCATGTGTGCCGGAGTGCGTGCTTCCCAGCGTGCCGTGTGTGAAAGGGGCACCGCAGGTGAATGAGGCACCGTGTGTGGAGGGAGCCACGGGTGCGGGTGAAAGACCACGGGTGGGTGGAGCGGCGTGTGCGCCAGAAACAGCACGCGTGTGCGAAGCACTGTGTGTGAGAATGCGCTATGTGAGGGAGACAGTGTGTGTTAGGTCGCGGTGTGTGAGGGAGATGTCGGTCGGCATGCGTGAGCATGCAGCCGCGTCTCCCGGTGTGAATGTGAGTGTGTGGAGTGGAGTCTGTGCGTCGTGACACGCAGGTGTGCGTGGGTGGAACGGAACGACGGCGACAGAGGGACAAAAGCCGGGTAGCGGCCGTAGCTGTTGTGGGGACCGCGCCGGGTTCACCCAGCAGCGAGCGCGCGGTCCGTGCTGTGCAGCGCACGAGGCCGCCACGTGCTCGCTTGCGGGAGTGAAGCCCGGTCTGGAAACGCCAGCGGTGGATTTGCCGATCCCGCGGACGGACAAAGTTTAGCAGGACGATGGATTTGGACCGGATGGGTTCTCCACGCGAGCGTTGTTTAGGCTCCAACGGGCAGAGCACATGTGTTCGCGTGGGGAGCCCCTCGGAGTGCGAGGTTTGTTTTTGGGGTGGCGCAGGGTGACGTCATGGCTGCACGTAGGGTTGGAATCCGGCAGGAGGTGAATCCCTGCCGATGGTACCGTCCAAGAGGGACGAGGTACGCGTGCAGCTGCATGACGTCACGGGCAAGGTGCAAAGTGCGCGAGCTGTGAGTTGCCGCGCTGGTGCTGCGCATAATTGGAAATACAAAATTAACGGAAGCAAGCCTCGCTTTCGGGTGAACAGGATTCCCTGGGCAAGGGGTGGATGATCCCCTTGGCCAGGGCACAGGAGGAAACTAGTTAGGGGGAAGGGTTAGCTTAGCTAGACCGACTTCATGGGGCAGGGGTAAGTCCTCATGGGGCCCGTGGAATGGATTAGTTAGAGGGATTGTAGTGAGCTTTAGGATGGAAATATTTTTGAGGATTTGGAGACAGTGACAGACTGTGGATGTGTAGAGGGGACGTAGCTTAGCTACGTAGTGTTAAAAGGAACGTGCTGTAGTTTAAGGATGACGTGGGAGCACGAGTTAGTTAGGGGAGGTAGTTAGAAGGATGGCAGGATTCAGCGATGTGTGTGTTGGAAAGTTGTGAGGAGAGTACATGGTGAGTGAGTGAGGACCAGCGGGTCTGTGTGTATGGAGTGAATGGGGAATGCATGGTGCGATGAGTGATTGGGGGAGGAGTGACTCCGCCCCAAGGGACCCGGGGTCAGTGTAGAGTGAGTTAGTGGGTTAGTTAAATTGAAAAAATGGAGGTCGTTTGTTGTTGGTGGGGAAGTAGGTCCGAAACCCGTTTGGAGGGGTGCAGGAGCCCTGTTGACGGGCTGGGAGCGTGCTGCGACAGTGAGTATCGCTGAGTGGGTACCCCGGGCACCGGCTAGTCGGCCGTGGTAGGCCAAGGGCCCATGGGGGCCGGTTAGCGTAGTGGGCACGGGTGCGCCCGCTTGGTGCGGGGGCCCGGAGCGCCGTTAGCCGCGTGGGCAGTGTCGTGGGCACGGGTGACCCTCGAAAGGGGCCCGGGCGCCAGCCTGCCACGTGTGCGTTTCAGGGAGTTGCCATGGGGCACTCCCGGTGTTTAGGAGCTGAGGCTCGAGGCAGTGTAGTGCCCGGGGTGCCATAGTAGGGGATTCGGCAGAGGGTCGTGCCTGCCAAAGGGAGCCACGCGTCCCAGCCACGAAGCCGTGTGAGGGCACGAGGAAAATTAGAGGGCGAGGCCCGAAATTTGAGTGGACACCAACACAGGCGACGGGAATCTGGGTTGTAGAACCAATAGATTAAGCGAGAGGCGCTTGTTGAAAGCCCCGGGGTAGTTTAAAGGTTAATGGTTAGGGTAGATTAGGAATGAACCCTCCGCACCATCCATCCCTTCGCTCTCGTTGTGGGCCGCTGGACCCACTTTGGGTTAGAGATCGCTGAGATCTGGGGAGGCCATCCTGAGGCTTGGTTGGGCCTCGACACAGGACGCTAGCTCTCCCTTATTCCCCTCCGGGAAGGGAACGTAGGGGTTGGGAGTGGGCTAGGTGACAGGATAGGTTAGCCGAACAGAGACAGTCAAGGGGGTTAGGGACGAATTATAGTGGGGAAGTAGGGAAGTGAAAATAAAAATAAAACAAAAAATTAGTTGGGGCTAAATGGTTTTTACAAATTAAGGGAGTGGGTAGGTACAGTGACAGGCAAAGGCGATAGGGAGACAGGTAGGTAGGTCCGAGCCCGCCTTCTGCGAGTGGCAAGCACCACCGCACTCCCTCCACCAACCTGCACTGCATGGCAAGAGGCCGGCCAACTTCATCGGCAGCTTTGTTTTGCTGCAAGCCTGTGCCGGTCGAATCGTCTGCGGCTGTTTTCTTCAAGGCCTGTGCCGGCCAGTTCGTCTGCCGGCTGTGTCGCCTGCAGCGGCCTTGTTCTGCAGGCTGTGTTTGCCTGCTATCTTTGCCATGCCATGCCCACTGCCCACATCATCAGTTTGCCCCCGTTCTGTCCAATTTTGCTTTGTCCCCCCTTGTTCATTGCCATGTGCGCCAGGATCAAGCAACAGTTTGCAAGCTACAGGAACTGTCCTGTTGGCAGCTGCAACACGGGCCTGCAGTGGCGGCCTGTGCACCGGTTTTCTGTTGACTCTTACCTTTTTCCTGCAGAGTTCATTGATCCTGGGCCATGGTTGTGTGTAAAATTTTTAAGGTTAAGTTGTGTATTGTGTAATGTAAATATGAGTGTGCCCCGGCATGTCTGTCATAGGGCCGGCAATTTTTATTAAGTCGTCTGTGTGAGTGAGTTTGTTTAGTTAGTTACTCAGCCCTCAGGTTATTTATTTTGGGGACACGAATACCATGAATGTCGCACTCAGGGATCCGTAGGTAAACGTACTAGGGAGAACTACACATGATGGCAACACGATAATTTGACGACTCGGACGAGTCTGTAAAAAGGGGAGGGGGTAGTGTACGGCTGTGGAAATTCGCAAACATCATAAAGGTCCCATAGGTGAGGTATTTCTGAAGTACATGTGTAGTTAGCTCCAAACCCGTTGTATAGAGGGAATTAATGTGATTCATTCGGGCTGCGATCCTTTGAGTTAGGCGTTTTTCTGTTCTACCTTTATTTCGAACCAACCACACTTCAACGTCAACAACACTTCAACAACAACAACGCTAACCACGCCAACACTCTAACAACGCCAGCACCAACCCTCACAACCACGCCACCATCTCAACCACGCTACCTACACCAACGAACGCCATCCTCAGCGGTCTACTACGACGGTTTGCGCGCTGAAGGCCGTCGAACGGCTTCGCCTCGTCCCCCACAAGCCGCAGGTGGAGGGAACGAGAGGGAACGCCCCCCTTCTCGAAGCGCCTCGAAGGAAGGTGGAGCCGAGAACGGGGCGTGCGCCGGGCGTATAGAGGCGGAGGCGGCTGAGGCTGCTCTCTCTCTTCGTCGTCGATGCTTCTGCCTCTCCTCTCTTCGTCGTCTTCTGCTTGGAGGTTCTTTTCTGCTCTGCTGGCTTCTCTGGTTCGGCGCTCGCTCGTCCTGCTGCTCCGGGTTCGGCGTGTGCTCTCCCTGTCGGTCGGTGCTCGTCCAAGGCGTCGAGAGCCGGTACGGGCAGGCCGCGAGGCGCGCCGGAGAGGCCTCGCCGACCACGCTCGAGCGGGGAGTCACGGCAGAGGACGGTCGCCGAGGACTCAAACACCTAAGGGAAGTCGACTTGCATTTCTTTTGGGGTTTTGTGTGAATGTGTGTGTGTGGCGCCGTGTCTCGTGAAGTAGAATTGTGTAAGTGGTCCGTGTGTCGCGTTAGTCGGTTGTAGCTCTGCGTCTTTTGTTTTCTGTTTGATATATGTGCAATTGCTTATTGTGACTGTTAAATACATGCTGTGCTATATGTGTGCTTTTGGCGTGTCGCGTGTAAAATAAATGCTTGTCTGTTGAATTCTTCCCCCGTGTCGCTGCGTCCTTCCTTCGTTGGGTCTCCATCTTGTTTCACGTAAAGGGTTCGTCGTGGGCGCGGGCCGCCCGATCATTATATCTGAACCGTCAAGGCCGACGATAACACCGCTCGGTTATCCCGTTAGCCCGGAACGAGCCGCTTAAGCGGATCGTGTCCGAGTCGGCTTGTGGCGAGGTACAATCCCTCGTAGGTTACCCGCGCGGGTACTTAGGTATATCGACTTTCGGCGATTCACCCTATCCGCGCGGGTAGAATGCGGACTGGGTTGTGGTGAGGCCGAAAGGTCCACCCGTGACTGGATCCCGGCGTTAGCCGGAGGGTCACGACTGAATTGTCCGTCCGGTGGCGAGGCGGTCCGCGATTCGAGTCACGTGGCCGATCGCACGCCGACGGGCGCGAATTCGCAACAATATATAT
This sequence comes from Eptatretus atami, assembly GCA_035128595.1. Taxonomy (NCBI): domain Eukaryota; kingdom Metazoa; phylum Chordata; class Myxini; order Myxiniformes; family Myxinidae; genus Eptatretus; species Eptatretus atami. The sequence continues at coordinate 173,898,149 of CM068956.1, forward strand.
ATATATATATATATATATATATATATATATAATATATATATATACATTATACATATATATGTACAAAAATATAATGTTGCAGTTTTGGAAACCGCATCCCTCCAAGGCAAGGGCATCCATCATACAGTGGTCCCGCAGACAGTTATTTCATTAATATACGTACAGTTAGACCTTTCCCTCATGTCTCATGGGTCAAACGGGACGAAGTGCATTGTGTGGATATCATTGTTAGGTCTGATTATATCTCTATCTTCATTCCTACTCTTTTCCTCTTCTTCCTGAAATAAATCCAAGCAGGCACCGCACCCAGACGGCCGCTTCTGAAAACCGCAGCCACACACTCAACATATGCGTCCTCGCAAAGGCCAACACAAGCATCAACTGCACGATGGGACAGGTGCAGGAATACCGTGCCCGGGGAAATAGAAGAACAAAACGATAAACAACCTCGACCACGCCGTAGAGGACGCACGCAGCGTGTTCTTTTCAACCCATTTCTCCATCTAATAATTATATCCAATCCCTTCCTTCAATTCATGACACAGGTAAGGGCCGGCACCGCGCACACCACCGTCTGTGATAAATAACCGCATGCTGGATGGCGGGCGGACCAGCGCGCAGCCCCGTGACAATTTATCATCGCACAGAACAGGGCACGAACAGCACAGATCTTTGTTCGGATCTGCGCGCTGGTTCACGGCGGTGTCTTACTGTTGGTCTTCGTTCACGGCAGCCACATAGCCTATGTTACCTTCCACAAAAGTTGGATTTGTACCCCCGAGTTTGGATTTTGTAATTTAAAAGATGTGGCTGTGGATAGAACACAAAGAGAGAGAGAGAGATAGAGATAGAGATAGAGATAGAGATATTTTTGCCTTTATAGGTGTGTGTGTGTGTGTGTGTGCGCACGCACGCGCGCCCCTTCTGACCCCATTGGTCGTCATGCGGGCCCCATGCATGGGATGGCGGGCCCCAAGACTGAGCAGAAGCACCCATCTCCAACCCAGCAAAGAACCACAAAACATGCACCAAGCCATCTCCTCATTTGTGCTCCGTTTCTCCCTCCACCTTTGGGGTTTCGCCTGATCCCACCTGGGGATATCCCTGCCCACCCGGACACGGCGCGCCACTGCCACCGGTCGCCATCTCACCCTAGCTCGGTCCCATCCATCCACAGCTAGAGGCAATCGGCAAAAGAGAGTTATCCTTGGCGGGAAGGAGTTGACAAAGTGCACCAAGCTGCACGGCTAAGCCATGTTCCAAATGTCTCGGCCTCACCGAAGCTGCTATATTCAGCGTGGTCCTCGACCCCACCGAAGCTCAGTCTCACCCGCCCTCAGCGGAATGGAGTCGATAACGCCTTTCAGGCTGCACAGCCAGGCCACTTCCCAAATGCATCAACTCCACATGGGGTGTATAGGGTGACAATGATGAGGTCATCAGTGAAGTGGTATTCCAGCCATAATTGGTTGAATTGAAATCCTTATCCAAAAAAACCCTGAAGCATCATATATCTGATCTACGATCTGACTTGAGTGAAGAATTAAATTTATGTATTTACTAGCAGGTTGTGCTTACACATCGTGTAAGCAGATGAACCATTACATGTTTCCCCCGTTGTCTCAGGTTGCTCACCTGCATTTTATTATTATTTTTTTTCTTTCTTTTTTTTCATGTATGTATTTATATTTTAATTTATGGATGTTGTCCGACGATTCTGTGAATTTTTTTTTTCTGGTGTACTGGCTTTGATGTCCATCGGCAAGCAAAGTTTCAGCTTCCTATGTCACCCGGAAGGTACCAATCTTAATATCAGTCAGTGAGTGATTCGGTCAGTCAATGGGTCAGTGGTTATGAATAGCTTAAAAATTTAGATGAACGAAAACAATTAAATTTCTAAACTCACAGTTTATTTCTGAAAATTAATTTATGATGTCATCGATCACGTGGTCCGGTGGACATGTTGAATTGAAAATAAAAATGTAAAAGCGAATCTTCTTTTTCAGAACCGCTTAACATATCGATGCGAAACTTCATCCATTTAATCGACTAGCCATGGGGAATATACATGTAGTTTGAATTTTTTTTTCATATTCCCCTTCATTAACGCAATTTAGCCTGAATGTGCAAAAAAGTAATTGTTAAATATCCTAATTAATAATCAATAAAGCTATGGATAATGGCAATGTACGTGGGATGATAGGTGGCCATAACAGCAGTGCGTGGGCCATAATAATAGCGTGTTCAGGTAACGATGGTATTTTTGTTCAGAATGAGCGAGTGAGGGGAGACTAGGCACTTTGAATTCTCGTTCCTTGTGTTCAAGGAAAATATGTTTGGTTACTTTTTTATTCCTTATTATCTATTTATGTTTGTGAGATATCGTATTATTGTTGCAGCATTATTAATTTAACTAAGGTTGGTAATTTAATGTTTTTATTTTGTTAACATGTTTAATGTTGAAGATATTTGTTTAATTTAGAGCCTAGGTTTAGTTCCTGTAAGATTTTGTTGCATGTAGCAAGTAGAACATAGATTGCAGAAGGATGGGAACAAATAAATTGGCATATCTTGCTCATTTGTATGAATCCAGAGGTGTCCGAACAGTACACTTGATGCACATGATTCATGCATCACACACTGAAAAAACATACTGTCGGCCTAGAAATGACTCACTGATTGGCTCACAAGAACGTAAGGTAACTGGGCGACCCACCCGTTGCTTGAAAGGTATGATCGACTTGTTAGATTGAGGATAAAAGCTGGTAGTTGGAACAACTGGGGGGCTGCAGTGACAGAGAGCAGAGTTGGTGGGTGGCAACAGTGGAGCTCTTGAGTTTGCTGGAATTGGCACATGGAAAGAACGCTCATTAGTCTCTGATCCTATTTGGAGATCCATGAAGCCCTGAGCCAGCTGGACCACAAGTTAGACCATTAAAATGTCTTGGCAGGCTGAGCTAGTCCTGGATGCAGTTTTTGACGATCACTTTACAGCAGTTGAGATTACACGAGTGTGGTGGTGAGCCTTCCCAATCCTCCCCCAAATTGGCTCATTCCCAGCCCCTTGGAGCTACGTGTTCCTCAATTCCGAAGCACGCTATAAAGATGTGCCAGAGATCTCTCTCTTGTATTTGTATTTTTTTAGGGTTATGCTATCTTGTCATTCCACATCCTTTAACCTACAAAACACGACTATATGATTGCCATGAGTGTTGGTGAAGCCACGACTATCTGAGCAAGCTACTATTTCTCAGTGATTTGTTGAGGAACAAACGTTGCTTTACTTCCAACAGCTTTCATTGTGCATGTCATCTTTGACATCTCGACAGTGTCGACCTGGGCGGGCATGATAGCGTAGCGGTAAGCATACTTGCCTCTGAGCTGTGCAGCATGGGTTAGAATCTCGGCTCAGCTATTATGAACCATCATCATGGTATCTCAGTGGCAGGGTGATTCATCAATGTGTGTGCCGTACCCATTTGATGGACGTTAAACAGGGCATTCCAGCTGCCAACGTAAGTTGATGGGCGTTAAAGATCCCACAGTGTCCATTGTTATGACCGGCACCCTGGTATATATCGCTATCCTGAGAAGGCGAGCTATTGCCGGCACCCTGGCCAAATTCAAAATTCCTGCTCTAACCTACAGGGAGCACTGTATCAGCATCACTGCCTGGCTCCCAGTAATGATACAACCAGCAGCCACGGGCTGCACATGAAATTAATGAATATCGGCCCAGCAGCATCACCACAGTTTATTGTACCACTTTGTCCGCTGGTCACAGTTTCACTCTCCTTCCATTTTTAGCTCACCTGGACTTCAGTGAGGTGAGCTTATGGCTTGTAGCATGGTATTGTGTACACTGTGGTCCTAAATGAGGAGAAAGTTTAGAAATTGAACCCAGTTTTAATAAGATAAACAATCTTAATGTTATATAATGCCAAGTGTCTGTGCTTTAGAAAATGTATACTTTGCTATGGGTCCTATGGATATAGTTGCTTACAAAGCATGTTTTTTATCCAAACACAGGCTATTTTTTCCATTTTTATAGCTCATTTTTAGAATGGGTTACATGTATGATTGTATATATTGTCCAAAATGGTTGAAAATGCATTTTTTGTTTGATATATATCATTAATACATAGGAATAGAACAATTCCTCGAAACAGTACATTTCTTATGACCTTCTGCATATCTTGGCACCTTCAAATGTGTAAAATCTCAGATTTTGCAAATTTCCCCCAGTCATAGTGAAGCTTACAAAATCTTATTCCAGAAATTTGAAATGCATCTGATAGAACATCTTAAATAGCAATTTACTTCTGCATAAAGTGATGATTTAAAATGGCAAGTTTAAACATGGATCATTACTACATACCAGTTTTTAGGTTCACTCCCATGATTGGTCAAAAATGTTAGGAAGTACGTAACAAATTGCATTTACTAAGCTGCTACAAAATTACTGGTAGCTATAAGCTTGATTTTATAACCATAGAATAAGTTTTACCAAGATGGCCCTATGATATCAAAATCAATACAAAGCCACTTTGTGTTCAGTATACAGAACGTTTTTTTTTTTGTTCAAAAGGTCGTGTACGGTCTAGTACGTAACGTTTAACAAGAAATTCTGGCACTTTTAATGCCTAAAGATTTAGTTTGGTTGCTATGCACATATGTGCATGTATTTGTAACTGGTTAAGTTTATGTGCATATATATTTATGACCGATAACACTGATGCAATTTGATCAATTTGTTAGAATTTTTCATATGACTTGACGGCTCTTTGCTCAAGGTCAATATATCAGGTAAAGCGCAAATATTCTCCATATATGTGGTTTCCAATTAGTGTATAATAACATATCTAAGCCATCAGACCAATTTTAGAATGATATGAGTGGTTCCTTGATACAGCATAATTGATAACCAACTTTGACCCTGTCAGAGGCAATAGAAAGAGAAGAATTAAGCTCTGCCCAAATAGATCCTGAATCCCCATGATGTTGCTAACAAATGATATGCAAAACTTAATCATCCAATGACTTTCATTTTTTGGTCCCCCGTGTCCTAAATGTGTACATTATACCTTGCTACAAGCCTTATGCGATCGAACAGTTTCCGAAGGTTAGTGAGTGAGTCAGTCCGTAAACACTTCAGTCATTATTGCTTGAACCAAACATACGATTTTGATAAAACTTGGCCACAACCTTCATCACCTGTAATGTACCAAAGTGTATCGACTGAATCAAAATCTGCACTCATTAAGGGGGTGTACGGGAGGGTCTTGACCCCCCCACCCCCCCCAAAAAACACAGGTATTTGCTCTCTTCTCGGAAACTAAACACACGACTTCAATGAAACTTGACCACAACCTTCATCACCCTGAATGTACCAAAGTTTGTTAATGGCATTCAAAAATTCAGGGTCGAAGAGGGTTTGTGGGGGGTTTGAGTGATTGTTGCTCCTGATCCAGGTGAGCATCAGGACAGGTGGTCCTATCGAATGTTATAGTTAAAATAAAAAGGCACATACATTTGTAATTCAACTTTTTACCATGATCTGTCGTTCCTGTATTCATTTCGGATTCCTTTTTCAATCAGCCCAAGTTAATCAAACATAGTTTCATGATTTGGTGTGTGGCACTCAACTCGGGGGCATCGTTTAACTGTGCCCACGAAAGAGTATAGACGGTAGGGGATGTGGTTTAGCCTTCTGAATGCCCCCATGACCCCATGAGACATCTCGACCCCGGTCACATGACAAGATGTACATTGCACGTCAAGTGATATTTTCCTGCGTTTCTTGGAGCTTTGTAAATAGCAAGTTGTGCCAAAAGACTCATTTGTTTCTGTTTAAACACCTCACCAGTGTTCAATCTCGAATGCAATCCACTGTCTTTTAATGGGGATCATTTCGTACACATTTTGTTCATGTACTTTGAAATAATAGGACTTTTCGGACAAAAACAACAAAAAAACCCCCAAAAGACCAATATTGAACACTGGTGTCTGTCCATTACATATGGAAATATATTGTATTTTCTTCCATTCTTTCATGCTCATTGGTACATCTGATACTTGGTAATAATACAATCATTGATTGCTATTTGCTTTTGCACTGACAATGTTCATTAAGCAATTAGATCGATGGACTGCTGTCAGAATTTTGCTGGTGCTCATAAAATATAATTGGAGATAGTAATTATTCATATATTTTTACATGAATCTATGCAGCAATGGAGCCTGGTTAAGATGGCTGGCTTGGGACTTAGGGGCTCAAACTCAGGACCCTTATCAGCCGTTGAATCAACACCAGGTGGGGTTGACTCAGCCTGTCATCCTTCCGAGGTTGGTGAAATGAGTACCAGTGTACTGCAGTCATAACCATTCGGGGTAACCTGCGTCGGAGTAGCCACCACATTGAGGACTGTAATCCTTGCCAGTGGAACTGCCTCTCGGCAGCCCTATGTGCCCTTACGGTGTGAAAGGAAAGATATTATGTGTGTGTGTGTGTGTGTGTGTGTGTATTTTTAAGTCTTCTTCTTGCGTATGGCAGCTTAGCTGCCAGGGTAGCTATCATTTCTTGAGCGCGATGTGTCGCTGATTGCAAGTGCCCCTCTACCATACACACACTGGAACTGGTAACGACATTTCGCCCGACCTCGGAAGGATGACAGGCTGAGTCAACCCCGCCTGGTGTATTAATTCATGGCTCCCAGTAATGATACAACCAGCATCCACGGGCTGCACATGAAATTAATGAATATCGTGTAACATTGCGACAAATCTCAAAATGCCCCCCGATTAACATTGGCACCATGACATGAATCTCTCTCATGACAACGGCGAACTCAACCCTCAACATCCCTCGCCAGTGTTCGGTTCCCGCCAGTCCTCTCTCCCTTTGAAATACAAATTCTAATAGGATCGGTATCATTAAAAGAGTTATATTTCGCTCACTATCGCTGTCTACGGGGTTATTTCGGGTAAACATCCACGCTCTACCTTGAGGGGAGCCATTTCGCGGGGAAAAACGAGGCCAAATGGCAAATCTGTGAAGTAATACTGGTGATAACAATCAGAGTCGCCGTTCGGGGCGGAGCGAGCCAGCGCTCGTTGGGGGCGGAGCGAGCCAGGGCTCGTTAGGGGCGGAGCGAGCCAGGGCTGTTAGGGGCGGAGCGAGCCAGCGCTCGTTAGGGGCGGAGCGAGCCAGCGCTCGTTGGGGGCGGAGCGAGCCAGCGCTCGTTAGGGGCGGAGCGAGCCAGCGCTCGTTAGGGGCGGAGCGAGCCAGCGCTCGGCCAATTGGCAAGGTCAAGTGTCGTCCAATCACAGCCCAGATAGGAGGGGTGGGGTGGAATGCTCGACTTTAGGCCCAGTGAGTTATTCATTATCAAACTGTAGCTATCCCGAACCCTAACCGATACTTGGATAATCCCTAGAGCCTTCACTATGCCTTTTTTAAGGTAAGTCAAAAGTTTCTATGTTGTTTTTACGCTTCGTCATTGAACATTTCTTCGACTGACGGTGTGGCTTCTTCCAGCGATGACAATGGCGACCGAGGCATGTGTGTTTGTTTGTTTGTCTGCACACGCTAATCTCCTGAACGGTGAAAGACAGGAGGAAACATCTGAAACAAAAAATGTCGGAACGGGCCCCGGGAAGGTTATAGGCAAGGTGGTGAGGCCCCTTTGTCTGGGAGGGGAGGGGGGGGTGGGGGGTGTTTCCTCCTCACACGCGTGAGGCATGACTTACTGTGGCAACAGGGAACTGATACTGGGTTCGCGTCAGACCTATGTAGAGAGAGTAATTAATTCAAAAAGAACCAGGCAACCAATATGTTATTTTATATAATATATATATATATATATATATGTATATGATAAATATATGTATATTATATATTATTATCAGTAATATATATATATATATATATATATCTATAAAATGCATCTATATTTATAATACACACAAGCACACACATATGTATATATATATTATATATTATAAACAGGGGGTTGACTCAGCCTATCATCCTTCCGAGGTCGGCGAAATGAGTACAGTGTACTGGACCCGGTTATGCCCGTTAGAATAGGTGTACATAATCCTGTGTGTCATAAGAGGGCCAGGGTTGCGTCAGGAAGGGCATCCGGCGAAAAACCTATGCCAAATCATTATGCGGACAACAAAACGAATTTCCATACCGGATCGGTCAAGGCCCAGGTTACCAACGACCGCCACCAGTACAGGGTACCAGTGGAAATTGTTCTACTGCTGGGCGAAGGAGGAGAAGGAGACAGGGACAGGCGATGTCCAAGGCAGTTGGGAGAGGGGAAGGTAGAAGTGTGGGTGGAGAGTAGAATCTGAATGTTGGGCGATTGACTGCGAAAGGGCGAGAGTTTGGCTGAGCATGATGGAGAGAAGAAAGGTGGACATACTGTGTGTATAAAGAGACAAGTGGCATGGGGGAGTAAGGCAGGAGCATCTGGAGGTTGGTTTCAAATTGTTTACCCATGGTGTGGATGGGGAAATGGCCTGTCGAGTGTAAATCCTGAAGGAAGATCTATGTCAAGAGGTATTGGAGGTAAGAGAGGTGTCCTGACCGAGTGATGAGTGTGAAGTTGGAAATTGAATGGGGTGGAATGTATGTAATGTCTTCCAGTGCATATGCCCGCATATGGGTGTGAGATGGAGTATTAAAGAAGATTTCTGAGTAGTTAGATGAATGGTGGGAGTGTATTCCAAGGATGAAAGAGTGGTGTTGGAGCAGATCTTCAATGGCATGTTGGGGACAGGATAAAAGAGGATGAGGAGGGATGGGTTAAGGTACGGTCTTCAATGAGAGCGAACTTGGAAGGGCAAATTGGTGCGTTAGAGTTTGCCAAAAAATGTAAAATGGCTAGTGGAAATAGTGATATTTCAAGAAGAAGAGGAAAGCGGGCGTGAATGTACACAGAGTGGAGGAAAGTGAACACAGGTGGATGACATTTAAGCAGGAGATGCAACCTGAAAAGAGATTAGAGACTGTACTAGGTGTGGCAGGGGAGAGGTGCTCGACAGCACGATTGGTGGTCGTAGGATGATTTGGAGGTGAGGTTGAGGAAGGAGAGTGAGGGCTGAACTAAGACCCAGATGTGGAAGCTGAAGGAGAAGAGACTGTTTGGTGGCAATTTTAGGAGGCAGGCGAGACAAGGTGTTGGATGGTGCGTAAAGATGGTGGATGCATTTCTCAAGCGGGATCTGTATTGTCGGACCAACTACAGCAGAAAGTGGTGAGGGAGAGAGCTTAGGAAGGCTATTGGTGTGACATCTGTGAACACGTAGGAAGGAAGATACCGGAGAAATGGTGGTGCGAGCCACGGGAAGTACAGCGAAAGTATATAGGAAAGAGGTGCGTTGCCTGAAAAGAAGTGGGATAGTCAGAGAGACTGCAAGAAAGTAGGCAGGAGTCAAGGAGTGGTGGCGCAAAGGCAAAGAGAGAGGGTGGCAAAGGCTAAGAAAAAAGCATATGACGAGCTGTATGAGAGTGGATACAAAGGAGGGGAAAAAGATTATACCGATTGGCAATACAGAGGGACGAGCTGGGAAGGATGTGCTGCAGGTTAGGGTGATAAAAGGACGCCAAATGGGAATGTGCTGACGAGCGAGAGAGTTGTTGAGAAGTGATGGAGTACTTTGAGGAGCTGATGAATGAAGAAAATGAGAAGAGAGAAGGTTGGAAGAGGTGGAGAATAGTGAATCAGGAAGTGGGGTGGATCAGTAGGATGAGTGAGGACTGCTATGAAGAGGATGAAAGTGGAAAGGCGTTGGCCCAGATGATAGACCAGTGGAGGCATGGAAGTGCTTAGGAGAGATGCAGTGGGGTTTTAACCAGATTGTTTAATAAAATCTTGGAAAGTGAGAGAATCCGGAGGAGTGGAGATTAAGTGTACTGTTCCGTTTTCAAAGAACAAGGGTGATGTGCACAGCTGTGGAATTACAGAGGGATAAAGTGTTAAGCCACACCATGAAGTTGTGGAAAGAGTAGTGGAGCTAGGTTGAGAGAGAGGTGACGATCTGTGAGCAACAATATGGGTTTATGCAGGAAAGAGCACCACTGAGGCCGTGTTGCTTTGAGAATGTTGATGGAGAAGTATAGGAAGGCCAGAAGGAGTTACATTGTGTGTTTGTGGATTAGAGAAAGCTATGATAGGTGTCAAGAGAGAGTTGGCATTGTATGAGGAAGTCGGGAGTGGTGTGAGAAGTATGTGAGGATGTGCAGGATATGTATGAGGACAGTGTGACAGCGGTGAGGTTGCTGGTAGGAATGACGGACCGGTTTAAGGTAAAAGTGGGATTTGCACCAGGGATCAACTCTGAGACCTTTCCTGTTTGCAATGGGATGGACAGGTGACGGACGACGATCAGACTGGAAGTCTCCATGGCACATGATGTTCGCGATGACATCATGATCTGTAGAGCATAGGGAGGCAGGCTGAGGCGAGTCCTTGAAGGGTGAGGTACGCATGGAGAAAAGGGGAATGATAGTCAGTAGGAGAAGAGGCTGAGTACATGTGCGAAATGAAGGGAGGGGATAGGTGGTATGGTGCGGTTGCAAGGAGTTGATTGTGTGGGGAAGGTGGATGGTTTAAATACTTGGCATCAACTGTCCAAAGTAACGGAGTGTATGTAGAGAGTGAAAAAGAGAGGCAAGGCAGGATGGAGTGTGAGAGAGTTGCAGGAGTGATTTGTGACATAAGGGTACTGCAAGAGTGAAGGGAAAGTATATAAGACGGTAGTGAGACCAGCTATGTTGTATGGTTGGAGGCGGTGGCACTAACAAAAGACAGGAAGCGGAGCTGGAGGTGGCAGAGTTAAAGATGCTGCGATTCTCGTTGGGAAGTGACTCGATGGCATGGACCAGGATAAGGAATGAGTATATTAGAGGGACAGCGCAGGTAGGACGGTTTGGAGACAAAGTGAGATAGGCGAGATTGAGATGGTTTGGACATGTTCACAGGAGGGAAGCGGAGTATATCGGGAGAAGGATGCCGAGGATGGAGCCGACAGGCAGGAGGAGAAGAGGAAGGCCAAAGAAGAGGTTCATGGATGCGGTGAAGGCGGACATGCGTTGGAGTGTCAATGGAAGATGTGGAGGATAGAGCGAAATGGAGACGGTTGTTCCGCTGTGGCGACCCTAACGGGAGAGCCGAAAGAAGAAAAGTTATATATATATATATATATATATATATATATATATATATATATATATATTGTTGCAGACCGGGTATCGGCTGCGAGCACAACCGCTTGGTGGGGTGGTCGGGTCGACTCTACCGAACACCCTGAATTTAGATCGTACCTTTCGGAAAACTCCGACAAGTACGGGTCCCTTCCTGGACCATGAATTGTCAATAATTTCACCACGTGATACAGGGTTATTTGCCAATCTTCAAAATACCTATAAATCCACGTGGCGAGTTTACCGAGTATTCACATCCTCGACGGCGCTCGTACGGAACGAGCCGCTAGTGTGCTCGAACCGTGTGCGACCCGAGCGGATGATCACCGCAATCCATCGGTCCAAATGTCCCCATCTACCGCGCAACAACGGCCTGCTAATTCTCCAACACGTGTCACGCTAAGCCAATGGAAGGAAACACAGCAACGAACTGATACATTTTACACATGAGTTTATTCATAATGGGGGGAAGGAGGGAAGCACGCAAGAAGGCAGAGTTATCCGACTAAAGAGATGCACGTATGTACAGCAAGGCACTGAACAGTTCCTACTTACTAGAGTGGCGCCACAAACACACACACAAGAAACGGTGGCCACAGCCTTTATTGAGGCCTCCAGCTCGGAGGGAAAGCGAGCTGAAGACCAGAGCCTGCCTCGGACCTGTCCACCTCGTGTGGTCTTCGAGCTGATTCAAACCGGGCACCAGCAAGAGGCGAGCCGAATCCAGACACCAGCGAGCGGCCTCCCGAGCTCCTCTCAGCACTCGTGCCGACAACCAAACCTCTCCTCTGTATCCTGAACCGTCGAGAACGCAGGAGGTTTCTCGGTCACTTCCCCGCGGCTTTGAGTTGAACGCCAAAGCGAGGGCTAATAACTCCACACTTGCTCCACCTGCCCATCAGAATGACCACACCCTTGCCGGCACGATGGTCATCAACTATCTCACAAACTCTCTAGTTCACCGACTGAGACACGGCGTGCAACCCTTGCGGTTCTTGTGGGGGATGGTGGCTCTCCAGCTCTCTCGCTCTTCTTCCCAGGATCTCTCCGATCTCGATCTCGATCTCTCCCGTCCCTTTTATTGCCCTCGGGCGCAGTTCGCTCAGGCGTGGCTCGCTCCCGGGCGCGGTCCAAGCGAACCGATTCATGCCCATATTTGGGGATGGAATTCATCCCCGAATGCATTCCGAACACGCCCGCATACCAGCGAGCGCGCGGAGAATGCCGGGAGCAGAGGGTTTTCGTTGTTGTATTTGGAGCTGTAGTAGCCGTAGTTGTATTTGGAGCTGTAGTAGCCGTCGTTGTATTTGATGTAGAAATCCTAACTATTAAAGTAACTCACAGCGCATGTACATTTTTTTCACCCATTAGACTTGGGAAAGGGAGCTATCTATCCACATTCACTTATAGAAATAACTGAGCTATAGGACCTGAATGTTGTGTGCGCATGGCTTCCAGATTCGCAACAATATATA
>CM068956.1:173934518-173950792 GCA_035128595.1 Eptatretus atami
ATGTGTGTGTGTTTTTTGTATATTTCTATAACACCACCTTTTTTGATTTATAAATGACCCCCCTCTGAATACTTTTTTATTTTTTTTTGAAATATGCATTATGTCCGAGTTAAAGATGATCTCCTGCAATCTACATTGTACATTCAAAGGTGCTTTAAAAACTTTAGACAAACAGCCTCACATGTGAGCAATGGAATGGCATTATATAACTTGTATTTAATATAAAAATGTCTTTTTAATGTAATCTGAATTTTAAATCTGCAAAATGTTGAAAAGCGTCATGTAAATGGAAAATAAAAGAACCATTGCCCTCAGGAATTGTCTTTTCATTTCTCCTGAACCACACCTGTTCAGAAAGCGTTCTGCAAGTGAGTGAATCTGCATCGGTTATCAGATCTGCTGTAATTTATGTACCCTGGTGAAGCTCTGCATTGTTAATGCTCTGTATTGTTGAAACTAATTTTATTCTATATCCTTAACTCGTAAAAAAAATTATATCAACAGAGAAAACCTTCAAGAAAGATTAATCTCTCAAGCTAAAAATGAATAAAATTTCAGCAATTCGAGCACATTAACAATGTTAAGTGCCTGACTTAAAGTGTATGAAAATGTAACCCATAAATCACAAATTCCATACATAACGCACTGTTTGATTGCTTTATGTCGTAAACGTGACGACTGTGACATACTTATTCGAAAAAGGAGGAGGAGAAAAACCACTCCTTTCTTGTCTGCATGGGGCTGCCAAGGCAGTTTTTCCTTGACCAGAGGGCACAATCCTGGATGGGTCGTCACTCTGATGCAGAATACTCGAATGGCTCATTCTTCCTTCCCAGTAAGCTGGCACTCATTTTACCGACCTTGGAAGGATGATAGGCTGAGTCAACCCACCTGGTGTTATTTTAACGGAACGACAGAGGCTCTAACTCATGACTGTAAGATCTTAAGCCAGCTACCTTAACCACTAAGCCAATACCAGGCTCATAGTTATTAGCCTGGAAGTGTCAGGACCAACAAATATATCTTATAATGATGTCATGGATGTAATTTTGTCACCAACAGTTCAGAAAGAACCAGCTAAAGCACAAGGACTCGGTACATCAGATGTTCACCTACGTTGCATTGTACCACTACGTGCCTCAAGATGCTGGAGACTTGGAAATACGGTAATGAGTTTCTTAATGAGTCTCCCCTTTTGGCTCAAGTGTGACAGCTCAATAAGATCTCATATCCATACTCAACAATGATCTTTTCCATCCAAACTATCTAACACCACTAACCTCATTTTCTTCCACTCATTATCTCTGCCAGCAAAGGTGGATGGAGGTTATGTTTTCATCCCAGTCTGTCTGTCTGTTTGTTTGTTTGTTTGTTTGTTTGTATGTCAATCACCTACAGGCCACAATTTTAAACCAATCTTCACAAAACATCACCACCTGGTAGAGTTTGTCATAAGCAAGAAGCATATTGTTTTTAGGTCAAAAGGTCAAGAGGTCAACATCGGCAAAGGTCAACAATTTTCTCAAATTTCCAAAATCCTCAATTTTCATACGATTGACTAGAAATTTGAACAGAATTTTCATATTAGGTCACTGAATTCAACCCCCAATTATTTTTGAGGTTCAAATCAGCCAAAAGGTCAACATAGGCCAAAGGTCAACAACTTTGTCGAGATTTATAAAATCCTCAATTTTCATCCGATTGACTTGAAAGTTGAAGAGGATTTATATTTCAGGTCACTGAATTCAACCACCAATTGTTTTTGAGGTCAACATAGACCAAAGGTCAACAACTTAGGTGAAATTTCTAAAATCCTCAATTTTCATCCCATTGACTTGAAATTTGAACAGGATTTGTGCATATCATGTCACTCAATTCAACCACCCATTATTTTTGAGGTCAACATTGGCCAAAAGGTCAACAGACTGAAGGCCAAAGGTCAACAACTTCATTGAGATTTCTAAAATCCTCAATTTTCATCCGATTGACTGTTTTAAGGATTGTTAATTTTTTTTTTGTGGAGGATTCGCATATCAGGTCACTGAATTCAACCATCATTATTTTTCTGGTCAAAAATATGTTTTACGGATTTTGCAAGTATCGTGCTCAGCATGACATCTTTCTTGTTTGTTTGTCTCCTTGTGAACAAAATATTTCAAAACTTTTTGGATGGATTTGGCCGAAATTTGGTGGAGAGCTTGGGTACGTGACACTGGCAAAATGATTAGACATTGGTGAAGATCCGGATCCAGATCTGGATCTGAGAATTTTTAAAAGTGGTTTTTCATCATTGAGAGACAGGGCCAAAAATGACATGTGGAAGGATTCTGACCAAACTTAATGGGCAGGTTGGGTATGTAACAAGGATGATATCATTCGATTTTGGTGAAGATCTGTATCAGGATCTGGATCCGATAATTTTTTAAGTGTTTCTTCACCATTGAGTGATAGGGCTAAAGCGATATAAAGCACGATATCTCAAAACGTTATTGACGGATTTGGACGAAACTTGGTGAATGAGTTGGTTAGATGACTAGAACAAGCCGATTAAATTTTAGTTCATGTCTGAATCCAGATGCGGCCTATCAGTGGAATACAAAATGTAAACTAATCGGCCTGGTGGAGGTATGCACTTTACCGAGTGGCATTTTAGTTGTGACCTGTAGTCTTTTCTTTTTTCAAGGATTCTGTTAATATATATATATATATATATATATATATATATATATATATATATATATATTTTGGCCTCTTCTCCATTTGTTCACCAGTTTCCCACTGTCCGCAACCAGTGCTCTGACCCAACATCCTCTGTTGTCTCATTCTTCCATGATGCTCAGTTACATTGCAGAGAAGTATATAATATACAAATACATGAAACATACTTGCAGCTTCAGGCCTCATAATCTTTCAGAATCATTAAATAATACCTTAATAATATACATTGATAAAATGTTACTGATTTTCAGTAAATATCCCTCATTGATAGTCTGCATTAATGGCATTCTTGGTGAGCCAATTACATTTTAATGGCACATGGCATGTGTTATTAAGGAGGCTTAATTAACAAATACCTCATCTTTTTTTCCCTCTGACCATGTGTTGACAACAGTGCGAATTAGTGTTGTATTGTGTAAAATCAATTGATTGAGGCTATTAAATTTAAAGTTGCATAATGACTAATGAGCCGCATGGGAAGTTAATTGAAGTGAATGGAGAAATCAGATGCTCTTGGGATTGTGCACTTTTATTTTTTTTACCCCAGATGAATATTTTGAAGGATTTTGTGTGATTAATCAAATTGACTTCTTTTTTTCTTTTACACCATGATCCTTCTCTCTTATTATCACCACCACCTATCTTATATACCATATTGAAATTCATTACATGGGACCATGCTATTTATGTATTACTCTTCTCATTCACAAAACAAGTCAAATTCATGAAGCTTCACTATTTCTGGACCAGGAACCATGTGCCACACCATACCAATTACTGCCACATGGATGCTGAAAAACAAGAGGAGCAGGATTTTCTCCTTCACAGAGTGGGAGGACTTTATGATTTTCAAAATCTCATTAACATAACAAATGCATGACAAAGATTGGTGCTCGGGAGTGGGGGTGGGTGGGGATTACCTGAGGTACTCTCATTATGTTTGCAAAATTTGGTAACCAGTTTTGGTCAAAATGGGTTAAAATTGGTTAAATGCTTGCGCTCTTTGCTGAGCGAGTACAAATTATATGAACTGGAAGCATCCGCTCCATATGGGAGCCAGCCAGGGGGGGAGGGTGGGGGCGAGGGGGGGGGGTGTCAAGGTGTTATCTTTTTATTATTATCAATACCAGAGCAGAGTACCCACCCAACGGGCGATCTTGTTCCAAGTGTGTAACACGTTTTTTGGACACATTCCTTTATTTGGGCAGTATATGGGCAACACACCACTGCTTCGATTGCTCCCGAAAATACAATTAACCCGGGTTACGTATACGAAGCAAAAACATGTGTTCTGCTTATGTGCATACGGTGTCTCCAGGAAGTCTGCACCCATTTTTCAAAATTTTCACCTTTTGTTGCCTTATAGCTTGGAATTAAATTGCCTGAAATCAGACATTTTGCACCTTCATTGACTCATCGTAACCTACAACTTCCAAGTGAAAAGCAAATTCTACAAATTTCAGAAAATTAATTAAAAATACAAAACTAGAACTTCTTGGTTGGATAAGTGTCCACCCCGCTGAGTTAATATATGGTGTAAACACCTTTGAAAGCAACTACAGCTGTGAGTCTGTTGAGATATGGCTCAACCGACTTTGCACACCTTGATTGGACAATATTTGTCCAGTCCTCTGTGCGAAACTGTTCAAGCTCAGTGAAGTTGCGTGGGGAGCGTTGATGGAAAGCAATCTTGAAGTCATGCCATATATTTTCAATTGGATTTAGGTCAGGGCTCTGAATGGGCCACTCAAGGATATTTATCTTTTTGTTCCTTAGCCACTCCAGTGTAGCTTTGGTTACATGCTTCGAGTTGTTGTCATGCTGAAAGGTGAACTTCCTTCGTAATTTTATCTTTCTTTCAGAGGGTAGCAGGTTTTCTTCTCGGATTTTTTTGTATTTTACTCCATCCATTTTCCCTTCAATCCTGACAAGTGCCACAGTCCCTGCTGACGAGAAACATCCCCATAACATGATGCTGCCACCACTATGCCTCACAGTCGGGATGGTGTTCTTTGGGTGATGTGCTGTGTTGGGTTTGCACCAAATGTACGTTTTGCATTTAGGCAAAAAAGTTCCATCTTGGTTTCGTCAGACCACAAAACTTTTTGTCACATGGCTTCAGAATCTCCAGAGTGTTTTTTTACTTTCCTCCAATGGGACTCAAGGTATGCTTTTTTGAGTAATGGCTTCATTGTTGCCACCCTACCATAGAGACCAGACTTGTGAAGTGCTTGGGATATTGTTGGCACATGCACACAGTGACCAGTCTTTACCATAAAGGCCTGTACCTCTTTCAAAGTTATCATTGGCTTTGTGGTGGCCTCTCTAATCAGTCTCCTCCTTACTTGGTCATCCAGGTTGGAGGGACGGCCTGATCTCGGCAGGGTCTTGGTGGTACTATACACCTTCCACTTCTTAATGATTGTCTTGACTGTGCTCCAAGAGATATTCAAGGCCTTTGAAATATTTTCATACCCATCCCCTGATCTGTCCCCTTCCACAACTTTATCCCAGAGGTCTTTTGAAAGCTCCTTGGTGTTCATGGTTGAGTCTTTGCTGTGAAATGCACTACCAGCAGAGAAAACCTACAGGAACAGCTGATTTTATTGTGAAATAATCAGAATCACTACGATTTAACACAGGTGGAGGCCAAATAACACGGTGTGTGATTTTGAAAGTGTTTGGTTGCACCTGAGCTAATTACCTCCGCCAACAAAGGTGAAGGAGGTTATGTTTTCACCCCTTTCTGTCTGTTTGTTTGTTTGTTTGTCTGTTAATTTGTTTGTTTGTCTGTTAATTTGTTTGTTTGTGTGCAGGATATCTCAAAAAGATGTGGACGGATCCGGATGAAATTTTGTGGACAGGTTGGGTGTGTGACAAGGACGAACTGATTAGATTTTGGTGAAGATCTGGAGCTGGATCTGGATCCGGCTACTAGAATTTTTAAAGTGAGTATTCACCATTGAGAGATAGGGTGAAGAACAATAGACAGCATGATATCTCAAAAAGTTGTGAACGGATTCGGATGAAACTTGATCGACATGTGGGTGTGTGTCAAGGATGAATTGATTCAATTTTGGTGAAGATCCGAATCCGGATCTGGATCTGATTATTTTTTAAGTGATTATTCACCATTCAGAGACTGGGCTAAATTAACGTATAGCACGATTTCTCATGAAGTTGTGGATGGATTTCGTCGAAACTTGGTGGACAGTTTCGGAGTGTGACCATGACAAATTGATTCGATGTTGGTGAAGATCCAAATCCGGATCCTTGATCCGATAATTATTCAATTTTTATAGTGATTCTTCACCATTGAGAGATAGGCCAAAAGCGATACATCGTAATAATATTCAAAATGTATTGGGCCCGATATGTTCTCGTAGATCAGGCATTATGTGGTGGAGGTATCTGCCCTACCAAGTCCCTTCTAGTTCACTCACTCTCACTCTCACACACACACACACACACACTCGTTCACTCTCACATACTCGTTCACTCTCACACACTCGTTCACTCTCACACACTCGTTCACTCTCCCACACTCGTCACCTCACATCACTCTTCACATCTCACACATCGTTCACTCTCCACACACTCGTTCACTCTCACACACTCGCTCACTCACACACTCGCTCACTCTCACACACTCACTCTCACTCTCACACACTCACTCTCACTCTCACTCACACTCACACTCTCTCTCACACTCACACTCTCTCTCACACTCACACACTCTCTCTCACACTCACACACTCTCTCTCTCTCAACTACACTCCTCACCTCTCTTTACTCTCTCTCTCACTCTCTCTAAATCTCTCTCACTCGCACTCACTCTCACTTACTCTCTCTCACTCTCTCTCACTCTCTCTCACCTCTCTCACTCTCTCTCACTCTCTCACTCTCTCTCATCTTCTCACTCTCACTCACTCTCTCTCTCTCACACACTCTCTCTCACACTCTCTTTCTCTCACTCTCTCACTCTCACACTCTCACTCATCTCTCATAATCTCTCTCTCTCTTCTCTCTCTCTCTGTCTCTGTCTCTCTCTCTTCTCTCACTATCTCTCTCTCTCATATCTTCTCTCTCTCTCACACTCTCTCACATCTCTCACACTCTCTCACACTCTTCTCACACTCTCTCACACTCTCTCAACATCTCACTCACTCTCTCTCTCACTATCTCTTCACACTCTCTCACACTCTCTCAACCTCTCACATCTCTCACACTCTCTCACACTCTCTCCTCTCTCACATTCTCACCATCTTCTCATAATCTCTCTTCTCTCTCTCTCTCTCTCTCTCTCTCTCTCTCTCTCTCTCTCTCCTCTCTCTCTCTCTCTCTTCTCTCTCTCTCTCTCCTCACTTTCACTCTCTCACATTCGCTCTCACTCTCTCTCACTCACTCACTCACTCTCTCACACTCTCATCCCTCTCTCATAATCCTCTCTCTCATCTCTCACTCTCACTCTCACTCCTCACTCTCATCACTCTCCTTCACTTCATCCACTCTTCCACTCTCTTTACTCTTTCTTTCACTCTCTCGCTCTCACACTCTCTCTCACACTCTTCTCACTCTCACTCAACTCACTCTCTCACTCACTCTCATCTCACTCACTCTCTCATCACTATCTCTCACTAACATCCCACTCCACTCCCACTCTCTCACCTCTCACTCTCTCACTCACACTCACACTCTCTTTCACTCTCTTTCACTCTCTTTCACTCTCTTTCACTCTTTCACTCTCTCTCACACCTCGCTCTCTCTCACACTCTCTCCACTTCTCTCACTTTCTCTCACTTCTTCTCTACTTTCTTACTCTCACTCCTCTCACTCTCTCACACTTTCTCTCTCTTACCTCCTCACTTCTCTCACTCTTCTCTCATCACTCTCTCTCTCTCTCTCTCTCACTCTCTTCTCACTCTCTCTCTCTCTCTCACTCTCTCTCTCATCTCTCTCTCTCATCTCTCTCTCTCCATCTCTCTCTCACTCTCTCTCTCACTCTCTCTCTCTCACTCTCTCTCTCCTACTCCTCTCTCCACTCTCTCTCTCTCTACTCTCTCTCACTCTCTCTCAATCACTCTTTCACTCTCGCTCTCACGATCTCTCACTCCACTCCCATCGCCCCACTCTCTCACCTCTCATTCTCACTGTCAGCTCGGCCACATCTTCATGATTCAAACTCCAAACTCAAGACGCAAATCCAACTTTGTTGGGGTTAACATCGGCAACGTGGCCGGCGCTACACGGGGTGTGTGGGGGCTGGTGGGGGGGGGTTTGTACAGTGTCGTGCCACCTGGTGGCAGAGGGTATTACAATATCCTTTTTACCTGGCAACGCTGAGGTTAATGCACTCTTTGCAGGGCATATTTGTTGTCCTTCCCTTCTCCACTCAGATGGAGTGGAGAAGGTCAGGTCAGACTATTGTCAGGTCATTGTCAGGTCAGGTCAGACTAGATCAACTAGCTACAACTACAAGTACCTTGTCAGCTACAAGTACCTTGTAAACTGGACAAGCTGTTTCATGGTCGGGTTGTCAGTGACATAAACCGTCTCCCCACCAAGTTCTTGGTGAGGAGGTGTATGATATGGACACCCAACAAATGAAGAACAAAACATGTCAAAGGGCGGAGGAGATCCTTGTGAGCCAACAGCCATCCATACATAGTGCCCGACTGTGTCTGCAGATGTCCTCCTGCAGTTGGTTACTTCTTATTCGGAGGTTGATGGCAGGATTTGCACTCCGGCCACCGTAAACACGGTCATCCCGCAAAACATTCCAGAAGCACAAAAAATTTGAAACCCACTCCATAGGAGTACCTCCTGTGCAGCTTCCCTTTGCAGGCAGCTCACCAGATGAGGGATTGGGGCAAAGCCTTCGGTACCCCAATCTTTGATGAGAGGAGGAAATCACGGTAACATTTCCGGTCAGATTGCGGGAGAGTGTGTCTGGATGGTGCTGAGGTATCGTCCACCATACGGCGGTATCCTTGGGTTAACCTGAGGCGGTCCTTCGGGTCGTGCCCTGGAATGTCTTATTCCTAAGAGAGGATGATCACCTGTCTCTGTTATCGTCTGAGCTCAAGCGTTGACATCGTATTGAACACTCTCTGAGATTCAGAGACTGGATTGGCGTGAGTCATGGTGGGTGTTAACCTATTATTGGTCTGCTCGCTCTGATGGTTACACATGCCAAGAGTTGCTGTAGCTGTGTCCAATAAGCTGACTCCAATGATAATGAGGTAACAGCAGTTAACGGCGTATTATGAGACAGTTTTCGTCACTCCTTGGGTGTTATTTCCTTGGGTGTTACAAAGCCTATGTGCGAAGAATCTGTGAGGGTTAGAGCATCACCAGTGGTCAAGTTATTCTCGTCCGTTTCAGGTGAAATCATGCATTACATTCGTCCAAGCCCATCCCTTGGTGTACTGCAGTTAGAACAGAGGGTGGTGGGCTCTTGACCGAGGAGTCTGAAGCTCTTGACCGAGGAGACAAGTTGGACGTCAGGGGTGTTACTATCCTATTACTGACCTCCAATCAACTGTGTCACCTTCGTTTGTGGAAACACAGGCTGCGGTAACGGTTGAATGGGTAAAGCTCCAGGATCTGAGGCATCCATGTTGAACATCTCAAGCTGGTGGAAATGCTGCACTCGGTTGTTGCATGCAGTTCTGTGCTCTGCTGGAACACAGGCATAATCCCAACTGACTGAGAGAGGGCCTTGTTGTCCCTCTCTGGAAAGGGAAGGGTGATCGTCAAGACTGCAACAACTACCGAGGATGACGCTGCTTTCAGTGCCAGGCAAGGTTTTTGCTCGGATAATTATTGATAGGGTTTGTCACCATCTGCTTGAGCACCAGCATCCAGAGCAGTCAGGCTTTACACCGAAGAGGTCAATGATTGACCGTATCCTTGCGCTTCGGGTCTTCACCAATGCAGACGAGAGTTTCGGCAGGGCTCTTGCAGTCCATGTTGATCTCTTTAAAGTGTTTGATTGATTGAATCGGGATGATGAACTCTAACAGCCCTCTGGAGGATTCTTGGTTTTCGTAGGGTCCAACCAACTGATCGATCTGATGTCTGACTATACTCTGGTACTGGAAGTGCTGTGAGATGTGGTGGTACCATCTCTGACTTATTTCAGTGTGTTACTGGAGTTCGTCAGGGTGTGTACTGGCCCCCACACTTTTCAGCACTTGTATGGACTGGATGCTGGTTAGGATGTCGGAGAGATCAAGCTGTGGTGCCTCTGTTTGTGAAGTCAAGATCTTTGACCGGATTTCGCAGATGATGCAGTCATCCTGCGGAGATTTTAGATATCCTTTTGGGGGCCTCGAGGGCTGAGAGTAGTTGGAGCCGCTGGGATTCCGGGTTTTCTGGTCAAAACTAAGATCCAGGCTTTCAATGACATCCTGGATGCTGCTATCCCATCTGTACCTTTTTTGTGGGGAGGATGTTGAGGTGCGGAGAGATTCACTTACCTTGGCAGTGATATTCATGTCTGCTGGCTGTGAGTCAGAGGTCAATAGACGTCTGGGTCGGTCCTGGGGAGTCATGGTTCACTAGATCATGGGGTACGGCGTGCAAGTACCTGTGCAGGAGGACGAAAGTCCGAGTCTTCAGGTCCTTGTGTTCCAGTCTGCTCTATGATGTGAATTCCACTCTGACCAGGGATCTGAGATGGAGACTTAATTCCTTTGGTACCAGGTCTCTTCAGAGAATCCTTGCAATCACTGGTCGGCGCCTTTGTGTCCAACGAGCGGTGCTGAGAGAGATTCAAATGAGATTTGTTACCTGCATAGTCCGTGAGCATCAGCTGCGGCTGTATGGACATGAGGCTCGTTTCCTGACCCTGATCCTCTCACTAGATTCTCTCACGAGGGAGCCTCATGAGTGAAGAGGCCAATGGGCCGACCACGTGCCTCGTAGTTGCAGCAGGTTGATCAGCATCTCAAGGAGATGGGGATGGCCAGACGGAGGGCCCTGGAGTACCGGCGCAAAGTGGATGCAGTGACGTGCTGCTCTGGCGCATGCTCCCATTCCTGACCTGACCTTCTCCACCCCACCCCTCCCCCAACCCCAAAAAAGAATAACCCAGAGGGGCCTGTCAATGCCTGTCATTGTGTGTGACATTTTGGCAAGAATGGACAGCAGGACGAACTGTGGACAAATGAGGGGTGGAGCAGGATGTGAGGACAGGGACCAGGGGCGTGGGGGGGGGGGTAGGGGAGTTGGGTTATGCAGGGTTAAATGCAGTTAAATTCTGCCGTAGGGTTATGCAGGGTGGGGAGTAGGGGTTGAAGCACTCTTTGCATGGGTACATTTGTTTTCCTTTCCTGCTCTCCTTGCCCAAAATGTTTTTTCAAACAGGAAGACATATGGTCTGACAGCGAAGCAAAGCAACGGGTCGGTCTGCTTGTCCATATAAATGGAGCAAGTTTATATATTATGTAGTACATACTGTATGTATGTACTGTATGTTGTATGTACGTACTGTATGTATGTACTCTGATGTAGTACTGTAGTATGTATGTATGCACGTACTGTATGTACGTACTACGTATGTACATACTGTATGTACGTACGTACTGTATATATGTAGGTATGTATGTACTGTATTGTACGTCATGTATGATGTACTGATGTATGTATGTACGTAATGTATGTATGTATCGTATGTACGTACTACGTATGTACATATGTATGTGTACATACTGTATATATGTATGTATGTATGTACGTACAGTATGTATGTATGTACGTACTGTATGTATGTATGTACTGTATGTACGTCCTGTATGTATGTACTGTATATAGCTAGTATGTACGTACTGTATGTACGTCCTGTATGTATGTACTGTATGTATGTATGTATGTAGTACGGACTGTATGTTGTACAGTATGTTACGTACTACTTTACATACTGTATGTATGTACGTATGTATATATGTATTGTATGTATTACGTACAGATGTAGATGTACTACTGTATGTATGTACTGCCTGTATGTATGTATGTACTGTATATATGTATAGTATGTATGTACGTTACTGTATGTACGTCCTGTATGTTGTATGTATGTATGTACTACGTAGTACATACTGTATGTACGTACGTACTGTAATATGTAGTAGTATGTACGTACTGTATGCATGTGTACGTACGTATGTAGTACTGTATGTACGTACTACGTATGTATATACGTATATACGTACGTACTGTATATATGTATGTACTGTAATGTATGTACGTTACTGTATGTATGTATGTACTGTAACTGTTACGTACTGTATGTATGTATGTACTGTATGTATGTATGTATGTACGTACTGTATATATGTATGTATGTACATACTACGTATGTACATACTGTATGTACGTACGTACTGTATATGTATGTAGTATGTACATACATATTGTATGAGTATGTATGTAGCGTATACGTACTGTACATGTAGTAGTATGTACGTACGTTGTACTGTATGTACTCTACTGTATACGTATGTCATACGTATGTATGTATGCATACTACTGTATGTATGTATGTACGTAGACTCCTGTATGTATGTACGTCCTGTATGTATGTATGTACTGTATGTAGTATGTATGTCGTATACGTAGTACATACTGTATGTACGTACGTACTGTATATATGTATGATGTATGCACCGCATGTATTATCATCTTCTCCTGCAAGAGGATTTGACCTTTGAAGCTGAAACTTTCAGGGATTAATGAGGTTGTGCATGTGCAAGTTTCATTTGATTCCATCAAGTTGAATGATAAAAAATTTGTCACCCCTCTTGGCATTTGTTCCTTTGGGGAGGTGGGGATCAATTGGAAATATCCGAGCTATATACACAATATGCAGTGCACATGTTTTCGCTTCATTATGTAACCCGGGTTAATTGTATTTTTGGAGCGATCAAGGCAGGGTCTGTTGCCTATACACTGCAACAAATAATGGATGTGTCAAAAAACATGTTGCACGCTCGGACAATATCGCCCGGGGTGGTACATAAAAAGATAACATATGACCCTCCCCTCCACCTTTCCACCCCCCCCCCGACCCCATGACTCCGATTGGAGTGGGTGCTTCTTGTTTAATAATTTGGACTCACTCAGCAGAGAGCACAAGCATTAACTATTTGACCGATTTTGACCAAAACTGGTCAATAGCTATTTATTTTTCACAAAACCTCAAGTTTCTTCACTCAATTGATTTACATCTGAAGGCAGGTGTACTCCAAATAGGGGTTAATCTCAAAAGTAAAACACAAAATTCCGCCTCGGCCGGCCACAACATCGCACTCAGATGGCTATATGTTGTTTCTCTCCTTGTCACTCCACTTTCCTGTTTCGATGTTTCAATATTGTCAAAGAGAGAACATTCATGAAAGTCCCCTCTCCTACCACCTCCCCTCCCCTACCAACTGCTAATACTTGCTGGACGATTCTGTACCTGGAAAGTAACCGGAAATATGTCTGAACATGGCAATCTTTCTGCACAGGTTAAACACTTAACTTCAATATCATAACTTCTTACTTGTTACCCTTTTACATTAATCAACTTTTCAAATAAAAATCAACAAATTCTACAGTTATGTATGACAAATAATATGTTATGTATCAAATCTTAAGCATACAAGCATGAACCTCATTTATATCCCAGCTTATAATCTTTTGGCAATTTTACCTGTTGCACCCTGTTAATAGTGTGAATAATTGAATGTTCACGAAATGATTCGTTCAGCTGCTCTTCTTGTACAAGTTTATCAATTTTTCTGTGTAGTTGTCAAAAAGATGATCAAGTACTTGAGGTTGTCTTGATACTACACACCATTATTCTCTCTGTCTCTCTCTGTCTCTCTCTGTCTCTCTATCTCTCTCTCTACGTTAAACTGCATTCACCACTGCTTTGTGGTGAGGCTTTTCTAGCCAAAGGCTCAGTGTACCACACCTGAAAGGAAAGTGACACACCACTGCCTTGTGGTGAGGCTTTTTTGCTGAATGCTAAGGTTCCACCCTGATAGAAGTGGTTGGCGCCAGGAAGGGCATTCAGCCGTAAAACCTTGCTTCAATTATTTTTATGATGTCATTAATGAATTAGATGATGAACAGCCCGTAGCACCCCGTCGACAGGGTACCACCTGCCTACGTCAAACAGAGGGGAAATGGACTTGATTGCCATGGTAATCAATATGATGGCAAACAGCTGGATGATGTTCATAGGCCTCTGGCACATAAGGAAAAGAAGGTTGTAGAAGTAGTTTTGAAAGTTGGTACAGCGAATACGTAATGGGGCGACAATGGGTGGGAGAAGTCGGGAAGTGATGTAAACGCTAAGAAGGAGAAAGCTAGATATACGTTGTGTGCAAGAGACGAGATGGAGAGGTCAAGAGGCAAGGACAATTTGCACAGGACAGCAAAAGTACAAGTTATTTTGGTCAGGAGGTGAAGAGGCTGAATGAAGTGAAGGGGTTGGTGTGATAGTTGCAGGACAGTTTATTCAGAAAGTTTTGGAAGTGTCGAGACACAGCACTATAATCATGAAATCAAAACTGATAGTTGGAGAAAGTTGATGAATGTAGTGTCAGCTTATGCATTGCAAGTAAATTTCGGTGAGGAGCAGAGAGGAAGATTTTTGGAAGATTTGGAGTAGTTAGTATGAGGTAGGAACTTAAATTAAAGGTAGAACTCAAAGACAGCTAGATTTGAGGGATTGCATGGAGGTTTTGGATTTGGAGAAATACATAAAGCAGTTGAATGTATATATTATAGAAATTGTAGTCGCAAGGGATATGTGTGTACTTGATGCATGTTTTAAGAAAAGGGCAGAACAGCTGGTAACATACATGAATGGAGAATCGAAGAGTCAGACTGCTTGTTTGTGAGTACAGTACCTCAGAGTCTCAGAGGAAGTGTAGTTAATGCGAAAGTGATACCTGGGGAAGATTGTTTGACGCAACACAGATTCGTTGTTGGTGACCATGACCTAAGAATTAAGATGGAAGAGAAGGTGAAGCACGCGACATGCAGACCCAGAGTGAAAGTTTGGAAATTGAAGGACATCGAGATTAGGGAGAGAATTACAGGAGAAGTTGAGCAAGCAACTACCTTTCAAGATAACTTAAAATCGTTTTAAAATGATTGCACTGACACTTGATTGGGTTTACCTATCTATAATTCCAGCAATCTCTGTGTGTCTGTTGGGTCGTCAATCTAGTCTACCCTTATTATCAGTATTTCCATCGATATGTTTGTCTGTCTGTCTGTCTGTATGTGATGTCTTTCCGGTCCAGTGCTCCGTTAATACAATGGCGATTTGATGAAACTTGGTTGGTAGGTTCGTACCATGACCAGTTGTGTGCAAATGAGAACCGTTGCTATGGACCCATCCGTTGCCTAGCAACGGACCTTTGAAATTTTCAAAAAAATCTCAAAAATTAATTTTTTCGAAAATCGGGCCACGAGCGACTGTGGGCAGTACATCAGCCATATTGTCAAAAATTTCCAGCCGGATCCTATGAAAACTGTCGGAGAAGATAGACTTTGAATGAACCCTGGTCGAAAACAATAAAAAAAACGAAGTTCGTTATATCTCAGAGAGTATGAGTCAGATTTACATGAAACTGGTATGGTAGGTTCATGGT
Organism: Eptatretus atami; assembly: GCA_035128595.1. Classification (NCBI taxonomy): domain Eukaryota; kingdom Metazoa; phylum Chordata; class Myxini; order Myxiniformes; family Myxinidae; genus Eptatretus; species Eptatretus atami. Next base: position 173,949,890 of record CM068956.1, read on the forward strand.
ATGTCCTAGTTATGTGTGAGAAAGAACCGTTGCTATGGACGCTTTTGTTGGCTATTAACGGCTGAAAAACGACTAAATTCGACTTGATTGACTACCCATGTCCGCCTACCGGCTTGTCTGTCTGTCTGTGACTGCTGTTTCTCGACAACCACTGGTCCGATCTAATTGAAACTTGCCAGGTATATTGCTGGGGCTCTGTGGATGTGCCTTTTCAAGGTTTGATATTAATCGGCCAAGTGGCTCCCAAGTTATGGCCATTTATTTACCAAACCAATGACAGGACATGTGCTATGACGTCACAAGTGACGTGACAATTCCTCGTTTTTTTTTGTTGTTTTTTTTTTGCACGTACGGGCACGTGAGAGCGAAGGAACGGCCTGCGTGGTTGTTATTTCTTCGCACACGGTTTGAAAGTTTTATTATTTTTTTATTTTTTCACGTACGGCCACGCACGTACGGACACGCACATACGGGCATGCACGTACATCACTATGACGTCACAATTCTTCTTTTTTTTTCTTTTTTTTTTGCACGTACGGCCACGCACGTACGGGCACCCACTAGTATACCCTAATACCAAGACGGATTTCAAAGCACCGTCTATTTTTTCACATAATCTCATGATCATAGACCTGAAACTCATCAGATGGCAAAACCAACAACCATATTGACTAACCTTGGCCGGTTGCAGATTCTACTCGAGCATCAACAAAGCCCAACAACAGAGTTTTTCAGGAGTAGACATTAGAATTGATAATGACCTTATACATATGCAAAAATCTAGGCCGATGGAGGAGCCCAACAAGGCAATAATTTTAAACAGACTGATCGGATCAAAGGGAAACGGGGAGACAGAAACATTGCACATGAGAAGATGAGTGGCAGAAGGAGGAGCGTGTGGGG
>CM068956.1:173979199-173989267 GCA_035128595.1 Eptatretus atami
TTGCCTCAGTCACGATTTTATTCCTTTTGTGGGACCGCCCTCCAATGACAGTGATAGCTTATATTGTCCCAATAAATGTAGTCTCCAACCCTTGGTGCAGGTGTTTCAGGCTACCATGGAACGATCTCTGAAAGTGCTGAAGAGATGTGGTTCAAATGTGGCCACCCAGTTACGTACGCATTCTGACTTGCCGATGGAAGGCGTTTTCCATTCAACCTCTCCGTGCACGCAAGTTTGAGAAGAAACATCATTTTACTGGGCAACTTTCACGTGTAACTAGCATTATTGTGCTTGTTGGACGATTCATATCGATTACCGGTTTGGAATATCTGTTGACAGGGTTATGTCTTGCCGAGAAGTTTCATTGAATGGGTTTGTGAAGGGTAAATTTAAACGATTGTACCGCATCTCCAGAAACAGCTGGTGTCCTGGAGCAGTTACTGTATGAACGGTTCCTGTCGGCACGACGCTATCGTCATGAAGATAATCTTCAGGTAATGTCGGACAGATTTGGACGATAGAACAAACTGGCCCAACTGCTGCTACACAGCGAAATTTCCTAGCGCTCATCAAGACTATAGCATTTCTTCTATGATACCATGAACGGCTCACTTGGCAAGACAGGCGGCATATTGGGCTTGATGTTGTATTCATCAACCGCATTACGAGAGCTCAAAGGCTGTACGAACCAACGATGTCGCCCTATATGTGACAGTGTACCTCATCTTACGGATTTGTTCTTCGCCTTAACACCAAATTAGCTCCGTGTTGGGTTCACTTATTTGGAAAAGCTAAGTCAAACTAGGTTCACTGCAATAATGTACTACAAGCTGGTGGTGCCTTCAGCACGAGACGTACAAATTAGGCATACTCCCGCAGTCCATCGACCTAACCCTTGAGCGACCGCAAATCGCGATTGCCGCGTCTGCAGGCCACGGAGATCGTCCACTTCCCAAATTCGGAGAGAAGGCATTTAGCGGTGTGTGTTTGAGCTTAACACAGCGCCAGAAGCCGTTACAGAGAGATGAAAGAAAGTTGCGGTATTCAGAGGGGAGAAACACTGGCAAACCAATGCGCAGCGCGTGTGAAGAGGTTGAAGAAGTGTACAAAGAAAAGTGCCGACCTCTCAAGCAGATGTTCATTGAAACATGCCATCCGTTCGTCCTGCCGCACCAGAGGCCCTCATCAACTTGGCTACGGAAAAGTTTGTCTGCCGAAGCCACGGCCAAGTAACCTGACCACAACTCTCATCGCGTGAGAAAAATTGGCAAGATCGGAGTTCCTGCTGATGAGTGCGCAGAAGACGGGTCAAAGATTTCTAAAAAGCTTGTGTTTTTGAAGCAGCACCCAGAGTGCAAAACTATCTGCATCGGAAACGCTCAGAACCGAAATCAAATGTGATAAGCTTGGTACTGAAGATTTGGAGCCTCGCTCACGTCTGCGAGGGACGCGGTGCGAAATGTTATCGATCTCAGAGAGGGAATCTACGAAGCCATCCAATTACCGTGGTGCCCCAGAATCGAACGCCATGTTTGAACAAATTGAATCTGAACAATTTTTTCGAGAAAATTTTGCCTAAAAACCAACCACATTTTCAAAAACCGAACACAACGTAGAGTCATGTTTTTCGACGTGCGGTTCTCCCACCTGTTCGACGCGCAATCTGTCGCGCCTTGTTCATTCAGTTCGTCGGGTGGAGAAGTACTCGTGAAAGCATCTCTCGTGTATTGTCGATCGCTACTTTACCTCGTGTTTCACCTTGTTTGTGCTGTTTTTTTTCCAATTATCACCCTTGAGCATTCACCATGGCACCCAAGAAGAGCAGGTGAAGCAAATAGGAATAAGAGGAAGTCGTGGAGAATGACAAATTGAGCTTGAAGAGAAGAAGAAATCGTAAGGCATGGAGAAGCGGTTACGCGTGTGTCTGATCTCGCTGCCATGTTCGACTGCCGAAATCGACCGTGTGAGGATTCTGAAAAATAAAAAGAACGAGAAAGCGCGGAAAAACCCTCGTGAAGCGAACTCATTCAATGACCCTCTGACGAATCGGCTTTACGAACTCAAACGTTTTTTTTCACGAGCATGTAGTGACGCATGGCTTTGCGTCACCAATCGCGCTTCACCTCATTGATTCCTCCCATGGAACCGTCGGTGAAAAGGCACGTTTGTTCAACCACGGATTGTACTGGAATGTAAAACCCATTTGGTTGTTCATAGTTAATTACTACCTCCCCAGGCGTGAACAGTTTACGTTTTGGATCCCAATGGCCACTGTTAGGCGGAGCTGCATCCCAGACCGATATCGGGAGCGGGGGCATCGAAATCATGTGCGAGGCTACCAATGTGCACCCCATTGGGATGTTGGGACCCACAGCACTACTCTCACAACTGACCGTCTGCGGATCTGGTAGGGTGGGTGTGGCCCCCCAGGGCCGTTTATAGTGACCCCTGAAAAAGGTCTAGTTCAGTCTTCTAGGTACCGGCTGAAACCAATTCAGAATCGTGGTTATGATTCACACGAATTGAAGTACACGTTGACAGACGTTATTGAGTGGTTGGAAACCCCCCGGCAGACGCCCTTAAACGGACCCTGAAAAAAGGGTCTGTACATCATTTTTCTAGGTCTGGCTGAAACCAATTCAAGATCAAAGTCTGGGTTCCCCTGAGTACGAAATGACCCCTGACAGACGTTTTGATGGTGGAAAACCCCCGGCAGACGCCCTTAAAGGAACCACTTATTGTGACCCCTGAAAAGGGTCGTAGATCATTGTATTCTAGGGTACCGGCTGAAAACCAATTCAGAAATAAGTTCTGGGTTTCCGAGTACGAAATGACCCAGGACAGACGTGTTTGAGTGGCTGGAAAAAAACGCCGGCAGACGCCGCTGAAAAGGAAAACCACTTAGTGTGACCACCATGACGTCATGGGCGGAGTTGAAGGTGCCTGTTTTAGGCCATACGCCCGTCACGTAAATCATGGATCGCTCCTGTGAAAACCAAGTCCTATATAGAGCAGACAGATTAACATGGATGGCTGCATCGCCAATTTGAGAGCTATAGTGCGGCCTTCAGGATTCTGAGAAAGCCAGTCCGACGCTGGTGCATTACAACCACACAACGAGGCATGGCGTAACGGAATGCGACGATTGTCTGGCTTGGAAGACGACGGATCACTGCGTCAAACTCCGACTTGCTGCTAGGATACGGAAAGAACAAACAGTATGGATGCACTGGACAGACGCATGACGAAAGCATGTGACCCATTCTGCACCAGCATTGTACGTCAGAATCACTCAAAAGCATTGCGACAGGGAAGCTACGATCCGGAAATTTAAACTTATCTGCTGAAAACCATGTCGACGAGGAAAGAACTTCATAAGAAATTCGAAAAAGAACTGGTCAGGAAGACGACGGGCGTTCTCCTAAGGCGTCGTGCGTGGGGAGCAAAGTCCAGAATTGTGCTGCCTGAGAAACACTAAACGAAAAAACGAACATCGACCGCAGCGGGGGAAAGCAAACGACCGAGGGGGTTTAGAGATATGTTCATCCGCATGGTCAGTGATCAATCCCAGCAAACTGGCATTCGGACTTGAGACAACGTTATTGACATTCCCGTAACGCAGTACCCATTGCATTGACACTCTGACGCACACCGCTGACAAAACGTTGCAGGCACCAAATTCTGCAAAATTGGAAACGCTTCAAGATGTACCCCAATCAATCTCCCTCCCGGTTACGTAACACTGGTGGGTGCGTCTATTCTGCATCACATTCCTCTCAGTTACAAGCAGCGCAACGTTTACGGTCGATGGCAAGGAGTCTTCTGATCAATAGTATGTTCCAAACCCGGTTGTCAATACACGTCCTGTTCGATTACATACGACAGATCGTCTATCAGGAATTGAGCGTAGGTTACGGGGCGCACAGGAGGATCGTCCGTTCTCAATCAGCGGCCCCTTACAAGTATCGTCGCAAAAGTGGCCAGCAATTGTCTTGAAAGATGGAACTTCAAAGCCAAATTGCTGCGTTGTGTCCTCCGAGAATGGGGGAAAGAATCATTGCGGCCCGATTCTTGGGCGGGAAAGATATCTGATTGTGTCGCACGGTTGAAAACTGCTTGGTTCGCTACATTTTCTACAATGCACCAGAACGAGTGTATCGCTGTCGATCGTCCAAGCCACCTTCAAGGGAAACACGAAAGAGAAGCGATACTTATCGCATTTCATGCCAGTAAGTGTTGCTGGATGTATGTGTCAAGAGCATCAGGATACGAGTATGCCATCCTTATTCAATATGCTGGAAACATGTAGAGAGCGGTACGCAGGACAACAGTGATCATGGACTGTGGCCGTTGCCAACATCGCGATTACATCGCATCTGACTAAATCGGTAAAGCTTTGGAAGCCCATGCAACCTGGACTGTCATTGGAACGATCATTGCCATCCCCGCTCCCTTCACTGGAACAGACGTTCACGACGGCATTCTACCTAAGGGAAAGGTTGGCCCGTTGGGAGATCCTCATGAAGGAACAGTTCCGGCCGTTCATCAAAAGGCACCGAAACATCTAGTACCGCCAGACAAACAGATGAGCCTAGTACACCTGCGATAGTGCACGGACAGAACGGTCAGCGACATCAATGGGCGAGACATGCCAAATTATGCAAATGACCGGCAAATCAATTCGGTCAGTAAAACTTGCACTGTTCTACTCTGTTTCTTTATTGGCCGTAAATATTTTGTAACTGACCCTGTATCTGATTCATCGGAAGAGTGACACTTTCATAGATTCTTTTTCTTGCAGGATAACGCCGCTGGAGTGAACGTTGAAAGCAGAATCGACTGTGCGCCCTCCTACCACCCTCCAGCAGAAGTCTGGCCAAAAGAATTGCACCCCAACACGTCAGCTGCACTGTGGGTGCGTGCCACGACGGCAAATCCGGCACAGGGCCTCTGGACTACGGATGGCGACGAGAGGGAATGTCCTCGTTCCAGAATGGTTTTCGGGACCGAATGCAGTCGACTCTTTCGAGACAACACCAACGTCCAGCGACTCCATCACTACTGCCGACACTGAAATAACGATGTTCGAAAAGACTGACACGACACTGAGCCCATGGAGCGGAGGAAGATACGAGACAGATTGATCACGGTAGTTTGCAAGTAACGAGAACTTTACAAGGACAGTATGCGGCGAGAGTTAACAGATAACAGCAGTGTGCTACATATAGAGTCATAGTAACAGAATAGGCAGCTGTGTATGTATTGTTATAAGTGGTGAGAGTTTGACAGACAACAGCAGCGCGCTCATGTATCCTATGTGAAAGTGAGAGACAGACTTGTGTATTTATAAGTGTGATGAGATACAGCAGTGAGCTATATTAAAGTTGAGGTGAGAGTGGTGAATGACAGACAGCAGTGAGCTATGTATTATAGTGAGGATTGATATAGGACACAGTGCAGCTATGCTTATTATTAAGTGAGAGTTGATATAGACAGCGTGAGCTATGTATTAAAGTGAGAGTGATGAGACAGACAGCAGTTGACTATGTATTATAAGGAGAGTTGATATAGGACAGTGTGAGCTATGTGTTAATTTAGGTGAGAGTTTACAGAGACAGTAGTGGACTGTGAGGTGTAGTGTTGACGAAGAGAGAACTTAGCGTGTTATATGTATGAGACCAGCGCAGTTAGAAAGCGGTTTAGACAAAGCTAGCCTGTATGCATGACTTGGTGAGAGTTGTCATAAACAGTTACCACGCAAATATAAATTAGCCCATACACCATAAAAGTACACATTCTCCGAAGTAATAGTAATTGTTTACATAAAAACTAATATGGAATTTCATTCAAAATCGCTGCGAATATTTCGTCGAATATTCTGCTGCTAATTTACTTCGATAGGGGTACGAGCTGTTATGCTATTCAGTTGGTTTGAGTATTTTTTATTTCCGGGTGCCCCCTTTTAACTTGGCAGCAGACGTTACAGAATGCAGCTTCGATTTGCAATATGATTATATATCCTGTAATTGATAGTTGGACTTAGAGATGATGTGCTCTATGCTTTTGATTACCCGAGTGGGTTCTCCCAGCCTGCAGAAACGTCTGCCATGGGACATTTCGTGTCACCCCAACGATTCTCAATTGGCACAAATAGTGATCTAGAGCACCTGCTCACGGGTGGCGTCTGCGCAGGGGGTTCCACCACTAAAACGTTCTTCGTCCTGCGGTCATTGCCTACTCAGGGAAACCCAGACTATGATTCTGAATTGGTTTAGCCGGGCACCTAGATACATGATATAGACCCCTTTCAGGGGTCACAAAAGTGGTTCCTTTTAAGGCTGCTGCGGGGGTTTCACACTCAAAACGTCTTGTCATGGTCATTTCTACTCAGGGGAACCCAGACTGTGATTCTTGAATTGGTTTCAGCCAGTACCTAGAAACATTATCTAGACCCTTTTTCAGCGGTCCCTTTAAGGCGATCTGCCAGGGGTTTCACCACTCAAACGTGCTGTCACGGCGTCACTTCTATTCTTGGAATCATAGACGCACGATCTGAATTGGGTTCAGCAGTACCTAGAATTACATGATCTCCGACCTTTTCTTAAGGGTCACTATAAAGGCCCTGGGCCACACCCACCTACCAGTCCCGGCAGACGTTTCAGTTGAGAGTTAGTGCTGTGGGGTCCCAACATCCCATTGGGTGCAACATTGGTTACCATCGTTCACTATGGTTCGATTGCCCCTGGGCTGCGGGTCTATGATGGAAGAAGCGACACACGCTCCTGCTCATCCCCCACTTGGAAGAAGATTCATGACCCAGAAAAGGTCATTTTACTCATCTTATTTTACTTAAACATGGGTAATTTCAGATGAAAGTGTCTTGAAGTGGTTTTACTTTGGGTCCAGTAACGGTAATTAATTCACTTCTCATTATTACAGCGCGTCGCGCTGTATACAATATGCACCGAGTTTGAAATGTCCCGATGTCCCCCCCCCCCCACTGCCTCAAGTGAGCCATGACGGCCGTCCGGTAGATGCCTAACAGTGCGTACCTAGACGGAAATTAGGCGACAATTGACAAGAAATACCCGAGTATTTCAATGGAAATTTGTGAAACTAATGTAGTTATATATGTGAAACATGAATTTTGCTGTGGATGGAAAAAAAAACCAAGAAACGCTCCCCTCTCAGTAGAACGAACGAAAACGTCATTTCGCCCACCATGGCATTCATGCCGAACGCTGAAGCTAAGTTCTTCTATATTGCCATTCATTCTCTTTAATATTAGCCCATAAACCAAGTGTCTTCATCATGCATTAGTAGTTGAAATTTACTTACCATTATGGCAAATATTGTGGCCAAAGTTGATAAGTGGTTGTTTCAATAAACATTAGTACTCATGTTGCTCACCACATCGCTGTATTGAAGGATTTCACTTGTTTCTTATTGAGAAAATAGTTTTGGAATCCGAACTTTTTGCATCCGAAACAGCCCCCTGGAACGAATTAAATTGGATTCTGGAGGCACCACTGTACGTCGATTCCCTGTCAATCGCACACAGCGAGCGGGGTCAGTGACGAAGATGATCAAGTCAGTGCTCACCAAGTTCTGGAAGGAAAACAGAAAAGAACCCATCTTGGACATCTCACTCTCAGTGCGGCCGTCGGTTTATCTCGTTGATGCGTCTATTCTCTACGAGGGTTCGCCTCACCATAAGCAAACTCAATATAATCAGTCGATAGTGAGATAATAATGGTGCACTTATAGGGTGCCGGTATCGCGATGGGGGTGCATTTACTTGCTGACAAGTACGTTACACCATCAATAAAGATCGGAGAGGAGGAACCGGGGTGGTGGCTGTGATGAGGATTTGTAATAACAGGGCCGGAACAAAAGCAGAAAGAGAATGGCTGTGAATCCTCAAACTATCGTTTCAAGAATGCCTGTTCTGAAATTATGATGGAAGAAGTCCAGAATGAGCAGTATGCTGCGATCATTGACCGCAAAACGGTTGTTAATCTCAAACCTGGGGAAACTGTATAGAATGAATGTGAACAGCTGGGTTGTTGGTGGTGTCCGTTCCACCACAGTATCAGGGTCAACACGAAGCAGCACGCTCATTGCCTACCATGCTGCCAACGCGAGTCGGGTGACAGACGTACATTCCTAACACGGATGTTATGGTGATACTGTTGCCCAGTCACTGCAAACATCCCACCGCATAATACTCGACTACAGAGCGAGAAACGATCGCCGTTACATCACGTGTCTGAAAATCGCTCACGTAACTGGAGGATACGGAAGCAGGTACAACAGAGGCTGTCGTTGTTTTCACGCCCTAAACAGATGCAGTGACTACACATCTGCTTTCTACCGAAAAGGAAACAGAAAACCATTTGAAATCATGCAAAAAAGGCATAATGTCAAGGCTCTTGCAGTCTTTGTGTGTGACGAAATGGATGTCTTCTTTGGTGGAGCATTCGTTCCACGTTGTATGCAATAAAATAGCAAAATGTATGCAAAGGTAGCTGCGAGCAGAGGCCTTTTTCAAGATGGTGGGGGGGGCCGCGCGGGAAGATTCTCTGAAAGGAGGAAGAGATCAACTGCGTTCCTGACCCCCCGTGCAACGTACCCTGCTGCAACATCTCAATAGGGCTCACTAACGTCTCCTGATGTGACGTCGGCTTCGAAGGCGAAATCCAACGGCCGGAATACAATCCCCCATCAACTTATGGCTGGCAAATGGATTGCAAGCTGGAATACACATTTCAGTGTTTTCTTGAGCCTTTTACTGACCTGAGAGCTGAAGAAGCCTGCATTACTGCGCCAGGACGGAGAAATCTGAAGAGATCCTATAGAGTGCGACACGTGAATGTCGATGAATTACTCCGGCTATTCCAGACCAGCCCATCGACACTCTCTCCCCGGATACGATGGTGAACCTGGAGTGGTGACAGCGGGAGATGAATCACGAAACGGATAATTTGATCAATATAACCAATACTGCGGCTCATAAGCAATACTGATCAATTGTATGATCTTTTAGCCAGCTTGACGATGCGAAAGAAGGATGAACCCGACGTTCGTGCTATGGGAAGTAAAGCTTTAGGCTGGTTTCTTGAAGCGGTAAGATGCGTCTTACGTCCAGGTGTATACAAAGACGACTTACCGCTTTGAGAGAACCCGGCCCTTAGTTTTTTTTAAAACCTGTGTTTAAGGTTATTTATGTCGAGCATTTGGTTAAATTTGGCATAATTAATTGGAATGATTACGGGTTCAATGTCGGAAGGATGCTGTCAGGTCAAGTACATTGAAAGGATTGCTGTTCATTGGTTATTTTGGTGTTGCCAATATCCTTAGATCATGCCTTAACTAAGTCGATGCTTGTGATTTGAGTTGAATAGCGTTTGGTATTTGTTACCTGGTCAAGTCAAAGGTTTACTGCAAGGTCCAAGTACAGGGTGAAATTGCTTTCATTGATTATTTTCGTATTTGGCAATAACCATAGATTAATTGATCCAATATCTCAAGCTTGTCACTGCTCGGTCTGAATAAATGCTGGTCAAGTGACCCCATAAAAAATTGCTGTCGCCGGAAACTTACAAGTTAGGAATTGCTGTCAACTACCTTTTGGTTCAACTGGATCCCTACCCCATGTCTGGTATGTTTAGTTTCCCTGTTTCACTCTCGGTGAATAAATCCAATTTTATGACACGGAAATGTACCCTGTAGGCCTAGGTACAGGTTACGAACCGGCAAGCATCCGCATCCCGATCCTTGGTCAGCAATACATGATCAACCACCTCGTGTGGTCAAACCTTCTGTCTCTTTCCGGTTGGATAAATTTCGCTGGCTCTCGGACTAAACCCCGAGTGTTGAATTATAACTTGTTGTAGTCGATGCATGAACTCTTCCGGTTCTTCATTCATTTTTTTTACAACACTCTCCTTCCTCAATTAATCTCAGGTGGACTTATTGCTCTTCTTAAATGAGTGAGTCATCGTTGTACCCGAGCATTATAAGCTCCATCGGTTTCTCTTGCCAGCACAACATCCGGCCATGCGGACA
>CM068956.1:173989277-174000175 GCA_035128595.1 Eptatretus atami
TTTCCACCATATTTTCTACCAGCAACACCGTTGTTATCAGTCTGCCCACATCCTCGTGGTTAGCGTTGTTAGAATTGATGTAATATAGTATTTATTCCACAAATTCTTCTGGATTATCATTATAATCCTTCATTTGCATTTTCATGGTTTGTAAATCACTTTAGTTCTATGCGCGATAACTCCGATGCTGATTGGTCACTGTGTTTACATTCTCTTCGACCAATGGACATGCTTTTTCGAGTTATCTTCAATTATTTTCTGCATCTCCGTAATTATTGACTTGTACGGGTTCTCGGCGGCTTTAAATATCACATCCGTTCTTGTGTCGAGATCAGGTTCCAAGGCTGATTGAGATCAAGCAATGTCCACACTGATCGTGGTAGAGAAGTTTAATTCACATCAAAAATGTAACATGAGAGAAAGTGAGACACAGAATACCCACAGTAGACCAGCTCAATCTAACTCTGGCTCGCTTAGCATTTTGGCTTACTCTATATACACTTTGTTCTGCCCCTTCTTATGGGCCATCTGTTCTCCAATGCCAGGGATCAATTTTCTTTGAAGTGGAAAACCCCAGTACTGTTTTCTCTCTTTGGACTGGCAAAGTATTGATCTTTCATGAGCAGGAAGATCTGTTTTTGGTCAATGTTTGGTTAAGAATACCTAGAGTGACAGGAAGATCTTTATCACAGCATTCCATCTTTTTGCTCTGCTAGCCAGACGTTTAGCAGTAAAGATAAATCAATAAATGCTTGTAGCCTTTTTTAAAAGGTTACTTTCGACCGTTTAAAGTAATTCCACCAAAAATGGCTGTTTTTCAGTGTTGGGAGATGTTCAACAGCTCCACACTTGTACCTCTTGTCTCACTCGCTACTGGCGTTGTTACATGAATAGAGCATCATCTCCCCATGCACCCTGCACAGGAGGAAAGCTATCTCCGGCCCTGTAGCTGGTGCGTTTCTTTTTTTTTTTAACTCCCACCTATATTCACACTTTTCGTCTGCTTCTCTCAAGGCTTTCTCCGACCTTCCAATCGACTGGTTTTGGAGTCGTTTTAATTTGTTTTCTCTCTCGATCTTTTCCCTTCTTAGATTTTCAAATCGATCTCGATGAAATCTTTGCTTTTCTTGTCTCTCTCCACAACTTCAGATCTTTCTTGACCCACAGGTCTTATACACTCGGCATTTGACTGCTCCCTTTTGACGTTTGTTCCCCCTTCGAACACCCGTCGGTGCTCCCAATAAAATTATTTTAAATCACCGCAAGCACTTTCCAGTACTTCTTTGTCTAGTTCGCTGCGAAACACTTACTAGTGCCCCCTCCTAAATGACTTCGAACACCCGTCGGCGTCCCCTTCACGGTTTTTTTATGTGAAATAAATCCTTTGGCCCCCGACTTTCGTAACCTTTTACAATAAAATGCCCTCGCTACTAGTCCTTCTGGCCAATTTCGCTATCATGATATATGCTTATGCCCCTCACACTGTGACATAAAACATACCAGATATCATCCTATCTCAGGGAATTCCCGTTCTTTTCTTAAAAATAAAATAAATAAAATAAAATAAATAATAAAAATAATAAAAAAGTCTTTTATTTCATCCAACAAACAGCTTGGAATATATCCTCACCTTTTAAAGCTCAGTTCGAGACTGTGCACCTTCCGTGGAGAATTTGTCTGCCTGGGACTGGGGAAACCACGCGTTCCAGTAGAGATTCCTCACTTTTGGCGATGTTGGCGTCCACTCGTGTCTAGGCAGAATCCTTCTCCGCGGCTGGAGGCTGTCATCCGATCCTCGTCGCCAACTGTCGAAGCAGGTTTTCTAGCTACCTCAAAACAGTAAAAAAGGAGTAAGTTACATGCAAGCCGTTTATTCAATAAAACAAAAGAACACTTCCGTGCACAGGAAGGAAAGCCTCAACTCTCAATGATATTGCGAGTTTAAGACTTAAAACGCACATAGATCCTTGAGTACATATACAGTTTTTATCATGACATCAGATGGACTTTTGTGAACTTCAAATTTGCAACATAGAGAGGTTTTGGTTTGTTTTCGAGTGTTGTTTTTCAGCCTCGGGAAGGGGTGTGGGGAGGGGGGAAATAGAAAAGAGCCATGTTTTGTCTTGCTGACGAAATGGTCACTAGACAATGGTCATCAAATAGATCAGGTTTTACAAGGTTGTTTTGAACAGAGAAATGCGTAGTCTGCTCTTAACTAGCTTTCTCAGCATATACATTTATTAAATTCTTTTTCAAAGCACTAAACTAAGACAATTTTGTATTTTACATGATTATAAATTCAATTAAGAATTCAGTTTCCACAGCACCATCTGTCATCCCTCAGACCGGCAAACAGCAGCTTCTTCGATCTCTTCAGATCTGGGTAAAATCACAAACTGGTCCAACACATGGAAAATGTCTTTCAATCCGGACAAATGTCACACTCTCACCTCTGTCCTCTCCCGGGAAAAAAAAACCCGGAACCCGCCCCCGGTCCCCCCCCGGAAAAAAGGACCGTTTGGAACCCCCCCCCCATCTACTTTCTCAACAATCCTCTGAAGAAGTTCTTTCTTCAAGCTTCTGGGTCTCACTATCTGCCATGATCTTTCCTGGGAAAGCCACATTTCCAACCTGCCCTCCAAAGCCAGTCACCGACTGGGAATCTTCCATCATGCAAAGTCCTTCCTCGGCACACCTGAGCTCCTGACCACATACAAAACTTTCATCCACAGCCTGATGGAGTACTGCTCTCTCCTCTGGGCTGGTGCTCCTGTCTCTCACCTTTCTCGGCTTCACGCTGTGCAAACTAAGGCATTTCGGATCATTGGGATCTCCCGATGAGGCAGTCTTTGGGCCCTTCACTCTTTCACGCAGGCAGGTGGTGGTCTTTCTGTCTTCGACCGTCTTCTCCGGTCTCGCCCCCCCCCCCGCTCTGACTGCGATTTGTCCCACCATATTTCCGCAGGGCTCAAGGTCCACCAGCAACCCCTTCTGGTAAAACTACCAAAATCACGAATCACTGTCACCTTACTCTTTCATTCCTCTTTTTCCGCCTTTGGTATAAACTCCCTCACTTTTAATCCCATTCTTCCCTCCAGTCTTCAAAACAGCTGTTCACACCACTTTATATCGTCCCCCATCCAAAACCACGATTTTTCTACCCGTTAATCCACCCCAAACCCACCTCCTTCAAATTCCTGCTTTCCTTCCTGAAAGTCCTGTAATGTCCATCTTGTTTCCCCATGTTCCCCGCCCATCCCTCTCCCTTCCACAGATCTCCTAATGTCTCTGTTCCTCACTGTTTTGTCCTTCCACGCCCCTCTTGTCTCATGCCCCCCTTGCTGTGCGTTGTGTGTTAGTTCTCATCCGAGCCTTGACAATGTATACAAAAAAAAAACAAACAAAAAAAAAGCCATTATTAGGTTGGACTGGAGTTAGAATTTTATCACTATCGAAGTAAACAGAGGCAAGTGAAGAAAATAACTCGGCAAGCCAAAAGAGAATATGAGAAGGACATGGCGAAGGATATTAAACATAATAGTGAGGCATTCTTTAAGTATATCTGGGGAAAGAAGAACAGGTTAGGACCAGTGTGGGCCCATTGAGGAATAGCACCAGGAGAGTGGTTTGTGATGAAAGTGAGATGGCAGGCTTATTAAACAGGTATTTTTCTTCAACTTTTACACAAGAACAGTCAGGAGAATTGCCAATAGCTGAGAGTATCTATCAAGGAGGTGAGGAAGGGCTTTTACAGAAGATCCAGGTTGGAGTGGAGGAAATAAAGGAACACCTGGGAAATGAAAGAGTAGATAAGGCTCTGGGGCAGATAATATACACCCGAGAGTGTTGATGGAGGTGGCTGAGCAGGTAAGCGAGATGTTAACGGATATTTTCAACCACTCGCTGGAGTTAGGACAGGTACCAGAGTATTGGAGAGTAGCAAATGTAATACCGTTATTTAAGAAAGGATCCAGAGAAGAATTGGGAAACTATAGACCTGTTTGCTTGACTTCAGTTGTGGGGAAGGTGGTGGAGACATTAATTAAGGACCAGATGAGGAACCATTTAAATAAATACAAACTAATTAAAGGTAGTCAGCATGGGTTTACCAAAGGTAGTTCCTGTTTAACAAATCTTTTAGAGTTCTATGAAGCAGTGTCTGATTGTGTGGTTGAGGGAAAGGCCGTGGACATAGTATATCTGGACTTTAAGAAGGTATTTGATAAAGTACCACATCAGAGGTTGTCAGCCAAAGTGAGGGCTTGTGGAGTGGCTGGTCAGGTAGCTTGTTGGATTGCAAACTGGCTTGGTGGTAGGAAACAAAGAGTGGCTATGAGTGAGAAGATGTCTTGCTGGGAGGGTGTAAGTAATGGGGTAACTTCGGGATCAGCATTTGGACCATTACTATTCATTATTGCATCAAAGATTTGGATAATGGGGTAAAGAGTAAGCTTTCCAAATTTGCAGATGACACAAAGCTTGGAAGTGAGGTGGATAGCAGAGGGGTGGTGATCAGATTCAGGAAAGTATTGATACTTGTATCGATGAGGCAAAAGATTGGCAGATGGAATTTAACCTGAGCAAGTGTGAGGTGTTTGGGATGGGAAAGAACAATGAAAATAGAGATTACAGGATGCAAGGGGTAATTTTGGGGTGTGTCAAACAGGAGAAGGATCTGGGGGTGGTAATAGATATGGGAGGTAAGCAGGAAGCACAGTGCCAGGCAGCTCTAGGTAAAGCAAATAGGGTTTTAGGCTGTATTCGGAGGGGGATCATTTACAAATCAAAAGAGGTGGTGTTGACATTGTACAGGAATTTAGTGAGGGCCACATTTAGAATATTTGTGCAGTTTTGGTCACAACAATTCAGGAAGGACAAAGATGCCACAGAGAGGGTTCAGCACAGGGCTACCAGATTGATTCCAGGCTGAGTTAGACTCAGCTATGAGGAGCGGCTGAAGGAGACAGGGCTTTATTCACTCGAAATGAGGTGGTTACGAGGAGATATTATAGAGATTTTTAAGATTATGAAAGTTGCAGATAAAATAAGTGCAGATGAATTATTCAAGAGAGTAGACAGTGATCGAACCAGGGGCCATAGCTGAGAGTAAAGAAGAGGAGAGTTAAGACTCGATCCGTAATACGGAATCAGTCTTCACCAACATCTCATCATTTCGTCCTTGTCACATACCCAAGCTCTCCACAAAGTTTCGGCCAAATTTATCCACAACTTTTTGAGATATTTTGTTGCAAGCAACAAAAACAACAAGAAGAACGACGTGCAGAGCACGATACTTGCAAAATCCATAAAAACAAATTCGACCTCAAAAATATTGGTGGTTGAATTCAATGACCAATATGCAACTCTTCTTCAAATCAAGTCAATCGGATGAAAATGGACAATTTAGAAATTCCTCCTTGTGTTGACCTTTTGGCCTATGTTGACCTTTTGACCGATGTGGACCTCCAAATAATTGGCCCGTTGAATTTATTGAACTGAAATATAAATCCTTTTCAAATTTCAAGTCAATAAGATAAAAATTGCCTCTACCGTCTTAACTCTCCTCTTCTTTACTCTCAGCTATGGCCCCTGGTTCGATCACTGTCTACTCTGTTGAATAATTCATCTGAACTTATTTTATCTGCACCTTTCATAATCTTACATCTCTATCACATCTCCTCGTAACCACCTCATTTCGAGTGAATAAAGCCCTGTCTCCTTCAGCCCCTCATAGCTGAGTCTAACTCAGCCTGGAATCAATCTGGTAGCCCTGTGGTGACCCTCTGTGGCATCTTTGTCCTTACTGAATTGTTGGACCAAAACTGCACACAATATTCTAGATGTGGCCCTCAGTAAATTCCTGTACGTCAACACCACGTCTTTTGTAGTAAATGATCCCCCTCCGAATACAGCCAAAACCTATTGCTATACCTATAGCTGCTGGCACTGTGCTTCCTGCTTACCTCCCGTATCTATTACCACCCCAGATCCTTCTCCTGTGTGACACACGCTCAAAATTACCCCTTGCATCCTGTAATCTCAATTCCATTGTTCTTTCCCATCCCAAACACCTCACACTTGCTCAGGTTAATTCCATCTGCCAATCTTTTGCCCAATCGATATAAGTATCAATACTTTCCTGAATCTGATCACCACCCTCTGCATCCACTACCTCACTTCTCAGCTTTGTCATCTGCAAATTTAGAAAGCCTACTCTTTACCCCCATTATCCAAATCTTTGATGCAATAATGAATGTAATGGTCCAAATGCTGATCCCTAAGTTACCCCACTACTTACACCCTCCCAGCAAGACATCCTCCCATCTCACAGCCACTCTTTGTTTCCTACCATTAGCCAGTTTGCAATCCAACTAGCTACCAGACCAGCCACTCCACAAGCCCTCACTTTACTGACAACCACCTGATGTGGTACCTTATCAAATACCTTCTTAAAGTCCAGATACTATGTCCACTGCCTTTCTCTCATCCACACAATCAGACACTGCTTCATAGAACTCTAAAAGATTTGTTAAACAGGAACTACCTTTGGTAAACCCATGCTTACGACTTTAATTAATTTGTATTTGTTAAAATAGTTCCTTATCTGGTCTTAATTAATGTCTCCAACACCTTCCCCACAACTAAAGTCAAGCGAACAGGCCTATAGTTTCCCAATTCTTCTCTGGATCTTTTCTTAAATAGTGTGTTTACATTTGCGACTCTCCAATCCTCCGGTACCTGTCCTGACTCAAGGGAACTATGCAAATATCGATCCGTTAACATCTCGCTTCCTGCTCAGCCACCTCCATCAATACTCTTGGGTGCATATTATAATCTGGCCCGGAGCTTAACTTCTTCTTAGATTTCCTAGCTGTTCTCTTACTTCCTCACTCCACCTTGGATCTTCTGTAAAAGCCCTTCCTCACCTCCTTATAGATACTTTCAGTTATTGGCAATTCAACTGACTTCTTGTGTAAAAGTTGAAGAAAATACCTGTTTAATAAGCCTGCCATCTCACTTTCATCACTAACCACTCTCTCGGTGCTATCCTCAATGGGCCCACACTGGTCCTAACCTGTTCTTCTTTCCCCAGATGTACTTAAAGAAAGCCTTGCTATTATGTTTAATATCTTCGCCATGTCCTTCTTATACTCTCTTTTGGCTTGCCGAGTTATTTTTTTCACTTGCCTCTGTTTACTTCGATAGTGATAAAATTCTAACTCAGTCCAACCTAATAAATGCTTTTTTTTGTTTGTTTGTTTTTTTGTATACATTGTCAAGGCTCGGATGAGAATAACACACAACGCACAGCAAGGGGGGCATGAGACAAGAGGGGCGTGGGAAGGACAAAACAGTGAGGAACAGAGACATTAGGAGATCTGTGGAAGGGAGAGGGATGGGCGGGGAACATGGGGAATAGAAGATGGACATTACAGGGACTTTCAGGAAGGAAAGCAGGGAATTTGAAGGAGGTGGGTTTGGGGTGGATTAACAGGGTTAGAAAATATCGTGGTTTTGGATGGGGGACGATAAGAGGTGTGGTGAACAGCTGTTTGAAGAACTGGAGGGAAGAATGGGATTAAGAGAGTGAGGGAGTTTATACCAAAGGCTGAAAAAAAGAGGAATGAAAGAGTGAAGGTGAGCAGTGATTCTGTGTTTTTGGTAGTTTTACCAGAAGGGGGTTGCTGGTGGACCTTGAGTGCCTGCGAAATATGGTGGGACAAATCGCAGTCAGAGCAGGGGGGGGGGCGAGACCGGAGAGGAGACGGTCGAAGACAGAAAGACCACCAACCTGCCTGTGGTGAGAGAGTGAGAGGCCCAAAGACAGCCACCTCATCGGGGGAGATGCCAATGATCCGAAATGCCTTGGTTTCCACAGTGTGAAGCCGAGAAAGTGAGAGACAGGAGCACCAGCCAGAGGAGAGAGCAGTACTCCATCAGGCTGTGGATGAAAGTTGTATGTGTCAGGAGCTCAGGTGGCCAGGAAGGACTTTGCGAGGACAGAGATCCAGTCGGCGACTGGCTTTGAAGGCCAGGTTGGAAATGTGGCTTTCCCAGGAAAGATCATGCAGATAGTGAGACCAGAAGCTTGAAAGAAAGACTTCTTCCAAAGGATTATTGAGAAAGTAGATTGGGGGGGGGTTCCAAACGGCCTTTCGGAGAGACAGAGTGAGAGTGTGACATTTGTCCGGATTGAAAGACATTTTCCAGTGGATGGACCGGTTGTGTGATTTCACCCAGATCTGAGAGAATCAAAGAAGTTGCTGCTTGCCGGTCTGAGGGATGACAGATGGTGCTGTGGAAACTGAATTCTTAATTGAATTTATAATCATGTAAATTACAAAATTGTCTTAGTTTAGTGAACTATTGAAAAGGAAAATTAATAAATATTAATTCTGAGAACGCTAGTTATAGAGAGTAGAGCGTGGTAGCACTCTACACGCGCATTGTCTATTCTGTTCAGAGAACATCACCTGAAGAACTTACTAACACTATGAATAGGGCGACTAGAAGTCGTTCTGCGGCATGTGTGTGATTATTTTAGGTGTGACGTCTGGATTAGGTTAGATAGGAAAGAAGATCAACGTTCCCTCTGATGATGACCAGTAGTAAGACAAATGGCTTTTTCTATTTCCCTCCCACACCCGCTTCCCGAGGCTGAAAAACAAACACTCTAAAGACAAACACAAAACCTCTCTATTGATTGCAAAATATTCGAAGTCACAAAAGTCCATCTAAGTCCATTGCATAAAAATAGTATATATATATATATAATTCATAATATAATGTATAATAATCATATATAACATAAAAATAATAATATAATAGATATCTACAGCCCAAGGATCTAAATGATATAAAACTGTATAATAGAAACCAGTTATATAATATATAGTAGTATATATTAAATATAGTATATATATTAGTATAATTATAGTACATATCCAAGGATCTAATGATAAAAACCTGTATGTTATATATAGTACTATGTAATTATATATATATAGTATAGTCAAAGTGGAATTAAGTATAATTAATTGTTCGAATCATTATCAATGCATACTCATACAGTGTTCCCTTAGTCGATAGCTATGTCGAATAATGCAAGTTCACTAGATAGGAGTTCACCTTCCATTGTTTAAATGTTTTTGAAAATCGATTGAGATGTATGTTTGCGCGTGTGCGGTGGGGGTAGGGTATGTCGAGTGTTTAAAGTCTAGGGAGCGAACCAGTAGGAACGTCCCTCCCTCTTCTGCGAAGAGGAATAGAAGACACCCTGCCGGTGACGTCAAACTCCCTCCACCCGTGGTTGAGCGGGCGGCTGGATCACGAGGGCATGGAGTCCCCCACGCCGGGTGCGTGGGAGGGGGTGTCGAAAGGATATAAGAGGACTTCTGTTCTTTTGTTTTTACCTCGTTCCGTTCTGTCAACGGTTCGTGGGAGTCCCGTGGTAGGGGCTGAGTTCGTGGGCTGAGTTATGCGTGAAAGTCCGTGTAAAGAGTGTCGTGGAGTCCCGTTCTGAGCTCCGGTGTGCAGAGTTCGTGTGCGGCTGAGCCGTGGGAGGAGAAAGCCTTTTGCTTCGGAGGAGGGGCGAGTCGTTCAGACAGCGCATCGGGTCCTGCTTGGGCTTGCTTGGTCGGCCTCCTTTGGGCGAGGGGCTGGCCTTTGAAGCTTTTGCTTCGGCTGCGCTAGTGAGACTTCGGGCTGCTGCTTTGTTTTGGAAAGAACTGACCGGGGACAGTTGTTCGCCCTCGAGTCTGGCGAGTGGAGGGACTTCTTCTCTTACTTACTCTCCTTGGTCCTGCTTCTTCTTGGTGTTCGGGTGGAGAGGAGGATGCGGAGTGCGGGGTGGCGAGGCTTTTGTTCTCGCGCAGAGCGACAGAAGGGAACAATATTGTAGTACGTTCCGGGCTCGATGCACGGAGACATACCGCGCCAGCCCTCAGATCGTTGCTATAGAGTATAGATTGGGAGATCCTACGGGGAAAGTGACCCGATGCGAGAGGGACAGGAAGATACAGGAAGGAACGGCCTCGTATAACATCACACCAAAAAGGTAAACGATCACGGTGAAGTGTTGAAGCAAGGAACGCGGTGAGGATTCGCGGAGCTCATGGAAGGAATCGCGCGGCGATTGATCTCGGCTCGCGTCTCGCTGGAGCCGGGTCCGGACAAAGTTGAAAGACACAGAGCACGAGGTTGGGGGGCGAAAAAGGTTCGAGTCCAAGACATGAAGTTTCGAAGCTCACTGTCCTCCGAGCTGGAGTGCGTGATTAATTAGGCTCAGCCCACCGTTTTGTGTTGATGTGTTGTTGTGGTGGTGTGTAGTGGAGAGAGTGGTAAAAGAGAATGAATGTGTGTGTGTGTATGTCGTGCGTAGAACTTGTTTGTGATATTTTTACTCTCTTTCGTCGTTTTTGTTCTGGTTCTATCTCGTGTGGGTTTTTTTCTTCTCTGTTATCTCCGTCCGGGCCTCGTCTGGCTAGGTTGCTAAACTGCGCCGCGTTAATATTTTCACTCTCTTTCTCTGGGGGCGCAATTACAATTGGCAAGTAGAACTGCTGTTAAAGTGTAACTACTAATTGCAGCAGCTGCAACAAATTGTTAAACTTAGTAAGTTAAAAGAAAAAACGCAGATTGGCGGGGGGTTGTTTGTTGTTTTTTTTTTTTCAATAATTGTCATAGTTCTTTTTGTCGTCATGGCTTGTTTTTTTTGTTGTTTTGTATATAATGCATAGTGTTTTGCCTTATTTATTGAAATACTGTTTCATTATAATAAATGTCCTTGTGTAATGTAAACTGCTCGTTGAGTTTCCGGCGTCGCATTCCTCTTGACTGACATTTACGTTGTTTGGGAGTGTAGAAAGTGTTCGTTAGAGTCGTATATTGAGCACGTA
>CM068956.1:174023077-174036177 GCA_035128595.1 Eptatretus atami
CAGAGAGAGATAGGTGCATTGTACTTCTGACAAGTACGTTAGTTGGCCATGCATAAAAGGATCGAGGAGGAGTGAAACGCGGGGGTGGGGCTGTGAATGAAGATTGTGATAACAGGGCCCGAGAACAATAAGCGAGAAAAAGAATGGCCAGTTGAGCCTCCTCAAAAACATCAGTCAAGAATGCTTTCTGAAATTCATAGAAGGGAAGAAGTCCAAGAAAACGAGCAGTATGCTGCGATCATTGATCGCAAAGACGGTGTATATCCAGAAGCGGGGAAAATGTAATAGACGAAGCGTGTAACAGCATAGGGGTGTTGGTGGTGTCGTTCCACCACAGTATCAGGGTCAAACGAGGAAGCAGACACTCTCATTGGCCTACCATACTGCCCACGCGATGTCAGCGACATGACCGTGACATTCCTCGGACACGACGTTATGGTTGATACTGGTTGCCAGTCGCTGCAGAGACATCCCCAACGCATAATACTTCGATCAAGGGAAGCGGAAACGATCGCCGGTTACACTGCAACGGTCTGAAATCTCACGGTACTGGAGGATACGGAAGCAGGTTACAACAGAGGCTCGTTCGTTGGTTTCACGCCCTAACAGGAGCGACTACAGCGTCTGCTTCTTAACCGAAAAGGAAACAGAAGCCGTTTTGAAATGTGCAAAAGGATATGTCAAGGCTCTTCGAGTCTTTGTGTGGCACGAAATGGATGCCGCCTGGGGTTGGAGCGGATTCGTTTGGCAGTGTATGGCATAAAAGCAAAAGTGCATCAATGAGGCGCGAGCAGAGGCCTTTTACAAGATGGTGGGCGGCGGGAAAGTTCTCTGAACAGGTGAGGAAGATCAACTGCGGCTTCTTGACCCCCTTGCAACGTACCCTGCTCGCAACATCTCTCAATAGGGCGACATACGTCTCCTTCTGATGTGGACGTCGGCTTTGAAGGCGAAATCCAACGGCCGGAATCAATCCCATCAAGCTATGCTGGCAAATGGTATGCAACTTGGAATTACACATTTCAGTGGTTTCTTTGGGCCCTGTTCATGAACCCGAAGAGCCTGGACAGAAGCTTCATCTATGCGCCAGGACGAGGAATCTGAAGAGGATACCTTACGAGTGGCAGCTGGATGTCGAATGGAATAGCGGTCCCAGGGCTATCCAGACCAGCCCATCGACACTCCTCTCCCCGGATACCGATGGTGAAACGCTCGGAGTGTGACAGCGGAGCGAATCCGAAACGGATTAATTGATCATAAGACCAATATGCTCGTCAAATACCAATACTGATCATGTTATGGATCTTTTATGCCAGCGTGACGATGACGAAGAATAGAAGAACCGGACGTCGTGCTATATGGGAAGTGATAGCTTTAGGCCCGGTTTCTTGAAGCGGGTAGATGCCTTACGTCCAAGGACGCGTCTTACCGCTTTATGAGAAACGGGCCTTAGTTTTCGCCGTGTGTTGAAGGTTATTTTATGTCGAGGCTATGATTGGTTAAATTTGGCATTAAATAGTTTAATTTGGAGATATGAACGGGTTCATTCGAAGGATGTGTCAGTGGTCAAAGTACATGAAAGACTCGCTGTCATTGGTATTTTGGTGTTTGAGGCATATGTCTTAGAGGTCATGCTATAACTAAGTTCGATGCTTGTCGCATTTGAGTGAAATAGCGTTGGTATATTGTACGGGTCAAGTAGGTACTAAGGTCGAAAGTACAGGGTGAAATTGCTGTCATTGGATAATTGTTCCGTATTTGGCAATACACTGGTAGTATATGAACCTAGTCTCATGCTGTCGCTCTCAGGGTTGAATAAATAGGGTCACGTGACCCCTAAAAAATTGCTGCCTGGAAAACGTACAGGTTAGAATTGCTGTCAATCTACCGTTTTGGTCAACTGTGGATCTACCGGCATGTCATAGGTATGATTAGTTCGCCTGTACATCTCGTGTTGAATAAGATCCAATTTGGGTGACAGTCGGAAATGTCACTGTAGGCCTATAGGTACATGGCTACGCCGGCTAGCATCCCGATCGTTTGGGTCAAGCAATACAGGTGATACACACGCACTTCGTCGTGGTCAACTTCTGTCTCTTTCCGGTTGAATAAATGTTTGCTGGCTCTGCGACTATATGGCTGGGCTGCTCACGCCCTCTCGGCGCAATCAGGAAGTGTAAAGCGGAATTAAATCAATCGGTTCACTTTGTCTGTCCGTCTGCAAACGTCAGTTTATGATCGAGGTACAACTTTATTTCAATGGAATGTTATATTTGGGAACACGAATCCGAACATGAATTGGAAAACGAACCTGTAGTTTATCAGTACTTTGGCTCTGAATTCGTCCTTACCGCACATGCGCAAAAGGGAGTGAGATAACTTTTTATACTCTGTCTGCCAGTCAAACAAAATTGAAAATCATTCCAAACAGGAAATGTACTGTTTTTTGTTTTTTTTAAGGATGTTATCACACAATGCAAACAACAGGCATGAAGAACTAATGCAACGTGTTTAAATAAGGTTGTGTGAAAAGACACTGCATCTACAGTGGTAAACTTCCGAATTTCTCTTTTTCTACAACTTTTAAGATCTTCACTTTATTTTAATTGAATTATATTCGTGAACACTGTGGAATACAAATCGCCTTTTTGGCACTTTCAAAACACTTCCGTTTAGCAGTAATATTGGAGCATTTTGCATCATCAGGACCAATCAAATTTTCCGCTCGCAGACACCGCCCATGTCCTTCTTTCTCAACACTACCCGGGTAAGGTGTTCTATGAACTCTCCAGTTACCTCCACCGTCTGCAATGGATGGAGGTTATGTTTTCACCTCTGTTTGTGTGCAGGCTATATGAAAAAGTTGTTGACGGAGTCGGATGAAATTTGGTGGCCAGGTTGGGTGTGTGATAAGGACAAATTGATTAGATTTTGGTGAAGATCTGGCTACAGATCTGGTTACTAGAATTTTAAAAGAGATTCTTCACCATTGAGAGATAGGTCCAAAAATGATATAAAGTGTGATATCTCAAAAAGTTGTGGACGCATTCGGATGAAATTTGGTGGACAGGTTGGGTGTGTGACAAGGACAAATCGTTTCGATTTCGATGAAGATCCGAATCCAAATACAGAGCCAGGCGGAAGTATGTGCTCTCCCGAGTGCCCTTTTAGTTTCATACATACCTCGTGTAGATGTTTTAAAAAAACAGAGTACATTTTAAAAAATATCTGTCCATTGTTTGCCAGCATCATATTTTATTTCCTGAGATTAATTGTAATTGTACAGTTATCACTACCTGAAGTTGGTGGGAACATTGGTGTGAAAATAGCACATCCATGATGGGACAAATTGTCTCTTCCTGTGCCACTGTATTTTTGTGCAGTATTTCCGTGTATTCTGAGCTAATAATGCAGTGCAGGTGACCCGTGCAAAAGGACTCCACAAGCTACTTCATAATTGTTATTGGATGGCAGGGAATTGAAAATACAAATTATTAATATGTTCTTATACCTTGCATGTGCAAATTTGTATGTGACATCAACTTATGGTTGGTTATAGCTTTGCCTTATGCATGGTGTTGGCGTAATGGTTAGGGTGGTGGGCTTGGGATCCTAGGATCCTGAGTTCAAATCCCACTCGGCTGTTGTATTAATACCAGGTGGGGTTGGACTCTGCCTGCCATCCTTCCATGGTCGGCAAAATGAGTGCCAGCATGCTGGTACTGTGTCGGAGTGGTGACCCGTCAGGTTTGTGCCCAATATCCAAGGAGACTGCTTGGGCAGCCCACCGCTCTGCACAAGAGTATGGTCTCAATGGATGGATGGATAACTTTGGCTTGAAGATGGAAATATATATCTTGTGATAACTACTATGGAGAAGGTCCAACACAATATATAGTGTTGGACACTAATGTCTTTAGGCCAAACTTCATGCAATCTCTACTTAAAACTAAACAACACGTTTCTAAAACTAAACAACATGTTTCATCCAACCCCCCCCCCCCCCCCAAAAAAAAAAAAAACTCCTTGAGATTAACCAGTCCATCCCCACCCCAAATTTCCTTAGGGATTTTGCTTTTTTGGATATTTAAGTACTTCTCATTCAAACACTCCTGCTGGAAATGCGAATGCATGTTTGTGAGACTGTTACAGATTTAGGGTGAGGGATCACTCGAAATATCCAAGAGTGTTAGTTGGACAGCTCTACATCAGTGAAAAAGGAATTGATGATTGATTTTGCAAAATACAAAAAATAAATGAAACAAATTCAGTTCAAGCAAGAATTTCAAAAGGGCAAACATTCAGTGTGATATAATAACAAAAGAGTTTTTTATTATTATTACTATTATGTTTAAATCGAGTGCCTTTCATCAATTTCTGTGTTGGCAAAATATATCAAAACTTAATACACATTCTCAAAAGGTGCAGGGCAACACAGATGTATGGTTAACTGACATCCAAGGCACTGTTCATATTTTTTCACAATCTCTGGATGTTTGGGCCTCAAAGCCAAGCATTGGACTAAGCCTTTGACTTTTTGAGCTGCGAGTGATGTTGTTGCATCTCGTCCTCTTATTTTTGCATTTATCAATGTGGATCCACCATTAAGACTCATGGGGCTATAGATCTCCCCCTTCCCCTCCTTATCTTTTTGTATAAATGACTAAATTAGCCTCCCCACTTTTTGTAACACTGCTACATTAGCACTCCCTCAAACCCCCGCCATCCCCCAATTTTTCAAAATAAAGTCAACAATATGTGCAGTCACTTATTACATTTATGGCATCACCTATATTCATTTATGGCAAAAAAGAAAAGCGATATAAATGCACTGCATTACAAAAAATAAAAAGAAACAGCAAATGCAAATAAAGATTATTTCAGTAGCAAAAACAAACATAACCAGAACATATTGTAATTCTATTTTATCTTTAATAGATGTGTTAAGATTCTAATTCCTGATAAGTTTTAAAAGGCCTAAAATTAGTCAAACAGAAATAGATTTTTTTCCCCCTTTTTTGACAAGAAGTATGCAACTTTCGAAATGACATAATCCGCCCCAGATTGCTCAGCGCGCATGCGCAGAAACCCCCTATTAAAGAAGTAAATAGGGGCAGCCTGGACATATTTCATGCCTCCCAGATAAGGATTGTAGAATGAAATGACTAAAAAAAACTTTTAAAGGAGCCGAAAGTACATGTAAGCATCCCTGCGAGAAAGGGTTGTGCCTCTGCACAATGAAATAGTTGGAGAACTTCCTGAACAACTCGAACAAAAGGTTGATATGTTGCAGTCCATATTGCAAAAACTCCCAATGATATGGCCCCATGAAATGTCAAAGGCTCGTAGATGTGTGCATTATAACCAAACCTTCATATTTCCTAACACCGATGGGAAGTTCATATCTGGGGCTTATCGATGCACAGGTTGTTTAAAACGACGATATTTACTGTTAATCATGTTTGAGACGAGGGAGCGGTGAGAGTAGCTGCTCTCTGGGCTGTGAGGGCCATTATAAATATATATTGTTATCTGGAGGGTAGGTCCATAGCTAGACTGTGGTAAGCATATTATGGTGCGTGTGTTTTGAATATCTTCGATTGCCATGTAACAGGGATCTGTCCAAGTAAATCGTTTATTACACATGACGCTGAGGAGGCAGAGTATGTAACTTATAGACAAGGTGGACAGATTAATTGCGTAAAAACCTCTCCTTGTAGGCGGGGCTAGGTGTGGACTTCCCATCACAGAGGCACACATGTCACGTCAAGGCCAATGACAATCTCTTTGGCCAGGGTGCCAGCCATGGTGGCACAGTGGGCTGTAGAGCCCAGAAGAAAAGATGTACAAAGTTTTATTGGGGCCACCCCAATGGGTGGGACCCAAGAGAGAGACTCTGCCCAGGAGTTTACGAGGCTCTGGCACTGCTCGCGACTGGCTCTCGTTTCCCTCTCGGTCTCCAAAGCAGACACTATCGAGTCCTGCGTTCACCCTGCACATCGCAAAGAAAAGGGATGTCCCGCCTGCATTGTTGTTGTTTGTGAAGTGGTGAATGTGAACTGTTGGCACTATTGGGTAGTATTTGAGCTTTTATTTTTTCATTGTGTATAAGTTTTCCTCTTTCCTTCCCCTTTTTGTGTCTCTTGACTACTTGGTTTGTTCCATTGTTATATAGCGTCTTGTTGTCCTCTTCAATGTGCTTTTCATGATAAAAAATATAAATTACCCCGGTTGGGGGTGACGGTTCTCTGAAGCTCTGTAGATGTGGATTCTGCATCGGCTTAGAATGGCTTCGATGTCGTCTTGGTTTGTTGGTTCAACGAACATTCGAAGGAGTTAGAAGATTAAAGGAGTCGAAAGGACCTCAGAAATCAATCTATAGCATTTCCTGTAGGATTTACTTCGATGATAGATTTTTGAATGGTTGATTTGAAGTTTATTATGATGCAATTTGTGTTTCAAAAGGATGAGTAAACCGACTCAGAGATAAACCGTTTCTGTATGTCCATTAATTGGGTGATATTTGGACAATGATTGATTTCACAAGTTTACAGCATGCAGGATGACTCTATGATTGTATAATCAGGTTACGTAAGTCATACACCGTCATCATCCATCATCGAGCCTTACTACTACCACGTTTTGATCAAGATTGAGCGAGATTTTTTTTGACCGTATCACATGCGATTTTTCCAACTTTGAAGAACCGTAGTCGATAAACAGGACGAATTTCAAAAAACTGGCCCGCAAAATTTAGAATATTGTTCATATTATAGAATCCGAAGGAATTTCGAAGATCGGATCATAAACGGCGGAGGAGATAGATTTTGAAAAATGGATGATTTCGCAATTTTGGAGTGACTTGACGTTGCCTTGACTTCATAGGTCAAAGGTCTACGTCGTGCATCCTCATGGATATCTACCCATTACCAATATGAGAAACAGGAAGAAAAAATGGGGACGGACGTAGGGACTTGGTTTTATTACGATGATGATCCTAAAAATTATCTCGAAAGGATATTGAAATATGTGTTTGAGCCATTTGCTTTCCGTGCGTGTTTGCCATCATTTCGGCTCATTTGGACGACCTTGGGGAATGGCAAAAGCAAGAGATTTCAGCTTTTTATTTTTTATTATATATTTTTTAATTTTTAAAAACATGTTTACATTTTGACATTATGGGGTATTTTCTGCAGATTGGTGACAAAAATATTGAAATTTAATCCATTTTTAATTCAGGCCGTAACAAAATGTGACAAACATCGAAGGGTGTGAATACTTTCTGAAGACACGATCACTTTCAAAATTAAACCACCAAGTTTGTCAGAACTAAATGCTTATCTCAGAAAGAGAAGAAATGCCAGTACTCCTGGAACGAATCGTATTCCATACTTAGCATGGAAGAAATTTCCAAGAGCAACAAAGGTGCTATACAAGTTTAGATGTAATATATGGCGAACAACCTCCATACCCAGTAGTTGGAGAGCCGGAGAGACGATTTTGATATCCAAAGGGGAGACTACGAGCAATCCTTCTTGCTTCAGACCCCTAACACTGAAGAATTCGAGTAGTAACCTTGGAATGGGTATCCTCGCACAAAGAACCATTGAGTATTTGACAGAGAATAAATATATTGACAAATACATTCAGAAAGGTTTCATGGAAAAAAATATCAGGCTGTGTGGAACATACGGAGGCACGAACTGAAATGATCCTAGACGCTAAAAATAATGGAAAACTGAAAGTGACAACCTGGCTTGACCTGAAAAAATGCATATGGCACGGTGCCACATAACCTCATACAGTTTGCACTTGAGTGGTACCATATTCCAGCTCCTATCAGGAAGATTGTGTTCAAGTACTATGATAAGCTGTTTATATGTGTGAAAACCAAGCACTGGACAACTGACTGGATACAGTACTATATTGGTGTTTTCCAAGGCTATCCACTATCTTGCATCCTGTTTTTGGCTGTTTTCAATCTTTGTCTGGACCTGCTGGACCAGTCCAATCACCTCGGCTCTCATATGACTGGATTAGGCATTACAACATCTGCCAAAGCATATGCAGATGATCTGACTCTGGGAGCAAAAAGTCCAGAACGATGTCAACAACTAATCAACAAGGTTCAAATGTTATTTCAGCAGACACAAACAATGAAAGCTCAGCCCTGCCAAGTGCAAGTCTCACGCTATGAAGAAAAGTTGTCCCAAATGCAGAGCAGAAGTGAGGTGGACATAAGACAGTATACAACCTATGATCCCCAACGAGAAATTGATGGCAAGCAGATCGCATATATCCACAGTCAACCCATAACATTCCTCGAAAAGCTGATCTATGAAGATTTCAAGATGATAACATCAGAGAAATTGTCAAGATGAAGTTGGTAGCAATGTTACAAACAACTGAGAAAAGCAATCTGACTGGAATCATGAAGATGTGGATCTACAATAATGCAAATGTGCCAAATATGACATGGGAGTTCACCATCTATAACTTCCCAATACCTTACATTGAGAGTCAAGGGAAACCTGCACTAAGTACCTAAAAAGATGGGCAGGGGTAAGCAGATGCACTTCTAACAGTGCCCTGTACAGGGCCAGAAAAAGATACGGTCTACAACTGAAAAGACTTGCCACATCTGTGAAATGTATCAGGTCAGGTATGGGAGCATGCGCCAGAGCAGCGCGTCGCTGCGTCCACTTTCTGCCGGTACTCCAGGGGCCTCCGTCTGACCATCCCCCAGGCAGATGCCCGGCCCATCCCTATCTCTTTGAGATGCCGATCAACCTGCTGCAACCACGAGGCACGTGGTCGGCCTATTGGCCTCCTCCACTCACGAGACTCCCTCGCTGAGAGAATCTGGTGAGCAGGTCAGCGTCAGGAAAACGAGCCACATGTCCATACAGCCGCAGCTGACGCTCACGGACTATGCAGGAACAAATCTCATTTGAGTCTCAGCAACCGCTCGTTGGACACAAAGTCGACCAGCGATAGCCAAGGATTTTTCCGAAGAGACCTGGTACCAGGAATTAAGTCTCTGTCTCAGCTCCTTGGTCAAGTCCAAGTCTCGCATCCATAGAGCAAGACTGGAAGCACAAGGACCTGAAGACTCGGACTTTCGTCCTCCGCACCGGAGCGCCCACACCCATTATCCAGTGAATCATGACTCCCCAGGCCCGACCCAGACGTCTATTGACACTCTGACATGAATATCACTGCCAAGGTAAGTGAATCTCTCCAGACTCAACATCCTCACCACAAACAGGCAACAGACAGGACAGCGGCATCCAAGATGTCATTGAAGCCTGGATCTTAGTTTTGACCCAGGAAACCCGTAATCCCAGGGCTCCGACTCCTCATTCAGCACCCCGAGGGCCCAAAAGATATCTAAAGTCTCCGCAAAGATGATGATGAATCTGCGAATCAAGGTCAGAGATTTGACATTCCCAACGATGTACCCAGCTTGATCTCTCGACATCCTCCCAGAATCCAGTCCATACAAGTGCAAAAGTGTGGGGCCAGTACACACCTTGAACTCCAGTAACAACTGGAAATAAGTCAGAGATGGTACCACCAACATCTCACAGCGCTCTCAGTACCAGAGTAGAGTTCAGACATCAGATCGATCAGTTTGGTGGCACCCCACGAAGACCAGAATCCTCAGAGGGCATCCGATTCACTGAATCGAACGCTTTATCAGAGATCAACATAGCTGCAAGCAGCCCCTGCCGAAACTCTCGTCTGCGTTCGGTGAGGACGAAGAGCAAGGATACGGTCAATCGTTGACTCTTGGTGTAAAGCCTACACTGCTCTGGATGCTGGTGCTCAAGCAAATGGTGGCGAACCCTATCAATAATTATCCGAGCAAGACCTTGCCCGGCACTGAGAGCAGCGTCACCCCTCGGTAGTTGTTGCAGTCTTGGCGATCACCCTTCCTTTCCAGAGAGGGACAACAAGGCCCTCTTCCAGTCAGTTGGGATGATGCCTGTGTTCCAGCAGAGCACAGAACTGCATGCAACGACACGAGTGCAGCATTTCCACCAGCCTTGAGAAGTTCAGCATGGATGCCATAGATCCCAGGAGCTTTACCCCATTTCAACGGTTCACCCAGCTGTGTTTCCACAAGTGAAGGTGGACCACAGTTGATTGGGGTCAGCAACAGGGATTGTAAAACCCCTGACGTCCAACTCGAACAGCTGGTTGATCAGCCTGGTACAACCGCTCAAAGTAACCGGCCCAGCGGGCCTTCACTTCGGACTCCTCTGTCAAGAGCCTACCACCCTTTGCTCTAACTGCGGTACACCGAGGGATGGGCTTGGATGAACGCAATGCGCGAATTCCCCTGTAAGCAGGTCAACAAGTACTACCTTAACAAACACTCCAGGGATGGAAAGACCCAAACACTGCATAGAGAGTGCTTAGAAACAAAGAAAAACAAGGCTAGGTGGAATGGTGTGAAAGAGTTGGAACAGAAGGAGCAACACCTTATCCTGAACGAGATGTGCAGAGGTCAAACTGTCCGAGTAGGACTTGGCTGCAGGAAAACCCAAATGCTGATGACAGACATGACCAGAAGAGAACACAGGAAATGCCTCACTAATTTGGTAACGGATATTGATGAGGAAGACATGCTGGTCTTCCTGTATGGATGTGCGAAACAAGAATAGTGGTTGAGATGGGCCTCTGCCATACAGACCGATACGTCATGGAAGAAACTCCTCTACGTATGGACACCGGAACTGCTGTCATTCTACATCAACACTATCCATGAACAACTGCCTTCCCCAGCTAATCTAAGATTGTGGGGTAAAACCAACCTTGGACTGTCAACTGTGTCATTATCGCCACTGCATACTGCTTCACATCTTAAATGGTAGCAGCTACTCGCTCCAAAATATAAGATACATTCTTAAGAGCGATTCCATCGGGTCTGGCTTTTTATATTAAAGATGAAAATAAGAAGACCGGTATTGTATCAAAGCCAAACTCCACCACCACCATCGCATCCGTACAGTTGATGGTACATCCCACATGAACCCAGCCTTGCCACATCCACAGGTAAAAACACAGGACATCCTACAGAAAGCTAATGATTGGATTTTTCAGATGGATGAAGACCATAAGCCAATAGTATTCCCTACACAAATCACAGAAACTTCCAATTGGCCTGACATCACCATCTACTTGGCAGCAACTAAAAATGTGATCATTATTGAATTGACAGATCTGATGGAGGAGAACTTGTCCAATGCATATGCCAGAAAGAAATGCAAATATGAAGACCTAATCGCTGATTGTAAACATAGAGGATGGTCTGGAAATTACTTTCCAGTAGAAATAGGTAGTAGAGGATTCCACAATACATCTTTCAGCAAATGCTTTGCCGCCTTATGCATCCCAAAAGGAAAGAGGAAGATTATTAGGGACACAGCATCCAAAACTGCCCTTAGAGCGAGCTATGTCATCTGGCTATGCAGAAGCTCGAAAGCCTTCAGAAAAATAGAATTACTGCCCACAGCAGAAATATGCTCTGATGGAAGTGGTATGGTTGCGCACTCATAAAACGAGTTTAAGCCATCAAAGTCTGCTCTGAAATCCAGAAACCTCAGAGTATAGTACTGTATAGTTTCAGATTATTGTTACAGACAGAGAGATATTCTGCAACAAGGTGAGGATTTTTCCCAATGTCATCTTCGTTATTCCAGGAGTGCTCATCCTAAAAGCGGTGAGTGGACTGTTCCGAAGATGACTGCGCTGTTGTTTCACCAATAATTTACCACCACCAGCGGGGTGTGCTTACACATTGTAATCAATAACGAACCATGCTTCCCCATTGTCTCGGGTCGCCGACCTGCATTTGATTTTTCACTCATTTATTTTCATTTATTCTTTTCATTCATTTATATTTTTCATTTATGGATGCTTTCCAATGGTTCTGTGATTTCTCCTGGTGTATTGGGTTTGATGCCTGTCAGCATGCAACATTCCAGCTTTCTACGTCACCCAGAAGATACCGAACATTAACATCAGTCAGTGAGTGAGTGAGTCAGTTAGTCAGTGGTTAGAAAGAGTTTTATATTGTCGTGTCCACGCCAGTTAAGACCGACCTGGACGGATAGCCAAATGGTTCTACCTTGGAGGTGAACACGTGATCCTTTGAGATTATGGTGCACGCGAGATGGGAGGCGGTGAAGCACGTACCAGATGCGTTCACCAGGACGGAGGACAAGGGATCATACTAGAACCTGCAAAAAATCGACAGACACAAGCAATCTTAATAAATAGGGGTTTAATGAACGTAAATGAAGTATTCATTAGAGGAATAAATCAAGGCATAACAGTGAAAATGGATCAAAGCATGAGGTCATGGAACATGAGGTAATCTACAGTCTAAAGTCGAGGCGCCTCGACACACAGTTACAAGAACGGACAAGGGGAAAAGATAAAACAAAAGAAAAATCACTCTCTTTATTTGGCACTTAGCTTCGTCCAGAGATGATACTTTTTGGGCCTGATGTCATCGAAACCACATAATCACTGTGTGGGAAACCACACCCGAAAATGGTGGCAAGCCGCTCTCGGCGGACGACTAACCTGTTCCATGGTCGGGTTGTCGGCAACTAAACCGTCTTCCCCCACCAAGTTTCTTGGTGAGGAGGGTGTATGATATGGACACCCAGCAGGATGAAAAACATTCTATTGAAACAATATAAAACAATATACTGTATTGAAAATAAAACCCTTCGTTCCGCAAATCATTCTAAAAGCAAAAAAAAAATCTGAAAACTCACTCCGTGGGAGTACCTCCTGTGTAGCTTCCCTTCGCAGGGCAGGTTACCGGATGACAGGATTGGGGCAAAGCCTTTGTGACCCCCAATCTCGGAGGGAAACCACGGAGTAACATTCCCGGGTCAGATTGCGGGAGAGTGTTCGGGGTGGTGCTGAGGTGTCGTCCACAAGACGGCGGTCTCCTTGGTTAACCTGAGGCGGTCCCTTCAGGTGGGTGCCTGGAATGTCCTATTCCAAAGAGAGGATGATCACCTGTCTCTCTAATCACCTGAGCTCAAGCGTTTGGACATCGGTATTGCAGCACTCTC
>CM068956.1:174037185-174056690 GCA_035128595.1 Eptatretus atami
GGGGGGGGGTAGAGCATCACCTGTGGACAAGTGATTCTCGTCCTGCTTACAGGGGAATTCGTGCATTGCACTCATCTCAGCCCATCCCTCGGTGCACTGCAGTTAGAGCAGAGAGTGGTGGGCTCATGACAGAGCAGTCCGAAATGAAGGCCCGCTGGGCCGGTTACTTTGAGCGGCTGTACCAGGCTGGTCCGCCAGCTGTCGAGTTGAATGTCAGTAATGTTACAATCCCTATTGCTTACCAACCAATCAACTGTGGTCCACCTTAATTTGTGGAAACACATGCTGCGGTGAAACAGTTGAAATGGGGTAAAGCTCCTGGGATCTGTGGCATCCATGCTGAACTTCTCAAGGCTGGTGAAATGCTGCACTCGTGTCGTTGCATGCAGTTCTGTGCTCTGGCTGGAACACAGGCATCATCCCAACTGACTGGAAGATGGGCCGTTGTCCCTCTCTGGAAAGGGAAGGGTGATCGTCAAGACTGCAACAACTACCGAGGATGACGCTGCTATCAGTGCCGGGCAAGGTCTTTGCTCAGATAATTATTGATGGGGTTCTCCACCATCTGCTTGAGCACCAGCAACCAGAACAGTCAGGCTTTACACCAAAGAGGTCAACGATTGACCGTATCCTTGCTCTTCGTGTCCTCACCGAACACAGACGAGAGTTTCGGCAGGGGCTGCTTGCAGCCTATGTTGATCTCTGTGAAGTTTTTGATTCAGTGAATCAGGATGCCCTCTGGAGGATTCTTGGTCTTCGTGGGTTGTCTCCAAAACTGATAGAGCTGATGTCTGAACTATACTCTGGTACTGATAGTGCTGTGAGATGTGTTGGTACCATCTCTAACTTATTTCCAGTTGTTACTGTAGTTTATCAGGGTTTTGTACTGGACTCACACACTTTTCAGCACTTGTATGGATTGAATTCTGGGACGATGATGGAAGAGATCAAGCTGCGGTGCATCGTTTGGGAATGTTAAGATCTCTGACCTTGATTTCGCAGATGATGCAGTCTTATTTGCAGGGACTCTAGATATCCTTTTGGGGGCCCTCGGGGTGCT
The DNA here is from genome assembly GCA_035128595.1 of Eptatretus atami. Classification (NCBI taxonomy): domain Eukaryota; kingdom Metazoa; phylum Chordata; class Myxini; order Myxiniformes; family Myxinidae; genus Eptatretus; species Eptatretus atami. The sequence goes on from CM068956.1 coordinate 174,038,246, forward strand.
GAATGAGGAGTATGAGCCCTGGGATTACGGGTTTCCTCGGTAAAAACTAAGATCCAGGCTTTCAATGACATCTTGGATGCTGCTTTCCTGTCTGTACCTGCTTGTGATGAGGATGTTGAGTTTACGGAGAGATTCACTTACCTTGGCATTGATATTCATGGTCTCTGCTGGCTGTGAGCCAGAGGTCAATAGATGTCTGGGTCGGGCCTGGGGAGTCATGGATTCACTGGATGATGAGGTGTGGAGCTGCCGGTCCCTGTGCGGCAGGACGAAAGTCCGAGTCTTCAGGTCCTTGGTGCTTCCAGTCTTGCTCTATGGATGTGAGACTTGGACTCTGACCAGGGATCTGAGACGGAGACTTCATTCCTTTGGTACCAGGTCTCTTCGGAGAATCCTTGGCTCTCGCTGGTCAGACCTTGTGTCTAACGAGCGGTTGCTGAGACTCAAATTAGATTTGTTACCTGCGTAGTCCGTGAGCGTCAGCTGCGGCTGTATGGATATTTGGCTCGTTTTCCTGATGCTTATCCTGCTCACCAGATTCTCAGCGAGGGAGCCTCATGAGTGGAGGAGGCCACTGGGCTGACCACATGCCTTTTGGTTGCAGCAGGTTGATCAGCATCTCAAGGATGTGAGGATGGGCCAGGCATCTGCCTGGGAGATGGCCAGACGGAGGCCCCTGGAGTACCGGCGGAAAGTGGACGCAGCAACGCGCTGCTCTGGGGCATGCTCCCAAACCTGACCTGACCTGACTAACTTAATGGCTGATCAGATGAATATCACACTCACTGATTCTCTTTCCACAAAACACTGGGGTGACAGTTTATTGTTGGGTTGGGAATCATATCCAGATTAGATAGCCCAACGATGAGTTTGATATATCTGAGGCAGTTCGGCATTCCTCTCTGCCTCATACAGGTTAAGATCAGCATACATACGTGATGATGACTGTTTCCATGTTCAAAACCATTGCAAACTCAGCATGGTGCAACGGTGATGAGACAAGAGAAAGCAAGAGTGAGAATTGCTTTACAATACATGGTATGTGCCCTACCAACGTGATATTTTCTAAGTCCAAAAAAGGGCAAAATTGTGAAAAATTGAAGAAACTCCCTGAAACTCGAACTTGTTCTGTAACTTATCGTAATACACCCACGTACCAAGTTTCAGTTGAATATGTTAAAGGGTATGGGGGAAAAAAAGTCTGAAAAAACCCCACAACTGGGATGGATTGACGGACGGACAGACGGAGAGCAAACTTATAGTCAGTCCCCTCCAATGCAACCGGTAGGGGACTAATAAGCTGTGCTGAAGGTTCATGTACTCCACTGGCATTAACTGGTGAGCATGATTTATTGTAATTTAATAACCCAATAAAATATATTCCATTTTATGGTTGTTAAGTGTGACAGATTCAATACGATTTCAAAGGAGATAATGTTGTTCTTCTCTTGTGAACGAGTACTTATTGAAACAACACCATCAAGAGAAAACCCACTCCAGTCAAAAATGGCTCAAAGATTTGTTTCAGTGCTACATCCTAATAGTTTGTTCGTCGTCATACTTTTTGGTTTCCTGGCACAGTGATGAATCATGATGCAACAGTCCAGGTTTGTGAAAAAATTTTGTATCCTCATGCATGTGTCTCCCAAGGGAGTGCGAGTTGGTTGATTTAATTATTTATCCAAGTGAATTGCATTGTACAAGTGGCAGGTGTAGCAGATGTCTGACCGATACCCCCAAGTTAATATTTATCTTCCAGCTTCCCCCAAGTTAAATAAAAGTTAAATTATATTTCGCAAATAAACAACGTTTCCAGAATTATTTGTATTTGCGTTTTTCTGCAGATTGATCAGGTTGGTAAGATGTTCATTTTCTTCCAACTTGAGACACTTTGTTACAAAACGATTCTTACTCTTTCCAGGCTCAATTTTGCTTTTGCAAAAATGAAGGAAGTTTATTTCAGTTATTTCGTGTGCAGCCAATGGCTGCTGGTTGCATTGTTTCTGGGAATGTGAATGTGCTGCAAATGCAGTGAATGTGCTGCAAATGCAGTGCCCCCTGGTGATTTGAAATTGGCCAGGGTGCTGCCAAAAGTTTTCCCACTCTTCGCGAAGGACATCATGGGATCTTTTAACATACACCAATTAATGCAGGCAGACTTGACGCCCAGTTTAACGTCCATCCGACGGATGACACACATTGATGCCTCACCCTGCTTGTGAGACACTAGGATGCCAGTTTATAGCTGGGGGTGAGATTCAAACCCTGCAGGCGAAATGGCTCAGAGGCGAGTGTGCATACCTTGACATAATTCTGTCAGTCCATGGAGGAAGTTATATCGTAATGAACAGCCAATATCGTGGGAACTCAGTCATTATTTTTATTGTCTCAATGCATTTTTAGTGTTGCAACAGCAGGAAATATGGCTGTGCCATTCTCAGCATATGCAGCATGTGACTGATGGTTACTTCATCTTAAGGGGATGTGGCTGTGCCACTGATGCAGTGCCCTTTGCACTTTAGGAAGTTGGAATTTGGCCAGGGTGCTGGTGACAGCTCTGCTACTTCATGTTGAAAGACACCATGGGTTCAATGCCCATGAGCTAATTCTGGCAGATGGCTCCCCAGATTATTGACCATACGAGTGAGGGCACACTCATTTATGGGTGCCCAGCTTATCCTCCTTCCTCAAAGGGAAGTACGTAATCTATGAACTATTCCACTAATCCAAACAAAACAATGTATTTGCATCAAATGTTCACGTGAAGTTGGACAGAATGCGGTGTGAGGGTGCTTTTGTACAATGTTGGTAATATTTTTCTGATGTGTTTTTTTGGGACGTTGTTATGATGTTTCATGTTAAATGTTGTAAATCTGAGCATGAAGCCTATAGGCATGATTTAGGAAAAGTCATGGAAAAGTCATGAGGAACTTGCTCGATGAAAGGTTTGGTCTTGAATTTCACCTCGGCTCGAGACTCTTTATGACGTATCTCTGTTGTTCAAAGTGTGAAATGCATGGTCCACCACTTGTGATGATGATAAAGGAGGAATACTTAGCTTCAGACTTATTACTTACTGTACAGTGGGGAGGAAGGGGAGGGTCACGCCATGAAGAAATATGTTGGCAAGAAATTACCAGACAGATGGATTGGACATGGTTCTGCAATGCTGTGGAAACCACACAGCCATGATCCCACAACGTGCGAAAGCGCACATTTTAGGGGATTTTGAAGTCGAAAGCCTCTAAAGAAGGGAATGTAACCACGCAAGGACTCGAGGATATTGTGATCCGAGTTTTGAGGTCAATCACACCCAACCAAGATTCAGACTACATATGTCCATAAGAACATGGAGAAGGTTTTCAGTGAATGGAGAATAATGGCGATCATGCGAACAAATACAACACTGAGATAACTGATCCTCCAATGTCTGGACACCGTCGAGGTAATAGTAGACTGGGTTTTTTTTTCTTTGTTGCCACTTCTTAAATGCTGTAGCCCTTTTAGAATGAGATATTTGTCGTGATAAACAAAATATAAGGCATTAAATATATGTTGAGTAAGTCCATGAAAAGAAAAGATAGAACAAGTAAATGACAAAGAGGTTGTAAACTTATATTTTGTATATTTTACTCAAATCGATGTCATACTAGCAGAGAGCCTACCTGTCGCTTCACTGACGGACCAACTAGTTGTCTTGTTTGCCAATTTTACCCATGCATAGAGTGCTTTAACCCTTACCCCTCACCATGCTTACGTCCCACTCCCCTCCCCTCCTTTGCTCCCCGTTCTTCCTGCCCCTCCCAAATAAAAAATGTCTCACCCATGGCAACAGGTTTTGAAAGGCCCCTCCGTTGGGGGTTCGGGGGGGGGCAGGCAGGAGGAGAAGGGAAGGGGGACAAATTTACCAGTGTGAGGAGAGTGCTTTCACCTCAGCATTGCCCAGATAAAAAAAGGAAATTATAATACCCTCTGCCACCACCACCAGGTCGCACGAATTTCCACATTTACATCGAGAATTTATGCCTGCCCTGCCCAACACCCCCCCCCCACCCCCGCGTGAGGCCACGGCCACATCACCTATGTTACCCCCCACAAAGTTGTATTTTTTCCCCGAGTTTTGACTTTGTAACTTAAAAGATGTGGCCGTGCATAAGGAACAATGAGAGAAAGAGAGAGAGAGAGAGAGAGAGAGAGAGAGAGAGAGAGAGAGAGAGAGAGAGAGAGAGAGAGAGAGAATGAGAATGCCATATATACATACGTATATATATATATATATATATATATATATATATATATATATATAATAATAACATACATACACACTCGAGGGTGTGCTTACACATTGTGTAAGTATATGAACCGTGTTTCTCCATTATCTCAGGTCGCTCACCTGCATTTGATTCTTCATTGATTTATTTTCATTTACGGATGCTTTCCGACGGTTCTATGCCTGGTGTATCGGCTTCAATGTCTGTCACCACACAAAATTACCATGCTTCCCCATTGTCTCGGGTCACTCATCTACTTTTTTTTCATTTAATTACATTTTCATTTGTGGAGGTTGTGCGATGAATCTGTGATTATTTTTTTTTTCCAGTGTACTGGCTGCAATGTCCATCGGCACGCAAAATTTCAGCTTTCTACATCACCCGGAAGGCACCGATCTTTAATATCAGTCAGTAAAACGTCAATTCATATTTGAAAGATCGTCAGTGACACAAAGTGTGGCGTGGGAGAGCGAAGGTTGAGGAATTGTGGTGGGGTGGGGTGGAGGGGTGGGGTGACTTGATGACTTGGAGTTTGTGAAAGTGGGAGTTGACGACTTGGTCACATTTTACATTGCGTGGATGTTCGTGGGTACTTACTGGTCCACTATAACATTCTCCACCAGTCTGAAGCTCTGTCCATCCAAGGAGGGAGTGGGGGGAGAGGGGCTTGGCTTTACTGGCCTGACTCCACCCACAACTGCAACCTGAAAAAAAAAAATCAAATTATACATCCGCCATTTTCATCGGTATTTGTCGGCCTCAGCCTTCCATTTCTCAGATGTAAATTTTAACACCGAACACTGCGTCTTCTGTCATGAAGGAAAGGTACATTTTGATTGCAACCTATGCAGAGGCAATTAGGTAAGGCATGCTATTTTCATTCAGGAGTGATCGAGGCAACAGTCTATTGCCTATACACCTCGCAAATAAAAATTTTTGTACGTTCAAGAGGCTACTGAGTTTGTGCATTTGAAAACTGAATAACAGGTCGTCTATCATGAAACAAATGTACATCTTGATTAAAACCCATGCAGAGGAAAGTAAATAGTCATGATTAATATTTGAAGTCTTTAATTAAAAAAAGAAACTCCAACCTGCCTTTTATGCTATACACTGGCAAAAAAATTAGAAGGTTGTTGTATGTAATTTTGGTTTTCGCCTGAGTTTTCAAGGCTGAACTCATAGTGTACAAATACAGGATTTATAAATGAACTGTATTTCACATGTGCGTGGGTGGACATGTATTCACATATTATGTGAAGTAAATAAATTGTTTACATCACATCATTTCTGAATCTTCCGAGTTGCCAGTGCCAATTTTTGGAAAACTACATGCAGCATCCAACTCAAGATATCCAACCTTCATACATGTCTATGCCCGTGAGTTTCCTATGCGTGCTGGCCTTTCGAAAAGCCTTTGCCTGTGAAATCCACCTTGTGAAAAATCTCTTGTGAAGGAAACGTTATTGTAATTATTGATTGCATTAAAATCTATCATAATTATGTGAATGTATAAAGTATTCAAATTTTTTTTTTTCACAATTTGGAGTTCTTTTTTATTTGCCTTTTTCTGTTTTCCTTAAATGATTAATTTTCTTTGTTACCTTGAATAAAAAATAAAAAAAAAACCATCATGATATTGGGGTAGTTTTATACTTAGCATGTGTGCAGCAACCATTTCAGCCAACAGCTTTGCCCAGTGCGGATTATCTATCGCACGCATGGCAATATGGCATCCATTTCCCGCTTGCTAATTGCCGACGTCTCATTTGGCAGACGTATGATCGTTTACGGTGGGTGGGAGATATCAGATTGCCACGCAACCCATTGGATTGGACTGTAATTCTGAGATACTCGACTGTGGTTTTGTTCAGTGACTGGTTGCTGACATATAGATTGAAGTGTAGCTTGAATTGCTTATCAGGTAGCCAGATGGTGTTATTATGCTTCCACTGACCTCATTGTCAACATTCCTACCCATAATTCGTCCCATCACTTGCTTCCTGTCGTACCCCCAAGCATTGGTTTGTAATAATTATTCCAGGGGAATTTGTGCCAACACTTGAACCACTGAGACAGGTTATTATCGAGAATACAAAAATAATTCCTCATCTTTCTGTCATTCCCTCTCCTACATCCCACCCACCACACTTTGCTTTCAGATATGCGTGGAGAAAGGAGAGCAGAGCAATGGATTTGTCCGGGTACAAAGTGGGAGAAAGAAGGGTCAAGTTCCTTTGGACTGCCTTGAGGAGATATGACACTGGAAATCTCAAGGGTATATATATCTTTTGGAAAGCAAGAGACAAAGTGACGTAGAAGGGAATGATGAGCAAGAATTATACTCTTCTCTTTGACCTTTGTCATTCAAAGTACAAAGGAAGGTTCACGTGCTGAAAGCTAATCGATTCTTATCGATGAAAAAAAACCTCATTTTCCTCCACAGCAGAGGGCACAAGTGAAATGCCCCGCAGTCGAGGCTTACAGAAGGCCTTCAAATGGTTATTTAATTCCAGAAGGCCGCAGAAAAGCTGCATGGTGATGCGGAATGCAAGGAAGCCGTGTTCATGAAGGTGAACGAGTTTTTCACAGTCGGATTCGCACATTTCAGATTTCAAGCTTGGGGGATTACATTTTATTGGTGAATGGTGAACCCCAGTGACGAGCATGTTTTATGCATATCACTGAGTAGCAGGATATACAGCCAAATATTAGCACAACAGATGATTTTTCGTACAACGCGTGAGGTCTCACTTTGAATTTAGCGTCAAATTGTCTTTTTGATGGAAATACGAATCAGCACGAGTTATTTTGTTTCAATATATTAACTCTTTCTGATGCTTTATTTACACTACACAGCCATAAAGTCCTGCCAGTTGTGGGAAAGTAACCGGCTTGTAACACACTATTGTACCGTCGTCCCATTGCACTTGCAGTTTGCGTTGCTTCTTGCATCACTCAACGATGAATCATGGTTCTCAATGATGGTTCCCAGTGCATATAGACAGCCAGCAATGTAAAATGTTTTCCATCACTAGTAAACGATATTTTATTTTTTATCTAATCTATTCTCTTTTTAAAATCAACTTCTAGGATAAATTTGTTTTTTGTAAATGTTCAATCTTGAATAACATACGATGGTGCATGATGGTACACGATGTGTCGTGCTGATATGTAGACCGGTTTTGAACAGCGACAAATGTGTTCTCTCTGTCCGTTTATATTCGGCGTTTTTTTTTGTACTGGATGGAAACTATCTTTTCGAGTTGGTTATAAGCTTTTCCTGGGATAAATCATTGAACTGGTATAACTCCTGCTTATGTAAACCACATGAACTGGCATGAAACTTGTTTCCAAGTGATATACAGTGCTAGTTGAAATGTGAGATAAGAACGGTGTCTTAAAATATTTATTTTTTGGAGAAAGCATCAAGTAAATTACTTTTTATAGAGTGTACCATGAGTATAGTACAAGTTGCTTCGCAAATACAAGCATTTTCAGGCGAGGTTAGCAATTAGAAAGACTAAAGCACACAAGAACAGTTACTTTGATATGAATGATATCATGTGCATCATGACATCATAGAAATGAAGTGTGTAATTCAGCAGGCAGGTCGAGCCTTACAAGAATCGATTTGATATTACTTGCAATTATGACACTGAAAATTATATTTGTTCAGTGAACGAGACGAAGACGATTTTGCAAAATTAAAGATAAGTAGAGAGAGAGAGAGAGAGATAGATGTAGATATAGATGTAGATATAGATTATAGATTATAGATATAGATATATTATGAAGAAGTTAAAAAGTAAGAAACAGAACGAAATGAAAAACAATGTAAATGCGAAGGTGGCCAGAACACCACCAAAAACACCACTAAAAAACATTAAAGGTCATTTGACCCATCATTCCTGTGCTGTGTCAACATTCCAGCACTCCCACATACAGATCGTGCTAATTATATAACTAAGCCTAAGCAGAGGCGTTTGGCAGTCTGGCCTATTGAGAGTGAATGAGAGAAGAGTTAAGATGACATTAAGGCAGCGCTCTCTCACTCAGAGGGTAGTTTGCTGGGAATGGTCTCCCTGAAGCAGTGGTGGCAGTCAAAATGGTGGAAGGGTTTAAACTGGAGTTGGATAGGTACCTGGAAGCATTGAGGATAGAGGGGTGCATGGGTATTGGTGGAAATGCATGAGCATGAAGGGCCGGATGGTCTCCTTCTGCGTCTGATTTCCTTGTATCACTTCCTGTATATGAGATCTTGAGTGCAGATGGGGCGGTCAGTGCTTAGCTTTCTAGCTAAGGGATGGTTATGCTACAGGCTGCATTGATTTTTGTAGGCAGTGTAATTTAAGCAAGACTTCATCTGGAATCAAATGTAGGTTAGCTAACTCATTGGAGAGAGAGAAAAAAAAGATAAATGATAAGTTGAGCAATTATTTGTAATTGCAATCCTGGCTCTTCAGGGGTGAAACTGCATTTTATGTGCGCTGCTCTGGAACAGCTTCCGTAGCTATTTCGAAGATACATGAGATCACAAGGTAAGCACTTATCCAAGCAGGGCATGAACCAGCTGTCTCAGCTGAGAGAATTATTTTATATTTAGTACAACATCCAACAAAAACATTGTGTGTTTAACCCAAAACCAGCCAAAGACTATTTGTCATTAATTATATGAACAAAGGTCTTCTTTTCAAATGAACATCAGTAATTTAACAGATATACAGTATAGTATTGTTGCATTGTAAGGCAGATCTTCAGCTAACATCGTGTACATTGAAAATATTGTTTTTGTCCAAGAAAATGACTTGCACATCTACAGTGTTTTGAGCAGTCATGTCTCCTTCACCCAGGGAGAGCTCAGCTTTGCATAACCCTAACCCAAACCCGAGACTTGTTTGCAGCACATTCCACAGTTGCAGCATAAAATGGCAAGGCATTGGAGCCCCCATGGGAGGGTTTGGAAGTGGAATCTTCCAAATAGATCTTTTTGTTTGTTTTTTTTTAACTGTTCTTGAGATGTCAGCTTTCCATGTCCATTCTCAAAACTATCTTGTGCCATTGATTTTGGCATTTTTAAAAACGTTCTTGACCAAAACTTAGCCGTGATCTTTTTGATGGAGATGGAATAATGTTTTGATAACTCTAACTTTGGGATAATAATATATTCCCAAAAGCATATTAAATTTCAGAATGATGTATTAGCTTTAAATTAGAATGTCAAAGATGTCTCACAAGACTGGTATTATGTTTGACATGAGCGATAACGTATTTTTTATTTTTAAATAATGGGATTTGATAATCCAATTTACTATCTTACGTTCAGCGTCTTGAGTGTTTTTGTGGACGCAGTGTCCAAACGGCTGAGCTTGTCCTTGGAATGAGGTTTTAGTGTGGCAGTTAGAGTACATCCAGACCCTTATCTTTCATAGATGTTTAGGTTTATGAAAGCAATTATTGTGTGCTTCTTTGTAAAATAACTATTTTGGTTTAATATGAAATGGCTGCACACTATGGATTGTTCATTGTAATGCAAGCATGGTATTTCAACGGGGTCACATGTACGCTGCATACTGGAGCATTTGGCTAATTTTGTGTAATTATTTTTATTTTTATATGCAGTGCATCGTACACATGACGTGCAGTTTTTTTGTGCAAATGTGCAAATGGGATGTTTAGCCAGTCATCCAAATTTTAAAATCTCTTGCACTCATCTGTAATTTTATTTTATTTATTTATTCTTGGTATGATAATGATATTTCTGAATCGTTTTTGTTTTTTTTAAAGTTAGTACCATATGCATAGCCATGTCCCTAATCTCTTCAATGCCCTGCACTGCCTGTCTGCTTCTTTATTCTTCTCCTTTGTTACTCCCTCTCCCACAACTCCTTATTCTTCACCCACTCAACATAATGTTTCAAACCAGAGTGTAATTAAACCACTTAAAATGAAGATCTATATTTCATACGGACTTAGAATTACTTTTCATATTGATTTTATATGAGTCGTCGTGGTAAATGCTTTGTTAATTGTGGTCCATAAGTGAATGTTACTGCTGATAGTTTAGAGCATTGTGGTACTAACTGTGGTTCAGATTTCTGAGTATTAGGTATGACAGAACATAGATAATAATTGCTTTGAGAAGTTACCCTGTGAATGGCCGAGAAATCAAAGTACCGAACGTCAGGAGTGGTTGAGAAACTACTTTAAAATTTTTATGAAAAAAGAAAATGCTGGAAAATGTTTTACGAGCGTACTTACAGATGATTTGGTTGGTTATGTTGTCCACTGCCTTCATTATTTTATGAACTATTGCTACTGTGCGCTCGTTGTGTAGGAAAGACCAAGAGTGATAAACGTGTTAAATAATTAGAACTATTTGCAAATTGGCTGCATGATGACCCTCTTGTTTATTAAAGTCCTTGATTTTAGAGGATCTCAAAAGCATTGTTTCATTTCTTCGTATATCATGGTTTGAGTTCCTCATTGTGCACGATTCCTCCAAAATGAAATCTATTCAGCTCAGGAACCTCAACCACGCAATTGAAGTCGCTGATGGGAACACATGCAGAGACTCATCAGTCATGCATGTCAAGTGAGATGCTGCAATACATTCTGGTCGTGTGCAGGTAGCTGAAGAATGGTGCTGTCGAGTTGATTTAGAGCTTTCGGCCTTATAAGGTCACAATGGCTCACAATGAGTATTATCTGTAATACATCCTCAACAGACCCTTCTCTCCCCCACCCCTCTTTTTTCTTCTCAACAATGGGTATCGTATATCATGGAGGGAAAATGTTCTGCACGCCATGTATGTAAAAAGGTGACGCAAGATGCCCTCCACCATACCCTCTATTAATTCTGCGGTTCTGGTTATGTTTTCAGTATTCTTGAATGTTCAAACCCTTGAAATGAGGCTCTGACTGATGGTATAGCAGACAGTGTTAGCTTCAAAATGTTCAGTGTAATGAACAAAAGGATCGACATGGTTGAAATTTATATGGAAAGGGGAGCAGGGGAACAAGGGGTGTTGTCCAACCTTCACAGAGTTATCCAGCCAGCCTTGTAGGACTCAGGCCTGGCAGGATAGCCGAAAGCGATGCACACTCGACTCTGAGCCCTCTAGCCTGGGTTTGAATCTCGGCCCAGCAAATAAACAGTCATCCTGGTGTCTTGCAGACAGGGCAATGCATCAGTGTGTGTACCGTTCCTCCAATGGACGTTAAGATGGGCATCCCATCTGCCAGCATTATTTGGTGGACAATAAAGATTGCATGGTGTCCTTCATGAAGAGTAGGTGAACTATCATGATCAAATTACAAATTCTTGCTTCAGCCTGCAGGGGACACTGCATCAGCAGCACAGCTGCACCCTCAGACAATTCTGCTACTCCAGCCTTGTGCTGCACACAAAGAAAGAAGAAGACTACGAATGTAGCATTCAAATTTCAAAGTATGGCAATATCTTAAAACGGAAAGCCCAAACTTTATTAATTATTTCATAAGGGTCGACATTATACTAAAGTGCTTTGATATTACATATGAAATGTAATGTGCTTCAAATAAAGGTTATTTATTATTATTATTGTTACTAATATTATTTTCATTATCACTGACTATCACGTTTTTATTTTTATCATGGTGTCGTTCAACAAACTCACCAATGGAAGCACAGAGCTTTTTCCCAAAATTAAATTGTAAAACAGCTCTAGTCACGATGTATGTTACTGGTAATGTCCCAGATGAGAGTGTGTGCTGTCTTGACCGTCTTTGTGATGAAACACGTTGAGTTTGTCTGCATTCCCGATTCACGAAAAACACGTCAGAGGACCGGAACCTAATTGTCCTTGCCAGGCAATGAGTTATTCTCATCATGGTCCACAATGTTGCACATCCTTCAGCCCAATGGAGTGCAAATGTGCAATTTCAACTCAGCAAGTATCTCAACTCCAGGAGACACATTTTATTCAAGTAACCATTCTTTTCTGATGACTCCACCCTCTGCTGCACCATCTTTCACCCTTTCAGTTGGCAAGCAGCAGCCGTCTTCACTCTCTACAGATCTGGATAAAATCACAAGCTGGTCCAACATGTGGAACATGTCCTTCATCCTGACAAATCTCACACTCTCACTATGTCTCTCTGAAAGAACCATGTGGAAACCCCTACCTCCCCCCCACCCCATCTACTTTCTCAACAATCCTTTGAAGGAGTCCTTTCATTCAAACTTTTGGGTCTCACATCGCCATGACCTTTCCTGGGAAAGCCACATATCCAAGCTGGCTTCCAAAGCCAGTCACCGACTGGGCATTCTCCGTCGTGCAAAGTCCTTCCTTGGCACACCTGAGCTCCTGACCACATACAAAGCTTTCATCCGCAGCCTGATGGAGTACTGTTCTCCCCTCTGGCTGGTGATCCCGCCTCTCACTTTTCTCGGCATCACGCTGTGGAAACCAAGGCATTTAGGATTATTGGTGTCTCCTGTGATGAGGCTGTCTTTTGGGCTCTCACTCTCTCACCACAAGCAGGTCGGTGGTCTTTCTGTCTCTTACCGTCTCCTCTCCAGCCTTGCCCCCCCTCCGTCTGTCTGCTATCTGTCGTCCCCCCCCCCCCCATATTTCCTCAGGGTGCTCAAGGTCTGCCAGCAACCCCCTTCTGGTTAAACTACCAAAATCAAGAATCACTGCTCACCTTCATTCTTTCATTCCTCTTTTTCTCTGCCTTTCAAATAAACTCCCACACTCTCTTCAATTCTACTCTTCCCTCCAGGTCTTCAAAATAGCTGTTCACCACCATCTCTTCTCTTCCCCCATCCAAAACCACGATCTTTTCTACCCCCGCTAATCCACCCCAAACCCAACTCCTTCAAATTCTCTGCTTTCCTTTTCTGAAAGTCCCTGTAATGTTCATCTTGTTTACCGCATGTACCCCGCCCCATCCCTCTCCCTTCCACAGATCTCCTCACGTGCCTATTCCCCACTGTTTTGTCCTTCCCTCTCCCGTCCCTCTTGTCTCCTGCTCCCCTTCTATGTTCTGTGTGTTAGCTCTCATATGAGCCTTGACATTGTATAAAAAAAGAAGTACTGTCTGAGAGTTGTTCGTGGTTCAATCAGACACTGCCAGCAGGATCCAAATCTTATCTTTGCTCCTGAGAATCATTCCTTGGAAATTCATAACCGCCGCAGTGGAACCATTTTTGAGCTGGATTTTCAAAGAATCACATCACATGTGCGCATCACAAAGTGCGACTGAAGGATATAAGTAAGTGCAGGTAAGATTATAATGTGCTAATGTATTGTCTGAACAAGCAGAATCCAAATGGAACAGCCAAAACCCTTTTCCTTATTGTTGGTATACTGCTGGTTAGCCCATATTCCGACCAAGCCCATTCATATTGTGACTTCGTTTCTCATTTGTGCAAGCCAATATTGATAGTATACCCCCCTCACCCCCATTTCAGACTGTGACATCCAGAGCATTCAACATTATTGCAATCTCCCATCATGAGGCAGGTCGGTGGCCTATTTTTTATAACCATCTCTCATCTGGTCTATGTCTCTTTACTTTCTGATCCTCCCTGATCAAATCCTCCAGGAGACACATTTTATTCCAGTAGCCATCTGGGTCAACCATATTACACCATGGTCAAAGCATCAGGCACGAACAGTCTTGCACTTCCTTCTGTGCAACAGCTCTTGACCATGTTAGAACAGGAAATCACATTCACTCGCAGGAACAGCAAAAAGCAATGTCAACACTGTTCACATTATTTGATGAAAAAGACCCGTTTCTACATTTAAATAGTGAGTTGTAGACATTTGAAGGTTGCTCTTTGCTTCCTTTGTCTCTCTCCTCCTCCACATGTCATTTCCACCCTTGTCACATCCACATATTGTCCTACTGCCTCAACTGTTGTTTTCTCCCATCTGTCCCCCTCACTCTTCCATTGTAGCCAAGATCTTGTGAACAATAATAATTTTTTTTCTTCATTTTTTGGTGGGAGGGTTCGATAAGACCTTCATTTTTTCCATTTTATATAAACGGATTGTAACAATAGCAATACTTTAAAAGAAATTCTGAAATAATTTTACTCTTTCGCTAATCTATTCCAATGTTTCCAGAGCACCTGTGCGGTCATTGCAGTCGTGTGGCAAGGAATACAGTTGGTAGTTTGCCATTGCCGTCCCTTGTCATACGCCAGTAATTTGGCCTGTGCGCTGGCAAACAATGGTCTCTTATTGTGATACTGGGATATTTAGCATCCACCAGCATTTAGTAGCAGATGGGACATCCACCATCATGTCTTGTCGGACGGGGAGAGTTCACTGAAGCAATGCCCTGCCTGCAAAGCACCAGGGTGACAGTATCTAATCGTCAGGGAAAGAATAAAGCTTAGGCGAGACAGCTCAAAGGTGGGTATGCTGCTGCCAAGCTATCCTTTTAGCCTTCATTGGCTCAGAACACTTTAAAATTAGCATCCATATGATGTATAATCTGATATCCGGAGCATCTGAGCAGAATATTTATTCTTCAACTAATCCAATGCTATATCAAAAACGTGCTTTGAGTAAATGCCTTAAATTTTTGGTTCACGTAAAAAAAAATTTCACGAAAAAAATAAGTGACCACTATATTCGTTATTGTTGTGTGTCTGTCTGTCTGTCCGAGCATAGCTCCGTGGGTTTTGATCCGATCCTGATAAAATTTTGGTGGGAGGTTTATACATGATCTAGTTGTGTTTTCCTGAGAATGGGCATGGTGCGCCCATTATGGGCGGAGCCACGCCCAAAAAACGTGTTTTTAGGGGTAGCCGATTTCAATTTGCATCTTCTCTTGGGTTTTGTCGAATCTGACAGGGGTTTCGGTATTTGGTTAGCCCAATGGCACCTGCATAGCCCACGGAGCTCGATTTTTCATTTTCGTCCCAAGGTCAAGGTCACAGGTCACGAACTTAGAAAATTGCGAATTTTGACATAAAAATTTATCTTCTCCGAGGGGTTTTCAAATCTGGCAGGGTTTCGGTATTTGGTTAGCCCAATGGCACCTGCATAGCCCCACGAGCTCGATTTTTCATTTTCGTCCCAAGAGTCAAGGTCACGAACTTAGAAAATTGCGAATGTTGTTTTTAGGGGTAACCGATGCAATTTGCATCTTCTCCTAGGGGTTTGGCGAATCTGGCAGGGGTTTCGGTATTTGTTAGCCCAATGGAACCTGCATAGCCCCACGGAGCTCGATTTTTCATTTTCGCTCAAGGTCAAGGTACAAGGTCACAACTTTGAAAATTGCGAATTTTGACATAAAAATCATCTTCTCCGAGGGGTTGTCGAATCTGGCAGAGGTTTCGGTATTTGGTTAGCCCAATGGCACCTGCATAGCCCCACGGAGCTCGATTTTTCATTTTCGTCCCAAGGTTAAGGTCACAAGGTCACGAACTTAGAAAATTTCGAATTTTGACATAAAAATCATACGACCGTCCAAACTTTGAGAGCTAGGATGACAATATTTTTTTATGCATAATCTTGAGGTCATTCCCCATCTAAAGTCTTGAAACCATTTGCTCTATCTCGAACACCTTGCCCGTGGCGCCCCCTTCGAGTTTGTTTTTACGCTGATGTCATCAAAGTATGGATAATCCGAGGAGTGCGAAATGCCATATAGCCTATATGACGTTATATTATTCCTGGAATGTTCCAGAGGAATTTTGCACCAAAGTCATAATCCTTGACCTTTGACCTTTAAAGTTCACAAAGGTCAAATTTTCAAAGTTGTGGAATCAAACCGGGGTTTCGACCTTCTTCGACCAACTAACTCCAATAAGCTAGAGCACGTATCCTGTTTCCTTATTTTAATGTCCACAACATTGTTTGTGACCTTTAAAGGTTATGCAAAGGTCAAATTTGAAAGTTGTTGAACAAAACCGGGTTTTCGACATTTTGCAGCTAATAACCCTCACTCGTACCACATCATGTTGATAATTTTTATGACTTGGTCAAACATTATCACATTGTCTCATCCTTGACTTCTGAAACAATCTACATCGTCAAATACTGCTCCGTGAACCATCGTCGTCTTCAGACTTGTCTTTTTGTTTTCATGAATATTGTTGCGAATTCGCGCCGGCCGGCGTGCGAACGGCCACGTGACTCGAATCGGGCACGTTGCCCACCGGACGGACAATTCAGTCGTGACCCTCGGGAACTATCGCCCGGAGCCAGTCACGGGTGGGCCTTTCGACCTCACCACAATCGTGCCAATCGGCCACCCGCATAGGATAGGGTGTTCGCCAAACTCGACCTACCTAAGTACCCACGCGGATGGTAAAACGGGCGATCGCACGTCGCCGCAGGTCGACTCTGGACACGAGCCGCTTGGGCGGCCCGTTCCGTGCTATCGCGGATAACGAGCGGTGTTATCGCCGACCTGGACGGTTCAGATTAATACCGGGCGTATAAGCCCACTACGAACCCCTTACGTGAAGCAGGATGGAGATTCAATTAAAGAAAAGATGAAGCGAAACGGGAAAACAGTTCACACAATGCACATTTATTACGCGACACACGGAAAGCACGTATATACAGCCATACAGTCAAAATGCACATATAGCAACCAAAACAAAAGCAACAACGACGCAGAGTTACGACCGACTACGCGCACACACGGCAACACTTATACAGTTCTACTTTACAGACGGCCCAACACACATTTACACAAAAGCAAAGGAAAGAAGCCACCCTCAAAACACAGGGCAGACAGGCCTGTAGGCCAAATGTGCGCGGGACCTAGAGGAGCAGCCAGGCCCGCGAGACCGAGGGGTCCTACCCGCGTCCTCGTGACGCGTGTGTGGACGAGCCGCAGATGTGGCCGCGTGGCTGTGCCCCGACTCCGTCTCCTTGGCGGTTTCGTTGGCACCACGTGTGGAGTGGGTGGGAACGGCCCCTCTTTGCACTATCTCAGCGCGCGGGGAAAGAGGGGAATGTTGATGCCCTGGGGAGGAGAATGGCTGGCTGGCTTGGGTCCCGCGACGAGCGATCCCACACCACGACCTCGTCGCCGACCGCCGTCCTTCTCGCCTCGGACCCGAGCTCCTTTGCCTCTTCCCGCAACTCTTCTCATCCGACTCCAGAACCCAACTTGACTCAGCAACAAACTCTCTGGACTCCGACACTCTACCGCCTCCACTCATTCTCTCTCTGACGATGACTCTCTTCTCACTCTCCTTGCGCTCGCTTCTTATAGGCCGGCAGGAGAAAACAATATGCAAATATCCGATCAGGATGACCTCGGGGCGAGCACGCTCGCCAATTGGACGGAGGAAAAGTGGCGCGAACCTCCCCTGATCCTAGAATTTGCATATGTCGATTTCACACAGACGCGCCTGGAGGCGGGCCAAGCCGCCCGCGCTTGCTAATTGGACGGAGCAAAAGTGGGCGTGTAGCGTTTGATCCGAATTTTCCTCGGAAAGGCCGCTATTTGCGCTCGCGGCTCGGTGCGTATCGCTGAACGGGCCCAGAGAGCCCGACGCTCAGTGTTCACAGGTGTGGCGGGAATGGCCGTAGAAGGGAGAGGTGAGGGTGGTGGAGGGTTTCGGTGGTGGTTTGATGGTTATGGTGCCGTTGGAATGACGGTGATGCGATGTTTGCGGGATTGATTGTGAAGGTAAAGTCGTTGGTGTTGGCGTTGTTGTTGTTGTCTGAGGGTTGGAGCGGTGGTTGTAGTTGGTGACGATGGCTGCGCGTGTGGTTAAGGTGGTTGTTGTGTGATGGCGGTTGAGACGTGGTTGGTTCAAAATAAAGATAGAACAGAAAAACGGCTATCTCAAAGCGTCGCAGCGCCGAATGAATCACATTAAATTCCCTCTATACAACGGGTTTGGGGCTAACTACACATGCACTTAGAGATATCTCACCTACGGGCCTGAATGGTGGTTTGCGAATTTCCACAGCCGTAACAATAGTAATATACAGCAGGCCAAATTAATAACAACACTTCCTTGTTGTGAACAACTCCCCCAACCCTAAGCCCCCTTTCAAATCTACGCAACAAAGATGCAAGTCCTCATCAAGGACACAGCCCCCACATGCACGTTAAAATGGGACGTGTGGATTTTACATTTAAATGACGAAATAAAAATGTATGTCGTGAAGATGGTAAAAGTTCATATATATGTAAATAATTCA
>CM068956.1:174058342-174070826 GCA_035128595.1 Eptatretus atami
ACCTGAGAGGCTTTTTCCCTGGTTGGGGCTTTTTTTTTGCAGGGGGCCCCTTTCTTTTGGGAAAAAAGAGCATGGGAAAATATAGTATATATATGTTACTATATATTAATATAAAATTAATATAATATATGATAAAATATCATTAATGTATACTTCCTCCTCGCGCGCTCCCGTAGGGGTCGCCAAGCGGATCATCCGTATGCCGCATAATATGGCACAGGTTTTACACCGATGCCTTCCGACGCAACCTGGTCCCTTACGACCCAGGGATCTGATGCTACATCCTATTCTCCTAACCGGGGTACACCGCCCATACATGGTACTCATCGCCGACTCGGGATGGGACAGCTGAGTCAACCCCTGTGTATTTAATTCAGCTCCAACGGGGCTTGAATATCAGACCTTTTGATCCCAGCCGCATGCCCTAACCACTGCCCAAACACCAGATATAAATATATATAAATATAAGTATACAATATATATAATGCTATATATATAATAAAATAATTAATAATATAATATAATATATATATATCATATATATATATATATATAGTATATGATATAATATTACTAACGCAATACCTGCCAGGGCGCGAACAAGTTCTGTTGAATGCGTTGGCCCCTCTTGATCGGAAGAATTGGAAATTGACGTTACCCGGTGACCTGGACCCTCGACCTTTGACCTTCGACCTTGACTCTGATCCCTTAGTCGTTCCCAAGAATCACATATGCAATTCAAATCTCATCTATATCCAACGTTTGCATCTATAAAGGACAAAAAACATGCACAAATGACGTTTAGTCAATTATGACGTCATAACTCGAAACGGAAGTCGGAAGTGAATGTCGTCAATCAACGTCATTAATTTGATATCTGTCCGAATGGTTGGCCGTCTCGATCGATGAAACGACCCGGACCCTTGACCCCTTACCCCGTGACCTTTGACCTGAACTGACCCCCCTATGTTCCTCCATGTCCAAGGACACTCACGCGCCAAGTTCATCTCAATCCATCCAACGGTCGCGCGCGCTTAATAAAGACACACAACCACACAACCCAAACAAAACATCCATACACAAACATACTAGTCTTTCATAGATAGTAGACTACAAAGTACCCGCCCAGCGGGTAGCGAGGGCACAGGGGTTGAACCCACCGATCATGTGCTGTTGTCCCGCTCATCGGAGAATGAGAAATAATACCACGGACCTGACCCTTAGACCCCGTGACTCTTACCTTGACTTGACCCCCCCCATGTCCCGTTCTCATTCCAAAGGATCACTGGCCTGAAGTTCATCTCATCCACCACGGTTGCACGCTAAAAAGGACAAACAAACATAAAAATTGACGTTTAGTCAATGTATGAGTCATAACTCGAAAACCCGGAAGTCGGAATGAATGTCGTATCAACTGTTCATTTAATTTTGATTATCTGCGAATGGCGCTTGTCCCGTCTCGATCGATAAATTGACCCGTGACCTTGACCCCTTGACCCCTGACCTTACCTTGAACGACCCCCTATGCGTTCTCATGTCCCAAGGGATGACCCAAAAAAAAACTCACCAATTCATCTCATTCCATCCACGTTCGCCGCCTAAAAGGACACACAAAACAACAACCACAAACAAACTAACATACAAACATATTCTACTTTTTTAGTAAGTAGATATGTTAAATACACACACACACAACATAATGTATGTATAGTATAATTATATATAACTATATACATAATACATATAGTATAGTGTAGACATATATATATATAATAGCATGATATTGTATATAGATATTATAATATTAATAATATTATATATAATAGTATTATATGTGATATAATAATATATAAATATTACATAACACTGCTATATTACATGTACGATACAATGTATGATATGATACATGTGTACTATGTATGTATAATATAATCTAAATATAGGTATAATAGTTTACACACATATATAAGTAGTATACTATTATTATAATGTATAAATAATATTATATAATATATATAATTATATATAATACATAATATGTATCCCTTTTGGGCCGAGAAAAGAGAAGTCCAACTACCGGAGCAATCCATGTATTCGCCAGAACTGCCCTTGATTTTTTCCTCTTCCCCAAGCCAAAGGGGATCAAGCGGGACCCGATTCCTGATGTAGGCCATCAAAATGGCGTGACGCGAGAGCTCCGAGATTCCAGAAAAGCCTTCCGGGGGTGCATTGAATGCATGAAAAAAGATGGAACAGTGTTTGGGGGGGGGTGGGAGGGGGGGGGTGCTAGAGGGAAACATGTTGAAGGACAACTGTGCCATTACAATAAGTTTTTGGAATAAATTTCTGTGAAGTCAGCCGTACTTTTCAGGACCTCAATAGATATTATTATGTTATGTATGTATCGCTAATATATATATATATATATATATTAATAAATATATATAAAAACATGATATCATCATACACATTAATAATATTTATAATATATATAATATATATATAACATCGAGCATCGAGTTGCCTTCATTATTATTGTAGATTCATGGGGGCACATCTTGGCGTGTTCCTTTAATCCGGTCTTTTCCTCACAATGGAGTAATGTCGACACGGCCATGTCTCCTCACCAATACGTGTGATTGATATATATTATATATATATATATAATATATTATATATATATAATATATACATACATTACATACATATAATATATATACATATATACATACATTTTTTTAATTATTATTATTTTTATGTTGAAGGCTCCACTCACAGACTAAATAGTCCTCATCGAGGCCAGGCCTTAATAAAAGGAATAAAAGAAGAATGATAAGTAGGAGTGAAAATGAGTGTGTAAGAAAAGTGGTAGTGTTTGTTTGAAAAGGGTGTGATGTTTGTTGAAAAGTGTGAGTTTGCTTGCAAGAGAATGATATTAAAGCTGGCTCGTGGCTTTCGTTTGAGTGAGACAGAAATAAGACCAGCAATCCTGATGCGGAGAGTGTAAGATGTTCCGGGTACACATTTAACACCCCTAAAGTCAGAACGTAGTATAACCCTGAGCAGGTTGCTGTCTGCAACCTACGACCGAAAAAACCGGTCTACTGGATGGGTGTTTTGAGACACCATCTCCTTACTGAATGGCCGTCGCCTCCCTAAAGGAGCTCATCTGCCTTTTCACAGGTATTGCTTTTAGTTCTGCAGGGTGTCACAGTCACCCCCCACTGGCGAGCCATGAGGGTAATCAGTTTAGTCGCCAACTCGACCCATGCAGCAGGTAGCACTGGTACATGTTACCAGTGGCAGTCAAGAGACTGACCACAATCTGTGAACATCACTTTACTTACCACCACTTCTCACATCCGAATGCTCCGACAAAACACCAGTATTGCCATTTCAATATGTTGACTGGACGGTTTACGAAACTTCTTTTCTGACTTTCCCTGGAAAGACTACTGACTCTCCTCGGGCGATGCCTCATCTCTGCTAAACGTATAGCTGAAGTTATTGTTGCAGGAATGGAGGCTTATACCCCGTTCCCTTTCCCATCTATCTCTCTGACCAATTCTTGGTTCAATAATTCCTGTTCTGCAGCCATTCGTGCAAGGATGTCGCATATCGACATGGGGGGGGGGGGGGGGGGAGGGAACCTCTTCTTCCTCTGACTCACATTCAGCTTTCATATCTCCAGAAATCATTGCAAACATGTTATTCATGAAGCGAAGCATTCCTGATTCAAAGAAATGTGACAACCTGTCCATCTCTTCCACTAATAGATCTTTCTGGTCCTTAGCAAAGTATCTTCAACAACTTTCTGTCTCCTACCTTTCCTTCGCTTTTCCGTTCCGATGATACTATCGCTGTCTCTCTGACCAATAAAGCAACTCTTTTTTGGTTCTCTTTTCTCTCTAACCCACACTGGATGACAAAAATCCATGCACCTCTGATGCACCCCTTACAATCCTATGCCCCTCCCGAAAATCTATTTTAGTAGTCAAAAATACTCCTCTCCTGGACATAAGAAAGGCTACGGGCAAATGGCCATTCCTCCCGTGTCTTCGAAGGAATGTGCTTCGAACTTGCACCCGTATTACTCATTGTTCATTTTGTTTTTTAAAACCCAACTTTTCCTCTTTCCTTCTTTCCGGAACTGCCTTAGTACAGGCTATTTAAAGAGGTTGATCGTCAAACCCTTCCTAACTTGCCGTCCATTGCTCTGACTCTTACGATTTCCAAAGTATTTTAATGGTGTTCTCTTTCTTAATTCCCATTTTCTCAAGCTGTTGAATCTCACAGTTCTTTTATCTGATTCACTTATACGGCTGTCGCAAGGCAAGATCTACAGGTGATAAACCTTTTCTTACATTACCAGTGTCTGGCCTCTTTTTTGAGAGGATACTTTATGGGGAATCCTTTGTGTAGCCTATGATATCTCAAAAGCCTTTAAAGAGTTGGTTTTTCAGGTTTGAATCCAACTTCTCTCTCAGCTTTCCTCCTTCACTCTGCCTCTCATAATCAGCATCTTCTCTCTGACCACTCTAGCTCCGTAATCGATTGATGTTCAACATGACCCCCTTCCCCATCACTAGCAGTGTACCTCTGTCCGTTCTGTCCCAACACTGCTTCCTTCTTTTAATCAATGACACTCTTCTCTCCACATATAAACCAAAGACTCGAATGCTGATGATCAACATTACGTTCCTCCATCTTTCCCATCTCCACTTCCTAACTCGATCGTACATCTCGTTTATCACAGCACCTTCTTTAAATTCGGATGTGGACAAGATCTCCAGTGGGGCAAATGTATCAAGTATATTAATGTTTTCAAAAACTCAATTTCTTCCCATTTTGCTTTGCTGAAACTCCTGCTAACTTCCAATCTCTTTTGAAAGCTCCACAATTACACAATGTGATACAATAAACCTATAGTATCACTCAAATCAAATTATCCTGGAATCCACACATTATCAAAATAGCTAAAGTCATGCTCGAAAGAGAGGAAGGATCCGATGTGCAGAGCAATATTGCTTCTCTCTGAAAGTGATGGCCAAACTATAGTAAAGATGGAGTTTGTCCTTGGGTGAGATACTGCTCTCACAGCTCTGGGGAGGTTCCTGCTCCACATACTTACTGGACAGATTGAATACAAAGTATTCGAGCTGGTCAACTCCCCACAGTTTACCTCAAGACGCGACCCAGCTCAAATCACGCCGCATAGTCGGCTCTTCTCTTTTCTACAGATATGTACTTCCGGTTGCGCGTTCGTCAAGAAGCTTCTGCTGCGTACCTGCCACCATGACATTACGAATGAATACTAGAACACCACTACATCGGGGTGGATTAGTTGTGTGGCCATGCAATTCGAAAGGTGAGCCTTATCAATGTGTGGTGTTTCTTCCTCTCCACTGGCCAAACTCGTGAACTCTTAGCCTTCTCAGTGTCTTCCGAAACACTTATGACCTTCCCATTTCAAAGACATAGTATCAGTCGGCCAAAAATCCTCAGCAATAGATGACAAGTGAAACCAACAAAACGAAATGTTTAATTCTATGGGGGTGACAATGCTGCTCAGAAGTCATTACACCTTCATGACGCGGTTGAATTATGTCTAATTTCCGTCAAGCACAGATGGTTGTACCCGGGAGGATGGCCGATGGGATCAACACTGAGATAAACAGATGTGTAAGGATGTAGGCACGCACCATGTGGAATGAGAGAGATAGTGGAAAGCTAGCTCGTGGGGTCACAGTGAAATGAGAAAGATGCAGGAGGAGGTTGTCCATGGTCACCACATAGAATGAGACAGATGCAGGAGGGAGGTGGGCCGTGGGTCACTACGTGAGAATGGAGGGATACATTGGAAAGAGGACTGGTTTGCAGGTCACCACGTGAGAATGAGAAAAGATGCAGGAACGGTGGTTATCGGTTACACGTTGGAACGAGAACAGTGAGAAGGAGTTGAAAGCTGCGGGTCACCACATAAGAATGAGACAGTTGCGTGAGAGGTTCGTGGGCCTCGACCGTGAAAGTGAGACAGTGTTAGAGACTGGGCCACGGGCACCCACTTTCATCTGCATATAATACGGACAACAAGTATGCAAACTGCGCTTTCAGAAAGCAACACAAAGACATGAGAATATTCTTCTTCTCTTTTGGTTTTAATCGGCATTTTTCAGAGCCACGAGCTCTATATACGCCGAACATCTAAACACCTTTGGTTGGACAGGACAAGTATGGACTTTATATTGTTAACCTGTTTCTTTTGTACATTTTAACAAATGATTGCAGAGTCACGCGCTTTGACTCAATCAGCCAGTTGTCAGCAGATCAGCATACAGCTCATCAGCAGATCCCCATTTCTCGGGCAAAGTTTAATTGCTGCAATCTGGTTCCCTGTATTGAGGGAATGTGTGAAGAAGAATTGATGCAAATCTATTGGATCTTACGCCAGAACCCTAGGCCCTTTCATTCGTGCGGCCAACGATCGCTGGCGCCCCTGGCTTAAAGTGTGGCCCCTGACCCACAGCCGATATTACAAAAAATGAAAACACCCCATCAAATCCGCCATAAATGCTCTCAGATTGACCAAATGGTTCAAATGAGTTTCCAAATGTGAAGCGTCATCAAAGTATCTTCACACATCAGAAATGGCACTATGCAAACAATTATGCATTGCGCCCAGTAACCACAACAAAACAAAAAGAAGAACTGGTCGGGGCCATAATAGCATCATTTTGGAGTTTCGCATTGGTGTGCGCTCTCACACTGAGCTTATCGGCAAACGGGTCCCCCCGAAAAAATAGAAAGATCACTCCATAGTTTGACATCCTATCATATGTAAGTTGTATAATAGGATGCCAAGCGCAATGTTGAGTCTGTAGAGTAAAGAATTTGACCAAATCTCAATTATTTTATTATTTATTTCAATTTTTATTATTATTTATTTAATTTAACGGACGCTAGTATTCAGTTCGAGCGACATAACTGGAGGACTGCATATATATATATATACCACACCCGACAGGTATCCTTCACTGATGGGCTCGTTCGAAGTTCCACCTCAAATGAGTGTTACTTGTAACAAGGAATTCAGTGAAATATTTCAATGCAAACGTAGTAGGTGAGATGGTACCTTAGCACCCGTTCCATTCGCACCAGTAAGATTCGAATCCATGCTTGTTGTACCTCTGAAGACTACGTGATGAGGTGAATTATGAAAAGCCTTGCGGAAAACTAATTTAGGCACCTTTGGTCCTACACCTGACGAAAAATGATCACCAAAGTTCTTCCGCAACCGATTTCACTACAGGACCTTATCCCTCCTCCAACATCGCTTCTTCGTCCCCATACCTTGCCCCCCTGTCCTCCCTAATAATCCATGGCTTTTTGGCAATTTCCATTCATATTCTACACATTTAATTTTGTTTCCCATCTATGATCCATTAGATCAATCATTTCAATTCACTTTCTACATCGTTTCACTTTGGACATCAGTTTCGATTCTCATCGCACCTTGTGATGCGACTGCGAATGCGGCCACGAATAAACTATCAAAAATTTTCGATCATCTTTTTCGCATGTTGCGAAAGGGGTCGTGGGGTCTAAATGGCTTTAAGGTCTTAAGTCTATATGTTCTAAATGGTCTAAGGGGTTAAGGGCTAAAGAGCCAAAGGCGGCTAGTGTCCAAATGGTCTAAATGTCCAAAGGTCTAAAAGTCTGAGTCTGAAAGCGTTAAAGTCAAATTGTTCGATTACATCTCAAAAAGGTTCTAATGGTAAAAGGGCTAAGGAGGTTAAAGGGCCTAATGGGTCTTACAGCCATGTACAGAGTGTAAATAGTAACTGTTAGTAAGAAATTAACCTCAATTTTGTTCAATGAATCAACTCTGTAAGTGCAACACCGCAACAAGCGCCAAATACCTCCTCTTCAGACTGTTAAACCTAGCGTTTTCGGGTTGCATCGTGGTTAAAAAAATCTGATCGGAGAAAGTGTTCGTCCCGTGAATTGACTTTGAGCTCAAAGCAGTAATGTACAAACAAAAAAAACATTTCAGTTATATATGGATAGTATGAAAACCGATTTTCCTCCTGCCTCCTTCTCCTCTTCTCAGGGAGGTGGCGCACTCTTTTTTCTTCTGTCTCCATCGACCAGTCACAGTTGAAGATCTCTCGCACGCACGGCTAATATGGAATGCTCAATCAGAACCTCTTCAAGGTGACGGAAAAGCCACACAGAACGTCCAAATGTTTTTATCGGCTCTTTTAATACGAACTGAAAAAAGTCGTCTTCACGACGCCTCTTGATTTGTTAATATTTGTGAGTTACCAAAAACCATTAAAAAAAGATATCAAGAAGATGGATATCATTCTGCAGCGATGTGTGATACCCTCATGTGCAAATCATTCTAATTCCGCTTCTTCTGCCGTTATATTGTCCTCTACCGACAATTAACACACTTCCAAAATTTTTTTTTTCTCATTTCGAGGGAGACATCGACGAGAAATAATCAAAACATCTACATCCATTTACTCACTTAAAAACTCAGAATTCTATGATGTTTGAACTTTCGCGTTGTGAAGTACATGTCAAAGTTCATATTAGACCTTATATGTTGGTGAGCTTAGTAGAGCGTTACCTTGTTCGCTCAAATTGCCCCGGGAGAGTTTACGGCTGCATTGGAGCAGTAGACAGAATTTAGCGAATACGGAGAGTGTGCGATGCGGTGGCGATTAGTTATTGCTAAGGTTCATGTGCTGTCGCTTAATCTTATCCGGTGTGAGTAATCATGAGATGCATATCCAGGGAATGAACCACTGGCCTGCGTAGCTGTGACCTCACAATGCCACCTGCCCCTCCATTAGTTCCAAAATATTTACATCCCGATTCATGGGTACCGTAACTGCTCAAGTCGTGTTGATTTCATTGTAGTCTGACAGCGGAAACTAGATGCGAATGATGGGGTGCAACACTCACCAAAAGATATTGGGGATCCGGGGGGGAAATCCGAAAAGAAAAGGACTGGGATTAAGGCAAGACGTTGCTAAAGAGATGTCCCCTTGGTTGAGAGGGCGGCAAGGGCCTCGGTGTGGATTACATAGGAGGAGAGAAAAGACTGGGGAAAAACCCCGACCTCGGCCAGTGAAAGGAAATGGACTCGAGTAAAGTTGCGGAGGGATAACCGCAAGAGCTCGAGAGGAGGCTACAAACAAAACAAACAAGAGAAAGGAAACTGCGCGTTGAGCAAGAAGTGCCGGAAGAACTG
Source organism: Eptatretus atami (assembly GCA_035128595.1). Classification (NCBI taxonomy): domain Eukaryota; kingdom Metazoa; phylum Chordata; class Myxini; order Myxiniformes; family Myxinidae; genus Eptatretus; species Eptatretus atami. Next base: position 174,067,605 of record CM068956.1, read on the forward strand.
GCAGAGCTCCAGGACTCGTAAAAAAACAACAAAATGGAAACAAGTGGGGCGGAGTAGTCGATAGGCTACGGTTAAGCATTGATAGCACTGAGCGGGGGGCATGACTGCATTGGGTAGACGGAAGGCTTTGAGCGGACCTCTCCACTCAGCGTGATTCGTGGTTGCTGTTATGAGTCTGGAAGGGAGTGCCCGCGAGACCGACCTGCGACAGACTCGTCCGACGTCTCTCTCGCCCCCGACAGGATCGCAGCCGAACCGACCCGAAACTGTCGTGCGTTCTGCGCTGCGCGAACGACCCACGTGTAGAAACATTTGGGCCATCCTCCGACGCTAAAGAAAGGGTGTGGGGGTGGACCTCTCTGCGCCCAATGGCACAGATGCGAAGCGACCCAGGCGTAAACTCGATCCTTGGGTATTATGCACTGCTATGCCAAGGGGATTTTGGTGTAGAAGTCGATACGACCAGGGACGACTATGCGAAAAAAAGGTGGCGGGTGCGGTGACCGACCTTGACCGGGGAACCGCGAGCACACAAAAAACGACAAGGGCTAAGGGGACCATGGCCACGGCGGTGACAGGGGCGGTATCGCGGAAAACGGGGGGGCGGCTACAAGCAAACAAACACACAAAAAGACAGACAAGCCGTGTGAACAGGAGAAGTCCCCCCGTGGACAACTGCCCCCCGGGGGGGGGGGGACCGGGCGGAATAAGGTCTCCCCCTCCGAAACTGTGGCCCCCGAAGGCGCCAAAATAGATGGATACGAAAAAGATATCCTCCGGTGTGCTGGCTGGACAGTATCCATTGGCAGGGGAGAGGGTGCTAGTCCCCCGGGGGGAGGGGCCAGGGGGGGGGGGAGTTGGAAAAGGACACCACGACATGGGGGGCGCGACAAATGCAGATAAGCAGTACAGTGGTTGAACGGAGCGGCGAAATGGTGGGACAAAGAGAGGAGGAGAGGGCGCCAGAAAGACGAAGCCGAGTGGGTAATGGGGTCGAAACAGTGTGGGTGAAGGAGGAAAAAAGGGTGGTGCAAAAGGCCTGCGAGGCAACGGGGCGGCCAGAGCAACGGGGCTCAAAAGCATACAACGCGAGCCGGTGAGGAACCGACCGGTCAAGGTGTCAGCAAAATCGCGGGGACGCGCTGCCCACTGTCCATGACAGACAAACAAACAGACGGAAACCTGGAGAAGTAACGGGTTCGCGCAAAACACCAACAGAGACAGACACACAGGAATGACACACACAAACCGACCAACAGCGGGGAATATGTCCCGGCAGGAAACATCGTACGTTCGCGATTATCTTAGCCTGCATAGTCTGACGAACGACCACGGATTTCGATAGTATTGCTTTTGCGGCAGTAGAGAGCGATAGAATTAGAGAGATATTGAGTGCCGTGCACAAACGCACTGGTGGCGTGGGAAAAGAAAGAGGAAGATTCGCACGACGGCCCCATGGACACGTACCTCGGTCGCTCCGTGTTTAGAGCATGCGGCGAGAGACCCGAAACTCGTGTTCGTTATGCGCGGCGTGCGGACAGGCATTGTGCCACGGAAAGCTAGGACAAAGGCCGGTGTAGGCACGGGGGGCGAACTCATCAGCTGGGCGTGCGCGTAGGTGGGGAGGAGACCGCCAGCAAAGCCTTGGCCAAGGGATTCAGGGGTCCGAGAAAGGCAAGGGAGAAAAAAAAAAGGTTGCGCAGATGGCAAATCAAGCGGCGGGCTGTGGGGCAAAATGGAAGAGCCAAAAAATGTAGGAACAATGGTGCATCGAGGTGGGGAAGCCAGAGGTGAATGGGAGGAGAAAGAGAAAAGAATAAATAAAGAGGAATAAAAGAGAGAATGTAAAGTGAGGAGTGAAAATGAGTGTGTAAGAAAAGTGTGTGATGTTTGTTGAAAAGTGTGTGATGTTTGCTTGCAAGAAATGGATATTAAAGCTGGCTCGGTGGCTTTCGTTTGAGTGAGACAGAAAGTAAGACCAGCAATCCTGATGCGGAGAGTGTAAGATGGTTCCGGGTACCACTTTAACACTCCTAAGTCAGAACGGTAGTACTACCCTGAGCAGTTGCTGTCTGCAACCTACGACCGAAAAAACCGGTCTAACTGGATGGGTGTTTTTTTGGAGACACCATCTCCTTACTGAATGGCCGTCGCCTCCCTAAAGGAGCTCATCTGCCTTTTCACAGGTATTGCTTTTAGTTCTGCAGGGTGTCACAGTCACCCTCCCCACTGGCGAGCCAGTGAGGGTAATCAGTTTAGTCGCCGACTACTCGACCATGCAGCAGGTAGCACTGGGTTACATGTTACCAGTGGCAGTCAAGATGACTGACCACAATCTTGTGAACATCACTTTACTTACCACCACTTCTTCACATCCGAATCCCGACAAAACACCAGTATTGCCATGTCAATATGTTGACTGGACGGTTACGAAACTTCTTTTCCTGACTTTCCCTGGAAAGACTACTGACTCTCCTCGGGCGATGCCTCATCTCTGCTAAACGTATAGCTGAAGTTATTGTTGCAGGAATGGAGGCTTATACCCCGTTCCCTTTCCCATCTATCTCTCTGACCAATTCTTGGTTCAATAATTCCTGTTCTGCAGCCATTCGTGCAAGGGATGTCGCATATCGACATGGGGGGGGGGGGGGGGGAGGGAACCTCTTCTTCCTCTGACTCACATCAGCTTTCATATCTCCAGAAATCATTGCAACATGTTATTCATGAAGCGAAGCATTCCTGATTCAAAGAAATGTGACAACCTGTCATCTCTTCCACTAATAGACTTCTGGTCCTTAGCAAAGTATCTTCAACAACTTTCTGTCTCCTACCTTTCCTTCGCTTTTCCGTTCCGATGATACTATCGCTGTCTCTCTGACCAATAAAGCAACTCTTTTTTGGTTCTCTTTTCTCCTCTAACTCCACACTGGATGACAAACATTCCATCTCCCTCTGATGCACCCCTTACTAATCCTATGCCCCTCCCGAAAATCTATTTTCATGTAGTCAAAAAAATACTCCTCTCCCTGGACATAAGCAAGGCATACGGGCAAGATGGCATTCCTCCCCGTGTCTTGAAGGAATGTGCTTCAGAACTTGCACCCGTACTTACTCATTTGTTTCATTTTTGTTTTTAAAACCCAAACTTTTCCTCTTTTCCTCTTTCCCGGAAACATGCCTTAGTACAGGCTATTTTAAAGAAGGGTGATCGTTCAAACCCTT
>CM068956.1:174074385-174088078 GCA_035128595.1 Eptatretus atami
GAGGTGAGATATCTTTCCTTAAATTCCCAAAGACAACAAACCCCAGTAGAGGTTAGTGCAGAACATATATATATATATATATATATATATATATATATTGTTACGGCTCTGGAAATTCGCAAACACCATAGAGGTCCCGTAGGTGAGATATATTTCTTAAGTACATGTGTAGTTAGCCCAAACCCATTGTATAGAGGAATTAATGTGATTCATTCGGGCTGCGATCCTTTGAGTTAGGCGTTTTTCTGTTTCATACCTTGTTTTGAGCCACCCACGCCAACAACAACAACAACGCCAGCAGCAAAAACCTACCTTCACCACTCGCTACCGCAAACCTCACCATCACCGCCATACCAAACAGCACCATGGCCATCGGACACCGCCGAAAACCCTCCACCACCTACGGCCATTCCTGCACCACCTGTGGGCGCCGAGCGTCGAGCTGTCTTCAGCGAGACACGGAGACGCGAGTGCAGATGGCGGGGTTTTCTGAGGGAATTCGGATCAGGAATGATGCACGCCCACATCTGATCCACCCAATCAGGAAGCGCGGGCGGCTAGGCCCGCCTCCAGACGCGCCTGACGAAAATCGGCATATGCAATTTGAGGATCAGGAATGATACACGCCCCTTTTTCCCCGTCCAATCGGCGAGCGTGGCTCCGCCCCTGAGGCGTTTGGATCCGATAATTTGCATATGGTGGGTTCCCGAGGCCGATAAAAAGGCGAGCTCAGTGAGGAGCTCCAGCAGTATCGTGGAGAGATCGTGAGGAGTATCGAGGAGTGTCGGTGGAGCAGCCAGTTGAGCAGTATCGTGGGGCGAAGCCAGTAGAGCAGGATCGTGAGCAGTATCGGTGGAACAGAGATCGGCGAGGCGAGATCGGTGGGGCAGACGGCTGCGGAGGCGAACGGCTGAGGTGGACCTGGAGCTCGCGTCGCGGGATTCGAGCGAGCCAGCCATACTCCCTCCCCAGAGCATCAACAATTCCCCCTTTCCCCCGCGCTGAGAGAGTGCGACAAGGGCCCCGTTCCCACCCACACCAGCAGGTGCCCACGGAACCGCCGTGCAGCGACATTCTGCGGCTCGCCACGAGGGCGCGCGTAGGACCCTTCGGTCTCGTGGGCCTGGCCGCTCATCCAGGTTCCACGCGCATTAGGCCCACGGGCCAGTCTGACTCCCTTGCCTGTGAGGGCTTTTCTTTGCTTCGGTGTGAATGCGTGTTGTGGCGCCGTGTCTTGTAAGGTAGTAACTGTATAAGTGGTCCGTGTGTCGTGTAGTCGGTTTAACTCCTTTTATATGTGCATTTCTTTTGTTCAATGTGATATATGTGCAATCATTAATTGTGACTGTAAATACGTGTGCTATATGTGTGCTCCGCGTGCCGCGGATAAATGTGCATTGTGTGAACTGTTTCCCGTTTCGCTTCGTCTTTCTTTAGTTGAGCCTCCATCCTGCTTCACGTAAAGGGTCGTAGTGGGTGCAAAACGCCCGGTAAATAATCTGAACCGTCGAGGTCGACGATAACACCGCTCGGTTATCCCGATAGTACGGAACGGCCCGCCCAAGCGGCGTGTCCGGAGTCGACCTGCGGGAGGTACGATCGCCCGGTTTACCATCCGCGTGGGTACTTAGGTAGGTCGAATTTGGCGAACAACCCTATCCTACGCGGGTGGCGATTGCACGATTGTGGTGAGGCCGAAAGGCCCACCCGTGACTGGATCCCGGGTTAGCCGGGAGGGTCACGACTGAATGTCCGTCCGGTGGGCGAGGCGGTCCGCGGTTCGAGTCGCGTGGCCGATCGCACGCCGACGGGCGCGAATTCGCAACACTGGTGTACAGGAGTGTGATTCAAATCCCTCCCGTCTCCAAGCTAAATTCATAGGGAATCGGTTCAGGAGGAGCGACCCCCGATTCCCTCCAAATTACGAGCGATTAAATTAACCCCTTACGTGGAATAAAGATGGCGTCTCAAGGCGAGCGGGAGCCGGGGTAATAGAAATGTATATGTAGTGATGTAGAATCCATGCTCAGGATGGAATCCCCATGCAGGACATTGGTGTGCAGGAACAGTTTCCCCCCCAACTGAACCCAAGAGCCCGAAATGGGTGCGGCGGCGGCAGAGGCCGCGGTGTATAAACACCTCCCCTCCCCTCTCCACCAAAACCCCCCGATCCTGGCCGCATCGGCTCAGCTGAGTGCACCCGACATGGCCCGGCTATTCGCCATGCTGGCAGAAATGAACGAAAAAATGGATGGAACGCACGCGAAATAAAAGGATGAACAAGCAGATGGAAACAAACACAAACGAAATGAAAAACGAAATAAAAGGAGTGAACAAGCAGATGGAAACAAACACAAACAAAATGGAAGGATGAATAACGAAATGAACGGCAAAAGGATGGAATGAACGAAAAAATGGATGGAAACGCACTCAAAATGGAACAAACAAAAACGAAATGAAGGAAGAAATAAAAGAAATGCGGGGTGAAACGCAGCAAATGGGCGAGCCTGCAGGCGGGCATGAATGGCAACATACAGCGAAGTGCGTAATGCGCGACGCCACGTGTGGGAGCGACGAGCTGGGAGGGGGTGCAACGGTTGTCAGGCCCGCGGTGAAGGCGGGTAGAGAAAAAAATATCCGGAGACGTGTTGGGCGAGAAGCGTGAGAGGTGACGGAAAAAGTGACGGTGACCGAGAGGGAAATTAATTGGGGTGACGGAGACGTGCACGAAGGAAATAAAAAATAGTGGAGTGTGAGAAAAGACTGCAAGACAATGACGAAGGAGAGTTGATAAGCTGGGACGGGAGTAAAAACGGAGACTAGGAACTGGGAAGATGATGGACAAACACAAGGGCAAGATGGAAGAGCAGTTTGGAGGCCGGGGCAGGGTCGGAGTGTGCGGAGATGACGAAAGAATTGGAAAAGAAAGCTTCTGAGTTAACAAACAGGCTGAGGATGTTGAGAGAGGAAAGAACGAAGAACGGAAAATGAAAACGTTAAGAACCACGTTTACAGATCGAACAGCTGCAAGCAAAAGGCCACAGAATTAAAAGAATGTAGGAACAAGGAAAGAGCTCCTGAAAGAACAAGCGATTACGACAGGGAGAACGAAAATCTGTTCACGTTGAAGAAATGGCAGAGATTGCAGAACGAGACGACCAAGAGGACAGTGGAATAAAAAACTGAAAAGAGTATAATTTGAAATTGAACGACAAACAAAAAAATAACGTTGGAATACGAGAGAAGTATGAAGAGCAGGACAGGAGAATCAGGAGATTGAAAGGACATAACGAGATTGGGAGGAAGAAGTGAGGAACAATAGGGATAGAAAACAAAAGACATGAAAGTCGAGGTTGCCAATGAAAGGAAAAGGCGGGCTGAGAGCGAAGAGGTAGACAAGAACACGACAATGCAAAACACCAAAGGAAATTAACCACATGAAGAAAACATGAAACTGCAGAAGAAGGACACGAGAAGAAACAAGGAAGAGTAATGAGACAGCCGCAAATGAAACACAAGAAAGAGATTAACAAATGAAGCACAAACCATGAAAACTGGAGAAGGAAGGACAGGAGAGGAAGCAAGGAAGGGGTTTCAATGAGAGAGCAGCGAAATGAACACAGGAAGGAAATGAGCCAATTGAGAGGAAACGATGAGATTGGAAAGATTGGAGGCATGAGAAGAAGATGGAAGAGAAAAAAAAAATATACGAGTTTGAAAATTATGACTAAAGAAGAATGAAATGAAGCCCAAGAGACGTAAAAACGTCCAGAAAGAAACAGAACTAATAATGTAAAGAGAATGCGGAAGAAAGAGAAAATAGAGGAGAGACTGATGATAATGACGGGGTTAAAGAACAGAAACACACACACAGAGGTAGTGGAGGATAATGGGGTGAGCCTCGCGGACTGGGTAGGGACCCGGTGTGAGCAGCTGGATGGCTGCCTCCAGGAACGAGGGAGGGAGTATGCCCCCTTGAGGCGAATCACGACCAGGTGGGTTCGGTCGTGCAAGCGGAGTTGAGGGGACGAGTGCATGTGGATAGGTGGCACGTGCAGCTGGGGGTATAGAGGCCCCGGAAACCCTTGTGGGGACACGAACCCCAGTTGGTTGTGCAGGCTGTTTTGCGAGTGTGCGGAGATGCGTGCTTTCCGGCACGCAGGTGTGATGGACCCCCTGGGCAGGTGAAAAGGTTGGGTGTGTGAGTGAGAGGGTCGTGTGAGGGAGACCGTGTGGTGGTGAGGTCTCTGTATGTGAGGGAGAATGGTCGGCCGGCAATGCGTGAGCCATGGCAGCGCGTCTCCCGGTGTGAATGTGAGTGTGATGGAGTGGAAGTCCTGGCGTCGTGAACACCAGGTGTGCGTGGGTGGAAACGGAGACGACGGGACAGAGAGCACAAGCCCGGGTAGCGCTGTAGCTGTATTGGGACTCGTGCCGGGTTCACACCAGCAGCGAGCGCGCGGTCCGTTGCTGTGCAAACGCACGAGACCCCCACGGCTCCTTTGCGGAGTGACGCCCCGGTCCCGGAAAACGACAGCGGTGGATTTGCCGATCCCCGCGGACGGAACAAAGTCTAAGGCAGGTAACGGAATTTGGACGCGGTGGTTCTCCACGCGAGCTTGTTTAAGCTCTAACGGGCCAGAAGCACATGTGTTCGGTGGGGAGCCCCTCCGGAGTGCGAGGGTTTGCTTATGGGGTGCGCAGGGTGACGTCATGGCTGCACGTGGGTTGGAATCCGGCAGGAGGTGAATCCCTGCCGGATGGACCGTCCAAGAGGGACGAGGTACACGTGCAGCTGCATGACGTACGGGCAAGGTGCAAGAGCGCAGGCTGTGAGTTGCCGCGCTGGTGCTGCGAGTAATTGGAAATACACAAATTAACGAAAGCAAGCCCGCTTTCGGGTGAACACGGATTCCTGGGCAAGGGGTGAAAGACCCCCTTACCAGGCACAGAATGGAACTAGCTAGGGGAAGGGTTAGTTTTAGCTAGACCGTCCATGGGGGCAGGGTAATCCTCATGGGCCGTGTAGAAGGATTGTTAGAGGGAATTGTAGTGAGCTTTAGGATGGGAAAAAAAGAGAATTTGGAGACAGTGACAGACTTGTGGATGTGTAGAGGGACGTAGCTTAGCTACGTATGGTTAAAAGGAACGTGCTGTAGTTTAAGGGAGACGTGGGAGCACGAGATTAAGTTAGGGAGTAGATGGAAGGATGGCAGGAATCAGCGATGAGTGTAGTTTGAAGAGTGGTGAGTTGTGGGAGACATGTTGAGTGAGTGAGGCCAGTGGGTCTGTGTAAGAGTGAATGGGGAATGCATGGTGCGATGAGTGATGGGCCGGGAGGAGACTTCCGCCCAAGGGACCCCCGGGCATGTAAAGTAGTTAGCTGGGTTAGTTTATTGAAGAAATGGAGTCGTTGCTGTGGTGGGAAGTGTAGGCTCGAACCCATTTGGAGGGGTGCAGGAGCCTGTTTGAGGGCTGGGAGCGGGCCTAGCGAAAGGTGAGTATCGCTGAGCTTGGGTACCCCGGGCACCGGCTAGTCGGCCGTGGTAGGCCAATTGCCCATGGGGCCGGGTTAGCGTATGCACGGTGTCGCCCGCTTGTGCGGGGCCGGAGCGCGTTGGCGCGTGGGCAGTGTCGTGGGACGAGTGACCCTCGAAGGGGCCCCCGGGGCGCCAGCCTGCCACGTTGCGTTTCAGGGGATTGCCATGGGGCACTCCCCGTGTTAGGGAGCTGGTAGGCTTCGAGGCAGTGTATGGCCCGGGGTGCCATGTAGGGGATTCGGCAGGGGTCTGCCTGCCAAAGGACCGCGTCCCAGCCATGAGACGTCAAGGGCACGAGGAAAATTCGAGCGAGCCCAACTGTAAGGACACACACAGCGACCGGGAATCTGGTTGTTTAGAAACAATAGTGAAGCGAGAGCGGCTGTTAAGCCCGGGTAGTTTAAACAGTTAATAGTTGGTAGATTAGGAAGTGTAAACCCCTCCGCACCATCCATCCCTTCGCTTCGTTGTGGCCGCTGGACCCACTTTGTGGTTAGATCGTGAATCTGGGAGGCCATCCTGAGGCTTTCGTTGGCCTCGGCAACAGGACGCTACTCTCCCTTATTCCCCTCACCGAAAGGGAACGTGGTGGAGTGCTAGGTGACGAAATAGGTTAGCCGAACAAGACGATAAAGGGGTTAGGGGACGATTTATAGTGGAAGAAGGGTGAAAAATAAAACAAACAAAAAAAAAAAAAAAAAATAAGTTGGGGTTAAATTGGTTTTTACAATTAAGGGAGTGGTAGTACAGTGACAGGCAAAGGCATAGGTGGAGGGAGACAGGTAGGGTAGTCCGGTCACCTCTGTGTGGCCAACACACCGCACTCCCCACCAACCTCCACTCAAGGCAAGCTGGCCAACTTCATCGCTCGGCTGTGTGAGCGGCTGTGCCGCCAACTTCACGGCTGTTGTTTCTGCAAGGCCTGTGCCGGCCGGATGCGTCTGCCTGAGGGGGGGGGGGGTGTTTGCTGCATAGGCCTGTGCCGGCCGATCGTCCGACCTGTTTTTAACTGCAAAGGCTGTGCGGCCAGTTCGTCTGCCGCTGTGTTTGCCTGCAACGGCCTTTTCTGCCAGGCTATGTTGCCTTACCTTTGCCATGTCCATGCCCATACTGCCCCTGTTCAACCAGCCCCGTCAATTTGCTTTGCCCCCCCTTGTTCAATTCCATGTGCGCCAGATCGCAACAACAGTTTGCAAACTGCAGAACTGTCCTGTTGGCACTGCACACGTTCTGGCTTATTTTCACTTGTCTTCTTCCCATGACCGTATGACATTCATTTTGCCCTGAGTAGTTGTTTACAAATGTCTTCTTTGGTGTTCTTGTCAGCACGGTCTGCAGGAGTGCTGGATGGAGACCCGCAAGCCAAATCGCTATTGCCAAGGGTATGTCATTGTCCGAGAATAATGTACAATTTAAAAAATAAGAAAAGAGTTTTTCTGCACATTATTTTCAAAGTCAATCTTGCTGCATGTGTTTCAAAATGGAATGTAGCCAGAAAATATTATTGTTATACAATTGGTGCATCCGATTGTTGGGATAGCCAGAGGTGTTACAGGTGAGAGAAAGAGAAAAGGAATCACGGCAGATTGATGTAAAAGTGCTCTCGATTGCTATGTGTGAGAAAGAAAGAGCTTGAGATTGTGTACTTGCGACGGTGGTGAAAGAGTGCTTCGTAAGTCGTTTGGCATACGGTCTCATTGCGACGGACAGGTGTGTTATTTGGCTGAAAGTCGCTATGCATTGTTTGAGACCCACTGTTTGAATCGTTTCCAAGGCAATTGAAATTCTGTTTCCCTTTGGTTTTGTTCTTCCGTGCAGATTTTTGATTTGAAAAACGACACGCATTGATTTCCACCATCAGCGTGCAACCTTTCATTCGGTTCCAAATCTGTGCGACCGACAGGTGTCTTACTTGGCTGAAAGTCGCTCTGCGTTGTTTGAGACCCGCTGTTTGAATCGTTTCCAAGGCAATTGAAATTCTGTGTTTCCATTGGTTTTGTTCTTCCGTGCAGATTTTTGATTTGAAAAAAACGACACACTTTGATTTCCACCATCAGCGTGCCAACCTTTCATTCGGTTCCAAATCTGGTTGAGGTTTTCAACAAGGTAATTAGAAAAACAAATTATTTCAAAAGCACCGCAGGAAAGAGATGCACAATAGTCTGAAATTTCCCACCCTATCTATATACGACGACAGTGTCTCGTCACAGCCTCTTTTCCCTGTCAACCCTTTCCTCCTCGTTCTCACCTGCCTCCTTCCTCTCCTTCTCTTAATTATGTCAATTCCAGCCATTAACCCTCTCCACCTCCGCATCCGTGCACAAGATGCAATTGGCCCTTTATGAGCGATGACACATCGGGGAAATTAACATGGAACATTCTCAACCTGTGTTTTCTGGTTGCAAGAGGTAGGTTTGAGTCACCAAAGAAGAAAAGATAGATCCTTTTGTGCTGCGATCCCTGTTCAGGAAAGGGTGCAGAATGCACCGGGTTGTTCTCCCCACGATGGATATTTATAGCTTCTGTTGAGTGGAGCTATTCATAGAAATCGCTATTTATAACTCATTGCACCGTCCAAGATGAAGCTGTTGTACAAAGAAACGGTCCGGAAATAATGAGCAATCGCAAATTTGCAACATGAAATGTGTAAACCACCCTGCGATGCATTTAGCGGAGATAATTGCACGTGCTGAATTACATGATTACTCGGATTTAATTCGTAGTACCTTTGTGAGTCACCCCCAGAGTAGGATTTTGCAAGAGTCCACAGGGGTCCTTATTTCAGGGCTAAATGGTCAATGTTACACTGATGGCTTAAAACCTGAAAGTAAAAATGTTTTGCATGCTTTCAACGTGTTTCCGAGGAGATTAATTTTAATACATTTACATGCGACACAAACGCGCGCGTGCACACTCATACGCACATGCACACGCACACACATTCACATGCAGAGTTAAAAACAGATTTCCAAATAAAAATACTCCATTGTATTTGTAGAAAATATGTGACGCATTTCCCAACGATGTGAGCAAAGGTAATTGGGATTTGAATGTGCCATTGAACGGAAGCATTTTTGGTCATATTAACTTTGAATCAGCTCCAAATTTATCAGCCCCAAATAGTGAAGCAGAATTGTCATTGTACAGCTCCTTTGTTGACTTCACCGAGCTCTCAAGCCTGGGTTCGAATCTCAGCACAGCTATAAACTGTCATTGGGGGTGTTTCATAGGCAGGTTGAAGAATCAACCTGCCGATGAAACAATCATCTGTGTGGCAGACGGATGGTTGTTCTTTGCGGATTGTGCGGTTTTACCGTGTGAGACATAATCCGCGGCAATGGTCACCAAAACAGTCAGGAGGTGCGTCTGTTGTATAAATGATGAATGTGGTCATCAATGGTTAGATATTTATCAGTATGTCATCCTGATGAGGGCAAATAAGCCTGAAATCCAGATCAGTGGCTCCATTTGATGTTTAACTGATGTTGACCACATAATCTTTGTCTGTTTGACCACCAGGCCGAGGCCTCTGTGTTGGAGGCGACACTTTGGTGTAGGACTGTGTCAAATGGGGATCGGCGGAGTGCTCGTCACACTCCACATGTTTTGATTTTCCCACCAATCACACCACATGCCTTCTGGTTGAATGGTTTGCTTTAGCAGGAACAATAGTCTGGGTGGCAGACAGATGGTTGTTCTGTGCAGATTATGCAGTTTTACTGTGCGAGACATAATCCACGGCAATGCTCACCATAACAGTCAGGAGATGCGTCTGATGTATGTGTGTGTGTGTGTGTGTGTGAATATTGTTGTGGTTCTGGAAACCGCATGCCTCTAAGGCAATGGCACCCAACATACAGCGATTCCCAGACAGTTATTTCATTAACATATGTGCAGTTAGACCTACCGCTCATGTCTAATGGGTCAACGGGACGAATGTGTGGGTCTCATCGTTAGATCTGATTATATCTCTTTCTTCCTTTCCGCCATCAGCAAGACCGCCACGTAGGTACGTATGAATGTCCTCACGGTGGCCAACAAAAGCATCAACATCACGGTTAAAAAAGCCCTCCACTGTGAGAGTACTTTTACTCCACTGTAAAAAAAATTCTCACACCTCCACCTCGATGCAGCCGCCACTAAGCAGAGGCATGCTGTACGGCCTGGATCGCTCGGGCCGCATGGCGTGCGGACGAAGCAAGCGCATTGATCAGCGCCAACCGCAGCACGCCGGGGGTGCCCGAGCGGCAATGCGGGGCCGACGCGGCCCTCGGCCAGTCGCCAGAGCATGGCCCAAGAGTTCGGTGCAAGGCGATTCATATTGCGGGGTTCGGAGCGAGACAATTCCGCAGCTCGGCCATGTCTCGCTGGATGTAAAATATGGCCGCTTGTGGCCGGGTCACGCAGTTGCTGGGGTCCAATGGGAGCACACAATTCTGTTGATGACGCATCGCTTCGGGTCGTCGCTCCCACCCTGCACCACGGATCTTATAAAAGGCGATCGCTAAGTCGTTCGTGAGCGCTCGCCTTGCTTCAAATGCTGTGATCTCTGCATTCGCTGCTGGCTCCACCCACCTGCCTGATTCCGCCTGCCTCTCGCCGCTGGCATGACCCACTCATCTGGCTCCACCTACTGCTTCTCGCCGCTGGCACCACCCACTCACCTGGCTCCACCTACTGCCTCTGGCCACTGGCACCACCCACTCACCTGGCTCCACCTCCTGCATCTCGGCGCTGGTACCACCCACTCACCTGGCTCCACCGACTGCCTCTCGCCGCTGTCACCACCCACTCACCGGGCTCCACGAAATGTCCTTCCTCATGCCTGACGGCCTCGCCCATTCTCTGGACCGGTGTACGTGCTGCGCCTTCACCGTAACCAAGCAGGAGACGACGCGCCAACTCTCAAGGGGGGATCGCTCAGTGGAGCCTCCCCCCAAAGTGTACTGGGTTGCGTGGCCGGCCGACCGTGCAAGGTATTGCGAGACCGTTAGCCCTCATCTCCTCTTCTCTCTCATGATTATCTCCTTTTCATCGGGTTGTGTGTGTGTGTGTGTGTGTGTGTGTGTGTGTGTGTGTGTGTGTGTTTGTCATGGTGCCTGTCCTCGCTTAAGTTAAGAGTGTAGAAGAATTATATCGGGATAAGTCTGCTCTGTGTCTGCTTTACTAAGTTACTTGCCTTGCTGTCGCACCTCACAAATTCCTTACTGTCCCTGCTTACACACAAAAGTAAATCAATTCATTATGCCACATATTTTTTCCTCGCCTCCCTGTAATAAATGATTGTGTAGAAATGTTCCCAGCTCCTTTTTGTCTTTTCTTTCATTGATCCAGCATGGTCCCTATCCTATCCGAGCCATGACTTTATTCCAAGCGATCCGTTCTTCTAGCTGGTACGTCCTCGGCAGTGTCACTTGGTTGCATCTGAGTTCTGACCCGGTAAGGTGACCCCGTTCGGACAAGGTGTACCAAGGGCGTGTCCCCCAGTAATTACGTCACGTGATTAATTAGGTAACCGGTTTAGATGGAGGACCCTAGGTCACGTGGTTGAGTTATTGGCATTCACGGTCGGTTAGCGACCCCCTGCGTCACGGAGTTATCCGTGTGCAACGGCCTGCGATTCCGGAGAGTCTGGTGGGAACCTGAGATAGCTTCCTCCACTCGTGGTCTTCTCACCCCGACCCCCAGCTGCAACAATATGTGTGTATGTAAGTATGTATGTATGTATGTATGTGTGTATATATATATAATATATATATATAATATAATATATATATATATATATATATATATATATTGTTACGGTTCTGCAAAACCGCATGCCTCGAACCGCACCCAACATGCAGTGATCCTCAGGCAGTTATTTCATTAGTATTCGTGTAGTTAGTCCTCCCCTCATGTCTTGTGGTTCTCGTAGTTAGGTCTAATAAATGTCGCTGATCCCGACTCTAACCCTGTCCTTTTAGCCATAGTACATAACAAGCATGCAAGCACACATGACATTCAATAGGTAATTGTTTAGAAGCACACAGCGATGCCTCCCGTGGCTCGGATCATCAACATCCCCACTGCACATGACACAACCTGCACACGGGAACCGCGTGCCATTATTTCATTCAAATCTGCATGCCAATTCCCAACTGGCACTTAACTTTACTCTGCACCTTGCTCACTAAATCTCACCACTTTGACCAAAAACACCTCCCACACACGGGAAAATTATTCCTGCACCCACTCGTACCTCTGCATCGCTACAATTCGCCACTCTATTGTGAGGAGCACCGCGCGGCGTTGGATTGTCCTCAGGTGGGGAATGCTCAGGTGTAGCGCCAAAGCGATGCTCGACCATGCAACAGATGCTCATAGCTCCACCACGTCTCACCGGGGTCGTCCAGGGTGAGCATCCGGAATTGATACAGCCCTCATCCAGTCGCCAGACCACGTCAAGATCGGGGGCAATGAGGAGAGGTCGCGAGAAGGGCGATCCGGGAGTTTGGTTCGTGTCCCGGGTGTGCATTTTGGCTCATGAGGGATCTCATGGGTGGTGGGGAAAGTCCACTGCCATCCAACATTCAGACTGCACTTGGTGCACGTTCATGGCTGGGGTGCTGGCTCGGGGAGCATGCCCCCATGTTAAGTCAGGAGCTTGTGCCGAATTTCGGCTCATGCCCAATTCACGGCTCGTGCCGAAACCGTGCCGAATCTAGAAGGCATCTGAGCTGGTTTCTGGTCCCGGAGCCTGACAGGATGTGGCTAGGGCTGCAGTGGCCCACAGAGGAACAGGATTTGGACCACAGTGTGTCGCTTCCAGTCATCACCCTACCCTTCGCCCGGGGTTTATAAAAGCGGGAGCACGGAGATGAAAGAGTCTCTCTCTCTCTCTCTCTCTCTCTCTCTCTCTCTCTCTCTCTCTCCTCTTCTCTTCTCTCTCTCTTCTCTCTCTCTTCTTGTCTTGATCTTCTTCAGAACATTATTGGTGTGCGACTGCCGTCCAGAATGCATTTCTTCTTCGAGAACCTGATAGGAAGCGACTGCCATCTTCGAGACTCCTGCCGTGCTGTCGACATCCCGCACCCCCGCACAGCCAGAAGGACAGTGCGGAGCGCGGTTGCCACGAGCCCCGGCAAATAAATATGCAGGAGATAACAGCCATATCATGAGGTAGAACTGCTCAGGTGGAGCATCCCACGGAGGTACATGCTACACATATAGACCTTTACACGGTTAGGTTAGAGATTCTTTATCCTCACACATCTATTCTCCTCTCTCTCTCTCTATCCACCCCTCTATCCCGTCTTCTGTGCGCACACAAAGAAGAACGTTGCTGACTCGCAATCCATTTTCCTCTGGCATGACACCGCACCCCCCCCCCACATTGTACCACACCTCACACTCCCGCATTTTAGATACCACCAGTATTCCTCGCATCTACCTCTCCATAAGCGTTCTGGGTTGCGTTGGTCTGCCAACCGCACGAGGTATTGAGAGGTCGTTTACCCTCACCTGCTTTCTTTCTCTCTGAGCTCTCTAATCTTCATCGTGTGTGGTGGTTGTGTGTGTGTGTGTGTGTGTGTGTGTTGTGTGTGTGTGTGTGTGTGTGTGTGTGTGTGTGTGTGTGATGGAGCCTGTCCTTGCATAAATTAAGATTGCAGAAGATGTCACGGGATAACTCTGCTCTGTGTCTGCTTTTGTAAGATTGCTTGTCTTTTGCCGTACCCAGCAAATTCCTTGCTATCCCCTGCTGTACATAAAATAATACCCCATTCAATGTGCCACATACTCTTCCTCGCTTGATTGTAAATAGATGTGATGTATAGAAATGTTCCCATGTCGTTTTTGTGTTTTCTTCCATTGGTCCAGCATGGCTCACACCCCAGTTGAGCCGGGACGTTATTCCCCAACGATATGTTTCCTAGCCGGTATGTGCTTGGCAGTTCCGCTCGGCTGCATCTGATCTGGTAAGGTGATCCAGTTTGAGCAAGTGCGTACAGAGGGTGTGTCCCCTGGTAATTAGATCACGTGACCTTTAGGTAAACGGTATTTATTAGACGAAGGATCCTAAGTCACGTGGTCAAGTTATTGGCATTCGTGGTCGATTAGCGACACACCGTGTCACGAAGTTATTCGTGTGCGATGGCCTGCGATTCCGGAGA
>CM068956.1:174096581-174118793 GCA_035128595.1 Eptatretus atami
ATATATATATATATATATATATATATATATATATGTCGTTTTTGGCCCATCTCTCAATGTGGAAAAAATCATTTGATTCTCAGATCCAGATCTGGATTTGGATCTTCACCAAAATGGAATCATTTCGTCCGTGTCACATACAAAAACTTTCCACCAAATTTATTCCAAATCTGTCGACAACTTTCTGAGACATGTTGTTCACAAACAAACAAACAAACAAACAAACAAGCTGGTAGGCGGACATGGGTAGTCGATCAAGTCGAATTTAGTCGTTTTTCGGCCGTTACTAGCCAACAAAAGCGTCCATAGCAACGGTTCTTTCTCACACATAACTAGGACATACCATTAACCTACCATACCAGTATCATGTATATCTGACTCATAGTCTCTGAGATATAACGAACTTCGTTTTTTTATTGTTTTCGACCAGGGTTCATTCAAAGTCTATCTTCTCCGACAGTTTTCATAGGATCCGGCTGGAAATTTTTGACAATATGGCTGAATGTACTGCCCACAGTCGCTCGTGGCCCGATTTTGTATTTTCGAAAAAATAAATTTTTGAGATTTTTTTGAAAATTTCAAAGGTCCGTTGCTAGGCAACGGATGGGTCCATAGCAACGGTTCTCATTTGCACACAACTAGGTCATGGTATGAACCTACCAACCAAGTTTTCATCGAAATCGCCATTGTATTAACGGAGCACTGGACCGAACAGACATACATACAGACAGACAGACAGACAAACATATCGACGGAAATACTGATAATAAGGGTAGACTAGATCGACTACCCAACAAACAAACAAACAGACAGGGGGTGAAAACATATCCTCCATCCACCTTTGGTGCTGGTGGTAATAACACCCTAAGATCCAGCCACCACAGCCACTGCCATGGTGAAAATAGCTGCAAGTTTTGCGAACACGAGAGTTTCATTAAACGTAAGTTTTCATTAATCTCAGTTGCAGTTGAGCCAGAGGATTGGCCTTTCGTGTTATGGACAGGTGCGCAGCGCTGGAGGTGAGCATCCCAGTGAGATGGCACAAGCAACATCTCTGAGTTACTTGGTGTAGTTATTTTATAACGTCATATTACGCATAGGGCTGACAAGACAGTGTCGAGGTTTGCACACTGGCCATTGAGCTATCCAGCCTGGTACACGTTTCAGCCCAGCTCGGAACTGTCATCCTGGTGTTTCACATGGAGGGCGAGGCATTGTTACTCCACGCATGCCAAGCGGATCATCGGGGTTCAGCCGTTGGTTCACTTCTATTTGTCTGTCTGTCCCTAGAAACATCAGTTTATGATCGAGGAACAACTTGATTTCAATTGAATGTTTTATTTTGTACATGAATCAGGAAACACATGTAGTTTAGCAGTACTTTGGCTCTGAATTCATCCCAATCACACATGTGCAGAGAGGAGTGAATATTTTTTTTTTTTTAAACTCTGTCCGCCTGTCACGTAGTCGACAAAAATTGAAAATCATTCCAAGCAGGAAAATTAGTTTTTAATGACATCACAAGGGACACAAACAACAAGCACATATAACTGATGTAATGTGTTAAATACGGTGATGTAAAAGACGCGACATCATTGGCGATAAAATTGTGGAATTTTTTTTTCTACGACCTTTAAAATCTTTATTTTATTTAAATAGAATGACATGCTTGAACACTGTAGAACACAAATCGCCTTTTTAGCACTTTCAAAACATTTCTGTTTAACAGTAGTTGGACAAAATATTACGGCATTTTACGCCATCACGGCCAATCAAATTTTCCGCTCATAGACCCCGCCCAAGACAGCATGGAGTAATGTGTTCTATGAACTCTCTAGTTGTGTTTGCTGTCCTTTGGATGGATGTTAAACTGGGCGTCTCATCTGCTAGCATGAGTTGGTGGGGATGGGATGGCAAGATGACTCGCGTAAGGTATGCCCACTCACCTCTGAGCTGTCTCACCAGGATTCGAATCTCAACTCAGGTATAAACTGTCATCCTTGTGCTTTGCAGTCAAGGTGCTTCATCAATGTGTGTGCCAGCCGTCTGATGAACGTTAAACGGGGGAACCAATCTGCCAGCATTAGTTTGTGGACGTTAATGATCCCTGATGTCCTTTGTGTAGAGTAGGTAACCTATCGCCAGCACCCTTGCCAATTTATAAATTGCCACTCGAACGTACAGGGGGCATTGCATCAGTGGGACCACAGTTCCCCTCCAAAAACTGATGCAAATCCACAGCCACTTGCAGCATACAAACAATTATGCCGACTCTTTGGTGGACATCGAAGATCCCACGATGACCTTCGTGACGAATAGACAAGCTGTTGCCAGTTTTTACACTTACCAAATTTCAATTTCCTGCACCCTCAGTCAAATCGAGCTGTGTCACAGTGGCGAGCAATCCAGGATTGTAACCCGAGCCAAGAAATTGCTTCGGTCGAACCAGCAGTCAATATAGAGCAATGGTGCACAAGGCAACATATTAAGCATCATTCTTCTATTGACATCCTGTTCTAATTCTGACCCTTGTTTATAACATTTTGTCTACCAGTGTTCTGGAGATCTGAGTCAGGCCGATGACAATGTCGATTTCTCCTCCGAGCATTATCAATGTCCTCAAAAGTGGCAGCGTGCAGTTGTACGTTAATCTAAATTTTCACATTTATATGAATGCCAGACCTGAAGGAGGCTTCAAGCATTGCGGTTTCAACTCGGGGTTTGACATATATGTTCCTTTTGAAGATTGAAGAGAAAAATGTGTATCCTTCAGAAATTGGTTTGCTGGGATTTGCGGTCTTTTCTTTTTCAGAAAAAAATTGGCGAGATTGAAAGGACAGGATTTATTCTCAATTTTAACTTCCAAAATGCAGAATTCCCTCATGGTTTGTAAGAATGAAACTAGTCTTTTGAGAGGTACCATGATGAGATCATTAACGCCCAGAAGCGAAATCATGAGGAGGGACAGCCAGATGAACGACTACTCCAATTGACGGTGCATTCTTTGAGGCATCACCCTGGCTTTGTCGTGCCAGGATGACAGCTTACAGTCGGGCGATAGATCAAACCCAAATTAGACGTCAAATGTAGATACAATACCTCTGAGGAATGTGTCAACCTTATACCTTCAACCTCTGACCAGTGCAGCATCACACAACAGATTCGTTGAAAAGTGTATAAAAGTAGAATACAAATTTTTCTAAATATGAGCGTGGATCGGCTAACTATGCTCGCCTCTCCACAAGTCGTTACAAACATTGAAGTCACAGATTTGCTGTGTTGGCATGATTTACACCAATCGTAATACAAACATTTCTTTTCTACAAATGTATTTGTAATATTGGTGATATTATATTTATTTGAAATTTCATTTGGGATATTAGTAGGTCCAAGTGGTCTAAGTGGTCAAGGGTCTAAGCTGTCTAATCTGTCTGAAGGGTGTAAGGGTTCTAAATGGTGTGAAGGTCGAAAGGGTCTCCGGGGTCTTTCGGGTCTTCAGGGACTTTTGGGTCTTCAGGGTATTTTGGGGTCTTTGGGATCTTTGGGGGTCTTCTTGATCTTCTGGGTATTTGGGGTCTGCTTGGTCTTCAGGGTCTTTTGGGTCTTCAGGGTCTTTTGAGTCTTGGGGGTCCGTTGGGTCTTTGGTTTTTTTGTGTCTTTAAGGGTCTTTTTGTGTCTTTAGGGACTTTGGGGTCTTGCGGGTCTGGGGGTCTTCTTGCTCTACTGCATCTTTGGGGTCTTTGAGGGGTCGTTGGGGTCTTTTGGGACTTTGGTTTTTTTGGTCTTCGGGGTCTTTGGGTGTTCTTGGTCTTCTGGGTCTTTTTGAGTCTTAGGAGTCAAAAAGCTTGTCTTTGGGTTTTTGGGGTCTTTTGGATTTGGGTCTGTTGGTTTTTGGGGAATTTTAGGTCTTCAGGGTCTTTTGCTACTTTGGTTCTTCAGGGACCTTTGAGTCTTTTGGATCTTTTGGTCTTTGGTCTTCTTTCAAACCTAGAAGAAGGGTCTTCTGGTGTTTTGCGGTCTTTGGGTTTTAAGGGTACTCACGGTCTTTGAGGGTCTTCAAAAGTCTAAGGGGTCTCAACAATCTAAAGGGTTGAAAGGTACATTCCGATAGTACATAAATATGAACATAAGTCGGCCGACGTAGGGAAGGACGGAGGACAGAGGGAAGGAAGGACGGATGCATGCACACTGAGACAGGGGCTCTTTATATATATATATATATATATATATATATATATATATATATATATATATATATATATATATATATATATATATATATATATATATATACAGTGGGGAGAACAAGTATTTGATACACTGCCGATTTTGCAGATTTTCCCACTTACAAAGCACGTAGAGGTCTGTAATTTTTATCATAGGTACACTTCAACTGTGAAAGACGGAATCTAAAACAAAAATCCTGAACATCACATTGTATGATTTAAATAATTAATTTGCATTTTATTGCATGAAATAAGTATTTGATACATCAGAAAAATAGAACTTAATATTTGGTACAGAAACCTTTTTTGCAATTACAGAGATTAGAGCTTCCTATAGTTCTTAACCAGGTTTGCACAGACTGCAGCAGGGATTTTGGCCCACTGCTCCATACAGATCTTCTCCAGAACCTTCAGGTTTCGGGGCTGTCGCTGGGCAACACAGACTTTCAGCTCCCTCCAAATATTTTCTATTGGGTTCAGGTCTGGAGATTGCTAGGCCACTCCAGGACCTTGAGATGCTTCTTACGGAGCCACTCCTTAGTTGCCCTGGCTGTGTGTTTGGGTCGTTGTCATGCTGGAAGACCCAGCCACGCCCCATCTTCAATGCTCTTGTTGAGGGAAGGAGGTTGTTGGCCAAGATCTCGCGATACATGCCCCATCCATCCTCCCCTCAATACGGTGCAGTCGTCCTGTCCCCTTTGCAGAAAAGCATCCCCAAAGAATGATGTTTCCACCTCCATGCTTCATGGTGGGATGGTGTTCTTGGGGTTGTACTCATCCTTCTTCTTCCTCCAAACACGCGGGGTGGAGTTTAAACAAAAAGCCTCATTTTGGTCTCATCAGACCACATGACCTTCTCCCATTCCTCCTCTGGATCATCCAGATGGTCATTGGCAAACTTCAGACGGGCCTGGACATGCGCTGGCTTAAGCAGAGGGACCTTGCGTGCGCTGCAGCATTTTAATCCATGCGCCGTAGTGTGTTACTTATGGTTTTCTTTGATACTGTGTCCCAGCTCTCTTCAGGTCATTGACCAGGTCCTGCCATGTAGTTCTGGGCTGATCCCTCATCTTTCTCATGATCATGAGAGCTCCACGAGGTGAGATCTTGCATGGAGCCCCAGACCGAGGAGATTGACTGTTATCTTGAACTTCTTCCATTTCTAATAATTGCGCCAACAGTTTTGCCTTCTCACCAAGCTGCTTGCCTATTGTCCTGTAGCCCATCCCAGCCTTGTGCAAGTCTACAATTTTGTCCCTATGTCCTTAGACAGCTCTCTGGTCTTGCCCATTGTGGAGAGGTTGGAGTCTGATTGATTGAGTGTGGACAGCTGTCTTTTATGCAGAAAACGAGTTCAAACAGGTGCAGTTAATACAGGTAATGAGTGGAGAATGGGAGGGCTTCTTAAAGACAAAACTAACAGGTATGTGAGAGCTGGAATTCTTACTGGTTGGTAGGTGATCAAATACTTATTTCATGCAATAAAATGCAAAAGAATTATTTAAAAATCATACAATGTGATTTTCAGGATTTTTGTTTTAGATTCCGTCTTTCACAGTTGAAATGTACCTATGATAAAAATTACAGACCTCTACGTGCTTTGTAAGTGGGAAAACCTGCAAAATCGGCAGTGTATCAAATACTTGTTCTCCCCACTGTATATATATACTAGCGATACCCGTGCACATGCACGGGATAGCAGTACAACATAGCTGGTAGCAGACGACAGACTGTACACGGGAATGACAAAAATACGCATTGTGCAAAATGCAAGTGGTACTATGGAACGCCAAGACTTCCCAAACATTGTCGGCATGTCCGCTAAGTGCCACAGCAATTCATAGGGATCGTGTGACGGCGAGCCGAGTTTTTAGTGTGCAAGCTTGGTATTATAATAGAGATTTCATCATATAAAACACATGTTGTTGAAAGCATTTCCACAAAACATTTGCAAACAATTTTTTATTAATTTAAAATCACATCTATGTATGAGGATATTACTGTTGGTGGCTTGTTCAGCAATGGGATATTACTGTTGGTGCTTGTTCACCAATGGGATATTACTGTTGTTAGCTTGTTCACCAATGGATATTCTGTTGTTAGCTTGTTCACCAATGGATATTGCTTTGTGGCTTGTTCACCAATGGATATTGCTGTTGTTAGCTTGTTCCCAATGGGATATTACTGTTGGTGGCTTGTTCACCAATGGATATTGCTGTGTTAGCTTGTTCACCAATGGATATTGCTGTTGTTAGCTTGTTCACCAATGGATATCTGTTTAGCTTGTTCACCATGTATTGGTTGGTGGCTTGTTCACCAATGTGAATTGCTGTTGGTGCTTGTTCACCAATGGGATATTGCTGTGTTTAGCTTGTTCACCAATGGATATTGCTGTTGTTAGCTTGTTCACCAATGGGATATTACTGTTGGTGCTTGTTCACCAATGGATATTGCTGTTGTTAGCTTGTTCACCAATGGGATATTGCTGTTGTTAGCTTGTTCACCAATGATATTACTGTTGTGGCTTGTTCACCAATGGGATATTGCTGTTGTTAGCTTGTTCACCAATGGGATATTGCTGTTGTTAGCTTGTTCACCAATGGATATTGCTGTTTAGCTTGTTCACCAATGGGATATTGCTGTTGTTAGCTTGTTCACCAATGGGATATTGCTGTTGTTAGCTTGTTCACCAATGGGATATTGCTGTTGTAGCTTGTCACCAATGGGATATTGCTGTTGTTAGCTTGTTCACCAATGGGATATTACTGTTGTTAGCTTGTTCACCAATGGGATATTGCTGTTGTTAGCTTGTTCACCAATGGGATATTGCTGTTGTTGGCTTGTTCACCAATGGATATTGCTGTTGTTAGCTTGTTCACCAATGGGATATTTACTGTGGCTTGTTCACCAATGGGATATTGCTGTTGTTAGCTTGTTCACCAATGGGATATTGCTGTTGTTAGCTTGTTCACCAATGGATATTTCTTTGTTTGCTTGTTCACCAATGTGACATTGCTGTTGGTGGCTTGTTCACCAATGGATATTGCTGTTGTTAGCTTGTTCACCAATGGGATATTGCTGTTGTTAGCTGTTCACCAATGGGATATTACTGTTGGGGCTTGTTCACCAATGGATATTGCTGTTGTTAGCTTGTTCACCAATGATATTGCTGTGTTAGCTGTTCATCAATGGGATATTGCTGTTGTTAGCTTGTTCACCAATGGGATATTGCTGTTAGCTTGTTCACCAATGGATATTGCTGTTGTGGCTTGTTCACCAATTGACATTGCTGTTGTTGGCTTGTTCACCATTAGGATATTACTGTTGGTGGCTTGTTCACCATTAGGATATTGCTGTTGGTGGCTTGTTCACCATTAGGATATTGCTGTTGGTGCTTGTTTACCATTGGATATTGCTGTTGGTGGCTTGTTCACCATTGGGATATTGCTTTGGTGGCTGTTCACCATTGGGATATTGCTGTTGTGGCTTGTTCGCCATTAGGATATTACTGTTGGTGGCTTGTTCACCATTAGATATTGCTGTTGTGGCTTGTTCACCATTAGGATATTGCTGTTGGTGGCTGTTCACCATTGGGATATTGCTGTTGGTGGCTTGTTCACCATTGGATATTGCTGTTGTGGCTTGTTCACCATTGGGATATTGCTTTGGCTTGTTCCGCATTAGGATATTACTGTTGGTGGCTTGTTCGCCTATAGGATATTACTGTTGGTGGCTTGTCACCCATTAGGATTATGCTGTTGGTGCTTGTTCACCATTGGGATATTGCTGTTGGTGGCTTGTTCACCATTGGGATATTGCTGTTGGTGGCTTGTTCGCCATTTAGGATATTACTGTTGGTGGCTTGTTCGCCATTAGGATATTACTGTTGGTGGCTTGTTCGCCATTAGGATATTACTGTTGGTGGCTTGTTCGCCATTAGGATATTACTGTTGGTGGCTTGTTGCCATTATGATATTACTGTTGGTGGCTTGTCGCCATTAGGATATTACTGTTGGTGCTTGTTCACCATTGGGATATTACTGTTGGTGGCTTGTTCGCCATTAGGTTATACTGTTGGTGGCTTGTTCCCATTAGGATATTACTGTTGGTGTGCTTGTTCGCCATTAGGTATTACTGTTGGTGGCTTGTTCGCCATTAGGATATTACTGTTGGTGGCTGTTCGCCATTAGGATATTCTGTTGGTGGCTTGTTCGCCATTAGGATATTAGTTGGTGCGCTTGTTTCGCCATTAGGATATTACTGTTGTGGCTGTGTTCTGCCATTAGGATATTACTGTTGGTGGCTTGTTCGCCATTAGGATATTACTGTTGGTGGCTTGTTCACCATTGGGATATTGTCTCGCTGTTGGTGGCTGGTGGCTTGTAGCACAGCAGGATATTGCTGTGGGTGGCTTGTTCACCATTGCGGTACTGTATTGCTGTTGGTGGCTGGTGACTTGTAGCAAGCAAAGCAAAATATTACTGTTCAGGCCTGTTCACCATTGGGCTATCTTGTCTGAGTCAAAGCCTGACAGTCTGGAGGTTTAATTACAAAACTTAAGTTGTGATGCTGTTTCAGAAGGGTCTACTGCATCTCTGATGAATGCTGTCCTTTGGTTTAAGATGTAAAGTTGGCTGTCCCTTCTCCATTGAATCTGTGGATATTATAGATCCCACGTATCTTTCGTAATGAGAGGTCCAATCGGTGTCGGTGTCCTGGGATGTGTTCCATTACCCATCGGCTTGGAGAGCTCTCGCCAAGTGGCTTCAGCACTCAGGAAAGCACTCCTATGAAACGTTTGATAAGCAACGGCTTGCTTGGCAAGAAAAAAAGAGGGGAGAGATCGAGAGGGGTGGTCCGGGGGAGAGTGTGAGGAGGGAGGGGTAAAGAGGAGAGAGGAGGGGGTAAAGAGAGAGGATGGATGGGGGGAGAGAGATAGGAGGGAGGGGGGAAAGAGAGAGGAGGGAGGGGGAAGAGAGAGGAGAGGGGGGGGGAAGAGAGAGGAGGAGGGGGGGAGAGAATGGATGGAGGGGAAAAGAGAGAGGATGGAGGGGGAGCAAGGAGGGAGGGGAGAGTGAAGAAGGGGGTCAGGGGGGAAGGGAAGGCAGCAAGAGGTGAGAGGAAGGGAAGGCAGACATGTACAATTCATACTGTCTCATCAAAATGATTCTGCATATAATAACAGTGAAGATGGAAACAAAATAATGTCTGAAATCCATATTCTACCGGTCATACAATAAATACCACCCAGAGACAAACACCGCTCGGACATGTCCAGAGACAAACACTGCCCAGATGTGTCCAGGCCCAAGCTGTCCAGAGACAACATACCCCTGGTGTGTGATATGGCACAGGCATGATGGGCCAAATGACTTCCTTCTATGTTTAAGTTTCATTGTATTTTCTAATGAAGGTGGGCACGCGTGCACGCATGCACGCACGCACGCACGCACACGCACACGCACACACGCACTCACACACACACACACACACACACACTTGGAGGTAAAAAATAAAAACTATTTCCATAAATAAACAAAACGGCTATCATGGAATTGCACCCAGAATGATGTTAGCAACCCTGTATAGTCAATGTTGGCTTGACGATACCTCACCATTTACATTTTGATCTGTAAATGTAAATCTTCCACCTTTTTCTTTTTTTTCTTTGTGCTTCAGGTTGTGTCTTGAAAGTATTGTTTAGGAGAACAACAGTCCACTCAAAATCCACATTTTCACATAAAAAAAAAGAAGTCACATCAACAGACACTTCAAGGCAGTCAAAGGGAAATTGTATTCCTATAATCATTGCTGAAATTCATGGAACTAAGTCTGAACTATGGCACTGACATGTAGAACATGGTGTTTAAGTTCCTGATTCGATGAACTAAGGTGATAATTTGTTTGGCAACTGCATCATAGAATGACACATGTGTATTTGAATTGACATCACCTAATTGGTATTTGTCGTCTTCCTTCAAAGTTTATGCCTCCATTTTGAAGCTGATTGCACGTCATTCCGCTGTTTGATGCACTCCGGTTGCAAATGGATTATCTTGGGAAACTGAACATTATGAAAATCATCTTTGGAGAAAATGTGGTGTGCCAGTGTGCAATATTAACTTGCAAGTTCCCATTGGTGTTGTGGCAAATTGTCAGGTACCGAGGCCCTGCAAAAAATGACGTCATTGGCACCTCTACCGTCACATCAAGTTTTAACATGACACTAACCATTCAAGTCCCCAAAAATGAGTGATAAATGAAATACGCACATTTTACCATGATAAACAAAAGATTAACACTCACACCCACTCAATATCACAATTCAGTCGCCTTTTTAAAAAAAGTCAGATTAGTTTAGTCTCCAATAATCACCGTTTTTCGACAAAACTATGTATTTTAAGAAATAACTCGAGCGAATTACTCCATCGCAATTCCCCATGCTTCCCATCTAAAGCGAAGCTAAAAGATGGCAAAAAGTTCCACCAGGAATGACCCAATATCATATTTTGAGTTAGTTTTTTTCCCTGTTTTGACCCCTGTGACCATAAGTCCACACCTCTTGGGACATGAACCGGAGGTCAAATCCCAAAAAATTGTTACATATTTCATGTGTCTCCCAATGATGATTACAAATACAAAGTTTCATTTTTAAAAAAAAATTGCATTTTTTGCTATTTTACCTTTCGACCCCATCCCAGAGGGCAGGGCAAAATGATACTGTTCTTGCACCTTCTTGACATGTGATGATCATATCTACCAATTCGGTGGAATTTATACCCAACCGTTTTGGAGGAGATATCGTGACAGGTAGACGGACGAACGGAGCCGATTACAAATCCCCCCCCTCCCCCATTTTTTTTCAAAAATCGTGGGGATAAAACGAGTTTTTATCTTGTCTACGCCAAAATCGAGATGACCTGTTGAAGCCATAATGATGTCATTCAGGCAGTCAGTGGGTCCATTAACATTTTGTTGTTTTTATCCTCCACCTCTGAGGAAGCTCAAAGGATCATTTTAAAACTCGGCATGATGATTCATGACGTCATGCACAAAAACGAATAGAGCCCTTTTTTAAAATTTCCATCCAGGTGATGAGCCAATTAACTAATTAACTTAAAATGAAATCTATGTTTGTATGTCCATCACATATCGTGAGATTGTGAATTTAATAAAAAAATACGGTTTCATAACTTTAATTTTAACCTCTTTATGCCAATTAATTTAACCTCTTAATTTAATTTGATCTTAATCATCATTTCATTTAATCTCTTATTTAAATTTTAACCCCTTAATGTCATTAAAGCCCTCTTGCTTTGAGGAACAGGAAAGAAAGGGGGAGTGGAGGACATAGAGTTGAGTTGAGTTGAGGGGGGGGGGGGGGGGGGGGGGAGGTGCAGAGAGTCAGGTCAGGTCAGGTATGGGAGCATGCACCAGAGCAGCGCATCGCCATTAAGACCCCATTAGACACTTTAAGACCAGTAAGACCCCTTTAGACACTTTAGACAACTGAGACTGATCCCTTCCCTCCATCCTTCCCTTTATCCATCCCTTCCACCTATCTCTTCATTTGTCCTCACTCCCCCACCCCTCCTTCCTCTCTCTCCTCCCTATCTCACCCTTCTTCCAACTTTCTTGAAGTGATAAACAATGGGTGGTTGTGATAAGTTCCCACAGGTGGTTGTGTTGTTGTTTGGAGGTGGTTATGTTGTGCTGTGATGTTTGTGTTCTGTTTTGAGGCCGGAGTGTCGCGGAGTGCGCGGTTTGGGTGGATGGGCACTTTTTTGTGGTAGGAGCTGCTGCTGGGTTCAATTCTGCAGCTTGAATTTTGGAATTCGGCTCGGGTTGAGAGATTCTGGGGCTTATCGCATTGTGGTTGTAAAACGTGTGCTAAAATTAAGGCATGAAACACTGGTGACTTCGGCCATTTATGAGCATCGCAGCTAGGGTGCGATGGGTTCTAGGGTCTCTTAGCCTGAGCTGGGTTTCGGGGTTTTGACGATGGGGTCGGGCTTGGGCTTTGCAGCAGGTTCTGGGTTTATTGGACCTTAATGTACCACCTTGCCAAAGTTTAAGAGGATTGTCTCAGAAATGAAAGCATAGTGGTGGAGGGGAGACACATGCTGTTGAGCGGAATTGGGTAGATATTATGTGATTGCTTTGAGATGTGAAGAATGTGCTGCAATTGTTGAACTGCACTTCACAA
This sequence comes from Eptatretus atami, assembly GCA_035128595.1. Taxonomy (NCBI): domain Eukaryota; kingdom Metazoa; phylum Chordata; class Myxini; order Myxiniformes; family Myxinidae; genus Eptatretus; species Eptatretus atami. The sequence continues at coordinate 174,109,014 of CM068956.1, forward strand.
ATGGAATTTCAACTGTTCAAGTGCAATGAGTCTTCAAAATTAAAATCACTAGTCTTATGGCCAGTGTCTTGCATAACGTCTTGCTCAGATCTTACTGTTCAGTGACTGAAGACGAATACCCAAGATGCAGCAAATTGTATTCATTGTTCTCATTATTCTCTGGCAGTTACATAAACAGGCCTTGAAAGGGTCAAATGGAAAACTATTTAAATTCCAATTCTCAGACTTTGAAATACCTATGCAGAAGGACCAATGAGTCCTAACTGGAAGCAATTACCACAAAAAGCATCACTCATTGTTTCTTATGGTTCATTTACAATAGGGTGAACCCTCACTTGCAGTTTTGGCTGCTGGCTCACAGTGGCAATGACTGTTTCGAGACCAGTGATTTGGGTATGGAGTTGCGGTCTCAGGGGCCATCTGGTGGACATCTCTATGATTGAGCTATCCAGATGGGTAAGCGGGAGTGCTTAATGTTTTAAGAGAATGTTCGCAAATAAGGAAAGAGTACCATGCCCTTCTCACCTGGGTTGGTGTAAAAGGAGCAAGTCAGGGGTATGCTTATTAAATAAATTAAGCCATGGTACTCCCCCACTCCACACTGGCACCTTAATGATCGGTCTGACAGCTTGTACCAAATGGATGCGACAATATTTATACACATAATCATTCATTTATCTTTTGCACGCATTTGTCTCTGCTTTACATCTTATGAACAAAGGCACCCGGCATTGCCAGGAAATGCTGGGTCCCTCCTCCAACCCTTCCACTCCCTCCTCCAACCCTTCCATTCCCTCCTCCCACTCCTTCCCCTGCCTCCTCCCACCCCACCCTCCTCCTCCCTCCTCCCTCCTCCCACCTCCACCCTTTCCCTCCCTCTTCCCACCCCACCCTCCCTCCAGACTCACCTACATCCTTCCCCTCCCTCCTCCGCCAAAGGTACCCAGCATCACCGGTTAACACCGAATCCCTCCATCCACCTCTTCCCCTGCCTCCTCCTACCGCACTCGCTCCCTCCAGACTCCCACCCCACCCATTGCCCTCCATCCTCCCACATCCACCATTTCCCTCACTCCTCCCGTAAAGGTACCCGGCGTTGCCTGGGATCTAATGAACATCTATTGGACGACCACAGTTAAGTACATATTTAGCAACAAACATTTCATTTATCCAGCTGCAAAATAAAAGAAATATCAACAAAACTGAACAAATTACCGTAATGCTTTTGGGTAGACAAGATTGAATGTTTTCCCATTAAGGGTCAGAACAATGTAAATTGTTTGTTCTAACTCTGGAGCAGCCCATTTATTGTTGACAATGTGAAAAACATATTCAAAATCCATTTTGTTGTCAGACAATCAGAATGCACTCTCCAAACAACAACAGTGCCTTCAGGAAGTATTCACATTGATTAATCTCCCTGCCTGTGAAATGTGTCTGAGTGACACTTTATAGCTGGGTTCAGATTCAAACCCAGGCTAGACAGCCGAGAGCGAGTATGCGTACCTCTCAACCATCCTGCCGTGGAGTGGGGATGCATTGCTTTGTAGCCACTGAAAACATTTTTTGAATTCTCTCTTGAACCCGTAGTTCATCTTGCTCATTCTAATCCTCTAATTTATTTTGCTTTCCAAACTCCAGGGATTTCCCCATGGAGAACCGAGCTGTGGTCGCCGCACCCACTGCTCGTGCCACGGGAGCTTTCACCTGCTTTAAAATGATTTTTGTTGCACTCAATGAAGTTACACTTCAGGCATATTCGTTATTCTTCTCTTCATTCAATGAAATTGTTGGAACAGTAGAGAAAGTTAACATTAATGCTTTGGCAATCTCACATGTTCTTGTGTAAATATGGAGAAGATTGAAGAATAGCCTTCCTTCAATAAATATACACTAATACGCTGAATTATAAGAATCAGTAATTTCTTAACATTTTCAGATTTCACTCCAGATTTCAACACTTATTTACTCCACCAGATCTGATCCTCAAATCCGAAATCATATTTCGATTATATACTTTAATTATTCCGTGAGAGTGGATCGTGTTCCCAAGGCAAGGCATTTTTAGTAGGTCGAATGAAAATGGCAGCGAAGACAGGCTGAAGTTGGGCTGAACAAGGACAAGCCTTTCATGGTAAGCCGTTAATTATCTTCAAAAGGGGTGTTTAAATTTACACAAACACCCAGTTTTCATTCATGCACTCCTTTGAGTTCCTTTAGTATGCATGCAAAGTTTCAGGCCATTAGGTTTCATGGTTTTGGAGTCATGGAGGAGACACACACACTGAATAACTGACTGACTGACTGATACACACTGCCATTTGTGATTATAGATTACTTGCTTGTTTGTCAGTCTGTGAGCAGGATATCTCAAAAAGTTGTGTACAGATTCAGACGAAATTTGGTGCACAATTTGGGTGTGTGACAAGGATGAAATGATTATATGTTGGTGAAGATCCAGATATGGATCCAGACACTAATTTTTTTAAAAGTGATTCTTCACCATTGAGTGGTGGGGTGAAAATCGATATATAACAAGATATCTCAAAAAGTTATTGACGGATTTCGACGAAACTTGGTGGTTGAGTTGGGTAGGTGACAAGAACAAGCCAATTAAATTTTGCTTGAGGTGCGGATCCAGATCAGGCCTATCAGTGGGATACAAAACGTAAACTGTTCAGCATGACAGAAGTATGCGCTCCGCCAAGTACCATTCTATTTTTCTAGTTTCTCTGCAGAGAGCGAGAGAAACAGTTCATTGCTTCTACGATGGAATATTCATTGTGGTGAAAGATTTGATGAAGTACTTGTGATCAACAATTTAGTTGAAAAGTTTTGACAATCTTTTGCTTGTGTATCTCATCATTCCACTTGTACTGATTGCAAATTTTTTGTAAATGAGCTGTATTTAACTGAAGTAGTTTATTTTCATAAACATACTGGCTTTGTTCTCTTTCTGTTCCTATGTTGGACAGTTGAGCTTACGTAAAGTAAATTTTCAGTCACAATTGTAAACTTTCATCGCTTAGCAATCCTTGTGATTTCACCGCAGTAATAATGCCACTTGGCCCATCACGGTGTTCGCATTTCATTCCTTTAGGAGAGTCAATTGGACTTTGAGAACAGGGTCATGGCCCCGCTCACAATAATATGATTCATGACAATATATCAACTTCGTTGAAATCGTTTTACTTACATAAACACTAGGCAAATCCAACATTTCAGTTGCTTACAAGGACATGGCTTGAAACTAACAGTTTCAGGTTCCATAACGACATTGTACAATGAAAACATTTCCTTATTGTACACAACCTAGAAAGAACATGAAATATCAATTTAACGACATTGTTGCTACTTTATAAAATGGTTTTTTATGCACGCTTCCTCCTATTAATTGAAATAAAAATTACAAACTGAACATTATGCTTGAAATTTTGTTTTTAAAGAACTATGCATGATTTATGTTGTTTATAATATGTACTAACCCGACACTGCATATTAAATATTCAACGTAACATAAATTTGTGATGTCCTTTCATTACCAGTTGAGGATAGCAGCAATGCAAAGCGGCCTTGCATATTTCAAAAATTACCATGAGATGAAATATGAAAACATGCAATTGCTGTTATGATCAGTCAGGTTAAATGTTTATTGTGTTTTTATCCTTAGAACGGAACAAATGAAATGCCAAATTCATCATGCGGAATTTCCGCTCATAATGTTTTTCGTTGCATCACATTGGTGTTGTGCTCGAGCAATTTTGTATGCTGCTCTCAACCTAAGCTTAGATAAAAGGTCACCATTTTGATGAGATTTAACAGCTCTTTCAGCATTTCAATCACAGTTTTTGAATCAATTGATTTAAATTGTACATTTCAAGGGGATTAAAATTCAACTGCCAATTATTTCAAGCACTTTTTATTATCGTTCCTTAGTTCTTCAGTTTCTTAGCAGTTCAAGCTTGTAAACACCAGAAATCTTGCTCAGTATTGCATATGTTTTTTTACGTCCACAAATATGGCAGAAATTGAAACTCCAACTTCAAATCTATCTTCTCTCTTCAACTTTTTCTTTAGCTTAGGATGTATTTCATTTACATCCCATATAAGTTGGCAAAGATCAATCCTGTGTATGAGAACAGGCCAAAAAACGAATGCACTTATCTACAGGACAGTTCGCTTACTTCAATCCAGGCATCATGGAATTCTTCGATTCCATAAACTTAGCTGAAGTCAAGCCTTTCTTATTCACAAATGGCCTTATCTCTGATCATCACTTTGGATTCTGTCCTGATCGCTCAACTTTGGATTTTCTGCTGCGTATGGCATACTGTCAACATTGTCTGACAAACCATTGTGCTGTCAAGTCCTTTCCTTGACATCACCAGTCACCTTCATTCCTCACTCACACACTTCCTTCACTCATGCAGTCATTGTCTTAATGATCCCCTTTTATCTTCTCTCCCAGTAGAGGCTGGAGTGCCTTGATACAGCATCTTGCATTGACAAATGATATCTCTGATGCCTGAAGAAAACCCTATTTTCTGATGATTCCACATTGTGCCATAACTACTTCAGCTCAGCAACAGCCTGGCAGCAGCTGCTTCCCTCTCTACTGACCGAGAAAGAATTGTGTGCTGGTCTAACACATAGACCATTTCATTCCATCCACCCAAATATTACATGCTTTGAGGAGGTAAAGGTGGCGAGGATGGATGGAAAGCAAAGCATGGTATGTCAATTGGGAGATGCACACAGATACATTGAACTTTGAAAGAGGAGGAACAATTGTGTTTTTGTCATTCCAGTGGTGGATCAGTTGGAAATTAACGTGAAACGTACGATGGCCACATTGTTAATACAACTTCTTCCACAGATATAATTGTTTGCAGCATGTGAAAATGCAGGGGTTGGTGAGTGGTCACCACCTAAATCTGTCATCATAAAGGACAGCTTCTCACTGCCACAAATGTATGCCTTCTTTGATGAACTTCCTGGTTCAAAATATTTTGCTTTTAAATCAATATAAGAAGTGCATACTGACAGATGAAGGTGCACCATGAGGAAAGGGAGAAGACTGGCTTCTCAACAGGGGAGGGTTTTTTAACCAGTTCTACGTCATGCTCTTTGTGCTCTGCAATGTGCCAGCGACATTTGAACGTTGGATAGAACGCATGATGGTGGGACGTTTAGACTCCACAACTCTAATATACTGTATATCGAGTCAGTCTCATTGTTCATGAAGCCACCTTTGTTGAGTGCCTGGGACACCTTGAACAGTTAGTAGACTGGCGTAGAAGTGCCATCCTCCATCTTAACCTCCAAGAAATGCACTTCATTAAAAATGTGACATCTTGGTGGTGGTGAGAGGGGTGAATACTGATCCAACCAAAGCATGTAGGACTGGCCTATTCCAACTGACTCTCCGACTCCAATCATCCATGACGGTGTGGAATAATTGGGGGCATATTTCAGCAGGGTATACAACAAGCTGAGTGAATCTACTGTGCCACCAGGAAAGAGGTGTTGGCAATAGTCGAGATCAGTGTCCTCACTATGTTTTATGGGGGGGGGGGCACTTTTGTTGATAATACATTAGTGTGAGAGCCACCACACTGCCTGTAGGACTCCATAATGGCTGCTATTAGGCCCTACCCCACGTTATCTTCTTCGTTGTGGTTAACTGAGCTGCAAGCAGAATTGTTTGTATGCTGCCATCTACTGATGTAGTTATGTTACTTTTATGCTTCGTGTTGGAACACTCATTTGAAGCCATTGTGTCAATTTGATTGCTTTTATTGCAGATTATGATGGGGGTGTTTTCACATTTGTTTATTATCAGCCGCACATCAGGGGATGCACTTTAGGTCACCAAGGGCAATGCAACCCGCGGAGGGCATTGATGACAGATCTACACCCACCATGATGCTGTGAAATTGATTTTAAACCTCTCGGACACTGAACATTGTTGAAGAACTGCACGGCCATGCACAAGGATATCAACTTCTCCACTTCCTTGTTTATGCTGAGAGGAGGTGCAGGTGCCTCTACACTTGTTGTTTGAACAACTCCCACATTGGGAAGAGTCTTTCATAGGGCCCAGATTCATGGGGAAGATCGACCTTGAAACTTCACCTGGTTGAAGCAGAGGTTGGAAAATAAGTATACCGTATTTCACCGATGAAACCCTTCCAGTTTATTGGAATAACAAGTGGCTATGACATGAGCAGCGAGCAGGCCCGTACCCGGGGAGGGGTACTTTGAACTATAACTTTGATCGGTATTCGACGACTTTAATCAATGAAATAGTATTTTACCTGCTGCCATGTTGATGCCATTCCGACATATGGTCTGAAAACACCCCAAAATGATAACCTCTTGAACTCTGTATTTTCAACACTTTCACCTTCCGTGGTAAAGCAATGCGGCATGCATCCCATCCCACAACGGGCATGATGGTGCAGCACTATCATGCTCACAGCTGTCCAACTTTTTGAAGCTACATACCCCCACCACCCCTCCTCCTCCCCCACCATCGAAAATCCTGCATACAGACCTGGTGAGAGAAACCATCTGTGAGGATCTGGTATAGTTTCATAACCAGCCGCTGTGAAAAGGCCTCATCTAAGCTATAGAAGGCCTGGGAGGGACCAAACTATCCTCGCTTGCATTGACGATCTGTATTACCACATACAGCCGACGCAATGGACGCCATCAACCATCATACACTAAGACTGGTTTTTAAATTATCAGGATGGACATCATGTAGTCTGGCTCCAAGATTGCCTGGGAATGGTGGACCACGTAGCTCAGAGGAGTCAACGGATGACAGAGCCGCGCACACTAGCATAGTCGCAGGTGGTCCAGATCTAGGTCATCAGGAGGTGTAGTTAGTGCAAAAGGATCAAAGCCAACTCCACACTGACTGGGTTTCAGCATGACGACCTTATATAAACAAGACCCAGCTGAAGGGACCATACCAAGGATGTATGCAGCTGTCCAGCTACTCCATTCTATTTAATCTCTGAGTGGCTGAGTCACTTGTTCTTCCCCCTGGCCAACAGGGTTTTTCCCCTGGCCCACAGGCTAAAGGGGTGAAATTGGTGAGAGGGATAATGTGAATCAGGCCATTAGTGAGAAGGAACTATTGGGATTTGAGGCTCGTTGGGGTGAACCACTTCATACCACAATCATTGGGAATGGAGAGCACATCAGAGTTAGATAGCTGTGAGTTCTTTAGTCAAAGGTTTTGTGACACAGGTAAGGGACATGTAATTGAGGTCATGTGAGATGTACAACCACATTCACCCTGTGAGCTTTCTTCACAACTGCATCCCTTTTGAAAGAGTCTTGCACATTTCTTGATGAAATATATTATGTCGGCAAAACTATGTACAGTACGTCCACTTTTGATGGTAAACCAGGTCTTATCATATAGTAATAAAATATTATATATATATTATATATATGTATATATTGTTACGGGCCGGGGGTCGGCCGCGAACCGACCGCTCTGAACGGAGCCGCAAGTCGAGTCGCCCGACCATCGCCGGAATATAGATCGCCGCCCGGATAACTCCGAGTTGATGGGTCCTTGTACAAGAACCGAAATACGCCAATGGGCAGACCACGTGGGGTAGGGTCGATTGCCAATCTTCAATGTACCTAAATACCCACGTGATCCAACTACCGGGGTATTCCACCCTCGACGGAACTCGTACGGAACAAACCGCTGAGGCGAGCCTGTCCCGTGCGCGATTCCGAGCGGCTTAATCGCCAAGAACCGTCGGTCCAAATGTCCCCCTTTTACGGCAAACCAATGGCTTTCCAACTACCAACACACGAAATGCTCAGTCAATGAAAGAATCGACGCAACGAGCTGAAAACATTTAACAATTGGGGTATTTATTAATAATAATGGGGAACTAGGAAGCACGTAAGAGCAGAACTATACTGACTATACGAAATGCAATGCAAACATTTACAGCACCAAATCACGAAACAATTTCCTACTTATTAGACGGACACACGTACGCACACACACACACACACACACACACACACACACACACACACACACACACACACACACACACACACACACACACCCAAGAAAAGGTGGCTGAAGCCTTTAATAACGGGCTCCAGCTCGGAGGACAGGTGAACTGAAACCCAGGACCTATCTCGAACCTCTCCACCTCGTGTGCTCTTAAAGTTGTTCGGACCGGGGCTCCAGCGAAGAGCTGGACCCAATCGCCGTGAGCCGCGATCCTTCCCGAGCTCCAGCGAATCCTCCCGCGCTTCTCAACATGTGCTGGTCAGACGAGGCGCCGATCCTTCCGTCGCTGCGCCGCTTCCCCGAAGAACCACCTCCAAGATGAGCCGATGAGTCGCACCAAGTCGGGAACAAAACGGAGAACAAAGAGCTCCAGGAACAAGAAGAAGAAGAAGCCACTACTCGCAGCTCGAGCCGAGCGACCAGCTCATTCTCTTCCAAACAAAGCAGCTCGAAGCAAAAAGCTCTCCCGAGCCAAGCAGAAGCCGAAGCTCACTGAACCACCAAAGCAGAAAGCCTTCAAAAAGCCTCCTCCCGAGCCAGGCCTCAGCCAAAGCTCTACCGAGCCAAGCAGGACCCGACGGCCTGCTGAACAACTCCTCCGCAGAAGCAAAAAGCTTCCGAAAGCCTCAACCCTAACCCAAGCCAAACAGGACCCGACGGCCTGCTGAACGACCACACCACCTGAACACAGAAAGGATCTCCTCTTTATCCTTCTCCGCCCCCTCCCCGCGCCCGGCATGACTCATGCCCTCGTGATCCATGCCCCGCTCAACCACGGGTGGGACGGAGTTGTTTATGTCCCGTGATTCAGGACGGGAGGCTCTTCTTCCTCTTCGCAGAAGAGGGGGAGGGACGTCTCCATTGTTCGCTCCCTAACTATTAAATCGATCCGCAGCGCATCTAATGGATTTCTAAACATTTAACAATGGAAGGTGAGCATCTAGGGAACAAGCACTTATCGACATAGCTGACTAAAGGAACCTGTATGTTGTGTGCAATCGAATTCCAAATTCGTAACAATATGTATGTATATTATATATATATGTATATATATGTATATATAATATATATATAATATATATTTCATAGACTCCTATAGAGAAGGACTGGAACCTCCCATGCTCGGGGTTTGTAACTTGAGTCTGAAGGATTAACTTGAGTCCGGGGCTAAAATGACTCTTAGAAGGGCTAGAGACACAATCTCGGGATCCATATAGGGGTTTTTGAGGACGGCGAGTTCAATAGTGTCATTTTCAACACCACCTGAGGTTATCTTCAAGGTCGAAAGGTCATATTCAAGGTCAAATTACTGAATTTTGGTATTTTTTGCCCGTTTTTGTGTCTAACTCATAAACGGTGAGAGATGGCTTGTAATAAGATGCAAGTGTGTAGAGCTGTCAAACTTTGATATTTATTGTCATCTCTATTATAATACCAAGCTTGCACACTAAAAACTCGGCTCGCCGTCACACGATCCCTATGAAATTGCTGCGGCACTTAGCGGACATGCCGACTGTTGTGAAGTCTTGGCGTTCCATAGTACCACTTGCATTTTGCACAATGCGTATTTTTGTCATTACCCGTGTGCGGCCTGTCGTCTGCTACCAGCTATGTTGTCCTGCTATCCCGTGCATGTGCACGGGTATCGCTAGTATATCGTATTACATAAACATTATATGCATGTCACAACACTATGCCTATTACAACTATGTCTATGTCTA
>CM068956.1:174146021-174161021 GCA_035128595.1 Eptatretus atami
GCCCCATGCCACAAGGCTAGGATTGTCCAGGAATTGTTCCATGAACATGACAGTGGATTCAGGTTACTGCAGTGGCCTGCCCAGTCACCAGATCTCAATCCAATTGAGCATCTGTGGGATGAGTTGGAATTAGTTATTCAGAGTAGAGATCCACTACCAGCCAACTTGACACAACTGTGGGAAGCATTGGAGTCAACATGGGCCAACATCCCTGTGGAATGCTTTCGACACCTTGTAGAGTCCATGTCCTGACGAATTGAGGCTGTTCTGAGGGCATAAGGGGGTGCAGCTCAATATTAGGAAGGTGTTCCTCATGTTTTGTCCACCGTGTAGCTGGCGCAAGCTTTGCATATTTTCATTTCATGAAGATGTCCTCAGTCGAAGAGTTTGTGGCCATTACTTTGTTGGCAATGAAGCATGGCATCATCTTTCCAATTACTGACGTCCATTAAATGAATCACCAAGCCTGCCGTGTTCGCAGGAGGCACACCCACAAGATTTGGGTAGCACGTACCCATCCACAATTATTCAAGCCTTGCACCAGTCTGCATCATCAGGATTCTGCAGTACGGGCAGCTGCAAGATCTCAGCCCTGTTGGCAGGCTGAGAAAGTTCACCAACTCTTTCATTGTGCAGAGGCACACTCCTTTCTCTGAGGTGCTTCCAAGTATTTTTGACTTATTTTCGAAGCTTTGTGAGCCATTTTAGGTAACAATTCTTATCTTGTGAACGCGTACACATATATTTTAGCGTGCCTGATAGTCGCTCTTTCTTGGTGTTTCGGCGCATGCATACAAAGCTTTCTAGTGCTGATTGCGTCACTTTGAAAGTCCAGTATTTCACAAAGCTGCGTGGTTTAAGCAATCCAAAAATTAGTCTTTTGTTGGTCTATCTGCACACCACAAAATACAACTCCTTTGAATTTGTACCCTCGCCAGAGGAGAGGGTATTTCATTTGGGTCCGTTTATTTGTCTGTCTATTTGTTTGTTTGTCTGTTTGTCCGCACAGAATGTGAGTGCAGTTTTTCTCTGCAACTGCTTGTTGGATTGACACAATTTTTTTTGCCATTGGAGCGACTGACTCATGTAGAATGTTTTAATGATAATTATGACGTCATAGGTCACGTGGTGTGGCAGCCATGTTGGAAAAATGCAAAAACTTTGGACCTCTGTATCGGAAACTGCACCAAGAAAAAAATTGAACCTTGGCACATGGCAAGTACTCCTCATGGGGAATAAGTGTGATTTTTTTTAATGACGTCATAATTGCATATGTAGAACGCTACATCTGATCAGTATTAAAAATTTTGAGGGTCATCTCAGGCCAAATTGCTCCACAGAAAAAAAACTTGATGACATCGGCAGCCATATTGTTTAAAAAATAAAAACCTTCAAAAATCTCTGAAATGGCTGAACAGATTGAGGCGAAACTTTACATGTATGACCGCCTATCCATGAGGAACAAAACGTTCACACATATATAATATCATCGGTCACATGATTTGGCAGCCATATTGGATTTGCCCTAAAACCTATAAAACCTTCTTCTCCAGAATGGTTGGAGGGATCGAGGGGAAACTTCACACAAATGTTCTCCAAGCCTTGGGGATACTTGAGTATTCACAAATAATTGATAATTCATATGGTCTGGCAGCTATGTTGGATTGAGCGAAAATCTTAAAAATATTATTTCTCTTGAACCGCTTCATCGATCAATGTGAAACTTCACATTTATGATCTAGTCATCATGGGGAATGTGTGTTTTAAATTTGAAACCTGATCGGACACATGGTCTGGTAGGCAGAATTATTTATTTTTTGGGATCTGGGTTCTTGTTTTTTTAGCTCGCCTGTTCGAAGAACAGAGAGCTTATAGCGATACCCCCGGCGTGAGCGTCAGCGTCAGCGTGAGCGTGAAAATGTTAAATTTTTTGATGCAAGTTATTTAAACCTCCGCCATCGAAGATCGGAGGTTACTGTTTTCACCCCTTTCTGTTTGTTTGTTTGTTTGTTTGTTTGTGAACAGTATTACGGAAAAACTCCTCAACGGATTTCGACGAAACTTGGTGGGGGGGTTAGGTATGGTCCAAGGATCATGCCATTAGATTTTGGACTTGGTCCCCCCCCTAAAAAAAAAAATTGTTAGAGAATTTTTTTTTTTTTGCATTTCTACATGTTTTAAGTGATTTGCAACCCCCCCCCCCCAAAAAAAAATTGTTAGAGAAAAAAAATTTTTTTTGCAACTTTTTTTTCAACAAAATTTCGATTTCTTTTTTTTTTGCATTTCTACATGTTTTAAGTGATTTCCAACCCCCCCCCCAAAAAAAAAATGTTGGAGAAAAGAACTATAACTGTCAGCACTGTTGACATCAATATTTAATGAATAAGATACAAGGTTCACTTGAGTGACCCAGCAGTATTGGCGGCGGAGTTTTGCACTCTCCCGAGTGCTCCCCCTCTAGTTTCTTTCTAATGTTTTTATCTACCACACTATTTTTTATACGCCCGATATATATATATATATATATATATATCGGGGCGTATTATGTGATACCGGTCGTCCGTCTGTCTGTCTGTCTGTCTGTCCGTCCGTTCCTGTCCGCACTCTAACTCCCAAAGTTTTCAACTTTCACGTTTCATATTTGGTACATAGGTACAGACTGTGGAGCCGTTGTGTCACGACATACCTTCGTCATCTAAAGTGGTTGCCATGGCAACCGGGATGCTGTTTCCATCCGTTCCTGTCCGCACTCTAACTCCCAAAGTTTTCAACTTTCACGTTTCATATTTGGTACATAGGTACAGACTGTGGAGAGGTGTGTCGCGACATACGTTCGTCATCTAATGTGTTGTCATGGCAACCAGATGCTGTTTTCCATCCGTTCCTGTCCGCACTCTACACTCCAAAGTTTTCAACTTTCACGTTTCATATTTGGTACATAGGTACAGATTGTGGAGACGGTGTGTCGCGACATACGTTCGTCATCTAAAGTGGTTGCCATGGCAACCGGGATGCTGTTTTCCATCCGTTCCTGTCCGCACTCTAACTCCCAAGGTTTTCAACTTTCACGTTTCATATTTGGTACATAGGTACAGACTGTGGAGACGGTGTGTCGTGACATACGTTCGTCATCTAAAGTGGTTGCCATGGCAACCAGGATGCTGTTTCCATCCGTTCCTGTCCGCACTCTAACCCCAAAGTTTTCACTTTCACGTTTCATATTTGGTACATAGGTACAGACTGTGGAGACGGTGTGTCATGACATACGTTCGTCATCTAAAGTGGTTGCCATGGCAACCAGGATGCTGTTTTCCATCAGTTCCTGTCCGCACTCTAACTCCCAAAGTTTTCAACTTTCACGTTTCATATTTGGTACATAGGTACAGACTGTGGAGACGGTGTGTAGCGACATACGTTCGTCATCTAAAGTGGTTGCCATGGCAACCAGGATGCTGTTTTCCATGTAGTAGCACAATTTGTATATACCTTCTTGTTAAGGCGTATATTGTGCTCACTTGCGCTCTTGTTATGATTACAATATACAAATACATATATTGCTTTATAATTATACTTCACTGCAATGCTTCATAAAAAATATTAATTTAGACTCGTCTTTTAAAAAACGATAAATGTATAAACAGGCGAGCATTGGGTGGCTTTGACACCAACTCTGTTTTTTTTTTTGGATAAGGCCCACTTGGCTGCACCTGGATGGGTTTGAGGATAAGGAGTAGCAGCTGAAACCAGAATCCTATCCAGTTTCCTTCTGATGACTCCATCTTTTCTTTTTCTTGTTTGGGTTCCTTCTGAAGACTCCAATGCAGTGCTGTACCTACAGTATTTGGTCTTCCATTTCATTTGAATTGAATTTATTTTAATCCCATTCTGAATTCAATTGAATAATAAAAAACATCATAGGTTAGGGTCAGGTGTCCGATCAAAACGGGGTTGCATCAAAGCGAGACGTCTTCGTACCTGGTCATCATTGCCAGCATTTATAAAGTGGCAGTTCTAATTATGTCTATTATTAATGATCTAACACATCAGTACGCAAATGCCACACAAAATACACAACACAAAACTACACAAGCACCACACAAGACAAGTCCTGGAAGGGTCTGCAATCTCTGATTGCTCTTTTTCTTGTTTGTTTAATTTATTCGTTGGTTTTATTTAACTTTGAGAGTCTGAAAGGGGCTTTATTTCACATAACGAATTGCCCTGAGGCATTTGAAAAGGCACCAACAAACCGTAGACTGGCACGACCTGTAGACCAAACAGGTTACGTTGTCTTCGAAGCTCAGCCAGATGGGTTTGTGACTCACAATCCAATATCGACATTATCTCGTTCCAAAAACTGAGAATATAAAATTTTTAATCAATAAATCAACTTTATGGTTTCTTTTTCATTTGGAAGCAAAATCCCAAATGACTTTGCCAAGGACGAAGAGGTAAAAACAAAGTAAAAAGAAAATGCAAAATTCTAAAAGATTATATCTTAGGAGATTAAAAAACCCCAATTGATTCGGCTGTGTGAATTTTATAACTCAGCAAGTTGCACAATTGAGCATATCTGAAGACAAGAACGCCTCGTTAAGCTACTTTGAACCCCCCCCCCCCCAACTTTTTGTTCTCACCACGACTCCACTGTACCTCGCCTGTAGGATATTGTACCACCTTATTAAAATCAACTGTAAACCACCACTTTGTGGTGGACAGCATGAAGTTAGTATCCAGACCGAACTTGCGGTGGAGTGAGACCCAGTACGCTGTGATGCGCACAGCCGAATAGGTCACAAAACCAACATACATTGCCTGATCAGGGACAATAACAAGAACAACACCAACAACAACTACAGAAGGGTTTGGTCAAGGATGTATCTTGTTGATAATTTTCTCTTTAGCTTATACAACAAAACTAATGTTATTGTGTGCATGCTTATCTGCTGAGTTTATGGAATGCTTCCATAAACAGTGTGGGTTTTTCCAAGTGTAATTATCTTAAGAAAATTACTGCGTACCCACTATGAAGGGTTGAGGATCTGAGGCCTTTTTCTCTGCTTGAATTGCTACAAACTATTTTCCTATTTACTGAGCTTAGATGCTAATCTTTACGTCTTGAGATTATAAACTCCCCCAAAATTTCGTTAAAACACTCTCTTGAGAAAACGAGGAATGAAAACTACTGGGATTCGAAGAAAAAGTACACAGAGTTCAAATTCCTTCAAAGTATACTGAAGAATGAGTTTGTAGATAGCATTAATAGCAAGCATTATGTGAGTAATCTTGACCAATCTGCTTGCTTAATTGCTTGCCTGGTATGCACAATGATCTTTCAGTTGTTACATTGCAAAAGCTTTGCATGCAGGACTTGTTCTATGTTCCTGCAGTCTTTTGTACACAAAGGAGTTGTCTAATTTACACTTGTACTCTGACTAATTCTTTGTTAGCATCCTGATGTTGCAGAAGTGAGCTTTATAATGTTTTCCGATTCAATTTGGCCCTCAGCAATTTTTTTTTTAACACAAAACAACAGGTCAAAAACTGGTTGATCATGATGTAAATTTAAGAAATCTCACTTGACCCTTTCACAATGCTTTTCAAGACACTGACTGACAAGTTTTATTTAATTTGCTTCTATCTATTGTTCTGCCACTGCTATCTTTACTCGCATTCATGTCGGCTGGTCCACTCTGATGTACTGATAATGCATGTTGCCACTCGATTGTGAAATGTGAAACTGACTCCAGTGCTCTCTCTTTGTAATACTATCGCTCCGACTGCACACGTCTGAATTTATTTGCAGTTCCACTCAGGTAGATGAGCTTTAATTGGATCTAAGGGGGAGGGGGGGGGGTCAAGTTCCTAGATTGAATACCAGCTTCCCAAATTGGAAGTCACAGTGATTACGCAGAGCTTTTTAAAACATGTGGCTGCATGTATTATGACTGACTGGCTTTATTTGTCACTAGCAAAGGTACCTGGTGTTGCTGTGTCTTCCACCCTTCCCCCCCTCCTCCCACCCCACTCCTCACTCTGGACTCCAATCCTACCATTCCCTACCTCGCTAAACCTTCACATCTCCCTCCTTCCTCCCACAAATGTACTCAGCGTTGCCTGGGATCCGATTGGACTACCACCGATTGGACTACCACAATTAAGCACATATTTTCGAGACAAACATCACCTGTCACTTTACTGATGGGAATACTAGAAGAGGGGGGGGTGGGGAGAGTAAAGAGGGATTGGATAGAGAGAGGGGGGGGGGAAGGAGAGTGATAAAGGGAGAGAGAAGGGAGGGGAGTGGACAGAGACGGAGTGGAAAGAGACAGAGACAAAGACAGAGACAGAGACAGATGAGAGAGAGATTGTGAAGAAGTTCTTCACAATTGTGGATCTCGTGATCACAGGACAAAAATTGACAATTTGTCCAAGCATTAGTTTGAGATAAGCTACCTTCTGTTGTGCTGTCCGACCATTCCGAGTCTCAGCCCCATCGTCTGGAAAACCGCAGAGTGGGGAAGCAGCAGCATTATTAGCCCCAAATGACACCATGCAAAAGTCATCAAGCAAAGTTCGAATCCGATGATAAAACGTACAATAAGTTCTGTCACCTGCTTTCAA
Organism: Eptatretus atami; assembly: GCA_035128595.1. Taxonomy (NCBI): domain Eukaryota; kingdom Metazoa; phylum Chordata; class Myxini; order Myxiniformes; family Myxinidae; genus Eptatretus; species Eptatretus atami. Next base: position 174,152,646 of record CM068956.1, read on the forward strand.
ACGATGTCACAGTTTCGGTTTTTGAAACTGAGGGACAGCTTAGGTGCACGACTGGAGGCCGCCATCTTCGAACGCTGTCGTTTCAACCGCTGTTGTAAACCGAGAGGACCTAAACGCCGGTCCTTTTTCCGACGCTCACTTTCCGGGCTTAATCCGGATACCATGATAAAAAGGCGTGAGATGAAATGCTGTCACCACGTCAGTATTTGCATTTGAAGATGCCACACTGTCAAGCTCAGATCCAATCGGGATTTTTACGGAGACGGCAAAACAGCACTTGGTACAAGATGAGGATCACCCGGCCCTTACGGCGAGCATACCCTCTATCAGTACGTCAATACAACAACCTGCACAAACTGGCGCTGTGAGTCCGATTCCATGCATTTAGGAACAGAACAGCTCGGTTAACCATAACAAAATTGCCACTCTTTCCTCTAAATGCTGAAAATTATGTTTAAAAGACCATTTGAATTCCAGATTTTGCACTAGTAATGGCAGGTTAAAAGTGCCCAGTGAGCAGAACCGAGTCACCGTGAGCACACGCACAGCACATGCGCAAAATGTCTTGTTTAAGCATTCATTCCTCATTTTGAAATCAGAATTGATCTGATTGTCCCAAATTATTTTTAAAAATTCTCGATATTTATACTGTCATCGCGTTGTTCTTTTAATGTTCTTCAAAGAGATTGTGTTTTACCGATGAAACATTTGTCAAGCACCAAGTGATTTCAAACAAACCTCAGCTCATAACAGAATGCATCTCTCAATGGAGTTGCTTGATAAATCACGATGATGGAAAATGAGGGTAAAATATGCAACGTAACTATTCCTGGCCTTCTACTCTGCAAGGATGGCTGGGTCACTGAATACAACTGAGAGCTAGAAAGTCGCTCATCCAGTCCTCTCGAGCTTTCGGCTTGCCATACTCTCAGAGACTGACTCTTTGTGGTGTTTCCTTTCATCGGGTAATGCCGTGGGACCTGTCCTATTGAACCCTGCTTGACCTTCTGAACTCTCCGATAGAATCTCCTGCTGGGTCTGTATCCTGCATACAAGTGATGATGTAATCACTCTCTTCTGCCCGTATTTGGACATACTTCAAAACTGATTCTATTTTATTCCTTTCAAACCACTCGAAGAAAGTAACGCGACACGTCCACCCTCCTCCACAAAAATGAAAGCATATTCAGGGTGATATCACGGAAAACGACTTGTTTAAAGCTTAACCTTGGTTCTCTAACTTTAAGATCATTGTGTTTAGCAGTAAATTGTTTTGTACTGTTGGTGCAGTTTTGTCTTGGGAGTTTGTCATGTGTTTCATGACCATATGAGCCATTGTTTCACTTGTGTGTTTACAAATGGGTGCTAAGTCTGAAGTTTTGCTGGCTTCCTTCGTGCAGTGTAAATGGTTCACAGTTCGGCTGCCATGGAATTTACTTGGAAACAAACAGATCCCGATGAAGATTGTCCTCTTCCAGCTGTTTTTTATTTATTTAAATACAGTTCTTTCCAATTAAAAAAAAAGAGCTTCACTCTTCCTCTTCTCAATGTGCCTGGAGCCCTCTATACACAACCGCACAATGTCCATTCCAGTACACCAAATGTGGCCAATTCAAACAGGAAGAGGAGGGGTCACAAACAAGGGAATTGTGTGAAAAAGAGTGCCAGGGTAGTTGAATGAGTGGAGCGGAAAGGGTTAGGATAAATTGAATAGCAAAGCTTGAGAGTACTTAAGTTGTTGTCTTCTCAGGCTGTCGACATGGCCATTCACTTGGCATTGCTTGGCTACTCGGCTCGTTAGCCAGGCTCGTTGACAATCACTCGATGGCAGTCTCAGCTCGCTAGCATGCTGCACAAACTTTGTGCCGTTGCCCGAGTTCAAATTCTTAATTCCTGATTTAGAACTTAGATTCTGCAATCGTCTGTCAATTACAGTTGCCCTTAATCGTTTGTTTGGATTTCCCTTATTTCTGTGCCTGCAATGCTGGAAGGTATGGGAAGAGCTGGGAAAGGAGGCTGGGAGGAGATGGGAATATTGGTCAAATAAGAAATGTGCTGATTTATGAGGTACACAGGGGGAAGGGTGATGTGGGAGTTTAGAAATAAAAATTGTTCCATTTTTGTGTACAAAATAAATATCTGTCCCCTGACATGGAGTTTGTACATATATGTATGTATATATATATATATATCCGATATACACAGAGCCTGAAGTGGACAAGTTGCATCCACATTTAAACATTGAGTTTAATTTTTTTCACATTCTTTACTTGTTTTATGTAAAACAAGAGCATTGAGCTGTCAAAGTGGGTATAGCTCAGGCTTCAACCATGTACAACAGGCCACAACTAGCAGGTCATAACCAGCCATGAATAAGATTCCCTGCCTAGAAGGTTTGGGTGTAGGTCATAATCAACCTCAATTTATTGATCAATGTAGCGTCATTGATCATTGTGCTAGTAGTAATACTAGTAGTAGCTTTATCCAGAACCAAAATAGTTTAATTACTCCTAAGCAGGCAGGTAACATAAGTTCATGCAAAACTAACCAGAATGGCATTTGGTAGTGCACGTACCTCCGCCAGGCTGAACAGTTTACGTTTTGTATCCCACTGATATGACTGATCTCGATTCGGACTTGAACCAAAATCTAATTGGCTTGTTCTTATCACCTACCCAACCCATCCACCTAGTTTTATCATAATCCGTGCACAACTTTTTGAGATATCACGCTATATATCGTTTTTTGGCCCCATCTCTCAATTGTGAAGATTCACTGCGAAAATTAAATAATTCTCGAATCCGGATCCGGATCTGGATTTTCACCAAAATCGAATCAGTTCGTCCTTGTCCCACACCCAACCTGCCCACCAAGTTTCAACCGAAAAAAAAATCCACAACTTTTTGAGATATCCTGCTCACAGACAGAGAGCAAACAGACAGACAAACAAACAGGTGAAAACATAACCTCCGTCCACCTTCGGTGTCAGAGGTAACTACGATTTCTAAATGGTAAGCAAAATAATTACAGGTGTTTTTTGTTTCATCTTAATAAATATTATGTTGCTTGGCAAATTCAAAATTGCAAGTGCAGTGGAGTATATGAATTTATGTTATGTCACTGATTTTAAAGAAACTTTTTTTTTTCATGTGTAATGTTCATGACTCACTCCTGAGCTGTGTATCCTCGGTTTGAATCCCGACCCAGCTATAAACTGTCATCCCGGTGTTTCACAGGGAGGGTTATTCATCAATGTCTGTGCCGTCCCTCGGATGGACCTTAAACTGGGTGTTCCGTCTGCCGGAATTAGTTAGTGGACGTTAAAGGTCCCACGATGTCCTTTGTGAAGAAATCAGCAAGCTATCACCGGCACCCTGAACAAATTATTACTTCCTCCACCCTCAGTGAAGTATCCTGCATTGGAATGGCGACCCGTCCGGGATTGTAACCCCGAGCTAGGAAACTGCTTCAGCAGAACTGGCACTGCACAAAGCAGCATGGTTCACAGGATGTTCATGATACAGATTTTACATTTACCTTTTCACACATTGAAGGCAAGACCATTGTGACGAAATGAACAAATAACCACAAAATGGGCAGAACTCATAGCTTCGATGGTAGCAAAGTAAGAGCTCAGAATGCTTAACAAACTATGCTTCCCAAGTTGACTTTGCTTGCCTTGTAACTGCAGGAATTTATCCCATCGTTTCAAGGACATAATTAGACTCGGTGCCTCATTGCTGAGCTAAGCATAAAGATCAACGCAATGTTTTACTAAGGAGATGCAGTCAAACGCAGGTCAAACGATATTCCAGCGAATGCACATTTGACAGGAACGTAATGACAAATTTGTTCTGCTGGTTGCATCATCACTGAGAAACTGAAGCGGTGTCACTGTGGACTTAAATAGGAATTTCGAATTTGGCCAATGCTCTGGGCTAATTAATAAATTCCTCTTCCGATCATAGTTACACAACTAGCAGAGGTAGTACCCTCACCTTGTGCGGAAGGAATTTACAATTTAGAAAAAGAGAGCCAGGATTATGTATAATTCCAATTAATTCATCACATATCATTAATTTAGCAGGCAAAACTATCATAATAATAATAATAATAATGTAACGATTAGTACAATTTTGAACAAGAAAAAGAGCAATCAGAGATTGCAGACCCTCGCCAAAACTGCTTTTGAGTTGTGTGTTTTTATAGGTTTTAGGGTAAATCCAATATGGCTGCCAACCATGTGACCAATGATGTGACATCTGTGTGAACCTTTTGTTCCTCATGGACAGGCAGTCATACGTGTAAAATTTCGCCTCGATTTGTTCAGCCACTTCAGAGAAGAAGATTTTTGAAGTTTTTATTTTTTTTTAAACAATATGGCTGCCAAATCACAAGACCAATGACATAATGAAATCTTTTTTTTTCTGTGGACCATTTTATCCCTGGATGCCCCTCAAAAATGTTCATACTGATCGGATGTGGCGTTCTACATAATACAATTATGACGTCATAACAAAAGCACGCTGATTCCCCATGAGGAGTACTTGCTCCGTGCCAAGTTTAATTTTTTCCTTTGTGCGGTTTCAGAGAAACAGAGGTTCAAATTTTTCCCATTTTTCCAATATGGCTGCCACACCACATGACCTGACATCATAATTATCATTATAACATTATACATGAGTATTCGCACCAATAGTGACAATTTTGTCTCAATCCGATAAGCGGTTGCGGAGAAAAACATGAAAGTTCCTTGCGGACAAACAAACCGACAAAGAGACAAACGAACAGACCCAAATGCAATACCCTCTCCTTTGGCGAGGGTAACAAGTGTTTGGTAGTACTAACAGAACTTTAAAATACAATAAAACAATAACGACATCCCGAAGCTCTTCGTGCTGCACTTTCCAAGGTAGATCTCAGCAAGAGAAACAGTGAAGTGAAAGAACGTGCCTCACTAAGACCGACACTGTCAAATGGTTGGTTCGGCACAACACGAACTTGCCAAGTGGTTGAGAGAGGTACTCCATCCAGTATTGGATTTACTCTCACATTTTGTGATAAAAGATAATTTCACATACGCAGATGCAATTCATTCTGCCACACCGACAGGTAAAAGCTTGTTCACGAATGTCTCACTGATGGAGACTACTGATGTATGCACACATCTGCTCTATCACAGTGATCTGCAACAACCGCAGATCTCTGCGCAAGTGTTTGTGTAGTTAATGAACATGGTAACAAGGGCAGTTGAATTCAGTTTCAATGACACTATGTATGTCCATACTGATGGTGTGGCCATGGCTTCTCCATTAGGCCCGGTTTTTGGAAATATCTATGTGGGCTTTCACGAAATGCAGAAACTTGCTGGTCGGCAATGTATGGATTCTCCCATCTTTTACTATCGGTATGTAGGTATGTTGATGATATTTTTGCTTTGTTTGAGTATCAGGTGGCATGTGCTTGATACGGCTTAATATACTCTCCATCCAGCACTGAAGTTCACCTGCGAGCTCGAATCTTCAAACACTTTACCATTTTTGGACGTTTTGGTCGAAAGATCTGCACATGGTTTCACTACATCCATCTACCAGAAGCCTACTTTCACTGGGCGGTATACTCGTTGGGATTCCTCCAGCTCCGCGAGATACAAAATTGCCTTGATCAATATCCTTGTGAACAGGACTCAGATGGATTTGCTCACCATGTAATGTTCCTGCTGAAATGGAGAAAATCATGAATATACTCAGTGAGAATGGTTACCCGGAGTAAATAACTTAGAGATATGTGCACAAGTTTCTAAGCACGACAAAGGATCGCAAGGTTGGTCCTGACAAATGTCCAGTCTGTCATGATGCCGTGGAAAGATTGATCATCAAGAAGGTTTGAAGACCAAATCAAACATACGGTATCAAACACGTACCTGGCTGTACAACCTTGAGTAGTCTTCAATCTTCACCTCGTAAAAAAGGATGTTCTGTCCACCTCACAAATCAGCAATGTTATCTGTGAGTTTAAGTGCCGATGTGAAGCTTGGTACATGGGCCGTACAACCCAAAGGTTGGCTGATTGTATCAAGCAGCATGTCCCCCTGACGATCTGAAGAAAGAACTTGAGAGATAGGACACACATGTCACATCTACATATGCTAGAAGCAACCTGCATCTTTCCAAGGACCCCATATTGTGTCGTCAAAAGGAATTTGTACATTCTCTCAGTCACTTTCAACATGGAAACATCAAATGTGTTGCCCCAACTTCTGATAATGGTGATTATGCAAATAGGAGTCCTTGGTCTTGGGGGAACCCCTCTCCCTCCAAGGAGTTGGTGTAAATGGGGAGCCATTACTCTCTGATTCAAATCACACCCCACTCCAGCCAATCGGCGCTCGAGATAGTGAGGACAGAGAACTAACCAATGGATGTTCAGATTACCATTTACATCATGACTGATGAACCAATCAATGTCGATTTTACAGACTTGCTTATGCATGCACGTTCTTTTACTTCCTTGGTTCTCTTGAGATAATTTACCTTGATAAGTACAGCACAAAAAGCTTTGGTACGTCATGATTGTTTTCTTGTATTTCAAACATAATATTTAATACAAAAAGCAGGCAACAATTGTCAACCACTGAATTATTCATGGTCTTTGCTATTACCAATAATTCAGTGTGACAATAACTCGTGTACGATTCACTCATATAATTCTGTGCTTTTGATCAGTTCATTGTACTCATGACTTATGGTACTTCCTCTTCTGGTGCACTGTTTAATACACCTCCACTGGCAACCAGCTGTATCTGGCTCATGGTCATTTGTGTGCATGCTCTACCCATGGTTATTAATTCACCTCGCTCGGTCCCGATCTATCACAATAATACGATGCAATAAGGCAATACGACACATAAATAAGGCATAAGGCAGATGCAATAAGGCAATAATGACTACTGCAGTGCCTCTGGATAGACAACATTTCGAGTCTGGTTGTTGTGTGCCAGAATTGTGAGCTTGGCGATGATAGAGAAAAAGATGATTTGTCATACTGATGATAACCGGGTGGCGATAGATACACATTTATATCGAGAAAATTGGGGTCTTCCCCGCACCCTCTATCCTGTAGGTTTTTTTTTGAATGTTTCCATTTGCCAAGAGGATTCCAACGGTATGCAACATGATGGGGTTGCTACCGATTCTATCTATGGACAGACAGACAGAAATTACAACTATATATATATATATATGTGGAATACTAAAAAACTAGTCATTATACTAAAGGCGAGGAATGCAATAAAAAGTGTCTGTAAAGGCTAGTGTTGGTTCTCAGCTGGAAGGAAAGCCTACTGGACCCGAGAGGTATGCATAGTCGCCTCTAAGCTGTTTTGCCTGAGTTTGAATCCCGTCCCAGCAATAAACTGTCATCCTGATGTTTCACAGGCAGGGTGAATAATCAATATGTGCGCCATCCCTCGGATGAACATTAAGTTGGGTGTCCCATATGCTGGAAATAGTTGGTGGGCGTTAAAGATCATACGGTGTCCTTAATGAAAAGGAGGCGAGTTATCACCATGAACAGATTTCAAATTCCTGCTCCAACCTACTGTATCAGCGGCACAGCTTGTCCTCGCAAATAATGGCAAACCATAGCCACGTGCTCCATTTGAAAGAAGAAGTATTGGTCCTGTGTTTGCAGAAAAGATGAACAATGGATTTTATCAACTAAGCATTGGTAAAAGTTTGTTTATCGCCATGGGGAATGAGATGCGGTTGACATTTGGATTGTTAGCCCTTCATCGACGGAAAGGAAAATTGAATCACAGTGAATATGATGTAGAATGAACAATGGATATTGACGCAAACAAAAAAAAAATGACATCTTCATTTTGTTGCTCATTCAATTAGGAGTTTGTGCAAATCTCCTGAGAAGTAGAAAAATAGATGAACGTTGGTTGTTCAGGTTTTTTTTTTCTCGGTTAAAATGTCGAACAATTTCGCTTGTAGACCGATTGTTGCACAGATAATTTGCAGAGAAATAACTTTCCTTCTTGTAATGGAATGACCTGGCTTTTTATTTTATGACAGGGAACCTTTCACGTTGGCTTCATAGTGAGCGGTGAAGTCTGTAAGATGCGTTTTGACTCTAATTTGATAATCCCTCGTGCTCTGATTTTGTCCTTACAAAATACAATGGTTATCAATCACTAACTGTGCAAGTTCTATTGATGGGGAAAATACTTTGAAAAACACAACTACATGTAAATATCTGCGTTTTTCCAACCATATAAGCGGATTTCATCGAGTCATGACCATCTGGTTCACATGAGAAAAATGGCACACATTTGCTCGACACAACATTCTAAACTAGAATCAGAACTCT
>CM068956.1:174163521-174174923 GCA_035128595.1 Eptatretus atami
CAAATGGTTTCATAACGTACCTGCAGAACCTACTCGACGCTTCAGTTATGGGCTAATTAATCATCGTGTTTGCCAAAAATTTGGGTGAGAATGAAAGGAAGACAAATTTACCCCTGCATAGAGTACTTTAACCCCTAATTCCCCACACACTCCCCGTCCCTCTCGATCAGATCCCACTCCCCTCTTCCTCCCCCCCCACATTTGTCCTGATGTCCTTCCTTGCTATAGATGTCTCACACATGATGACAGGCTTTGACAGACCCTTAGTTTTTTTTTGGGGGGGGGGAGGGGGGATAAGAGAAGGAGGGACACATTTCCTCCTTTGATGAGTGCTTTGACTTCGGTGTTGCCCAGGTAAAAAAGGAAATTGTAATGCCCTCTGCCACCACCACAAGGTGGCGCTACTTGGTCACATTTACAAAGACAATGTACGCCCCTCCCCTGCCCCCCACGTCCCTGCGTGAGTCCGTGGCCACATAGCCGATGTTACCCCCCCACTCCCACCACTTCCCCACCAAAGTTGTATTTGTACCCCAAGTTTTGAGTTTGTAACTAAAAAGATGCCACAATGCATGAGAGAGAGGAAAGGAGAGAGAGAGAGAAGAGGAGAGAGAGGAGAGAGAGAGAGAGAGAGAGAGAGAGAGAGAGAGGAGAGAGAGAGAAGAGAGAGAGAGAGAGAGAAAAAGTATATTTGAAGCACGCGTGGCAAGGATACAAAAATGAAGCATTACAGTAATAATTTAAAAACCCAAACCCATAACTCACCAAATGAATGGGAACCTGTTCATTAATTATCTCATCCTGAAGGTCCCAGTCATTCCTCAAGAGATAGACAGCGATAGATTGCACAGGACAAGAAATACCGCTGATACACCCGGCAAGATACGAGTTCCAAGGTGGTGTCACGGCCGTAAACAGTTCATGGCCGCGGACTGAGCCTGGCTCGAGGAGGGAAGTGGATGTGGCCTGCTGTGGGGGGCATGTTTGGAGCTGTGGCGGCAAAGGCTTCGTTCGGGGAGAAACCACTTTGCAGCTCGAATGCAGGTTCCAGGGTAATCTCTGCACACTTCTTTCACCTTATTGTTCTCGTCACCCCTATTTATAGCTGCTGTCCCCACCATGCAGCCGTGATGTCACAAGCCCCTCCCCGCTCGGTTGCCATTGGCCCGCACTTAGTCTGTGGGTGGGGCAAACCCTTCCCCGACCTTTCACCCAGCGCTTTAATGTTTTTTGCTATCATGGCGGCTTTCCCGCCTGAACTTGGTGCCTGATGGCCTATCAGATCACTTTAAAGGAGATAAAGGATATTACAGAGGTAAGAACATTAAAAAGGTTATGAAGGGAAAGACGTTTTAGACGCACATGTGGGGCAGGTTAAGAACAGCTTTTTACACGTAAAATTATGCATATTCTATATCACAATTAAATTACCCCATGCTTATACTGTACTAAAACATGCAATAATGAAAGTAACGACTGCTATACTATGCAAGGTTGAGCCTGGTGTTGGCTTCACGGTTAAAGTGGCTGATTTAAACTCTTCGGGTCTTGAGTTTGAGCCCCTGTGAAGCCGTTGAAATAACACCAGGTGGGTTGACTCAGCCTGTCATCCTTCCGAGGTTGGAAAAACGAGTACCAGCTTACTGGGGTAATAAGCCATTCGAGTATCCTGCGTCGGAGTGGCGACCGGTCCAGGACTGCACTCAGCCGATGAAACTGCCTCGGCAGCTCGATGTGCCTCACGGTGTGAAAGGAATGGTTATACAACGCAAAGTTACCCCCAAGAATTCCCCCCCAGCGATATATACAGATGTTCATTAACAATACACAGGCAGGCATGCATCAAAATTCTGAGACTCCGTGTAAACAAGTCAATATTATCATGAGCAAAATACATTATCCTTGTAAAGCAATATTCTAATTGAGATGCTTTCTGACATAATTGTTGTTCAGGAAAATCAGCTTGATATGGTATCTACAGGTATTGAGTCTCATGAAAAAGCTCAATGATACAGGATGAGAGTTTACATGCTAAGAGTAGGGTGGTGTGGAACAGAGATACATGCTGCATGGACAGACAAAGTGAACACCAGCATTACATATTGTTCCAAAAAAATGACTTAATTACTGAAGGGTTAATGAGGGGTTAATTAATTCATTAGTTATCTCTTAATGAGTGCTTGCATAAAGGTTTGTAACCCCAATAAGCAATGACCAGGATCAGATGCCAAGGTAGCCCAACCCTACCACCCCCCCTTCTTTGTTTCTGCCTATAACTTGTATACTCTTTATAACTTGTCAAGTCAAGCTGCTTCTTTGCTTGACGCTCAGCATTTAAGAAGATAGAGCGCTGGGCAGGCAATGGCAAACCACCCAGTATAACCCTTGCCAAGAAACTGCTTCGGCATGCTCTGTAAATCGAGTATGGTACAAGATTAGGTATCTTCCCCCCAACCCTTGTCAGTGTTTAGGTTCAGCCATGAACCTCAAACCATGTATAGACAACAAGCACTCGCATCCAAAATGGAAACTATCGTGGATTCAAAACAATTGAATGCCCCACAGTTCTAATATAAATAGAACTTCTGCACTTCATATGGCAGACTGTCACTTGGCAAAATATGCCGCAAATAAATAGAACATTTGACCTAACTTAAATAGAACATAGAGGGAATTGTAACCAATGAAAGTCTAAGTTTAGACAAAGCAACGAGCAAGCATGATAACATTGCTGCCATGAAGAGGAAGAACCTATTCTTTGTGCAGTAAACATTGTGAGCAGGGTGAGACAGGAAGTGCCTGGCTTTCAGCACCCAATCAGTGAGTTGCAGAAGGCAAGAAAATAGGAAGCCTTGGAAAGGAAGCAAAAAGAAAATACAGACAGATAGGCCAGGTTCCCAAGCCAAAATGGGCAAATAATGAAGGATGTCCAGTGGGATGAAAGAGCAAGAGAGTTTGGTGGGGGTAGTAAGTGTAGGTAGTATAAGTCATGTTTTGCCTTTTGAGGAGTAGGGAGGAGTGGATGGGTGCTGAGGGAAGCAGATGGGAAAGAGCAAAAGCAGGAATGTAGTCCAGCTGGCTGCTTTCAGCTTCAGCACTGCGTGGAACAACCTTACATGTTTTGGTGACGGTGTGTGGCTGATGTCATGGGGGCTGGTGAGTGGAACTGATCGCAGGAGGGGTGGTGCTGGCAGCATGGGGTACTACTGAGATTGTTATACCGAGAGGGGGGCAGCTAGAACAGATGCACTGCATATGCGGCTTAAAATGAGAAAGAAGCAAGAGAGAAAGAGACAAGTGTCAATCTGTGAAAAGTGTGAAATGGAGATAGAGATCTATTTTTAAATAAATAACTCGGGAGGGGTTCACAGACAAACAGCAAGCACAGCGTCAGTCCAAAAAGAAAAGAAAAGAAAAGAAAAGAAAGAGACAAAACAATAGCAACGAGAAGGAAATCGAGGATGGAATAGCTTGGTTGGAGAGTCAGCTGAAGGAAAATTGGAGATTGTCACAACGGGAGAAAAGGGTGATTGGATTACTGTACGCACTTTGTTCTGCCTCTTGATTTTCATCAGGTGGGTATCCAGAAGAGTCTCGGTGTCTTAAGGTGTGTGTCATTCTCACCGTGTTCCTCATTATGCCTTTTGATACTTCCAAGGCTCTAGCCCAGACAGGTGTAGGAAAGTGAAAGCCACATGTTCAAATGTAGAATTTGCAATGGCTCATGGCAAGTTCAGCAGCGGCAGCCCTAGCACGTGCCTTATGTATGACTTTAAGCAGCTACGCCTGTTCTTCCAGGCGTTGAGAAATATTTACAGAATATTATGGTTATACATTGCTTCTAGTTTCCATTATAACACATGATGAAGCAGATATTGATTTTTTTTTTGAAAACGTTTTTCTTTTATAATGCACTTCTGTTTTGTGGATTGGAAAGAAAAATATTTGCACGGAGCAAGAGCTGGTGATTAAGGTGGGTGGTCAAAAACTGGAATGCTATGCTTGGTTGCAAAGTGCTGCTCACAGATTGCAATGCATGACAGGGCATTGTTATGTTGCGTGGACTGTTCCTTTGATCCCCATTTGTCCCGATGACATCGAGCAGATTGTATTCGGTAACCTTTTCATAAGGTCGGGTAAAATATGTGCCTCGTCGTTTGCCTATGAGGAGAAAAGAATACGCATTCCTCTAATCTTTGGTGATCAGTAGTAATCTGTATAATATCTGCAGGTGTCCTTTTTCTTTGGTCTTGGCCATTTTTGAGAACCGCAGAGTAGCATCTTCATTTTAGCACGTCATGCTTATGAGTGTCCATAGCCGTCTAGGTTTCAAAATGTTGTTACTCGCTCATTGCTCCACCGCTGTAGATTTCCACACTGTAAACAGATCGTTCTATCAATGCACTGTTCAAATGACATACCTTTACATTATGAGTTGCATGACCGATCCAAAGGCAATTTTGAGCTGCCAGCCTTGGAGCTGCATATGCATCTTACTTTTGTTCTTTCTATGAAAGCGATTCATTATGGGAGTGAAGTGTTCTTTGTAGCCTGCTTTGGCTGATGGCACGTTCACTCACAATCGCATCCATGAAATGGAAACATTTGAGGAAGATGTTATATAACGGCCCGTACAACATTTCTGAAGACCATTTATTTGAGACATTTATGGGTGCAACTGAAGGGGCCTTCAACGTACATAATAATGGTAATTTGTAACCCCTATTGGCCTATCCCCTCCTTCCAAACTATCCAACAATGGACCTCTGGTAGCTTCTACATGTTGCTGTGTTTGAGCCTGGAGAGTATAACTGCTGCAATCTATCTGTCTGGGTTCTTCCCGACTTCTTTGTTCCTTTCACACTACTTTCTAATTTTTTTTTTCAAAATTATCTTTATTCTTTCTAATTCTTGCTTTTTCTTCTCTTTCATCTCTTTTACTCTTTATTCCTCTCTTTCGTTATCTATCTCTCTAAGGAGAAGTGAATTCTTGCAGAAATTTTTCTGTAAGGCTCACTTGGCTGCACCTGGATATGTTTGAGGGTCGTGGAATAACAGCTGAAACCCGAATGCTATCCAGGTTCCTCCTGATGACTCCATCTTTGCTCTTTACTTCTTCGGGTTCCTTCTTGGTCTTCCGTTTCATTCTATCTCTTGAGTCTATGATTCCATGGGAATATTTCTTTGTATATTATCCAATCGTGTACATAATACACTATTTTTCAATTACATGAGTGCACTATAGTAGAGAGTTCATAGAAAACCTTACCCATACACTCCTGAGAAAAAGAACATGCACGGGGTCTGTGAGCAGCTAATTTGATTCATCGAGATGACGTAAAATGCAGTAATATTTTGTCTAATTCCTGCTAAACTGAAGGTTTTTGAAAGTGCCAAGAATGCAATTTATGTTCGATCGTGTTCAAGTATATAATTGAATTGAAATAAAATAAGGATTTTAAAGGTTGTAAAAAACCTTTTTTTTCGAGAGTTTACTGCTCTTGACGCAGCGTCTTTTACACCACCTTATTTAACACGTTACATTAGTTCTTTGTTTTTGCTTGTTACGTGAATTTGTTACATGAGTAACTAGTTGTTTGTGTCCTTTATGACATCCTTAAAAATAGTAAGTTTCCTGTTTGTAATGATATTCAATTTGTTTCACTGCCAGACAGGCAGACAGAATTTAAAAAAAAAACCCCATCTCACTCCTCTCTGCGCATGCACTCTCAGGATGAATTCAAGCCGAAGTATTGCTAAGCTACAGATTTGTTTTCCAATTCGTGTTCAAAATATAACAATCAATTAAAATTAAATAGTTCATGATCATAAATTAACGTTTGAAGTCAGACATACAGCCTGACCAGACAGACAAAGTGAACCAATTGTTTAACATGTTGAATGCCACCTCTTATAGTGTACACCACTCTCATTTGCCAAACTAAGTATGCATGTGCATATCCTTTATTTTCAAATTCTACCCTTCCATGAGCAAATCTAAATTCATTAATTATCCATTGGTGCAGAAACCACACGTTACGAGGAAACTCGTAGCTGACAGTGGGACAAGATTTCCAATTCCATATGCCAGGTACGAGTTATCTCGTATGGCTATTTTTTTTTTTTAGCACTGAATCAACTGTTATTGCGTCATTGATAATTGTAGATCGTGTTCTTCCTTTTTGGCTACTTCTCATTACCTTCAAAATGGCACGTATGAATGCAGATGAAGTGGAAAAACTTCTCACGGAGACTGATAATGATGATCATGATTATTACATCGATTTATGTTACTGCCAGTAGATCACTTGTTGCTTTATCTGGCACGGCAGCATATTCTGTGTAGAATACAGTAGCGTAATCTTTTCTATGAGAACACTCATATTGGCAGAATCTGGTACACCCAGCACGACGAGTGTACTCGTCGCCGGTAGTCAACGTGTTTGCCCTGCTTTTCGCTTCAAATGTGTGGGGTAATAAATGTTTTTGTATTAGATACACAAATTCTTCAATGATTTGAAAGCTCCTGCTTTAATCAAATGATCACTTTGTTGAGTTTGGTTCTCTGCTAATAACAAACTGTCCACGGTTACAGCGAATACATTGTTGAGAACTCCACAGCTTGACAATGGAAAAAAAAAAGGACAATGCTTGACTGCAGTTGCTGGCACATTATCAAAGAATCCTCAGGATTTTTACGATATGCTCTTATGCACAATTTCTGCCATGGTAGTATCTTGTGTCCTTGAATGTATTCGTTCCATGGCAATACTCTGCAGTTCCTTTGTCAAAAAGACAAGGATGCTGCAACTCATTTTGTATCATGGTACAAGAGATTAAGGAAGGAGTGAAAATCTACACTAATAAATGTTTGTGTGCGTGCGTGCGTGTGTGTGTGTGTGTGTGTGTGTGCATAACTCTCACAGCCTGAAGCTTTGCATGCACACAAAAAAACTCCAAGGAAGTGCAAGAGTGAAATTGGGTGTTTTGGTTAATTAAAACACCCTTTTGAAGAAAATTAATGGCCTCGGGCACCATCCTCAGTCACTGCTCTCAATGGGGTCTGAAGCCGCCATGTTTTTGGCCTGCTCAACCATGCCTTGATTTGGAACAGGCCGCAATGATGTGTGACGATAGTTTTTTTTTTTTCAATTTCCTCACTCATTATTGAATGCCTGTTCATCATAGCTATGAATCGCTGTATACATCACTTTTGTAAGTGCTCTAGTTTTCAAATTAGGAGCTTGGAGCAATTTCATGCATTATATGATGCAATTTTACAAGATCTACTCTCATGGACTAATTAAAGTATATCATCAAAATATTATTTCGGTTTTGAGAATCGAATATCGTCCAAACTAAATAAGTGTCGAAATCTGTTATGAAATCTGATAATTTAAAGAAATAACGAGTCTTACAACTAAACCGATATAACTATTTACTTTAAGCAAGCAAGGTTATGTTCCCTCCACCATACATACACAAGAACATGTGAAATTTCCAAAGCATTAAACTTATCTTTTTCTCCTGTTTGGGAAATTATATTGAGTAAAGAAAAGTTTTAGGAATGTGCCAAAATTAACCAGCTTCATGGAGCTATATGATTTAATGCATTCACTGCTTGACCTTCTCACCCCCTGTCTCCGAGAGGGAATGCTTATCCATAGCGTCTGCCAGATCTGTGTCTGTATTTTTGGAGGTTTCACGAGGTGCTCTACAGCGAATCAAAGCAAATCTGGTGAAAAACGGTCATTTTAAATTGAAGTTACAATGTTTGCGTGGACCACGAACCGATGTACATGTGCCCAGATGAGCAGACAATGTGGCGGATTATCTGCAATGTTTATTTCAGGGGCGATTATACTTTACGATGTCTCCAGGGTTGTCCTACGTTAAACAGCATCTCTTTTGTGATGTTTTTTACATCATCTGCTGCAGGCGATGTGATGACAAATTCATTTTATTTATTCAACTGCTGCAGGCGTAGTGAAGACAGGCTTTAAAATTAAAGTGATCCTTCATGGTATTCAGCCACAGCCTGGCCAGCCGTTCCTTATTAACCATTTAATTGGAGTGCTTGCTTGAGTGCTTACGCCACTTGCCGAGCGCCCTACAGTCGATAGTAGTACCGCGCCACATCATTCTGAGCTCATCGTTCACTCGCTGTGGACGCTTTTGCCATGCCACGTCATTCAGAGCGAGTGGTTTGTGCTTCATCATCCTGAGTGAGTAGTTCGTGCTCCGTCATTCTTAGCATTTTGTGAAATAACATCTGATTTCCGAGCCGTTTGCCATATTAACATTTTTTCTAAATTACCAAAGCAAAAATGTTTTCCACCCTTCACACAGAGCTGTTTATAAAGATTAATGTTTGTGAACATATCCCTGAAACGTCTATATAAATGCAACGTTGTTTTCCGGTGAAGGTTACTCAAGGTTTTTGGGTTGTGTACAGTACATACTGTAGTTGGTAATCACTCTGACTCCAAGCTACCGATTCCCGAAAGTTTGCTGATATCGGCCAAGCACGTGTGGTGCGTTGTGTGTGTGTGTGTGTGTGTGTGTGTGTGTGTGTGTGTGTGTGTTGTGTATCATAAAGCAAAACATATCCTCTCTGCTAACTCCCTACCCCCAACCATTCCTCTCTTTGGCCCATCTTTGCTCTATCCCTCCCTATACAGTGCAGCACCCACCTCCCACACTCTCTCTCTGTCTGTGTCTGTGTCTCTTCTCTCTCTCTCTCTCTCTCTCTCTCTCTCTCTCTCTTCTCTCTTCTTTCTCTCTTCTCTCTCTTCCTCTCTTCTCTCTCTCTTCTCTTCTCTTCTCTCTCTCTCTCTCTCTCTCTCTCTCTCTCTCTCTCTCTCTCTCTCTCTCTCTCTCTCTCTCTCTCTCTCTCTCTCTCTCTCTCTCTCTCTGCTTCTCTCTCTCTCTTCTCTCTCTCTCTCTCTCTCTCTCTCTCTCTCTCTCCCTCTTTCTTTGTCACTGGACATATATGGATGGTGGTTACGTCTGGACGGTGTTTGTTTCCAGATGTGTCTGGATGGGAGATTGTCTCTGGACGTGTCCGAGCGGTGTTTGCTTCCGGACCGCTTATCTCTGGATGAGTCCAGGCGATGTTTGTCTCTGTATGCGTCCGGGCGGTGTTTATGTTTGGATGGGAGTTTATCTCTGGATGTGTCTGAGCAGTGTATTTCTCTGGACAGGTTGGCTTCAGATGCGTCTGGGCGGTGTTTGTCTTTAAACGTGTCCGGGCGGTATTTATGTCCGAACAGGAGTTTTGCTCCAGATGTGTCTGGCGGGTTTTGTCACTCGATATGTCTGAGCAGTGTTTGTCTCTGGACAGCTTTGCTTCAGATGTGTCCAGGTGGTGTTTGTCTCCAAGAGTATCTGGGCGGTATTTATGTACGGACGGGAGTTTGTCTTTGGACGTGTCCGGATGGTGTTTGTCTCCAGACGCATCCGGGCAGTGTTTGTCTCCAGAGAGGTTGGCTCCGAACGCATCCGAGCGGTGTTTGTCTGCAAACGCATCCAGGCGGTGTTTGTCACCGGATTCGTCCAGGTGGTGATTGTCTCTAGATGCGTCCAGGCAGTGTTTGTCTCCGGATTCGTCCAGGCGGTTTTTGTCTCCAGACGCATATGGGTGGTGGCAGTGTTCGTCTCTGGACGCATCTGGGCAGTGTTTGTCTCCAGACAGCTTGGCTCAAGACGCGTCCGGGTGGTGTTTGTCTCCGGATTCCTCTGGGCGGTGTTGTTTCCGCACGCTTCCGGGCAGTGTTTATGTCTGGATGGGAGTTTATCTCTGGATGTGTCTGAGCAGTGTTTGTCTCTGGACAGGTTGGCTCCAGATGCGTCTGTGTGGTGTTTGTCTTCGAACGTGTCCGTGCGGTATTTATGTCTTGACATGAGTTTGATCCAGATGCGTCCGGCGGGTTTTGTCGCTCGAAATGTC
Source organism: Eptatretus atami (assembly GCA_035128595.1). Taxonomy (NCBI): domain Eukaryota; kingdom Metazoa; phylum Chordata; class Myxini; order Myxiniformes; family Myxinidae; genus Eptatretus; species Eptatretus atami. Next base: position 174,173,471 of record CM068956.1, read on the forward strand.
TGAGTGGTGTTTGTCTCTGGACAGCTTGGCAGTATTTATGACTGGATCAGAGTTTGTTTCCGGATGTGTCTGGGTGGTGTTTGTCTCTGGACATGTCCGGGCGGTGCTTGTCTCTGGACAAACTCTGCTCCAAACGTGTCCAGCAGTATTTATGTCCATGCAGGAGTATTTATCTCTGGGCTGCTTAACTCCAAACATGTCTGGCGGTATTTGTGCCCACACGGCTTGTCTCTGGACGTGTCCGAGCGGTGATTGCCTCCGGACTGCTTATCTCCAGACGCGCCCATGCAGTGTTTGTCTCTGGATGCGTCTGGGTAGTGTTTATGTCCTTACATGTCTGAATGGGAGCTTGTCTCTGCATTTGACCGAACAGCGTTTGTCTCTGGACAGCTTCGCTCCGGATGTGTCCAGGCGGTGTTTGTCTCCAAAAGTATCCTGGTGGTATTTATGTCTGGATGGGAGTTTGTCTCTGGGTGTCCGGGCGGTGTTTTTCTCTGGACGTGTCTCGGCACTGTTCATACTCCGGACGCTTCTGGGCACTGTTTATGTCCAGACAGCTTGGCTCACGATGCGTCCGGCGGTGTTTATGTCTGGATGGGAGTTTATCTCCGGACATGTCCGGGGGTGTTTTCTCTGGACAGGTTGGCTCCAGAAGTGTCTTGGCAGTGTTTGTCTTCGAATGTGTCTGGGCGGTATTTATGTCCGGACAGGAGTTTGCTCCAGATTCGTCCAGCGGGCTTTGGCGCTTGACATGTCTGAGCGGTGTTTGTCTCTGGAGAGCTTGGCTTCAGATGCATCCAGGTGGTGTTTGTTTCCGAGCGTATCTGGGCGGTATTTATGTATGGGCGGGAGTTTGTCTCTGGACATGTCCTGTTGGTGTTTGTCTCCAGATGTATCCGGGCAGTGTTTGTCTCCAGGCAGGTTGGCTCCAGACGCATCCGAGCAGTATTTGTCTGTGAAAATGTCCAGGCGGTGTTTGTCTCCGGATTCGTCCAGGTGGTGTTTGTCTCTGGATGCGTCCAGGCGGTGTTTGTCTCCGTACGCATATGGGTGGTGTATATGTCCAGACGGGAGTTTATCTCTGGACGGGAGTTTTTCTCTGGATATGTCCGAGCAGTCTTTATGTCTGGACGACTTGGCTCCAGATGCGTTCGGCAGGTTTCGTCTCCGGATGTGTCCAGACGGTGTTTGTCTCCGGGCCCTATTTATTGTATGACCTTTAGAAAATGGATTTCAGACATTATTTTGTTTCCATCTTCACTGTTATTCCTTGCAGAATCATTTTGTGGAGACATTATGAATCGTAATTAACGCTGCACCGCACCTCTGCCTTCACTTCCTCTCACCTCACACTGTTTTCCCTTCCCCCACCCTCCTCGCTCACACACCCCTCCTCACTCACACACCCCTCCTCGCTCCCCTCCTTCTTTCTTTTCCTCTTCATCTCTTCACT
>CM068956.1:174174934-174214636 GCA_035128595.1 Eptatretus atami
TCTTTCCCCCTCTTTTTCTCCCCCCCTTCAGTATTCCCGTCAGCAAAGCAACGGATGGTATTTACTGGTAGTACATAAAAAACTCGTTATTAGCTGTATCGTGTGTAGTATATGTCCAAGATTGGTAGAGAGTCGATAGAAGGTAATTAAAACTGGAAAGGCACTCTTCGACGTCACAACATAAACAGATATGCCTTCACCCACATTATTACATCATTATACATACTTGTACTAAGTTTGATTTATATCCCTGAACCCAAATTCAAAATATTAAATAATTCTGGCTGCCAGACCATGCGTCCGATGAGGTTGAAATTTGAAACATATATTCCCCGTGACTGCAAGATCATAACTGCAACGTTTCACGTCAATTGATGAAGCGATTCAAGAGAAATATTTTAAAAAGTTTTTCGTTCAAACCAATCTGGCTGCCAGATCATGTGACATCAATTATTCGTGAACACACTGGTATCCCCAAGGCTTGGGGATACCAGTGTGTTCCAGACCAAGTTTCCCCTCGATCTGTCAAGCCTTTCTGGAGAAGAAGAATTTCTAAATGTTTATTCTTCAAAACAAATCATAGCTGCCAAAGCATGTGACCTATGACGTCATTGTTGGACAACTTTTTGTTCCTCGTGGATAGGCGTTCACACCTCTAAAGTTTTGCCTCGATCTGTTCAGCTGTTTCTGAGAAGATTTTTTTCAAGGTTTTTAATGTTAAAAACAATATAGCTGCCAAAGCACGTGACCAATGACGTCATAAAAAATTATACCCTATACAATTTAGCCCGAGGTAACCCTCAAAAACTTTCATACTGATCGGATAAAGTGTTCAACATATGCAATCATGACGTCATAATGAAGCCACCTATGACAATATTTCTACTTAAAAGGTAAGATCTTCTTTGTTACAATAGCTAATCATTTACCAAACTGTATAATGGCTAATGCATTCAAGGAACACGTCCGTACACGACCCCCAGGTATTTTGCCTTCATAGAAAACTTAGCTACATCATATGGAACGCTGCGGCTATACTAGGCTAATGGCTCAGGTAGTTCATTCCCACATAAGCTGATTGAGACCATACTGGCATTATTATGGTTTGCTACGAGCAGTATTTTGGTAAATTCATCATGTGGTGTTCATCATCTAAACACACCACTTGCTGGCAAAGACTTGAAATAGGCACTGGAACGGTCTGTACATGCATTTACTCGGTTTTGTTTGTTCTGGCAGTTGAGATTCTCATTCATGCAGTGATAGCAGTGGCTAAAGGTGTGCGAGGGTAAGAACAGGAAAGCAACCAATTCGGACTGACATGGACGACTTTATCCTGTTCGAAGAATTGGAGAACACCGCGCAGAATGATCGATGTAAACTTCAAGAGAAGATGACATTGTATAGAATGAAGTCTGAAGCAAGGAAAAAAAATATGTGTGTGGTGGTGCAACGGGAAATTTATCATGGCAGAGTCAAATGCTTCCACCACAGTAAAGTATTAGGGATTTGAAAAGGTTTTGGGTGCATTGCCTGAAGCACCTCTGTCAGATATGCTTTGGGTTTAGAAGTTCAATGCACAACAGAGAAACGTTTTTTAATCCATTGTGGAGGAGTTATCAGACGAGTTCAATTTGTGTTGTTAACATCGTTGGTCGACACCAAAAACTTTTATGGCCTCTTATGATATATTTTGCAGCTCCGAGTAAAGTGGAGACAATCGAGAGAAAGATTTATGGTTGGTGGAGGAAATGGCTTCTTATCCCACCCTCATAACAGTCGCCATGTATGGTTAAAAAAAAACAAAACACCAAATTGTCTCCTTTTGAGGGACGCGCTCTGAATATTCTAAGATCGACTTTAGTGCAGATTTCAGGATTCTGCTGAATCAGTTGCGAGAGAGCGAAAGAAAGAGGTAAGAATATTGAAAGGCCATGCAGGTCGTCCAGGCAGTTGAATGTAATTGAAGACGCAAGCAAATTTTCTGCGCAGTATAGTTCAGGAGGCAAGGCCCTCAGAAAAATTGGGAAGAAATTGAGACTGAAGAGAGCAGGACTCTATGTGTATGCCTGGTGTTGGCTTCATGGTTTGGGTGGTGGGCTTGGTGATCCAAGGATCCTGAGTTCAAATCCCTTTCAGCTGTTGAATGAACACCAGGTGGGGGTTGACTCTGCCTGTCATCCTTCCGAGGTCGACAAAATGAGTGCGAGATTGCTGGTATCCTGGGTTGGAGTGGTGACCCATCCAGGATTGTGCCCAATAGCCCAGGAGACTGCTTCGGCAGCACCAACGCTCTGCACAGAGTATGGTCCCGATGGATGGACGTATGGATGCTATATTTAATCAACGTGCATGTCAATGAAGACATATTTGCCGAGCTTCTTTCCCACTTCCGTCAAATTGCTTGACTGGTCTTGCTAGTTGTCCAGAGAAACAGAGGTTGTTTAGCGATCCAGATTTCCTCTCTTTACAGCAGTATTTCACAGAAAGTACCCCCATCGTCTGAAAGATTTATCATTGTGGAGCGTTCCCATACAACTGCTGAAAAAACATGTCTTTGTGGATCCGAGCGGGCACACACTACGTGCACGGGTCAAATAATTCACACACCACCGAAGAGCTTTTGCTAACGATCTAGAAAATTCAACATGTAATCACCTATAGCCAGGGTGTTGCAATTCCAATGTTCTGTGGTGTATGTATTACACAATCACAACGGGGGGAGATGGTCAAGGGCCGTATACATTGCAAAAATGACAGAATTTTTCACCCCTACCCACTTTCCCCCCCTTTTGTTTAAGTGTAATTGTTCATTCAGAATGGTTGTGGTCCATATTGTGTAGTCATTCCCTAAGAAACGTCAAAGCATTGTAGTATTAAGCCTTCCTGTTTACTCGTGCCAATGTGATCCTGTCGTGTCGCACCAATCCACAACGTCTCTTGTACGAACTGAAAGACGTCATCCCACCTGCAATTCCTAATGACTGTACCGACAAGCACACACTGTTATTGGTGACCTATTTCTTCAGGCAATGCAACTGAATGTTCCTCTCCTCTTCATAGCTCTGGATAATAAGTCATGCTCTCAAAGGCTTATAAAGCGATGCCTCTCTGGTTCGTGTCCTTCCCAAAAGGACTGGCCGCCCAAAAAGTGAATTAACTGGTGTAACGCAACATCATGTAGATGCTGTAAGAATATGGACACCGTTATCTGTGCAAGTCTTTGGCATGAACCGATCCCATCCAACTCGAGTTTTTGTTTTGGGTGTGTTGAGTTCAGTGGCAGGACTTGGTGAGTGGCAAAAAGGATGGGGGAAGGAAATTGTAACAAACTGAGATAGCATCACTTACAGAGAGCTACAAAGCCCCCTTCCTGTGCATCATAAAAGGTGTCCCACATGCTTTCGGAGCTGACGCACACTTCGAGAGAAATCGTTGTAAGAGTTCATATAGTCTAGTCTTTTAAAAACTTTTTTTTTGTTGAGTGATCAAGCAATTGCATTCATGATTTTCACAAAAGGATGTAAAGTTGAAGCAGTGGAAAACAGGAAACTTTTCACAAGAATGGTTACGTGAGTGTTGTGGTACCACGGTCCAAAGTTTTTATGTGCGGATAAGTTTTTAATATACAGAAGCTGAAGCCTGTAAAAGAGCTTATCGATGAGGAACAAAGAGGCAAAATGATAGTGGAATGGTTGAAGATATGTAGACATGGGATATGTACAAAGAAACAGGGTAGGTTAAAATGATTAATATGAATAAAACCCATAAATGACTCATCGATACGAGGCCCATCATGAGGTGTCGGTGCGAAGGCAAGTTAAAGAACTACAATAAAGAGTAGGAATGGATAGAGAAAGGAAGACAAATCCATAGGAAAAAATTGACAAACCAAAGAGGAAGAATGTACACAGCTTGGACTTCTACAACAAAACCCAACCTCGTTTCTTTATGGTAAGAAAGCATTGAGCCCAATCCTTCATTTCCTTTCCAGGAGAAACTATCATGACCATTGCCAATACGTTAGGTTCGACTGTCTTTAGGCCTGTGAAGTGGGATGTGTTACATGCAGTCATGACACAAGACTTGCTGCTTGTAAACGCCAAAGGTTTCTTCACAGCTTTAACAAGTAGGAGCTGCAGTGAAAAATGCTCTTTCTTGTTTCCGAGTGTTTTGCTGATATCAACTTTTAATAACTATGCTCACGCGAAGTGAAAAGCAGAGTTAAGCAATTGGTTCACTTCTGCCTATCTGTCCTGTCTACAAACATCAGTTTATAATCGAGGAACAATGTAATTTCAATTGAATGTTATATTTTGAACACGAATCAAAACATGAATCGGAAAACGAACCTGTAGTTTAGCAGTTCTTTGGCTCTGAATCTGTACCGATCACTCATGTGCAGATCGGAGTGCGAATTATTTTTTTTTTACCCCATCTGCCTGAGTGGCAGTCAATCAGAATTGAGAATCATTTCAAACAGGAAACTTACTGTTTTTAAGGACGTCATAAAGGACACAAACAACAGGCACGAATAACTCGTGGAACCTGTTAAATTAGGTGTTGTAGTAGACGCTGCACCAACAGTGGTAAACTTCCGGAAATTTATTTTTATACGAACTTCAAAATCTTTATTTTATTTATATTTATTTCTACAGGTGTTCCAAAAAGACCCGGGCAACTTTGGTTGTTAATATATTTAGAACCACAAATGATATGATACCGAAACTCATAAAGTTTTGTGTACACCATCAATACACTTCAAAGTGAGCTCCGTTTGTCATGCGCAGGACGTCAATGTGGTACATGAGTTCTTGCCATGCTTGACTCAGCATGTTTGTGTTTTTCATTGTTGAGGATACAGTGAAAGAGCTTTTCTGCGTCGGAGTTGTGACCCATCCAGGATTGTGTCCAATAGCCTAGGAGACCGCTTCGGCAGCACTGACGTTCTGTACAGAGTATGGTCCCAGTGGATGGAATGGATGGGTACGGTGACCTCGCCAATTTACATGAACATGTTGGAAGTATTCACCTTCCCACAGATTGAAAACCTGCAACCCGATATAATTTTTCAACAAGTACGGCGCTGCCCTGGTGGGCCTTCGTCGTTCGAGCCATCCTGAATGAAACATTTCCAGATCGCTGGATTGGCTGAGATGGACCAACCGCCTGGCCAAGATCACCAGACATAACCCGTTGTTTAAAAAAAAAAAAATAAATGTTGAGGTTTGTCAAAGATACTGTCTACAATAGCAAGGTGACAAACTGCAAGTATCTCGTTCTCGGATCACAGCTGCATGCGCGCCTGTTCGTCCAGCGGAAATGTGAAAAAGCATGTTGTGGCGTAATTATGAAGTTTTTTTGGTTGATTCATCATCTCTGAGCTATCCTGAATCAGAATCAGCCGGGTGCCAGACTCGCACCCTTGAGATTTTTTTTTTAGAGGCGAAAAACAAAATGGCCACCACGGACTTTAGATAAATTCTGTTTTGGGCTATATCTTCACTTCTAATGCACTTACAAACACAATTTTGGTGTCTACTACTAGTTTTCATGGTCATGGAATCCGATAATGATAAAATTGAAGGTGTATATAAGACCTGCTCATATTTTCAAGATGGCCACCATTTTAATATGAAAAATGGCTATTTTGCAGTTCCACTGATCACTTCGAGTCAGAAATTGAATTTGATGAACCCTCAAATATTAATACTACGTACAATAATAGTCATTGAAAGCTGAAGTAACTTACTTGCAATGATCAATGAATTGATGATTATATTCGAATACGATTTTTACACAATATATCTGGATACATGTGGATAGTTGACTATGACTTTGGGTTATGTCTTAAAGTAAGTATGTACATGGATATGATTTTGAAATTACCTTTTATTTTTAGGCAAACAAATATTAACTTTGTTAATGATGAAATGTTCTCCATTACGTTCAATCTGCATCATCGTCGTCGTGATTAGCAGCTACTGCCCTTGTCTGTTCGTTACAACAGTCTGATCCAGCATTACAACTGCAAAACATCGAACATGACACTGTGCTGCCACACAACCACACCTCCCGGTGGAACATGGCCGGCTGGTGGAGCATCCACACTTGATCAGCTGCAGAATGGTGACTGGTGCAGCAGACACACCAGGTAGAAGTGTGGTTGGACACAACGTCGCACCGTCCTCACCTTCTTGCCATCCATACTTGATGGGATCCAAGTTCGAGGGTCTGACTGAGTGGCCGATTTCCATATAATGACTTGATGAGGCGCGATGTACATGTTGAACAAAGGCATCATGCGATGGGGGCAACGACTTCAATTTGGAGCAGAGGTAATCTTGGAGTTGGCCATCTTAGACTTCCACAACTGATACCGGGTGTGGACACATCACCTTCGACTTTAGAACCATAACAGGCAGCAATAATGGTAGTTCCTCAGATATCATCTTTTCCTCGTATGCTTCCAGCTGACCAAGTAAGGTGGGATGCCCATTAGTACCTTCAGCGCTGTGGCCTTTCCAATGCCAAACAAATACGACACAGTATCGCATCCGGTCAGAGCATTACAGCAGGCAGATATTTGGCGATGCTTTTGTGTTTCATTGCTGTTTGGTGAATGTCTATGTTCGCCCCTCCAGCACAGGACTCTCCATGCTGACATCCACAGTCATCTTTTCCTCGAGGTAGAAATGAATCAACAGGACAAAGACATCTGTATCGTGCAGACCACTTTGATGTGTGAGTCACCACTGACTCCTGACACAATTCTAACTAAGTGATGGATGATGATGACATCTGCTTCTTCATGGTGTGTTTTCAGATCCTGTCTCTGGAGAGTGGATTGTTCCATACTTGACTGGTGTAGGATCTTTTCCAGTGATCACCAGTTTGGTCTGGTTGTCCACAATGTGGTCATCAGATACTGACAGATCAAATCGATCAGTTGTACTTTGTTGGAGGCTACATTTAGAACCACTTTTTGCGCTGGAAGTGTTGTGTGTAAGTTGAGTTGATGTTTTCGACTTGAATCATGACCTGCGCGACTGGATCTCGTCATTTTTTCGTGCTGATTTTGATGTACCTGTCGAAAATCAGGTATACATCACAAACACTCCAGGTGGTATTTGATGGTTCCCATGAAGTTGATCACATAATCCTCAACTGTACCATTTGTGGGCCAATGTACAGTCCATAACATGGCGCATCCATCGATGATGACAGCATCTGGAACACCTTGGATTCGACTTGATTGCTCAACTTGGAGTTTCGTCTTCAGGATTGTTTTTCGACTGAGCCCGCATCGCACCGCTCTCATCAAACAAGGAGGCTGGGACAGGGACAGTTTGTAAGAGAGGACATCCTTGATATCAATATCCCTGTATTGTTGGAGACATATGACTCGGGTGTAGATCAATTCGGTATCATATACTGGCTCCATCCAGCTTAATGCTCTTTTTGGTCGAAGTCATCAGGGTCACTTTCTTGGTGAGTGTCTTGTTGAAGCTTGTTGGCCATCCAGATTCAAATTCCGCCATCTGTTTGGCCAATCTTGAGAGAATCATCAACGTTTACCTTGTCTGTCACATGAAACATCGTAGTAGACACCAAAAGTGTGTGTGTAAGTGCATTAGAAGTGAAGATATACAAAACAGAATTTATCGAAAGTCGGTGGTGGCCATTTTGTTTTTCGCCTCTAAAAGAAATTCCTCAAGGTGCGTGTCTGGCACCCGGCTGATTCTGATTCAGGATAGCTCAGAGATGATGAATCAACCAAATAACTTCATAATGACGCTAAAGCACGCTTTGCGCTGAAATGGCTGTTTGGCATCCAGATTATATGGAAACAAGCATGCTGAGCTGAACATGGCAAGAACTCGTGTACTTCCTTGATACCCTTCGCGTAACAAATGGAGCTCACATTGAAGTGTGTTGATGGTGTGCAAAAAGCTTTTTGAGTTTCTGTATTATATACACCAAAGGGTATCGTTGTATCATTTGTGGTTCTCAATAAATTAATGATCAAAGGTGTCCACATCTTTTTGGAACACGCTGTATACTTCAACACTGTAGAACACAAATCACCTTTTTAGCACTTTCAAAACCATTCCGTTTAGCAATGCCTGTACAAAATATTAAGCATTTTATGTCATCATGACCAATGAAATTTGCCGCTCGTAGACCCCACCCTTATCGTTGTTTCTCCAGACAGCATGGAGCAATGTATTCTTTGAACTTTCTAGCTTTTTTTTGAAGCGTTGCTTCAGTTCAAGCCTCTAGTTGTAAAACGCTGACATGTGATTTTTTTTTAAAGTTCAGAATGCACCACAGAATTTTCCAAGTGTTATGTCAGCTAAGGCCAAAAATGTTTGTTTGTATTTTTCAAAAATATAATGAAATATAACCCTACACAAATAACTGGATGTCAAAGAACCTAATTCCCTTGCCTCCAAGAAGAAGCATTTGTTAAAATAGGAATGAGATCAAGCGAGAGCATAACTCATAAATATGAATAATTTTTGTGATATTCCAAACCAAATTTGGCAAATCATAGTGACTTGTGCTGTGTTTCATCTTCTTTGCTTTCAACATTAGTTTACTGGAGTAAATGCCTCTGGTGTATTGGAAGGAGGCTAGGTTGGACGTTCCTGTGTTCCTCACTCCATGCGTTCTCGAGTGAAACATGTGGAACGCATAACCTCAGGTTTCAGGGTTCCACAGTTAAACGACATGGAAATTGCTTCCTGCAGTTTGGCAGCTCCATGGAAAGGCCAAGGTCATCCAAGTGTGTTCCAGAGGATGCCTTGAAATTAGGTGATCTTTTTGGTGTTTTCTCACATTCGTTCAGAATTGGACACCATACAAGCTTTCTTGATTATGATGATTTATACCGTCTGTGGTTTCTCGGTATGTTTCTATTTATTCCTCAAAATGTGTAACCTTGAGCACCTGCCCTTCACCTAAGCAAAAACATTTTGATCAAACCATGCCATTTGGTCCACATAAGATTCCATACCTAATGGAAGAAACTGCTGAAACAGTCCTGTTTCACTTTTGGATTTCTTTGAAATGTGTTTATTTTATATTGTTTAGTTTTCTGTCTTGTTTGGATGAGTTTGGCAAAATAAGCCATAACCTGGAAGGCATGATGTCAACCGACATAAGTTATGAGAACTACATACTGTTCAAGTTAATTTACTTTTTATTCATTCATCATTTCTCTTCTACTAACATTCATATATATTGATGATAATAGTAGTAAACCTGGTGTTGGCTTAGTGGTTATGGTGGCTGGCTTGTGATCTTAGGGTCCTCAATTTGAGGCCTGTTGGCTGCTGAATTAATGTCAGGTGGGGTTGACTCAACCTGTCATCCTTCTGATGTTGGTTAAATGAGTACCAGTGTATTGGTATAGGGGCACAGCATCAGTGGCACAGCCACGCACCAACAAAATGATAGCTACCTGGCAGCCAAGCTGCGATATACAAAAATAATAATAACAATAATATCAAGTTGCAAATAATTTTCCCCTTTCATGACTGATGTTCGTGAACAAAGCATTTGTCTCGATGGAAAAAACAACAAAATTAAACCTAATTTTATTCATTTTAATAATTACTCGCAGAGTACCTGCCTGACGTGCGATCTTGTTCCAAGCATGCAACACATTCTTCTGATGAAATACCTTTATTTGGGCGGTGTAGAGGCAACTGACAGCTCTTTATACGCAAAATAAAAAAACAAAACCCGGGTTACTTGCATGAAGCAAAAACATGCCGACTGCTTATACTTCAAAACACCTCATTGCACTGGAAAACGTGGGGGCAGGAATGAATACAGGACTGTAAATGGTGGAGACTTGTAATACCCTCCACCAGAGGTGGCGCTACATGATACACATTTACATAGAAAATTGGCGTCTCCTCCCTTCACCTCCCCCCCCCTCCTCCAGGCCACTGGCAAAGATAAAAACACCCCGATACATTAATTGGGGTCATGCTGATCCTCTGTAGCAAGTCTGGATCTAATTGGCGCAGAACTTGGAGGAGCTAGTGCAACAAACAAACACACACACGCACAAACACCAATACATGAATTATAGTCAGGATTGGAAGGTTTGAATACAATTTTTATTTATTTTTAACCTAACTTTCTCTTTTCAACACTTTTAATCTTTGAACTGAACAATCATGCTCGTTTTGTTGTTTTTTCTGTTATTTTGTTCACGCATGGACACTTGCTGCTCACAGTACCTTTGGAAATAGTCATGCACACTCTGGTCCCATTCCGACCCTGGCTGAGGGCTACTTCGGAAAACCCTGCATATTCAGCAAGGACCTTTCTGGTTAATTCTCAGCTATGGAAACGCTCACAACCATGATTGTTGGTGCTCTGAGGCACCGGGAGAGGCTGACATACAAGACCAACAACAATTCGCTGCTTAATCGGGTTCCCAACATACTTGCTACTATTTCTCATTAATTTAAGTTGATAACCCCAACCTTGCATAGATTAGTTTTCCTTCGTCATTATGCTACTATATTATATAATAATATATATATATATATTTATATATATATATATATATATATATATATATATATATATATATATATATATGTCTGGAGAGCTTAAAGGGTGGGAAAGAGTATATTTGCACTGTAATGATGGGAAATCTAATGGAACGATGCCAGGAATGATAACGGTGTAAAAATGGAACTTTAATCTGATACCATCATTTATACAGCTGGTAATATTCTTCTTTCTTTATCTTTTCTGGATAATATCTTTAAAATAATGTCAACTTCATTTGTAAGCTGGTTATGATAAAATTTCATTCCCTATTTTTGACATGAGAAATAAGATTTAACCTCAACCCTTCTCCTTCCATTCAAAACCACTTGGGTTTCAGACAAAGGCATTGAGGTTGAAATGCAGCTGCACCCTGACTTCTAACCTTGCAGGCAAGTTTTGTGTTTAGCTAACCCACATGGCTGTCCGACTACTTTGGCCGTAACTCGATCGCCATTTGTGATGTAACAATGGCACCCATCCCTAATCTCTTACACAATTCACGAGGGACATAGTAGAAGCGGAAACAAAATATTTCTCAGGCTGAGCTGACCATTTTCAGACTGGCTGAAGTGAGATGATGAAAAAATTATCTATGTCTGTGTGTGAGGGGTACATAGCAACTTAATGAAAGGGGGTCTACATCAGCAAAGGTTAAAATTGATCTTGTAACACTGGATAATAATTCCTATTTTAAAATAATTTGTGTTTGTATAGCTGGTGAGAGTATCATTGTTGTCTGAGGATGAAATGTGGAGACTTCTTTTTCTTGCATCTTCTTTCTTTAGGTTGTCCTGTTTGGCATTCCCATCTGAGCACAAAGCTCATGAGTCTGGGATCTCTGGTTCAAATCCTAACATCCTGTGTTGATTTGTCCATGGGCTTCTAATGTCCTTATCATATGTGAGATGTAGGTTTTCTGCCCATTCCTGAGGGCAGCCTACCCAATTGCATGAACCATTGTCCTGTGTAAACCCAGAGCCTCCTTGAAGGTCATTCATGAGCCAGCTGGGTGAGAAAAGACTTTCCAATAACAGAGATTCCATGGTAATTATCCTTTGACTAGCTTGGTTTCCAGATGCTTGGAATCCAAAAACATAAAACTGCTGTCTTTGAATTCCCAATCTCTGGGACGCTAGTTCAGTGCTATCACCATTTGGCCACCATCATTCTGGTGGTGAGAAATGGTGCGACACTGCCTGGACTTTCATCACCTTTTGAGAAACAACACCATCTGTGATTTTATCATGACCATCAAAAACATTTCATGTCATTCCTTTTGTGACCTTCTGCACGGTCTGTTTCCTTTTGCCACGGTTTCACTGTTTGCGCTTGACTATGATGTGGCCGCTAAGGCACCTCATTGAATTTGGCCCAATAACAAAGGCCTGGCTACTGAGTTATGTCACAATCTTCACATGATTCATGAATGATGGACCAATCCAAACCAATGCCAGCACTGTCTCACAAGACCGAATATCGTCGTATGATTACAAAACTACAATCAGCTGCCAATATACCTGTCATTGTAATGTGTTGCCTTCAAGAAGAACCAGATGTACCAGTACTAGTCTGCTATTGTCACACACTCATAAAGAATACCCAGGCACCATGCTCTATACAGAGCGTCGGTTCAGCTAAAAGTTTATTTGGCGAGGGTTGCCATGCTGGACGGGTCATCATTCCTATGCAGGATACTCAACAGAGAGTGCAGAAATTTTGAATTTGGCCAGGGTGCTGGCGATATCTCGCCGACTCTTCGCGAAGGACACTATGGGATCTTTAATGTTGACCAGTGAATGCCAGCAGATGGAACGCCCTGTTTAAGCCCATCTGAGGGACGGTGCACACCCTGCATGCGAAACACCAGTATGACAGCTATCGAAAACTAGGTCGATATTCAAACCCAGGCGAGACAGCTCAGAGGTAAGAGTGCATACCTCAAGGTTATCCTGCCAGCCATGTTGTTTCACCGGTTGACCACAATTGTAATCGTGCTTCAAAATGATGTAATAACGGTAATATCAAGATGCAAATTTTCAAAATGATGCAATATCAAGGTGCAAGCTGTTCTCAATTTATACTCGGCTTCAGTTTGTTCCTTCATATGGCTATCTTTACACTGCTAATGCAGTTTTTTTTGGTCAACAATATGATAGCATTCCATCATTGCTATGCAGCACCAGGTTGCATGCTTGTAAAATGTCTAAGGGCATCTTGAAGTAGTGCTCCTGTAGATTAGGGCTGGATTAAAAAAAAATTGGCCAAGGTAACAGCACACAACAGCACACATTTCGAATTGTACCATGAAATACATAACGTCCACAATGACAAAAAATCTCACAAGACAGAACAGCTGGCTTAAAGTCCCACAACGAAGGATGGTGCATTGATTGATGCATTGCCCTGCCTGGAGAGCACCAGGACAAGCTTGTAGTAGACCCAGGAAATGAACCCAGACTCGAAAATTCTGAAGTAAGTGCACAACCCGTCAGCCCAATTTGTAACAAATGAATGCAATAATTAAATTATTCATCTCGTTTGCCCAGGAAATATGGATGAGAATATTAAATGTGAGATCATGTTAAATTCTTCAGAACGTATGATTAACTGGCCAAGCACAAATGCTGGCCCATTGAAAATGGAAGAGTAAGAATAGAGGTTTTTGGGCAACATTGACCAGGCCCGAACGAAAGCCTGCATGGAACAATTATTTCTCTTGCTATATGAGGCCATACACACATCACTTAATATTGGTAAATCTAGACGTTTAGTCCGTGGGACAAGAAGATGGACCTCTGGTAGCTTGTACATGTTGCTGCATTTGAGCCTGGGGAGTAACTGCTGAAATCTATCAGTCCAGGTTCTTCCCGACCTCTTTGTTCTTTGTTCCTTTCGCACTACTTTCTAATTTTTTTCACAGTTCTCTTCATTCATTGTAATTCTTGCTTGTTCTTCGCTTTCATCTCTTTTCTTCTCTTTCATTATCTGTCTCTCTAAGTAGAAGTGAATTCTTGCAGACATTTTTCTGTAAGGCTCACTTGGTTGCGCCTGGATGGGTTTGATTGCAGTGAAGTCGCGGCTGAAACCCGAATCCTATCCAGGTTCTTCCCGATGACTCCGTCTTTGCTCTTTACCTCTTTGGGTTCCTTCTTGGTCTTCAGTTTCATTACATACTGACTGTCCCATCAACTGGCAGGATAGCCTGGAGGTATGTTTCAACACTCGTCTCTGAGCTGTCTATCCTGGGTTTTAATCCCGACCCAACTATAAACTGTCATCCTGGTGTTTCACAGGCAGGGTGCTTCATCCTTCGGCTGGGCGATAAAACTGGGTGTCCCATCTGTGAACACGTGTTGGTGGACATTAAAGATCTCATGGTGTTTTTGCAGGAAGAGGAGGGTCAAATTGTAAATTCCTGCTCGAATTCTCAGGGACACTGTATCAATGACACAGTCACACCTCAGCAATGATACAACTAGCAGGCTGCATTCAGAATTGAATTTCAGTCTTGTATGCATTCACTAACAACTACTGAATGTGACTGTAATACAAAAGTGTATCGCAAGATAATTAAGACTGGTTGAAACCATGTGGTCCATCACAACTCGTACATAGCCACATTCACGTCCCAGCACTCCCGCATACTGCAGGTAATGCTAATTACACAGCTAACTCCAAAAAAGAAATCTGTACGTGGTACCAGCATTCATGTACCCTTTCTGAAAGATACTGTTGAATCTTAAACATAAACAATTTAAATGGAGACAAGACGATTGGCCTCACATCATTTAAAAGATGACCGGCCTTACATCACTTTGAGATGCGTTGCCCGTTGTTGTCATTGCCCCAGATCGGTAGTTAATTATGATTTAGCTTCAACTTTTATGGGATCAAACCTTATCAGGATGAAACAATGACCAGCCAGCGACCAAATCGCTTCAATGCCATCCCAAATGTTTGTTTCTTTAAGCAGTCTTAAATATAGGGCATGTTTCAAGGTGGATTTCTAAAGAGAATACCCACGCATATTTATTTAACCATGGAGACTCAATAAGTCAGAATGCAGGAAACTCCTTTTTTTGGCAGTTTTATTCACTTATTTTGTAGGTAGGATATAAAAGCATGCATGAAGGTTCACCATCTAGGACATCTAAGGTTCTTATTGAGGGCATCTAAGGTTGCTCCTTGGTTACATGAACCCTTTTTGGAAGCAACATTCAATGTATTACTGGCGGTGTTTCTAAATAATGACATAAACATCAAAGTCCAGACAAATCTTTCAGATCAGACAAATCTCTCACTCTCACTCTCTCTCTCTCTCTCTGAAAGAACCATCTGGCAAACCCTCCCACCCACCCCTCTCCTATCTACTTTCTTAACAATCCTTTTGATGAGGTTCAGTCACTCTAACTCCTGGATCTCACCATCAGCCATGATCTTTCTTGGGCAAACCACATTTCAAAGTTTGCCTCAAAAGTCAGCTGCCAACTGGGCATCTACCATCGTACATTCTTTTCTTGGCACACCTGAACTCCTATCCTCCTACAAGGCCTTCATCCGTAGCTTAATGGAACACCGATTTACCCTTTTGGCTGGCACCCCTGCTTCACACTTTGCTCAGCTTGGCACCACGGAAACAAAGGCCTTCAAGATCATTGGAATCTCCCGCGATGAAGCGGAATCGATGGACCTATCACTTTCCCATCGCAGAGAGGTCGGTGGTCTCTCTGTCTTCTACCACCTCCTTTCTGGTCTTACGCCCTCTGCTCTTTCTGTGCTTTGTCCCCACCAGGTTCCTGCACGGCACACATGGTCCACCATGAACCCTCTTCTGGTGAAAATGCCTAAATCCAGAACCAGTTCTCACCTCCACTCATTTATTCCACTTTTTTTTTTTCTCCTCCTGTGGAACCAACTACTATACTCTCTTCAATCTTATTCTTCCCTTCAGGTCTTCAAGATAGCTGCCCACCACCATCTCAAATCATCCCCCATCTAAAAATCATGATCTTTTCTGTACCCATTAAACTACCCTCCACTCCTCACCAAATTTTGCCGATGTATCCATATTGTTCACCCTTTGCGCTCTCCCTTACCCCTCGTCGTTACCTGCAGGCCTTGTTTGCCCGTCTCCGTCTACTTTCTCCCTTCGCCCTGCTTTTGGTGTTTCCCCTTTCTCCAACTGTTCCCTTTGTTGTGTTGTGTCCTGATTCGTTCTGTGTCATAGTTCTCTTCCACAAGTCTTAAAGAGAGTGAAAGAGTGATGCTATGACGGGTCAAAGCACTGATTCCTTAGGTTCCCTCTATATCCATTATATTTATCGTTGCTGTTCACTTTCCTTGTATTTCATTGAACAAGCAAACTAAAATATCTCGGTAGATGGCAGTCTGTCGCCATAATTAAATAAGCCGCGAGATAACTGCATTAATGATTTTAAACGCGACACTGAAAGCTGGAGAGGTGGGGGAATTTAAATTGGGAAAATTAAAATTGTGATGTTGGGGTTGTAGGGGTGACAAAGGAGAATGCGGAGATGTTAGAAGAGGGAGGGTGTTTGTAACGAGGTAGGAATGGGCGAGCCAAGGGAATAGAAAGGGCACATATGGAGCATGCTTCCACAAGCTTGGGAGGTTTCTGTCACTTGTGTGAGGTCCAATTAACCAGCTTGCTGATAACTAGTTTCAAGGTCTGCGGTTATGATTCTTTAACAGTGGTTAAAGTGGAAATGTCGAGCTTGAGAGAGGGCGGCACCGAGTGTCTAATCCACTAGGTTATTCATCTTAAAAATTTTTTTTACAACAGTATACATAGCTATGTGGGCTCTCACAAGCAACTTTATTATCTGGGGTGGGTGAGGGGGTAGGGATTGGTACACTCCCCCACCCCCCCTTCACTTATCTCTAATGACCTTGAATGTCAAAATTAGTGGCATGTGCTTTAACAAGGCTAAGATCATCAGCCCTTGCATGCCACACAGGATTTGAAAGAACAATTTAAGAGCCAGTTGTACGTCAATATATAAAGTGGCTAAACTATGTAGGAACTAAATCGAGAGGCAACTTGGTGATCAGATCAGACCATGAACCACGCTCTATACAGAGCGTCGGTGCTGCCGAAGCAGTTTCTATGTCTGGGGTTACAATGCTGGATGGGTCACCACTCCGACACAGGAAGTCAGGACAGGAATTTGGAATTTGACCATGTTGCCGGCAATAGCTTATCCACTCTTCGCGAAGGACACCGTGGGATCTTTTAAAGTCCACCAACTAATGGCAGCAGATGGGACGCCCAGTTTAACGTGCATCTGAGTGACGGCACACACATTGATGAATAACCCTGCCTGTGAAACACTGGGATGACAGTTTATAGCTCGGCCGAGATTTGTGTCCCTCTCGGCCATCCTGCCAGCCCTCAAATTGTTGAAGTGTGGTCAATTTGCACACATGATCTGCACAACCAGGTATCATTCAGCGCTTAAATGAATGAACATTTGAAAGTCGGAAACCTATTATTTAAACCTATATCTGGAACACTCCATCTCGCGAAAAAATTACGGAATAAAGGTTTTGAGGATTGTCCGCAGTCCGTTCAAACACATTTATATTCTGGTTGAAGAGGGACCAGTACTGTACCTTGATCTTTACATGTATTCCATGCACAGACATGATGTCAGTGGAAACCAAAATGAAGCTGTTTTGTGAAAACGATATGGCGATCTGAAATGACCATGCAAACTGGCAACAAGTCCAGTCTAAAACTGATCGCAGTCAAGTTTACATCAGTAGGCATGGCTTTAATAAGGTGTGTTCCCACAATTCGCCCCAATACAACCTCGTACGTACGTGTCATCGAACAAATGAGACGATTGAGCTCTCACTGGGGGGGATGGTGCCCTGTCCTTCGACCAGCGACATTTCCAGTTGATCAAGATGCTGTGGGTGGAACTCGCAACCACAACTATGCTTCCTTTGGTACAGCAATTGAATGCCGACCGATTACGTGAGAGACGTGTCGATTTGCACGGTGAATTTCTCGGATCGCTTAGTTTAGATGATAATAATGGTTGCATTACATGTCACAAGCATGTTCGGCTGGATTTAAGTCCAGAGATCGTGTAGGCCAATCCATGCATGTGATGTCGGGGTCCTGAAAATTAAGTAGCATTGACAACATGCACCTGGTGTAGGCATGCATTGTCATCCATCAATTAGGCTTGGAAGGATTCGATGTTTATCGGTCAATGTTTAGAAATGTCGATCTCAGATCACACTGACAGACCAACAGAAAAAAAATTATCGTTTGATCGGCAAAATCTCTTTTTTTAAAGGGACATAAAAATGATGGTTAAAAACTTCCTATAATTCCCTGAACGTCTAATGAATAGCCCCACGTGGGACAGATGCTCATCCACTCATGGAAGGGCGGTGGTAGTTGGAGTGCATAAATTGGTAAAGTTGATTTTCAGTTTGATTTGATGGGAAAATTAGGTGCCAGTGGGGGGCTGAAAGGCCTGATAACACGATTGTATTCACACATTGGAAACTATGTAGGATGAGCATGTCCTGAGTTGATGAAAAACATTCCATTCGTTTTTGTCCAAAGGACCCTTAAACCCTTTTAGGCCATAAAGGGGTGTAAATGGTCGAACTAAAGGAGTCTAATGTGTTGAAATGGTTTTAAAAGGACTGAAATTGTCATAAAAGGACTTAAAAGGACTAAAAAGGTCTTTATGGGTTTAAATGGTCATAAAGGGTCTGAAGGGTCTATGGAATATAAGCGGTCTAAAGGGTACCAATATTCCAATTGTAGTTGGGGTATAAATTGTCTGTAGTAGTTGGGGTCGTTGGGGTATAAATGGTCTCAGGGGTCTGAAGGGTCAAAGTGTTTACAGGGTTGAAAATATGTAAGGGTCTACAGGGGTCTAAAGAGTCCAAACAGTCAAAGGCCAGAAGGGTACAAAGGTGTGAGGGGGTTGTAAGGGTTTAAAGGGGCAGAAAGGGTTTAAAGGTCTGTGGTGTCTCAAGGTCTAAAGGGTACTTTCCAAAAGTAGTCAAAAGGGGTCGAAAGGATGTAAATTCCTAAAGGCATCTAAAGTGTCTTGAAAGGTCTAAAATTGTCATAAAAGTCAAAGGTCTTAAAGGGCCTAAAAGTCGAAAGGTCTAAAAGTGGGGTCTAACTCTAAGGGGTATGTCCCAATAGCAGTTAGGGTTTAAAGGATCTAAGAGGTCTCAAGGGTATCAGGGTCTAAAGTGTCAAAAGGGTCTTAAAAGATCTAAAGAGTCTAAAGGTCAAAAGGGTCTTAAAAGATCTAAAGAGTCTAAAGGTCAAAAGGGTCTGTAGATGTAAGGGGTCTATTAGGGTCCATCCATCCATTGGGACCATACTCTGTGCAGAGCGTTGGTGCTACCTTAGCAGTCTCCTTGACTATTGGGCACAATCCTGGACGGGTCGCCACTCCGACACAGGATACCAGCATGCTGGCACTTTTTTTGCCGTCCTCAGAAGGATGACAGGCAGAGTCAACCCCACCTGGTATTAATTCAACAGCTGAGTGGGATTTGAACTCAGGATCCTAGGACCTAGGATCCCAAGCCCAACATGCTAACCATTAAGCCAACACCAGGCATTGTTTGGGTCTCCAGGGGTTTAAAGGGCCATAAGGGGTCTAAATGTCGAAAGGGTATGTTAAAAAAAGTAGTTGGGGTCTAATGGGTCTGAAGGGATCTTAAGGGTCTGTGGGTTTAATGGGACTTAAATACCTGAGTGATGCAGGTATTTCCATCTCTGTGAAAACACCTGGAACCAGGGTGGAGCAATCAGTGTCCAGTGCAGTGTGGGGTTAAAGTTGAGAAAAACGTTTTTGGTGGATGTTTAAAAGGCACTGTAATAATAATACTAGAAGGGATTTCATTTTGTCTGGTTTCAATAATGGGTCACAAAAGAAAATCAAATGAGGAATTTGACCCTGAAAAAAACATCAGTGACCCTGACCTTGAATTTAAAATGGTGACAAGACTGGCAAAGCATACGAGGACATTTTGCACTACAAAGTTTAAAAGACGGAATGCTATATTCTCTGCTTGTGGAATTCTGAACCGTTACCCACGCTGGGAGATGCTCTCTAAGGGTCACGGTATCGCACAACGTTATGGCGACGTCACAGTGGTGCTATACATTGGAGAACAGATTATTATCATCTTTATTTCCAACCACAAAAGAAACTGTGTTCTCCTAGCAGTGCTATCGTAAGGCAATATCCAATGAACTCATGTGGCAGACTACGGTTCTTGGTCACAAATCGTGCAGCGATGGCTGTGATGGGACAGGATTTGTCTTTCTTTTTTCCGAAGCAGAGTCGATGCACGTGGAAGAGCTAGAACAGAGAATGGATCAGGACGCAACAGAACAAAAGGAACAGCAGAAAGAGAAGGGGGAAAATGCCAGTAGCAGTGCTGAGGGACAAAATAAATAGTGACGGACAACGATGTGCGGGTGAGGATGAGGGGTAGGGGAGAATGCAGGGGGTGGAGAAGATGGATGTAGAAGCAAAATTTTTGGGGTAGGGTGGTTTATCAGGTGTAGAACAGGTCATGGTTTTGGATGGTGAATGATCGAAGATGGTGGTGAACCAACTGTCATGAAGACCTCGAGGAAAGAATGAGATTGAAGAGAATGTGGAAATTGGTTCCACGGGCAGGAAAAAAATAAGACGAACAAATGAGTGGAAGTGAGTCGTGATTCTGCATTTTGGGAGTTTCACGAGAATGGGGTTGATGGTAGACTGTGTGTGCCCTGCAGATACTTGGGAGGGGTGGAAGGACAAAGCACGGAGAGGGCAGAGGGTGCAAGACCAAAAAGGAGGTCGAAAAAGACAGACCACCGACGTGTCTGCCATGGCAAAGTGATAGGCCCATAGACTCAGGTTCATCGCAGGATGTGGGGTTTCCATGGCATCAAGCTGGGCTAGGTGTGAGGCAGGGGCGCCACTCCAGAGGGGAGAGCAGTATTCCATCAAACTGTGGAGGAAAGCCTTGTAGGTGGATAGGAGTTCAGGTGTGCCAAGAAAGGACCTTGCATGACGGAAAATGCCCAGTCGGCGACTGGCTTTCGAGGCCAACTTTGAAATGTGGTTTTCCCAAGAAAGTTCATGGCTGAGAGTGAGAGCTGAGAGTTCTAGTGACGGAACTTGTTCGAGAGGGTTGATAAGAAAGTAGATTTGCCGTGCAGTCGTTTTGGAGAGAGAGAGAGTGAGTGTGTGGGATTTCTCAGGATTAAAAGATATATTCCATGTGTTGAACCAATTTGTGAGTTTGTCAAGGTCTTAAGAGAGGGAAGAGGCTTCTGTTGATCTATCTGAAGGATGGCGGATGTCATGGCAAAGGGTGAAGCCATCAGCAAATGGGTAAAGGGGATTTCCCCGAGCCAGAGAAAACGTTGATGAAGATTAATAATAGACTAGGCTCAAAACACTGCCTTGGTGGACTCTCGCCTTAACAGGGAGAGGGTATGAAAGGATACCGTTAAGAGCCGCACTTTGGCTACGAGAGTAGCGGAAGTCAGTAACTCATGAGTGGAGTTGTCCTTGGATGTCATAGGCAGTGAGTTTGGAGAGCAAGGCAGGATGCCAGACTGTATCGAAAGCTCGAGATATGTCTAGAGAGACAGCCCTGATCTCATGTCTGATATTGAGGGCCTCCATCCATTGTTTGGAGAGTAGAAACAGTATGTACAAGATAGAATGACCTCTAAGTCCAAATTAATGATGTGACATGAGGCCATTGGAGGAAAGTAATGATTTCATATCAACTGCGATGATGGATTCCATGACCTTGCTGATGATTGGAAATAAGTTCACAGGGCTGCAGATAAGGAGATCAGTTTTTGCACCTTTTTATGTAATGCAGTGATGTTGGCTGACTTCCAAGAAGATGAAATATGTCCCAAGGCAAATGAATGGGTGAAAAGAGCAGAGAGAGGTATTGCAAGAGCAGCAAAACAGGTTTTTAAGACACGTGAGCTGATGCCATCCAATTCAGTTACAGAATCGGAGTCAAGGGTTGCCAGAAACTTCTCCACCTTCTCAGATGCAAACTAGAACAACACTGGTGAAGCGCATACCTCTGCCAGGCTGAACAGTTTACGTTTTGTATCTCCAGATAGGCCGGATCTGCATCTGGACCATTCATCTTTGTCACACACCAAACATTTAATCGGCTTGTTCTTGTCACCTTCCCAACTCATCCACCAAGGTTCGTCATAATCCATCCACAACGTTTATAAATATCGTGATATATATTATATATATATAGGTACATATTGATTTTGCCCTTATCTCTCAATGGTGAAGAATCAATTACAAAATTAAAAAAAATTCTCGTATCCAGATCCGCATCTGGATCTTCACCAAAATCGAATTAATTTGTCATTGGCAGACACCCAATTTGTACACCAAGTGTCGACTGAATCCGTCCATAACGTTTTGAGATTATCTTGCTTACTGGCAGATAAAAAGACAATCGGACATGGGTGAAAACATATCCTCTGTCCACATTCAGTGGTGGAGGTAAAGACACAGATTCCAGGTGTAGTTGGGTGTGACTGGGAATGGTGGGTCCAGAGAGGGAGGGGTTGGGGACACAAGATTTGGAAGCAAACACAGAATTGAGGCTTTTGGCCTTCTCATGAGCTGAGTCGGCTGTGATGCCATTTGAAGAGAGGGAAGGATGGAGGGGGAACATAATGTGGAGACAGACTTAACAAGGCACCACCAGGTTTTAGAGGAGGGAGACAGGTTTGAAAATTCAATGTTGCAGTTGGACAGATGTTGTTTTCTGGCTTTCTTGAGAGTGGACACCCACTTGCTGCGGGCTTTGTGGAATGATCTGAGGTTGTCTTTTGTCGGGTTTGCCCTCCAGGAAGAGAATGTAAGTTGTTTTAAGGCAAATGCCTGACCACAGGATTTCACGTACCATGGATGAGAAGATGGGTATGATAACTGAAGATGAGATAGAATTAATTTGTGCTTCTGAGAGAGCAGGTTTCTGTGGAAGAATTCCCAGGCTCTATGGTGTGAGATGTCTATGGTGTTAGATGTGGGATACCAGTCCTGAAGTGTGATGGCTGCTTGCAATCTGCCTGTTTGCCTGAGTGAAGTGCCAGTCGCCGGTGCTGAGGCTGTTCTTTGAGAATGGCCAGAGAGATGCTGACCTTCCAAGTGCATGACCACATGAAGCAATTGGAGCAGAGGAAGAGCACAAGACATTGGCAAGGAAAATCCAGAAGGGAGGATTTGCCATTTGGAGCAATCCTGGTTGGAAAGTTTACAGTTTGAGTCAGTCCAATCAAATCACAGAAGCCCTTTACAGAAGTGGCATGGCTGATGAGATAAGTACCAACACCCGGCCAATTAGCATGGGGTCAATTTAAGTAAACACATATGAGGGAGGGAGAGATAGAGATAGAGATAGAGATATAGGGATGGGAGATGGGATTAGTGGTTAAAAGTTGGCCCATGTCATCAGAGAGAGAGAGAGAGAGAGACAAAGAGAGAGTTGAGTAAGTCATCAGTGTTTGGAGGATGGTACAACACACAGACAAACAAAAGGTTGAAGCGGAGGGGAAGTTGCAAACAGAGATACTCCTCGGGTCTGGGGGGTGTAGGAGCAGTCAGTACACAGAGAGTGTGAAATGTTGTTCTTTGATATGCAGTGCAACACCGCCGCCAGGATGGGGTTCAGGTCGGTCAAACCAGAGGAGACAATAGCCAAGGAGAGACACTAAGGAGTCAGGGACATCCTTTGGAAGGAAGGATGATGTGAAACAGATGTCCGGTTTATCGGTGGTCTGTGCCTTTCCATAACTTTATCCCGGAGGTCCTTTGAAAGCTCCTTGGGTCTCATGGTTGAGTCTTTGCTGTAAAATGCATTACCAAGCACAGGAAACCTTCAGGAACAGCTGATTTTATTTCTTAAACAATCAGAATCACTCGAATTTAACACAGGTGGAGGCCAGTTAACCTGGTGTGTCATGTTGAAGGTGATTGGTTACACCTGAGCTAATTTACCATTGCTATTATAAGGGGTGTGGACACTTATCCAAGCAAGATATTCTAGTTTTGTATTTTTAATAAATTTTCTGAAATTTGTAGAATTTGTTTTTCATTGGAAGTTATTTGTTTCGATGTGTAAATAAAGGTGGAAAAAAGTCTGATTTAATGCAATTTAATTCCAGGCTGTAAGGCAACAAAAGGTGAAAATTTTAAAAGGGGGTGTAGACTTTCTTTTGGCATTGCACATATGTGTATATATACATATATATATATGTATATATACAGTATATGTATATACAGTACATATATAACACAACTAACGGGTAGGGATTTCTTTATTCAGGCTTCTCATGCTTCTGGAGAGAGCAATGAGCTTTAATTTAGCATCTGTCTCTGCGTTGAGCGTCTTCCTGGATTGAGACGGCATAATCTCTCATTGAGGCATGAGGTTTTCCAAGCGAAAATTCATGTACCTATAAATACAACTCAAGGTAAATGATATGACTGAATTACTTGTTCTCTATACTCTAACATATGCCAAACATAATCCAAAAACTGGTGCTGATAGCACTGCAGACTGTGATTGTTGTAGCAATGGCTGCAGCATCGCTTTCAGCAAAGGAATTTATTTTTATTTTGTATTTTCATAAAACAGAGGTCTGTGCTCCTTTTTATGTATCAGAAAACATGTATCAGAAACTTAGTTTTAACCTGCATGTTTCGATTTTTTTTTTAGTTTTCAGAATTACTCAGTTTATAGACATGCAGTGTTTGTGCAATATTTGCATGAAAGGACAAAGCAAGCCATTAATTCAATGATATATTCGTGACTGAAAAACTAATAACCCTAACAATTTTATTGTATGAAATAGCATATTTCAATGGAATGTTTTTTTTCTTTTCTTTTTTAACTCCACAATGTGGAATAATTGGGCCTTTGTAGTTCACACCTTAATGTTTGTTTCGACCAGCGATGTAGTGGAGTCGTCACAAGTCGAGTCGATTTCCGAATGTCTCCGATTCACGTCATGTTAGGCGTGTTATCACCTACGCCACCAAAGGTGAAGGAGGTTATGTTTTCACCCCTTTCTGTGTGATTGTCTGTTTGTGTACAGGATATCTTAAAAAAGTTGTTGATGGATCCGGATGAAATTTTGTGGACAGGTTCAGTTTGTGACAAGGACGAACTGATTAGATTTTGGTGAAGATCCGAATCCGGATCTGGAAACAAGAATTTTTTATTTTTTAAAGTGATTCTTCACCATTGAGAGACGGGGTCATAAACGATATATTACTGTTTCGCATGATATTTCAAAAATGTATTGGGCCCGATGTGTTCTCGTGGATCAGGCATTATGTGGTGGAGGTATGTGCTCCCACCGAGTGCTCTTCTAGTTGTATCACAATCAATCAATCAATGCAGACAGTGGAGTGCCTGTTTATTTTAACTAATACATTCTTTAATGAAAAGAATATCTCATAAATAAGTGAAAATAGCATGCATGACAGAAATGTTTGGAATTAGCTTTACATTTTATTTTATCGAGTTGGAATGTGAAGTTGGAGCTTAGGATAGAGTTCTTTACATCTCAAGTCTGAGTTAGAGGCTGCCTCCATTTGTCCCAAGTTTGAGTGCAGCAAAAAATAAATAATATCATGAGCTTCGACTAATCTTCAAGAATGGCAGCTTCTGATTTTCCAACACTAAACATTGTTGTGAGCATTTTTTACTTTGATCATCTTGTCTATTTATTCATTAACGTCCTTGTTTCCATGTGCTCTTGTTGCCTTTCTTTTATTTTTTCTTCTTAAGCAATTGCAGTTACAGCAGTTTCCTATGCCAATCTAAAATGAGAATATTAAAGTGCAGCTTCTGTTTTTTTGGAGTCGGACAAGTAGACCATTAAATTCCATTATACCGAACCACAAGACATGTTTTATGGCCATTGACATGTTTATTGACATACTAACAGTATAAGGCTGGATGTCAGTGATAGCACTGATGGGCTGTGAAGCACAAACTAATCGGCAAACATGCACATCGAATGCTGGGAACTGGATGTGGATTATTATAGCGGGGTGAGTGGTGAATGATTTGAAGCATTTATCTCAGCAGAGTCACGTGCTGTAAAAGCAACGTAAGAGGGAAGTTGTAAAAGCAAGGTTTAAAAAGAAAAAAAATTCTCAGTAGTATTTGGAAAATGTGTTTGTATTGGACAAGCTCCACAAAATTTGACTCTTTCAAGAATATTTTTGTGGCAGAGATTTGGCATTCCAGATTTTTCCATACGGTGAGAGCACCGTGCAGTTCACATTTCCAAGCTCCTCTCCGTTTTAAAGATGTTTGCGGTGGAGGGGAGAATGGAGGACAGAAAGAGAAGAGTTAGCCAAGAAGATTAAAGTTGGAGTTGGAAGAGAATCGTTGCAAAAGGAAAGCGGTGGAAGGTGAAGGAAGAATGGGAAGATAGGAGTGGGATATAAATTATCTACAATACCAAAAGTTATCTAAGATATGTCTTGGAAATGTAATGCACCTATTTTTAAACTGTGTTTTTACCCCGCACGCATGAAGCGAAAGGCAGGATTAAGCAATTCGTTCACTTTGTCTGTCTGTCTATCTTCAGATGTCAGTCTGTGATCGAGGAACTAGTTAATTTCAATTTAATTTTATATTTTGAACAATGTAGAACATGAATCGGAACACTAACCTGTAGTTTAACAGTACTTTCACTCTGAATTTGGCAAATTGTACGTAATCGCTTCCCAATCATGCATGCTCACAGAGGAGCAAGGTAGTTTTTTTTTTACTCTGTCTACCTGTCTGGCAGTCAAACAAAATTAAAAATCATTCCAAACAGGAAAGTCACTGTTTTTAAGGACGTCATAAAGGACACAAACAACAGGCATGAATAACTAATTTACTGTGTTAAATAAAGTGGTGTAAAAGACACTGCATAAACGGTGGTAAACTTCCAAAAAATGTTTTTTTTTCTCTCGTAATATTTTGTTGTGTTTTATATTCATTGACTTGAACGGTTAATGATGTTATGCACGTGAATTTAGTACACGCACCATTATTGTTTTGTCATCGAATCGTTTCCTATTTGCAATGTTGTTTAAGTAAGTTGTAGGGAAATGTGAGAACTTGGTTTATAATCGTACAAGAAAATGGCATGTGATTACCAACTCACCATGGGTCAGTGGCGTCCAGGCAAGTGGAATTATGACCGAGCAGGTTGTGTTATTGGAGACATGGGCAGCTGGATAATTTGCCTCTTGATAGACAAGAACATGATTATAAAAGTTTGTGAATCTGATGTAGAGAGAGACAGATATGGCAGATTAAGGAGACGTTGCTTAGGTCGTTTGCGTTGTGTTCTACTTGGGGAGATTTTCCCTTTGGAAAGAGAATGTCAAGAGCAGATCAATGAGAAAAGCGTTGGTGAAGTTGCTGTGATTATTTCGCTCTTTCAGTCAGGGTGATTTCCCTTTGGAGGACTTTTCAAAATGAGGACCTTCTCGGGAGCTTGACGTTCCTCAGCAGAAGCTCAGATTTAGACTCTGCTGTCTTGAGCATCATTGGTTTGGGCATCCTGTTCCTGCAATCCTTGTGTTCCTGTCAATTCATTCATCATACTTACTAGTGACTCACCACAGCAAGGTAGGACAAGTCATTCACGACAACAAAGTTGACATCATAAATCCAAACTGGTACAGTATGTCTTGCACATAAACGGGAAACAAAGTATTGTTTCTTTGCATCACTGCACTGCACAGAACTTGCATAAACATATATGTACTTCACAATTGCCTTCGTTACAAACTTTCGAAATTACATATTCCCACCCAGAATGCTTGGTGCAGGTGCGCAGAAACCCTGGGAAATGTCGGCGTTCACGGCATCATGAAGTATATTGTGTTTTGGAGATAAGGATTGTTACTTTTAGCTCACATAGCTTCTGAAATAAGTACTTGAGAGAAAGGACTGTGCCTCTGTACAAGGAAAGACTTGGAGAACTTTATCAGCTCACCGAACAGGAAGCCACTCCAACGGCAAACTCTCGACCATGTGGACCAGTGCAAGGCCTGAGTGGAAGCCCCCCGACAGATCGTGACCACTGAACGGACTGTTTATCTGGATTAGTTGCTTCTGAACACTGATGGGAAGGACATACAGCATCTGGGTCTTTTGAATGTGCGGCTTACAGTTGAGATTATAACACGTATTTACTCTTAATAATGTTGGGAGGGGTGGGGTAAGGTGGGAGCTACGAGAGCTATGAGGGCTGTTATAAGGAGATTTTTGTTTGGTTCGGGCCACAAGAAAATTTATTGTGGCCCGGAACCAAACAAACAATATCCAAGGTGTTCCAGATTTTCCATTTGTTTCGTGCTGATTTTGATGTACCTGTCGAAAATCAGGTATACGTCACAACACTCCAGGTGGTATTTGATGGTTCCCATGAAGTTGATCACATAATCCTCAACTGTACCATTTGTGGGCCAATGTACAGTCCATAACATGGCACTCCATCGATGATGACAGCATCTGGAACACTTAGATATTTCTTGAAGAAATACAAGAATGGCACTCGGTCGAGCGCATACCTCTGCCAGGTTGAGCAGTTTACATTTTGTATCCCACTGATAGGCTGAATCTGCATCCGGATCTTGTCCAAAATCGAATCATCTTGTCTTGTCACCTCACCAACTCATGCACCAAGTTTTGTCATCACCAGTCCCAACGTTTTGAGATATCATGCTAAATATCGTTTTGGCCCCATCTCTCAATGGTGACAAATCACTTGCTCTTAAAAAATTATGCTATCTGGATCCGGATCCGGATCTTCACCCAAATCGAATCAATTTGTCCTTGTTGCACACCCAACCTGTCCACCAAGTTTCGTCCGAATCTGTCCAACAACTTTTTGAGATATCCTGCTCACAGACGGACAGACAAGGGTGAAAACATAACTCTGTCCACCTTTGTGGCTGAGGGAATTACACTAGATTTTGCATCAATTGCTAAAAGTTGAAGCTCCATTTTTGTGTGTTTTTATTTATTTTTATTTTTAATATATCCACTGCAGCCGCAATTATAATCAACAGGAAATGAAAGGAAATCAACACTCTCAAACTCATCCACGGATATTTGTCATAACCATACTGAAATTGCCACTCTTTCCTCTAAATACTGAAAATTACGTTTAAAAATCGATTTGAATTGCAGATTTTGTGCCAGCAACAGCAGGTTAAAAACGTCCATCGAGCCGAACCGAGTCACTGTAAACACACACATAGCACATGTGCAAAAGGCCTCATGTCGCATTAATACATCATTTCGAAAGTCATGAATTGATCACTGAACAACAAAATTTTTTACTGGAGATGTGTAAAGTGATTTAGATAATTTGGGTACGCTGATTAAAATCATAACCGTTTTGCTGTATACGTCAGGATTTTCAGTAACAGAAATATTCCATTGCCTAGAAGTCAGGATTTCAATGAAATTTACAAAAATTCATTTATTCTTATTTCATCATGAATGCTTCAAAATTATAGAAATTACAGAAAAACTCCACTAGAATGTAATTAAAATGCTTTAGGCATTTGGCTTTGCGTTTGCTGCTCTGTGTCAGTTTCACGATGCAGGAACCAGCAGAAATCGCCATCATGTTCGGGTTGTGCGCCCTTGGTAACGCGTCTCCATGAGTGAAATCTCTTGGTGGAATCGCTCGCCGTGCTCGTCCGAGACTGCTCCAAGTTGTCAGGGAAGAATTCAGGTGCTGGTGTAGGAAATGGATTTTCAGGGACATCCTGGAGCCAATTTTCCTGAAGGACTCCAGCAGCTGCTGCACTATTTCTTCATAGTTGTCCGCGCGCTCGTTCCCCAAGAAGTTGTCCGTCACAGCTTTGAAGCTCCTCCACGCTGCCAGCTCTTTGGAGTTAGAGTTGTCGGAAAAGTTTCGTCCTTCATAATCTGTCGATTTGCGGTCCAACAAAGACACCAGCCTTAATCTTGGCCTCCGACAAGGTGTTGCCAAACTTTTCCTTGAGGTATAAAAACCACGCCCATTCAGATCCATTGCCCGTACAAACACTTTCATCAAGCCGAGCTTTATGTGGTGGGTGGAAGGAAAACTTGGCTGGGTCGACAAGGGCGACATGCTTCACGTTGTGTCGACCAGGTACTGCTCTTTCGCTCTTCCCAATCTTTCTTCGTCCAGTGATTCTTGTCGTCTCTGCTATCCCAGAGACAAAGGAAGCACATGTATTTCGTGTAGCCTGACTGCAGCCCTAACAACAGCGCCACACTTTCAAGTCTCGCCAGATGTGCCAGTTGAAGTCATTGTACTTGATGGAATCAAGCAGCTGCCCGCATCGTCTCATAGGTCTCTGTCATGCCGAACGCGTGAGCCAGTGGGACTGATGTTTCTCGTTGCCATTGTGGAGCAAAACAGCCTTCAAGCTGTTCTTCCCCGAGTCGATGAAGAGGCGCCAGTCTGCAGGATCGTGATCACACCCAAGTTCTTTCAACAGACGTGTTGTCACTGCAGAATGTCATCGGTCTTCCATCTCAAGAACTCAGCCATGTCTCTGTGACGTGCTCTGAACAAGGATATCTTGGTGTTAGGTTCAAGTAGATTCCACTGCTGCAGCCTTGATCCAAGCAGCTCTGCCTTCGCCTTTGACAGCGAGAGATCTCTTACAAGATCATTTAAGTCTCCCTGGTTCAGAAGTGTGATTCTTGAGTGTCGGTCAAAAGGTTCATCATCACCATCCTCTTCACCACTGCTTACAGCTATGTTCTGATCAGCTGGAGTGTTGGAACGGGGTTCTCGTCATCATGAGGCCAAGGTTTACGAGCAGAGACGCAGTCAGCGTACTTGATGTGACCTGTATTCTTCTTGTTGAAGCCGGCGATGCTTGCGCAGCAGAAATAACAATCATCATGATGATTCTGCGGCTCACGCCATATCATGGGCACTGCAAATGGCATGCTTGCGCGCTTGCCCATCAACCACGAGTCAAGGTTGTGTGATAGCTTGTGCAGCAGATGTTGGTGTCTCAGCTCTGTTCTTGGTCCCACCTTACACCCGAAGTAGTGAAAGTAGGCGGCTTCATTTCACTGCTGCAGATATACTTCGCTGTTGATCTTTTTTGGTATACCGACACAGACATAACAGAAGTTGTCAGGATGATTGGTACAGAACGCCTACTCATCTTTATCTGAAAGAAAGAAATATAACACAAGTTAACAACAATTGTACGAAATAGCCATGTTAAAGACATATGTAAATTTCATTGAAATCCTGACTTCTAGGCAATGGGAATATTTCTGTTCCTGAAAATCCTGACGTGATAGCAAAACGGTTATGATTTTTGAAATCAGCGTACCCAAATTAGTCTTAATCACTTCACATCTCCAGTAAAAAAAATTTTTGAAATTTGTTGTTCAGTGTTATGATCGCTTCTCCTGCTCACTGCACCATCACATCGATCATAAACAGCTTCATTAAAAATTGAAGTTACAACAACCTCCACTGCTAACTGCTCCATCAAGTCGATGAGGACGTGGTCGGTATAACTTCTCATACTGTGACTGCCCAGGGTGAAGGAATCAAGAAATTGTGATGACACATTTTTGTGAACTGTTATATCTGTAATAACTTATAGTCATCAGCGGAAATGTGAAAAAGCATGTTGTGGCGTCATTATGAATTTTTTTGTGGTTCATTCATCATCCTGACAGCATCTGGAACACCTGGATTCGACTTGATTGCTCAACTTGTGGTTTCGTTTTCAGGATTGCTTTCGACTGAGCCCGCATCGCACCGTCTCATCAAACAAGGAGGCTGGGACAGGGACAGTTCGTAAGAGAGACATCCTTGATATCAATATCCCTGTATTGTTGGAGACTATGACTCGGTGTGAGATCAATTCGGTATCATATACTGGCCTTCCATCCAGCTTGATGCTCTTTTTGTTCGAAGTCATCAGGGTCACTTTCTTGGTTAGTGTTGTTGAAGCTGTTGGCCATCCAGATTCAAATTCCTCCATCTGTTGTCATCCAATCTTGAGAGAATCATCAACATTTACCTTGTCTGTCGCATGAAACATAGTAGTAGACACCAAAATTGTGTGTAAGTGCATTAGAAGTGAAGATATAGCCCAAAACAGAATTTATCGAAAGTCGGTGGTGGCCATTTTGTTTTTTGCCTCTAAAAAAATTCCTCAAGGGTGCGAGTCTGGCACCCGGCTGATTCTGATTCAGGATAGCTCAGAGAATGATGATCAACCAAAAAAACTTCATAATGACGCTAAAGCACGCTTTGCCCTGAAATGGCTGTTTGGCATCTAGACTATTAATTTTGGGTTTGTTATAAGATGATCAGTTCTTTACTAAGGTGTATAGTAAATTGTTACTAAAGTGTCCTGTTTCCTTATTATTTGGTTAACCGGCCAGTTGACTTTAACTGCACAGCATCTGGCCCGTAACAGGCTCAGGGTGTGGTAACTGCCTTCTTGTGTGTGTTCATCTGAGTGCTTCTTGTGTGTGGTCGTGACCCCTAAGCACATGACACATTCAATAAAACCTTGTTTCACTGCACTGAACTGATGGAAGCATATGTCTGGCTGGCTTCATTATGTTTCTGGCTAACTTATAAAAATCTTCTTCTTCTCTTATTCTCCTTCTCTCCCCTTTATAAGGGGTGAGGTCCAGTGGTACCAAGCTTCTACCCTGCCTCGACCATGATACTCCTCCACTTCCCGTCCTCAGCCAACTCTCTCCACTCTTCAACCCCCACCTTATTGATATCCCTCCTCACACAGTCTTCCCTTCTCAACCGCAGTCTATCTCTTTACCTCCGCCGTTGAAGGTGGACGGAGGTTATGTTTTCACCCCTGTTCTCGGTTGTTTGTGAACAGGATATCTCAAAACAAAGTTGTGGATGGATTCGGCCAAACTTGTTGTGGTAGGTTGGGTGTGTGACAACAACGAATTGATTCGATTTTGGTGAAGATTCAAATCCGGATTTAATTTCTCAAGTGATTTTCACCATTGAGAGATGAGTTCAAACCAATATGTAGCACAATGTTTCAAAAAAATTATGGACAAACTATGACAAAACTTTTTTTTTTTTTTTTTTTTTTGTATACCATGTCGAGGCTCGTATGAGAGCTAACACACAACGCACAGCAAGGGGCATGAGACACAGAGGGGCGCGGAGTTGAAGGACAAAACAGTGGGGAACATACACATTAGTGATCTGTGGAAGGGAGAGGGATGGGGATGGACGGGAACATGGGGAAGAGAAGAAGGACATTACAGGGACTTTCAGGAAGGAAAGCAGGGAATTGAAGGAAGTGGCTTGGTGGATTATCGGGCGTAGAAAAGATCGAGGATTTGGATGGGGGATGATAAGAGGTGGTGGTGAACAGCTGTTTTGAAAGCCTGGAGGAAGAATGGGAAAGAATAGAGTGAGGGAGTTTTATTCCAAAGCGGGAAAAAAGAGGAATGAAGGAGTGAAGGTGAGCAGTGGTTCGTGATTTTGTAGTTTTACCAGAAGGGGGTGTTGCGGGACCTTGAGCGCCCGTGGCAAATGTGGTGGGACAAATTGCAGAGAGAGCAGGGGGGGCAAGGCTGGAGAGGAGACGGTAGAAGACAGAAAGACCACCGACCAACCTGCGGTGATTGAGTGAGAGCCCAAAGACTCAGCTTCATTGCGGAGATGCCGATTGATCCTAAATGCCCTGGTTTCGACAGCGTGAAGCCGAGAAAGGTGGGGGCAGGAGCACCAGCCCAGAGGGGAGAGCAGTACTCCATCAGGCTACGGACAAAAGCTTTTGTAAGTGTCAGGAGCTCAAGAGGGCCGAGAAGGACTTTGCACGACGGAGGATTCCCAGTCGGCGACTGGCTTTTGAGGCGAGTTGGAATTGTGACTTTCCCAGGAAAGGTCATGGAGATAGTGAGACCCAGAGCTTGAAGAAAAGACTTTCTTCCAGAGGATTGTTGAGAAAGTGGATGGGGGGGTTTTCTAAACGGTCCTTTCGAAGAGACATAGTGAGAGTGTGAGATTTGTCTGGATTGAAAGACATGTTCCATGTGTTGACCAGTTGTGATTTTATTCCAGATCTGCAGTGAGCGAAGAAGCTGCTGCTTGCCGGGTCTGAGGGATGACAGATGGTACGGCAGAGGGTGGAGTCATCAGCAAAGAGATAGAGATTTTCCAGAGAGTCGGAGAGATCATTGATGAAAACCAGAAAAAGAACAGGGCCCAGAACGCTACCTTGAGGAACTCCGCCTGCACAGGAAGAGGGATGAAAGAACTCCATTAGGCCACACGTTGACTGCACAGGAGAGGAAGTCTGCGAGCCATGAGTGGAGATGCCTTGGATACCATGGGAAGAGAGTTTGGTGAGTAGTGCAGGGTGCCAGACTGTGTCAAAAGCACGTGATATGTCCAGGGATACGGCTCGGATTTCCTGTCTGGCATTGAGGACCTCCAATCCATTGATGGGAGAGCAGAAGCAGCATATCCAGGGTAGAGTGACCTGGTCTGAAACCAAATTGATGATCGGAATCAAGCCATGGAGAAGAGTTGGTTTGGTGTCAAGAACAAGCCGATTAGATTTTGGTTAAGGTCTGGATTCAGATTCTGCCTTTCATTAGGATACAAAATGTAAATTGTTCAGCCTGGCAGAGGTTTACGCTCCACTGAGTGCCATTCTAATTTCCTCCTACCTTGCTTCCTCCACCGATCTGCTCTCTTTGCCATTCTCTCTTCCTTCATCTGCACTAAGGTGTCCAGCTCACCTCAGCAAGCCTTTTGGTAATCTCCCCATCAAGTTCATCTGCACACCAGTCACCTCACTCAGTTCATCAATCCTCCTTCTATCCACCATCTTCACTCCCACAATCCTCCGGACCCAGTTGTTCTCACAGACCTGCAACCTCTGTTGTTGTCTCTTTGTCAGTGTCACCGTTTAGAGAATGTAAAGATAGGCTAGCATCACACAAGTCACCATAACTTTCCCCTTCAATTTCCTTGATATCTTTCTGTCTGCCATTTCTCCAAATCATGAAGAAAAAAAAATCATTAAAAAATATAATTTATAATAATACAATGATTATTTACCAAATGCAGTGTGGCCAAATCTATTTTCTGGCGAAACAATGATTTTCCGATTGTTGAATAGTAGTAATATTGAGATTAAAAATATAACGTCTTTGTGAAGTTAAAATGTGTGACATAAGAAAAATATGACGTAAGAAAAAGACCATTGCTTTAATGACCACCTGGTCTTCATACTCATATCCCATAGTTATGTTATTTCAGAGTGACCTGTGCATTGCAGCTTGTATTTAATTATTCAGGTTTCACAAGTAAAATAAAACAAATTGCCAAAAGCATTTCATTACCTCTGCCATCTGTGATTGATGAAGGTTCTGTTTTCACCACTGTCTGTCTGTTTATTAATTGCTGGAATACTTCGGATTTCGGCAATTATGTTGGTCGGGTGTGTGCGTCATTCTGTCTGTCTGTCTGTCTGTTTGTTTGTGTGTTTGTTTACCTTGTAGCAGCCACACCGTTTCAGCGATTATGACCAAACTGGGTACAGATGTCGGCCATGGTCCAACTTAGACACTTGTCGTTTTTGGAGGTCAAAGGTCAAGGTCAAGGTCACCAAAAAACCG
Organism: Eptatretus atami; assembly: GCA_035128595.1. Taxonomy (NCBI): domain Eukaryota; kingdom Metazoa; phylum Chordata; class Myxini; order Myxiniformes; family Myxinidae; genus Eptatretus; species Eptatretus atami. The sequence continues at coordinate 174,210,263 of CM068956.1, forward strand.
AAATTCTTATATTCGCAATAACGTCCGCTAAAATGGTCGTATCGACTTCAAACCAAATCCAAAATGTGCATCTTCCAGTATCCAACCATATGTCTCATTGGGGTGTCACACCAACACCCTTCTTAGCGGTCGGGGTCGAATGTCAGGGGGGGTCGGGTCAAAATTTCAAATTGCGATAAAAACGCCATTTCAAGTCCGATTGACTTTCAAGTTATGATCATGACCAAACTAAGTGCTATAACTCATTAAACAGTAGCACTATCGACTTATAAGAACCAAATGATTTCCAGGTTTTTGTTTTTTCAGGGATCATGGAGATATGACAAAGTTATTCGGCAATTCCTTGCTCAACGAGCAATTTCATTTTGTCTGTTTGTGTGCAGGAATATCTCAAAAAGTTGTGACGGATTCAGATGAAATTTGCGTGGACAGGGTTGGGTGTGTGATAAGGACGAATTGTTTAGATTTTAGTGAAGATACGGATACGGATCCGGATACTATAATTTATTAATTGATTCATCACCATTAAGAAATAGCCCCAAAACCTATATTTAGCACAAAGAAATAGAAAAAAGCAACAAATGCTGACATCTCCAGGAGTTTATAAGCATTGCAACGTATCCAGCAATTTGTAGCGATGATCAACAGGCATTCGATAATATGAGTGGGGAAAGTGAAAAAAAAACTTTATCGTTAAGAAATCATTGCGGCCTGTTCCAAGTGCTGGTATGGTTGAGCAGGCCAAAAAACATGTCGGCTTCAGACTGCAGTGAAGTTACCCAGGAAACGCCTTAAAACCCCAGAGGAAGAGGTGGCCGAGGATCACCTGATGAAGGATATAATTAAATAAGGCCGTTCGTTATCTTCAAAAGGGGTGTTTTAATTAACCCAAACATTCAATTTTCACCCTTGCACTTGGAGTTTTCTTAGTATACATGCAAAGTTTCAGGATGCTAGGTTTTATAGTTTTGGAGTTATGGAGGAGACACACACGCTGACACACACGCTGACACACACGCTTACACACATGCTTACACACATGCTGACACACACACACACACACACACTGACATTTATTAGTGTAGATATAAGATGGTCCAAGTAGTCTAAATGGTCAAGGGTTGAAGCTGTTTAATCTGTCTGAACAGTGTAAGGGGTCTAAATGGTGTTAAGGTATAAAGGGTCTTCAGGGTTTTTTGGATCTAGGGAAAAGAGAGAGATCTCTCTCTTCTCTTCTCTTCCTCTTTGTGTTTTTCCTTGCGATGACATTGCAAAAGCAAAATACGTTGGCGCTTGGCCATTAATTGAATAATTGCCATTAAAACTAAATTGGAATAATCGTAACTGCGATATGCGAACTTCCGGACAGTGAGGACTTAACTTCGCGTAGGCCGGTGCGCGGCCGGCCGACGATGACGTCATGGGCCGTGCCGGTTACGATGGGGATCGATCGGTGCCTTAGTTACTGTTGCGTAGGAGTGGCAATGTCAATGGCAGCGAATGTCATGGCAGCAAAGACAGGGAGGTAAACTTGATTTTAATTTGGATTTTAATTAACTCTGTGTGTGCAAGTATCACAGCAGTTGTTACTTCAATGCAAGCGATAATTCGTGGAATGCATGTGAACATTCCGTACGGGCACGCACCACTTCCGGATGGTGATGACTTAATGTATTCTAATAATTTCTCGATTCTTTGCGCATTTATAGATAAACACAATACCCCAATCCAGTCGTCGTTTACGAGAGCGAAGGAACGGCCTGTGTGGTTGTTTCTGGCTCGTGGTTTGAAATTTTATTTTTTAATATTTTTTTTTTGGGAGGGGGGGTGGGGTTGCACGTACGGGCATGCACGTACGGGCACGCAAGAGCGAAGGAACGGCCTGTGTGGTTGTTTCTGCTCGTGGTTTGAAAGTTTTATTTTTTGGTTTGCACGTACGGCCACGCACGTATGGGCACGTACTAGTATATATAATTCCAGCAATCTCTGTGTGTGTGTGTCTGTGTGTCTGTGTGTCTGTGACAGCTGTTTCTCGACAACACTGGTCCAATCTTATTGAAACTTGCCAGCAATGTTGCTGGAGACCTGAGGATGTGCCTTTCAAGGTTTGATATTAATCGGACAAGTTATGGCCATTTATTTACCAACCAATGACATGACACGTTGCTGCGGCCATTTATTTACCAACCAATGACATGACACGTTGCTGCGTAGGCGTGGCTGCGTAGGCCGGTGCGCGGCCGGCCGACGATGACGTCACGGGCCGTGCCGGTTACATGGCAGCAAATGTCATGGCAAGCAAAGACGGAGGTAAACTTGATTTTAATTTGGATTTTAATAATTCAAGCAATGTGTGTGTGTGTGTTTGTGTGTGTGTGTGTGTTGGTGTGTGTCTGTGACCGCTGTTTCTCGACAACCACTGGTCCGATCTAATTGAAACTTGCCAGGTATATTGCTGGGGCCCTGAGTATGTGCCTTTTCAAGGTTTGATATTAATCGGACAAGTACTTCCCAAGTTATGGCCATTTAAAGTTTTAAATGTATTTTTTTATAAAGCGTTTTTAAAGTATATAAAAATTAATAAACTACATACTAGGTGAATGCACCCGGCGCTCCCGGGTTCTTTTTGAATGAATTTAATCTTCTATACATATGTCTGACGCGAGCACAGTATCAGTTCCCTATTGGCCATGGCAGTCTAGGCTAAGGGGGTTGGTGGAGGGGAAACACACCCCCCCCCGGCCGAGGGCCTTGCCACATAGCCTATAACCTTCCGGGGCCCATCCCGACATTTTTTGTTTCAGTGGTTAGCTCCTATCTTTCACCTTTCAGGAGATTAGCACGTGCAGACAAACAAACAGACAAACAAAAACTTAAAATCATATGTTAGATATATTGTATATGGCGTTGGCCCATGTCAATCGGCTGAACTTGAAAATTAACGTTACGAAATCAGGTGATGACGTCATAATCCGGAAGTCGGAAGTACAATTCTTTTACATCGGGACACTCCGGGTACATGTTCTGTCAGCATGTGAAGTTTGGTGAGGATCAGTGCAGTACTTTTTGCGTGTATACGTCACAGAGAAAAACACAATCAGGTGATGACGTCATAATTCGGAAACCGGAAGTCGGAAGTACAATTCTTTTACATGGGACACTCCTGGGTAATGTTCTGTCAGCATGTGAAGTTTGGTGAGGATCAGTCCAGTACTTTTCGCGTGCATAGGTCACAGACAAACAGACACACTTTCAACTTATATATATACATATTTTTTGCATGTACGGCCACGCACGTATGGGCACACGTACGGGCACGTACTAGTAATCTATAATTCCAGCAATCTCTGTGTGTGTGCAGACCTATCTGTGTGTCTGTGTGTCTGCGACCGCTGTTTCTCGACAATCACTGGTCCGATCTCATTGAAACTTGCCAGGTATATTGCTGGGGCCCTGTGGATGTGCCTTTTCAAGGTTTGATATTAATCGGACAAGTGGTTCCAAGTTATGGATTTATTTACCAAACCAATGACAGGACACGGTGCTATGACGTCACAATTGATGTCACAATTCTTCTTTTTTAAAAATTATTATTATTATTATTATATTATTATTATTATTATCTATATATTAATACTGAAGGACCAATTTTGTGCTCCACCAAAAGCGGTCGCGTCACGTTTTTCTCGGTACTGTGTCCTGGACTGAAAGAAACTTCGTACCTGTAAGAGTGCATCGCACATAGTGGCAATAGTCAACTTTCAACTCTGAAGCAGAAAACACTTTTTGTTGAGACGGGGGCGAGGAGTGAAGAGGCGGGGGCGGGGGATGAAGAGACGGGGGCAGGGAGTGAAGAGGCGGGGGGCAAGGTAAGCAAATTTTTGGGCGGGGGTAAGCAAATTGAAAGCGGGAGACGGGGGAAATGGGGCGGGGGCTGGGGTCAATTAGGCGGGGTTGAGTGTGAGGGGGTGGACAGGGGGCGGGGGCAAGTGGGGCGGGGAATCAAGAGACGGGGGGCGGGGAGTGAAGAGGCGGGGGCGGGGCCGGGGTAATTAAATTTTTGGGCAGGGGTAAGCAAATTGAAGGCGGGGGGTGGAAGGCGGGGGGAATGGGCAGGGCGGGGGATGAGTAGGCGGGGGCAAGCACGCCCTGTCCAGTCCATGCCCCTCGAGTGTGGGTGAGCTGGTGAGGGTGGTTGAATGAACGGAATCAGTCTGTGACGGGGTTTCGGATAGTTATTATTATTTTTGCACGTACGGCCACGCACGTACGCCCACGCGCGTACGGGCCCGTACTTGTGTATATATATATATAATATATATATATATATATATATATATATATATATATATAATATAATATATATATAGATAT
>CM068956.1:174283696-174298229 GCA_035128595.1 Eptatretus atami
CCCCCCCTCTTCTGCTGATACACCAGGAAAAAGGAGAGAGAGGGGGAGGGGAGGGAGAGGGGAGGTGGGGGAGAGCGAGAGGAGGGAGGGGCTTTGCGGGGAAAGGACTCGCACCGTCTAATTTTATTTTTTCCTAAAGAGGATGTGGGACAGGCTTTGCGGGACGGGACGAGCGGGCACTTTCTAGTTTTATATAAACCCAAACCAGCATCACCTTGACTCACCATTTTAAACCATTCACCCATACCCCTACCCCTACGCCTGCCGGCTCTCCTGCCCCATTCTCAGTCTACGGATCACTCCTGCCCCTCTCCGGGCAGGAAAATCTATATGCTGCCTTGGTCTGTAATAGTGGGCATTAATTTACCGATACAATGGTGTTTGAACAGTAATAGCGAATATTGAGGGCTTCCCATTGATGGGGGGAGGGGGGGAGAGGAGCGTGGGAGAAGGGAAGGAGGACAAATTTACCTGTACAATTGTAATACTCTTTGCCACTACCACATGTGCGCTACACAGTACACATTTACATAAATAATTCATGCCCCCCCCCCCCCCCCAGTGTGACCACTCCTCATTTTCATAAAGCCAAGTGGCCAATGGAAAAAGCCAAGAATTCACAATGTTTCGGAAAAGCGATATAATAAAACCTATATGCCAAGAAAACCTATGGAAAACCAAGACGCCAAGTGAACAACGAATAGCCAAGATCTTGTGAAAAAAGCCAAGGAGTGGTCACACTGCCCCCCCCCCTTCCTCCACCTCGCAAGAGGTTGCGCCACATAGCCCATGTTACCCCACACACAAAGTTGTATTTGTACCCGGTTTGGAGTGTGTAACTTAATAGACGTGACCATGTATAGTAGATAGACATATATATGGTGTGCCGAAATAGGTGACCCTTGTCAGTAATTCGTCTGTTTGTTTGGATGTTTTCGTTTGTCATCAGCATAATTGGAAGTAAACGTGCGGATTTTGACCAATCTCGGGTGGTAGGTACATCTTATGACCTAGTGCTTTGGAAATTGTGGATGGTTGCTAGGACACCTTGGTTCCTAGCAACAACGAAAAACCTTCAAAATCGTACCGTTACGCGAAATCAATTCCGAAAGCCATTATCCCACGTAGGTTATGAAATTTGGCACGAATGATCTACAGGTGATGCTCTATCAAATATATTCGTTTTTTGTGATATATGGAATACTTTACTCGCAGCGCCCCTACAATTAGGGTATGCGCGAAAAATTGGCGAAAATTGAAGGCCCCCTAGCGACCAGGTGAGTGCATCGATACGAATGAAACTTTGCAGGTTCATGGTACTCGATGAGTACTACAACTTTGCCTCAGGACATATTGACCGATTTCGCTTAGGTCAGGAGTCAAAGGTCAATTAGTGCAAAAATCGATAATATGCGAGAGCTGGAGGTGCCCTTCGCGCCAATGCTACTCCTCCTAGGTTGTGTCGGATGGTCATGAAAATTCACACTAATCGTCTGGAATACATTGTGCACAAACGATCGAGCGGATTTTCGATTTAGATCTTTTTTCACCACAGCACCCCCTCGAACTTTGGGGATTTCCGATTTCAAACCGCATTTTCGGTACTTTTCATTCAAATGGATACCGATAGTTATCAGTAGATGGAACTGGATGAGATTTGATATGCATAATCTTAAGGTGATTCCCTATCCGCTATATGACATCCATTTTGCTCTATATCTTATAGTTTCCATGCTCGGTGACCCATCGCCACCTACCGGCTTGTTATATATATATATATATATATATATATATATATATATATATATATATATATATATATGGAGAGAGAGAGAGACCAACAACAGACAGATTTTTGCCTTTTAGAGGTTTAGATGTAATGTTGTGAGCTCTTTCTGCACCCACTGTCTGAGAAGGGTTCCTACTGTCATGGAAGGGTAAATGTGTTACCATAGGACCTGCTGCATTTAGCTCCTATTCACGCTTCTTATTCTTCAATCCCCGAAAGACAAGCTTTTCAAACAGGTATCTGATTAGATGGACACACATTTCTGTTCCTCGTAAATCGATTATTAGCTTTCCAACCGAGTAAATCTGTCATTGGCTTTCCAACAGGACCATTTTTATTAATCTGTGACAGCAGAAGCCCTTTAGAATGAAGGGTGACACATCGCCAAACAGACGGATGCTTGTCCCTTTAGTGATAGATGACACCACCATTTTCATTTTCCTACAACAGATAGATCAGTCGAGGTATTGGATTCAAAATTCTGCGAGAATCACGAAAAGTGGAAGATTATACCCATGATCCATGATATCATCATCTTAACACCATTGAGGTACTGCCTTACACTTGAAATGGGTCTCTCACATCCCGATGCCTTTCCTGACACCAATATCTGAATTAAGCCATTTTTACTACTGAACGCCACACTAAGCTTCAAGAATCCAACAAAGTGTTCCAGTTCTTCCCATTCTCCACTTTGTATGCAGGAGAAGGGCTCCGATCACTCGGGTTATACAGTCCGCTTGAATTTAGCTATTTTGTGAGTTTTGGCACAAACGCATCTCTTCAATGTCAACAATGAAAACACTGTGTGCTCACAGTGAAGCATTTTCAGCCAAACTCAAGTAGATCCAGACTATGCTGCCTCATGATTTATGAGGCAAAACTTTTTTCTCTTTTTTATTTTTATTTATTACACATTTTCAAATAAAGATGGAACAAAAAATTGCTTTGGCAATAAATATACACTTTTAAAAGTTGTGTTCTTTATAAATTGTTCCCTCGTGCCAACGTATTATAAATTTAAATCACGATCGCTACGATGCTGTGCAGCCGTTGCGTAATTCGAATCAACGTCGTTCCTGTTGTGTATGCAATGAAGACGATCTTGCATCATCGGTTATCTAATTCTTATGTACATGCATATGGGTGGGGAGAGATGGGACAGAAATTTTGGAGCAAAGGCAGAGGAGGTAAAGGGCATATATTGACAGGATGCTCAAATTCTTCTTCCCTAGTTGCGTACGTAATAAATGCATCGCCTCTAATGCCAACTGGTACGTGTGTTTGGAAGCAAGTCCCTTCCTGGTCTCTCATTACTTTCCGTTGGCCGACTCGAAAGCCGTTTTGCAGTTGTCAATGCTCAAAGTGCTGCTTTCTTGGATCCTTGAGAAGGATCACTGGGGAACCCTGACCAATAGCCCTGCTGGAGGGTTTAAGGTCTTATGACCATTGTTCTCATGAGACTAATCTCACGCTTGTCACGGACAGAAGGAAGGTTTCTCCAGGTGAGTGGCATGTGTAAATGCACGCCATGCCAAGCGTCAAATCTGGACTTGCTCGAAGCCATGATAGCTCTTACTAACGTTCCTCCGCCTGGTGCTCTGAACAGCTGCTCTGCTCTGAACATCTGCTTTACTATGCCTCCCACTTGGAAAGTCCTCTCTGTACAAAACATCCACAGCTGATCTTTTATAATAACATTCTTATAAATATCATTTCCTATACACAGCTCCTTGCTCGGGAGAGCCATAAAGGCACCCGATCCCATCAGAGTTTCGAAGCTTTATCCAGGCTTGCGTCGACCGGTTCACATTTGGATGGAAGATCTCCATGGGTGTTGGAGACTGATGGGGGTGGCAGGTGCTCACCTCTGGGTTGTAGATTGTCTGCTACTGAATTTGTCCCCCTGTGGCGTCAGATAGGTGACTGCATCTCGACCGACGTCTTGGTGGAATGCCTACTGCAGAGGGTGGTGCATCTCTGAGCACACCCTTCTTATCGGCATCCTCCAGTGCGTCATTGCATGCCATCCATTCATCCATCCTGATGGACCATACTCTGTGCAGAGAGTTGGTGCTGCCTAAGCAGTCTCCTTGGCTCTTGGACACAATCCTGGATGGGTCGCCACTCCGACACAGGATACCAGCAAGCTGTCACTCATTTTGCCGACCTCGGAAGGATGACAGGCGGAGTCAACCCCAGGAGTCAATTTGAAGTCAATTTGAACTCAGGATCCAAGGATCACCAAGCCCACCACCCTAACCAATAAGCCAACACCAGGCATATATTTGGTGCCGGTTGCCTGGCTAAAGTTGCTGCCTGGACGATGGATTCTAAATGTTGTTAAATCAAGGTCTAGTTCGTATAGGACTGAGCTTAAAGTGCATTAGATAACCAAACTGATAAAGTTATTAATAAAGGGTGGGTCGTGTGGCCATCCTTGCCTAAATTTCATTGTGTTGTCTTTCCTGGCACGAAAGTGAACGATCTTTAAGAGCAAAAGTTGTCAAGCGGCATTTCAGCGGACCGAGAAGTCGTTATAGATCCCATCTGTGCCGTTCATGGGTCTTGGCGAGCAGCACCAGCTCTGTGGTCAGCACATAATTAACTTCACGCCAAGCCGTGAGTTTGCTATACTCGTTTCGCATCTTGGGAATTCAATCGTGCCCGGTCTATAGACGGACGAGTTCACTTCATTGGTTACTTTATGCAAACTCTGCTTTCACGCCTAAGGTCAGAATTAGATTGGAACAGTAATCCTTCTGGTATGCCGTGCATGGGACTAACGTGTCCGGCCGGTCCGCTTGCGTGCCCTTTCTTACTCCGACAGAAACCCGATCGGGGTGTTGTGCACCTCACTAGGGACCATGTTCCGACCCACCACTGTGTTGGTTGCGTGTATTTCACCTCGAAAAGCATCCCCTTGTAAACTCAAATGTGGAGACATATCCTGCTGCAGGGACTTTTAAACGTTCTTGAGTTGGGACCTTGTTGGCTTAAAGAAGCGGAAACGGAATTAGCTTTCCATTCCTGCTGCGCTGCCCTGTCGATTTTCAGGGGAAAAAAGTTTGGTGAGGCGACCAGGTTCCCGTACCTTTAATTACCTCCACCACCGAAGGTGAAGGAGGTTATGTTTTCACCCCTATCTGTCTGTGTGTTTGTTTGTTTGTGTACAGGATATATCAAAAAGTTGGGGACGGATCCTGATGAAATTTTGTGGACAGGTTGTGTGTGTGACATCGACGAATTGATTAGATTTTGGTGAAGATCCGTATCTGGATCCGACTACTAGAATTATTTATTTTTTAAAAGTGATTCTTCACCATTGAGAGATGGGGCTAAAAACGACACATAGCATGATATCTCAAAAATGTATTGGGCCAGATATGTTCTCGTGGATCAGGCATTGCGTAGTGGAGGTATACGCTCCACCGAGTGCCCTTCTCGTTGATATATGTGGCATTCTTTAAAATAATTATTAATGTACGACAGGACAGTTGAATGATGAATGATCAGATAGGTGGGGCATATCAGTCGCACAAGTGGAGTCAGGTGAGGTGGGGGTAGATTGCACCGATTATAAAGTTTCCTGTCCGGTGTGGAAGTTGTAACACCCGTCATGTCGGGTCGCCTCATCGCAATTAATTTCGTGCTTTCAATGTCGCACGTGGCGAAACTAGATGGAAATAAGGTGATGGATTGTAAATGTAGTTATGTTAAGGTATGGTCAGTAAGAATGAGCTTTAGTATTGACATAAAGTTCAGTTAATCGCATAGGGAAGGTGGTGGGGCAAGATGATCCTGGTGAGAAAGGTGGGGCAAGATACCCCATAACCTCCTTGGTCGTGGATCATCTGTTTCGGACCTTGAATATCTCCACCAAAGGACTCTCTCTTGTCTAGTTGATGGTATCTTGAGCAATTTTTTTCATGCAAAGGTGTTGAGTATACTCCGAGTATGTGTGTGTTTTTATATATATATATATCGGGGATTTAGCCCCACCATTCTCTCGTGTGAACGCACTGTACTCAACTGCAGTTATTTGTACTTCACAAAATGTGGGCCAAGAGCTCCGGTGGTGGCATTTGCATGGGGGTGTTCATGAATGGTTGTGGGTCAAAACCGAGGCCAAGTGACACATGAGGAGCTGGCACGTCGCTATGAGCAATTCAATAAAACATAGAACGAAGGAAAACAAGCAAGAAATAACAAAACAGTCAGTCGTACGCCGGGAAGGAATGCGTGACCTTGATGTACCTCGTAAGTGCTCTGGATGTCGCACGTGGCGGAACAAGCTCCGAATGACCGAAAACCGATCCATTTGACTTCATCACGAGTCCACACGGACTGATCCGCGGAGTGGTGAGAACACGGCAAAACACATTCACTCAAACGAAAGAGAGCCTGCGACGTACATTCACGTAACCTGTGACAGCTTAAGTCCCTTCGTGCGGGTGCGGTCGTCAACTGGAGGCACCTGGCGAGACGGCCGTCCATGAGGCGGGGCGTGGGGCGGCCCACGTACTGTTGTGGGGTGGCAGGACCAGTGGGGCGGCCTGAGCAGTGCACTGGGAGGGTCAGGAGAGAGCCGGGTCTGACGGACGGCTCGAGTTGCAGGAAGCTCATTCAGTACATCGGATTCACCCTATCCCCTCGTCACGTCTGTCTCCCACTCGTTCTTCCCCACAGTCAACACCTGCCGTGAGCGGGACTAACACGCGTCATGTCGGGTCGCTTCATCGCAACGTCCCCTTACGGAGGGGAACGCTTGACGGCGTTTGAGAAACATCGCGGTGTCCAGAGTGCATCGGTCGTGTCGTCACGAAGACCTGCCGGCAGGTTGCGTCCAGCAAGCGAAGCCTATGCCCCTCAGGTACGGGACGGATCGCACGTGGAACGTTCTCAGGTGCCCAGGCACCGGGCGCATGCAGGGTGATAACTATCCACATTTCCTACTCGGGTGCAAGGTAGCAGGGCCGTTCAAAATATTATCGGAACGAGATACTCAAATAGTCCAAGAAACGCCAAACTTTTTATTTATCAATACAAGTATAATTATTGAAAAAACAACAACAATGGGGGCCTGTACTGACAGAGCTTCAGGGCGTTCATAATTTGAGAATAGTTTCGAGGTTATAACTAATCCTCGACGGGACACCACTCCGTCGCAAGATACTCAACTGAACCTTCACACAGTTCTCTTTTCGGGTCACCTGTAGACACTTCTTTTTTGGGGGGGTTATACTTGTATATCGTTTCTTTTCTGATCACCTGGAGATGCAGTTCTCTTTTATGGTCACCTGTACACTTCTGTTTTTCCAGTTACCTGTACATCATTCTCTTTTTATGGTCACCTGTACATCTCTGTTTTTTCCAGTTACCTGCACATCATTCTCTTTTTGGTCACCTGTACACTTCTGTTTTTCCAGTTACCTGTACATCATTCTCTTTTTATGGTCACCTGTACACTTCTGTTTTTCCAGTTACCTGCACATCATTCTCTTTTATGGTCACCTGTACACTTCTGTTTTTCCAGTTACCTGACATCATTCTCTTTTATGTCACCTGTACACTTCTGTTTTTCCAGTTACCTGCACATCTTTCTCTTTTATGGTCACCTGTACACTTCTGTTTTCCAGTTACCTGCACATCTCTTTCTTTTCTATGGTCACCTGTAACTTCTGTTTTTCCAGTTACCTGCACATCTTTCTCTTTTTATGTCACCTGTACACTTCTGTTTTTCCAGTTACCTGCACATCTTCCTCTTTTATGGTCACTTCTGTACACTTCTGTTTTTCCAGTTACCTGCACATCATTCTCTTTCTATGGTCACCTGTACACTTCTGTTTTTCCAGTTACCTGCACATCATTCTCTTTTCCGGTGATACTTGTACACCATTTCATTTTTATTTTCCTGTTATTCCTGTCACGTGTTGGCTTTTCTCGTTGTACCTGTATAACGTTATCTTTTCCTGGTCACCTGTACACGTTTCTGCGTTTGAAACTGTCTGCCAAAGCACGTCGACGTTTTCTCTTTGAGACCAATTCTGATATCCATGCCTATGATTTTGATGTGATCATGATGAACATTTCTCTTGTTCAGAGTTTTCATGGACTCGTTTACTTCACCAAGCGCAAGCAGGCTGCAGGAAAGCCGGCTTAATGTTGAATGCTTCGTATATTGATTCCGATGTACCGTACTCTGTTACAGAGCATCGGTGCTGCCGAAGCAGTTTGTGAGCAAGGGTGATACTGAGTGGTTTAATTTGCCTTTGCATTCCAAGCAGTAGTTAGGGCAGGAATTTGTAATTTGTTCAGGGTGCCGGTGATAGCTCGCCTACTTTTCACAAAGAACACTGTGCGATGTTTAACGCCACGAAATAATGCTGGCAGATGGGACGCCCGTTTAACATCCACCCGAGGGATCGCACACACATTGATCAATCGCCCTGCCTGTGAAACACTGGGATGGCAGTTTATAGCTGGGCTGGGATTCAAACCCAGGTTAGACAGCTGAGAAGCGAGTGAGCGTACCTCTTGGCCATCCTGACAGTCTATGCTTCATATAGGGTGCTGCAATTGTAATAGTTCCGCATTCGTGCAATGGCCCAACCTCGACTGACTGCTCATCCAGTGTGCTCCTCGGGAAGTGGAACGCTCCACTCGGATCACGAGCCTTCCACGCTTCCTCGGCGTGCGGCGGGCAGCTCCACGAGTGTGACGTGAGTGCGAGATGCCCCCACTGGCTGTGCGCCTGCAATCTGTCCGTCTGGCATGTGGCGATGCTTTTTACACACTCACCATTGTATGTTCTACGCTCCGTCATCATGCACACTCCTCCATCGTACAAACTCTGCATTGCATCATGAAATGCTATGCGCACGTGACGTTGTTTCCACGTTGAACGTCTTGCCAAGACCTCCCAGAAAGCTCGTGTGGTGTTCTGGGGTGCGTTGACGTATCCCCAAAATGTTGGCATGCCGTCGTACGGGAGAATTGTGTTTGTTTCCAGGTAATGCCTGCGGTTTTGAATGCCGCCGTTGTCTTGCCTCATTGACATCGCCTTCAAATTGACAACCCTCCCAAACTCCAGCCGCTGATCGTAAATATCTAAGCCGTCATGTTATATTTAGCCAGTTATACAACTAGGTCAGGAACACGACCCTGTTCTTCTTTCTGTCCAATCTATACATGGGAACTGTCAGTGGTCGTAAACCCTGATTTCTATTTTATTGCGTCATGCAATGGCAGGTGTGGAGGTCCCTTCCACGGTATATCCTGGATATTCCTTTTTTTCCCTCCTTAATCCTTCCCTCTTCCAACTTCCTTTCCCTCTTTTCCCCTATTCTACATAATTTCCCTGTCCTTTATATCCCCCTTATGACTTCCCCTCCCATTCTTTTGTACTTTATCTTTCCCATTTTATGCCTCCCATGCCATCCTCCCAACCACTCCATGAATATGTAGTGCATTGAGAAAAGTTATTGGATGCGACTAAAAAGATTCCAAGGCAAGATACGCCAACTTAAAAAAAAAAAAACTTTTCAATGCGTAAGTAGGCCTGAATCGGGAAAACAAACAATGCAGTCTAGCAGTACTTTGGCTCTGAATTTGTCCTGATCACACACGCACTGAGAGGAGTGAGATCATTGTTTTACTCTTTCTGCCTGCCTGGCAGTCAAACAAAAGTGAAAATCATTCCAAACAGGAAGCTTACTGTTTTTAAGCGACGTCATAAAGGACACAAACAACAAGCACAAATAACTAATGTGACGTGTTAAATAAGGTGGTGTGTTGGCCACTGCGTCAAGGGCGGTAAACTTCCGAAAAAAAACTTTTTTTTTTCTATCGCCTTTAAAGTCTTTATTTTATTTCAATTGAATTATATAGGTCAACACTGCAGAACACAAACCACCCTTTTGGCACTTTCAAAACGCTTCCGTTCAGCAGTATTTGTGCAAAATATTACGGAATTTCAATTCCTCTCGACCAATCAAATTCACTGCTTGCAGCGCATCCCTATATCCTTCTTTTCTCAATAATGTGTGGGTAAGGTATTCTATGAGCTCTCTTGTTACCTTTGCCACCAAAGGTGGAAGGAAGTTATGTTTTCACCCCCTGTCTGTCTGTTTGTTTGTTGGGTCGCCGAAATAGGTGACCCTTATTTTATTGTCAGTAATTCTGTCTGTTTGTTTGGATGTTTGTTTGGATGCTTGTTCGTTTGTCATCAGGCATAATTGGTAGTAACGTGGGCGGATTTTGACCAAACTCAGGTGGTAGGTACATCTTATGACCTCGTGCTTTGGAAATTGTGATGGTTGCTAGGGACGCTTTGGTTCCCTAGCAACAACCGAAAAACCTTCAAATCGGTACCGTTCACGCAAATCAATTCCGAAAGCCATTATCCCACGTAGGGTTATGAAATTTGGCACGAATGATCTACAGGTGATGCTCTATCAAATATATTCGGTTTTTGTATATATCGAATACTTACCCGCAGCGCCCCCTACAATTAGGGTATGCGCGAAAATTGGCGAAAATTGAAGGCCCCCTAGCGACCAGGTGAGTGCATCGATACGAATGAAACTTTGCAGGTTCATGGTACTCGATGAGTACTACAACTTTGCCTCAGGACATATTGACCGATTTCGCTTAGGTCAGGGGTCAAAGGTCAATTAGTGCAAAAATCGATAATATGCGAGAGCTGGAGGTGCCTTCGCCAAATGCTACTCCTCCTAGGGTTATGGTCGGATGGTCATGAAAATTCACACTAATCGTCTGGAATACATTGTGCACAAACGATCAGCCGGATTTTCGATTTAGATCTTTGTTCACCCACAGCACCCCCTCGAACTTTGGGGATTTCCGATTTCAAACCGCATTTTCGGTACTTTTCATTCAAATGGATACCGAGTAGTTATCAGTAGATGGAACTGGATGAGATTTGATATGCATAATCTTAAGGTGATTCCCTATCCGCTATATGACATCCATTTTGCTCTATATCTTATAGTTTCCATGCTCGGCGACCCATCGCCGCCTACCGCTTGTCTGTTTGTTACTTAGCCGAAATCTAAAGATTTCGTAAGTATATTGATCACTTCCGTCCTCTGTTTGTGTGTTTGTTTGTTTGTAGCACGATAACTCGAGAACGGAAGAAGCTACCAATGTCAAATTACACCACATTATTCAGGAGGGTGATGGCTAGCGCTGATTAGATTTTGGTCAAAATCGGTCAAAGGTCAAGGTCACAGTGAGGTCAAACATTCGATTTTTTTTTTGATGGTTTGGTACAGAATCATCGTAGAAACTTCTGGTTTGCGTCGCTACCTTCTCTAGAGACAGCTTTTATTAGACAAGGTCAGAGGTCAAGTTGACGATTTCGTAAGTACCAGTCTATGACTGCTTGTTTGTCTGTTTGTATGCAGGATATCTCAAAAAGTTGTGGACAGATTCAGATGAAACTTGGTGGACAGGTTGGGTGTGTGACGGGGACAAACTGATTCGATTTTGGTGAAGATCCGAATCCGGATCTGGATACGAGAATTATTTAATTTTAGACTGATTCTTCACCATTGATTCGGGCTAAAAACGATATGGTACTGTGTAGCATGATATTTCAAAAAACTTATTGGGCCCGATATGTTCTCGTGGATCAAGCATTGCACGGCGGAAGTATGCGCTCTACCGAGTGCCCTTCTAGTTTGGAAACGTTATCGAACCCTACTTATGAATACCTACTAGTAGTGTACACTCAAATATTGAAAAGTAAAACGACCTTTCTGGCACTCATGTATCTTATTCGTAAAACTTTTTGGACTCTACTCATATGTAGATAGACCTTACGGGGCTACATAATGCACGTGCAACATTTCCACCAAGTGGGCGTGCGTGCGTGTTTCAAGTTTGTCTCCAGTCAGCTGTACTGCCATTGTTGCATCAATATCATTGTCGTAACTTTGTTATAAAAAGCACAATAAGATCTTTTGTGAGGCTGAGGATCTCATTGATTTCTCTCAGAACAACAGTGGTATCGGAACAATAAATTTGTACTGCGTTCAAGGTACGAACCAGTCCTCACACGTCGGTGCAGAGGTATTGCACTCACCTTTTCATCTGTCCAGTCCGAGTTTGATTCCAAACCCAACTTTCCCCAATAAACACTTCACTTATGTCTGCAGTACTTGGTTATGTTTATTGCATTGTATTGACGACTGGCCAGGATAGCTTTGGCCCTAGAGTTATACATACTCCCCACAAAGCTGTCTAATCTGGGTTTGAATCCCGACCCAGCTATAAACTGTCATCCTGGTGTTTCACAGGCAGGGTGATTCATCAATGTGTGTACCGTCCATCGGATGGACGTTAAACGGATGTCCTGTCTGCCGGCATTAGTTGGTGGACATTAAAGATCCAACAGAGTCATTCGTGAAGAATAGACAAGCCATCACTAGCAGCCTGGCCAAATTCCAAATTCCTGAACTGACTTCCTGTGTCGGAGTGGCAACCCCTCCACGATTGTCGCGCCGAGCCAATAAACTGTTTTGGCAGAACTGATGCTGTGTGTGGCACATTATGATGAAATTGTATTAAATACAAGTGCGTAAGCTAACCTGAGAACCTGGTCCTCTTCCAATGCGTTTGAGTCCATGTTATTTCAATATAGAATGATGTATCTGTGATAAATCAATAAAAACTACCATCATTTGCTTTGAAAAAAATCAATGCTGGCTCGATATCGATAACTTCATGTGACGTCTTACGAGTTCAACTCTGTCCTCCTCCCACCCCTACAGATCTGCTCCTACTATATACATTTGTCTGCAAATGCAACAAAAAGCCTTCAATAGTTTATATTTGAAAAGATCAATGTTATCAGTTAATGTTGTACCGATCTGATAGTCGATGCATTTGGTAACATCCATAAGTTGTTTATAAGTAACTTTCATCCACAATTAATTCACCACACTTGGATGGTTAATGTTTCTCCATACGGAGGCTGTGACTAACTCGTGGAAGAACAAAAGGAATCCCTCATTCCTGGTACAGTCAAAATGATAACTTAAAGCAAACTTTATTACCTCCGCCACTGAAGGTGGATGGAGGTTGTGTTTACATTCCTGTCTGTCTGTCTGTCTGTCTGTCTGTGTGCAGTATATCTCCAACATTTATGGACGGATTCAGACAAAACTTGGTGGACAAGTTGGGTGTGTGACAAGGACAAATTGATTGGATTTTGGTGAAGATCCAGATTCGGATCCAGATACAATAGTTATTTAATTTTCTCAGTGAATCTTCACAATTGAGAGATGGGGCCAAAAACGACAGAAAGCATGATATGTCAAAAAGTTGCGGACCAGTTATGACAAAACTTGGTGGATGAGTCGGTCAGGTGACAAGAACAAGCCGATTCGATTTTGGTTCAGGTATGGATCCAGATCCTGCCTCTCATTGGGATACAAAACGTAAACTGTTCAACCTGGCGGAGGTATGTGCTCCGTCGGGTGCCGTCCTCGTTGTTTCTTGAAATTCAACAAACAAACTCAAAAGGTGAAAGAGAAGCATCAGTTGCTCCAACCACAAGAAGAAAAAGCTTATTATTTCCCTTGAAATTCCATGGCATCCACCAACGAATGACTTGTAATTTATTTTATTTTCTGAATGACAACAGTGACAGTTTGTCCTTGGAGTGACTGACATTATAAATGTGAAAATGTCAATCCAGAGGGAATGCCGACAAGATAATGTGACTGCGAAATAGATTTGACACTATTGTACAGAAGCTTAAAGATCGTTATGTTGAATGAATGAAAATGACTGCTTGCAAGTGGTGGCTGGAGTATAATTCAGGGTTAGAATCTCCAGTGAATCAGGATGTCCAGTTTTGGTTGGTTAGGTGTCCACAAGCTTACTTTGGGATGATCTTTTGGCCCAAAGGCCTCAAAAACACCGAGCATTCAACTGCGATCCCGGCCAATGAGCGCTGCGTGCGCTCATCATCTGCTCCTGCTCGTCCCTCTCTTCCGCGGAAACGCGGGACGAGGAGAACGCATCGTTGTCACCCCCCCTTCCTCCTCGACCTCATCGTTTGTCTCGATGGCCGGTCGGCAAGCTAAGAGTCACAGAGGGAGAGACTGGCTTTGTGCTTCCAGAAAGAGCAGCGAGAGAGCTCGGACTCGAGGAAGTCGGAGCGGAGACAAGACGTCCGGTGCTGGGAGCCCGCTGCCTGTCCGCTGCTGTCTCGGTTGCTGGGATTTTGCCAAAAGGCCGGTGAGTGGCAGAAACATGGCGGGTCCCAGAGAATGCGATCGCTCGATTTTTCACGGTTGTTTTTTTGGGAAACGAAGAAAAGCAACCGAAGCGTCACGCCGTGCCATTGGGAACGCTGAATACGATGCAAGGGCGCACGTTTGCGTCAAGTCTCATGGTGTCGGGTTATTTACGGTGTGAACGTTGCACACGAATCCATGCAACGCGTGTTTGGTTAAAGGATCCCTCGAGCGGCAATGCAACACGACCCATCATCGGATATCGCTTCACACTTGTTGGCAATGGTCCTCCACGTCCGATCTGTGTTCTGTGTCCCCACCTCTGTAGGCCCGAGTGCATGCTTTACCCTGTAGCGGGTGTTGCATCTCACATAACAAATGGTCTTCAGCACTGTGCTGTCCACAAACCTGAATGCTTTCATTTGCCCTATTTGGCAACACCATACATATCGAGGAGGTTATTAATATGGTGTTT